>OX122891.2:16828771-18028771 GCA_944738655.2 Andrena hattorfiana | reverse complement strand
TTGCCAGCCTTAAAAATGTTACCACACCGCGTATATTCGCCTAAGATACATGTCAGTCTGACATTCCGATTTGACAGAAATCTAGTTTGAAGTGCATTTTTTAGCTAAGCTCGCTGCGAAAATTATTTGTGAAACTAAAAAATCAAATAAAGTACTTCCTGACACCACACAGGTAAAAGAAAATGATTGGTAAGTAGTTTGTGTGGTGATCTATCGAGAACAATAAAGATTTGAAAACAAAAAATAATTGACACATGAGAAGTTAGGCTTGGCCGGTAGCCACCTTAAGGCGGTATCATGTTAGTAGATCATCCTAAGTTAGAGTGTTAGTTTGTCACCCTAATAATTGATGCGTGAAAATTTTACTTATGCACCTTTTTAGCCCTTTGTTCGTGAAATTTGGTACCCGTGTGTGTGTGTGTGTGTGTGTGTGCGTGCGTGCGTGCGCGCGCGTGTGTGTGTGTGATAATGCTATGCTCACAAAAATCTCAAAATGTACTGAACAAATCACTATGAAATTTTAACTACAGTATCATTGAACAACAAGAACGGATATAGGCTATGTTTTATGACGTAAAATATAATGAATCTGTGTGATTGTGCTGATAATGCTATGTTCACAAAAATCTCAAAAAGTACTGAGCAAATCATTATGAAATTTTAACTACAGTATCATTGAACAACAAGAACGGATATAGGCTATGTTTTATGACGTAAAATATAATGAATCTGTATAAAAAATGGTATGTACATAAAGAAGTCATGACTCGACCGGCTCCCGGCGAATAGTACGCGACGCGATCGCCAGGCGGCAACCGCGCCAAGCGCCTTCTCGCAACAATGGATCGTAGCAGTAGCAAACATTATAAACTGTCGAATTTGAGCCCGGAAGAAATGGAGGAAATCCTGCAACTGTATGATTCAGCAGAATCGACGGATGATGATGATGCGTTTTCGAGCGATGACAGCGTTGTTGATTCGAACTATGATCCTACCGACATGAATACACATGAAGAACCGAGCATGTTGATTCGCTACTTGAGAGCGTGATCATTGGCGGCACAGCTGCTGAAATCAAACCGCGATCAGACAATTTCCAGAAAATAAATTGGCGAAAGCGACACCTTCAACTACACAACTCCAGCAGATCAATTTTCGAGGTGCCAAAAATCTGCCCGATAGTTTCAAAGCAATCAAAACGCCATATGATTGTTTCGAGTACTTCGTTGATGATAAATTTTATAAGCACATCGCGGACCAAACTAATTTACATGACAGAAATAAAAACATCAACACCAAGTTCATTACCAACACTGCAGAGGTTCGGAAGTTCGTTGGTATTGTAATGCAAATGTCAGTGATTCGTCACTAATCAACACGGGCATATTGGGGCAAGAATAGTATCGATGCAGTGAGAAATACAATGTCATGCACTCAGTTCGAAACACTGCGTCAGAACTTGCATTTCAACGATAACGCTCAAATAATCGAAGACAAAACCAATTGGAATTATGATCCACTGTTCAAAGTTCGGCCATTGATAAAAATTTTCAATGAACATTTTGGATCCGTGCTTCAACGTTTATGCGTGGACGAGCAAATGTGTGCGACTAAGATGAAAAAGAATCCACTCCCCCAGTACATGCCTGCGAAGCCCCACAAATGGGGCATGAAGCTGTTTGTTTCATTCGACTCCGCTGGATTTTCTTATAAGTTCGAGGTCTACGACGGCGCGTAATAATATCCCGCATAATATCCTTCAGGGAGGCGTACCAGACTTGGGAGCATCAGCTAACGTGGTCGTACGATTGTCTCAATTGATACCAGATCAGCTTAACCACATTTTGTACTTCGACAACTTTTATACGTCATTGCCGCTCTTGGTTTACTTGCGGAGCGATGGAATCTTTTCGCTTGGTACAGTGCGGAAGAACCGCGTACCAAATTGCAAATTCACAAAGGAAAAGAATATGACAAACAAAAACAGAGGATATTCCGAAGAATATGTCGGTATCGCCTATGGCGTAGAGATTTCTTCTTTAATGTGTAAGGACAACAAATGCGTACGTCTCGTATCTACATATGCAGGCACTGAGCCTTTCATAAGGCCTGGCCCAACTGAGCAGAGCACACCTCAAATTTCTCGGTACAATAGAAAGACAAAGACAAGAGATGAAGTGGACTGCCCACACATAATCCGTGAGTACAACGCACATATGGGCGGTGTAGATCTGATGGATGGGCTGCTTGGGCGTTATCATATCCATATGAAGACGACGAAATGGAGCAACCGAATTTTGTATCATTTGTTGGATATGGCCATGGTGAATGCCTACCTGTTGTACCATCGCATCCACCTAGGAGACGAATACATTGACAAATTCGAGCAGCCCAAGTTCCGGCTAGAAGTCGCAGATGCGCTTTGCGGCATAGTTTCGGTACCGGATGCACGAGCTAAAAAGGCAGTCAGTCGTCCACGCAAAAGTACCACTTCTCGTCCTCCTCCTTCAAAAGCAACCAAAAAGACGTACTTGCCGCCAACGAACGTTCGAGAAGATGGATATCAATATTGGGCCAAATGATTGGACCGGTGTGGCAAAAAATCCTGTAAATTTCCTCGCTGCAAAGCTGAGACACAGTGCATATGTGTAAAAAGCAACGTTCATTTGTGGCATGGCGCAAGCAGCAAACTGTGCTTTGCTAAATTTCACAATGTGCAATAAGTAATAATTTTCTATTGTATCATACATTTATATAGATTTTAACAGTTTTTCATAGTTTTTTACCAAAAATGAAATATTTATTTTATAAAAAAAAACACATTTTTGTACTTGTTACATGATCCCGCCTTAAGGCGGTCACCCAAAAGGCTGCCCTGGGGCGCTCAGACATCCTCCAAATTGAAAACAGACATCGGATTCGTTTTTTTCATCCCCAAATTAGACTAGTCTAATTTTTCCAACCGAATTAAAAATCTATGCACTAGAGGGTTAACTGCCTTCGTTTTACCCCATGCGTACGTATATAGTTTGTAGTTTTCACAACAACCGACATAACAGCGTCCACTTGCATATGCTTAGCGCATAAATTTTGCTGCTGGATAGCACAATGCATAACAACCAGATCATGAGACACTCCTAGATTTTTCAATTTTTTTCGGAGCAGGCCAACAAAAGCTACGTATCTCCCACACATGGCAGGTGCCCCGTCAGTCGTAACTGACATGAGCAACTGCCACTGTAGATTTTTTTGATCTACTGCCTCCTCCGCACAGGACAAGATATCCGCTCCTGTCGTTGTTTCCTGTAGTGAAACAATATCTAGCAGTTCTTCACTGATTGCTAAGTTTGCGTCCACCCCGCGAATAAAAATCGCTAATTGCGGTGTACCTGCTATGTCGGTTGTTTCGTCCAACGCTAATGAAAACGCAACAAATGCCTTACAAATATCCTGTAGTTGCTGTGTCACATTGCCCGCCATAATTTGAATATGACGCATTACAGTCTGTCGGGATAAACTGATATCTTCGATCCTCCCCGTATCTTGCGGCCAAAACTGTTCCGCCGTCACCCGAATACACCTCTTTATGGTTTCCCCCATACTGAAGGGAAGCGTCGATTTTGCCATTTCCAACGATATGTGATAACTGCTCCACAGAGCAGGAGAAGCAGGTTCCTGCAAGCAAAATAATAATTTACTATACAATGTTCTCGTAATAAAAACAACGTAGAAATTATAATTCTTGTAACTAAGTAAAGAAACTCACCTGTGTCTCCGCTAAATCGTCGAATATCAGCTTCTTCATTCGAGCAACTTCAACTTTTCGCTGATCACCAGTCAATTCTTTTAATTCTTCAGCGTGAAATAAATCGTAATGCCGCCGTAAATTAAATTTCTTCACGTGGTTTAAACTTTTGAAACACACCAGGCACACTGCAAGCCCCTGATGTCCAATGAAAAAATACTCTTCTTCCCATGAGGGCTTGAAAGTATTCGTGGATGTGGACTTGCGTTGCGTTCTAGTATTTTGAGACATTATACACAAGTATAATTCCAAGAACGCTACACCGTGGTAATGTTCGCTCGACAGATGACGATACAGAAGTGAGGAAGTTTTGTACTCCTACACTCCGAAAAGATGGGATCATTTTTAAATATTTTCTTTTAGGAGAGGGAAATTTTCTTTCAGAATATTCCATTGGTCGCTGGGGGTAAGCAGCTGTAAACATGAACATCTGGTAAAGAAAGTAGTAATTGGTGGACATTAACAAGGTCTCTGGTACTAAGTAATTGCACGGTGGCAATAATCTACCGATTGCTTGGAGACACCCGAATGTCAGTGGTTTACGATTTCAAGTATTCAAGAAAGAATGACTTTTACAATAGTGAGACTCTTCTTCATACTGGTACCATAGCTCGCACCGGGCCGCTCGCACGAGACCCGTGAAAAAAGTTTACGACCTAATACAAGTAACTCTCCTATAGCATGAAACTGTGTAAAACAAAACCTTATTTAACAAATCTTGGTAGTATATAATGCACATAAAATTAATAATAAAATTAATACTTTACTACAACTTTGTTAATACACCAGTACGAAAAATAAGGGAAAAAATTTGGATTTACAGAATTTCTCCCTTAGTATAATGCAAGATTTTATGTTATACGAGGATTACCTGTTGGTAATACCTGTCTCGCACATCTGCATGCTGTCTATATGATATGAATCTCATTTTACTTTTCGTTAAATACTCTCATTTGTACTCTCAGTCGCAATTCACCCACGGTAAAAAAACATAATGACAGAATATCTTAAGAGGAACTCCCTTTCATTTTACTTAAATTTTCTTCACCTACGATTCTTTGAATCTGCAATTCTTTAGTGCAGGTATAGAACTAACGGGATAATGAATTGATATTGTCATTTTATGCCAGTCGCTGTAAAGCCCAGGTCTAGTAACTAGGTAGTGGTAGTCACTCACACTACGCCACTATGCCCACTCTTTTACAGCTGCCGTTCTTGCCTTCGCTCGCAACCACCCGCGGCCTCTCTTAGAGGACAAGAGCAAAAGTTGGACGGGCCTGCTATATATAATTGGCGCGAGACACTACCGTGTCTCTTGATTAATAGGGCTGTTAGTAGATGGTATCTGCTTTCAAATAATACTATCTAGAGCCTGGAGGAAGGTGGTGCATTTTTTATAAACCTAAAAGAGTTAATGAAAACTTGAAATACTAGGTAGCTCCATTTGAAGTAGTATAGTAGTATTACGGTGAAGTGTTTTCGAAAAGTATTTATGTTAGAAATCAGCTGAGACTATACACATTCGAAATACACGAGGTACAAAATTATACATATCTACAGGAGTTCAGGAAACATCGACAATCTGGTACGAATATTGACACGATTCCCGTTAAAATACGTGTTTCTGCGAAGAGCGGAGCGGATTCTCGGCGCTGACGCGACTCAGTGGGAAGGCGAGCAGGTGGAAAGAACGATACGTTCGTCAGACGAAACCCTGTTTTTAATTGACTGGTCGTTGGTCCGTAACGGACGTCGTACAAATACAAACTGCACAAATGGAGATGGACAGCACACCGATAACGTGAATCCAAGCGCGTGGGCGCAGGGCGAACGATCGCCAATGTCCGAACAATACAAGGCGCAAAACTGGGCGCGATAAATAAATTCGTAAAGGTGTGTGTCACAGATCGTGTCTCGGCGATGTCGTTCTGAGAACTAACTGTCTGCCGTAATGGCCTAACAACTCTGTCGATGCCGCCGCGGCGCGCATTCAAATTCGGCCGTTGCGACGCGTTGCGCGCTGCCGCAACAATACGAAAGGTTAACTTCAGATCAATTTTTCTTTGTAATTAACATAAATGTGACATATCTGTTTGCATAGTTAGATACTTTGGTCTATTGGCTATCAGGATACAGTGATGAATACACCAAAATATAACTTTCATTTTTAAGACTTTTTCCTCGTCAGCCCCACTGTGCGACATGTGTCACTAATACACAGATAATGTGTAGTGCCTGAACTAAATGTATATGTTACAGTCAAAGCGTTAATTCAGCGAATGTATACATTCACTAATCAATGTACGCACTCACTGATCCGATTGGCTAAGGCCGTGTCCAGATCTGAACCGAACCCCGAACCGAACGCCACTTGAGACTCCCTAATGCTACGTTCCTACGTGTGGAATGTATATTTCTAGCGATCTTCGTCAGTTTAGACAAAGTTTTGTGGATCGCGACAGCTAAAGATTGAAGGACAGAGAGTGTTTAGAGTAGTGCAGACCAAAGGTTTGCCTGTCATATGACACCGAGGAAGGGACCTCGGGACCCTCGACCAAAAGAAAGTCAGGCTCGTCGCGATTTTCGGGCTGTTCCCAGCCCATGTCGGTAAAGTCCCGTCGCATCAAAGAAATGGCTCACGAGCTACTGTCGCCCTTGACATTGAAAGTGTTAAGTAGTTAGAAGGAGCAAGGCAAATTGGTCATAAATGCTAGAAATTTATTGTATTTGCCGAATGTCTCGAAAGCCTCCAAGAAATTGAATTTGATGGAACAAATGTAGAGAATTGAAATATTGCTACAACTTGGATATCAGTAATTACACAGTACAACAAATTTTGACTTTTTTTCGGACTTGTAACATTCAATAGCCGTTTCTTATAGGTTTTCGTGCCCTGAAAACGAATCCGCAAACTGTTTGTCGCCATCACCCTCGGTTTTTGAGAAAATCGATTTTGAAAAAAAAATCAAATTTTCAACGGCGGCGCGCGATTCACTGCCGCTCAGCGTAACACAATCGCTTAACGTGCGTGACTACCACTGTCGACTCCGCGTGTTTTGCGATACTATTTCGCTTCTGTATTGAAAACAAAACGAGATTTACCACTTCTGTTGACGCTTTCCGAAGGAAAACTGTCTGCTGCATCGCGTGGAAGGGTCAGATTTTCTCCCAGACCCTTACTTTTGGAAATAAATTGAAAGATATCTGCAAAAATTGGTGCATTTCGGGTGTCCTTTTCCCTTTGATCGTTGTTCAAACATATTTAAATGTTCATAATGCAATAATAACTTATATCGTTGTATTCGGAAGAGTTCATAGAATAATTTGACGCAACGAACAATCGAATAACTATTACCGTTTCGGCACAAAAGGTGTTCAAAATTGAAAATTTGCAGTTTTCTTTCAAAATCGATTTTCTCAAAAACTGAGGGTGATGGCGACAAACCGTTTACGGATTCGTTTTCAGGGCACGAAAACCTATAAGAAACGGCCATTGAATGTTACAAGTCCAGATGGCTTTTGTACTGTGTTATTTAAATGTTTCCACATTTGAGTATTTCATAATTTTCAATTGTATGAAGTCCAATGATGGTTGTTCTTTATGTAGTAGGTACATACCTACCTATTTTGTAGAGTGTGACTGAAGGTATTGAAAAATTGTTCTTACAAAAGTAAGAATGCTTACGCTTGGGAAGATCTGTGGGATAGTCTTCGTTTATCACCAATTTGTCTTGCTTCTTCAAACTACTTGACACCCCCAATGGCAAGGACGACAACAAGTCATGGTGGTGTGAGGGACAGGGATACACCACTACAGTTGCTTACCCTATGTAGGTAAGCCATTCCTTTGATGCGACGGGACTTGACTTTCCTTCGGTCGAGGGTCTCGAGGTCCCTTCCTCGGTGTCATAACCTAAAGTTAACCTAGGTTAACTTTAAGTTAACTTTAAGTTAGGTGTCTTTTGCCTCTACGTCAATTCTACGTTAAATCTAAAATATATCCCACTTTTAATAGTTACATGGTATATTTACACCCCCACTAGTACTATCTATTATTAGATTTCAGTCTACAAGAATTTCCACATCATTAGTAATCCTCAACCCGAATACTGATAACACAAAGAAACAAGTTCTTCCTGAAAGACACTTTTACCAACTATAATACCTACAGAATTAATTAAATCCCAACCTCTCCGTTTTTTCATTAGAATGCTTGTCCCTGTTCGGTGCTACGTGGACCCCGATTCGCGTAAAGGTGAAATCAGACGGCACATGGAACGGCGAGCCCAGACGGCCCTTGACCAAAGGAATTTCAGGCCCGCCGCAATGTTCGAGCCGTTGCTAGTCGATGTCGGTAAAGTCCCGTCGCATCAAAGGAATGGTTCACCCACATAGAGTAAACAACTGTAGTGGTGCATCTCTGTCCCTTACACCACCATGACTTGTTATCGTCCTTGCCATTGGGGGTGTCAAATAGTTTGAAGAAGCCTGATTTTTCTTTGGCCGAGGGTGCCGAGGTCCCTTCCTCGGTGTTATACAGGGTGTCCGCGGGAAGAGTGGACAGCTGGATATCTCCTAAACTATTGGAGACAAAAATATTTAAAAAATAGGGAATTGCATGGTTCGAGGGGGCCAATTTATTACCGCGGACGATTTTCTTTTTCGATTATTATTTTAAAAGATACGATGGTCAAGTTCGGTTTTTTAAATGGAACCATTTTTTTTTTAAGACCTGAGTTGATAGTGCGTTCTAAGACAAATTCAATAAGCTTTAATGTATACACTTGATTTCCACTGGTTTTTGAGATATTGCGCTTGCAAATTTATTGATTTTCCCTGGAAGAAAACTCGCTGGAATAGCAAGGACCGGGGACGGTCTTGCTGGCGCCACGGGTGGCCTTGCCTGTTGAAACAGATACCTACCTGCCAAAGGTCTACGCCAGGAATGGCAGGCCCAAAGGCTGGACAATTTTTTCCGTCAGAAATGCTACTTAAGTAGGTACATCTGCGGTATCGAGAAGCGCACCGTTACTTTTATTTCGCACTTGCTTCTACGCTCGGATGGCCGGTTCTTTTGGGAGGGATGCAAGTTCGATTGGTTAGGTTAGGAGGTGTGAAAGTTGCTAAACTAAATTTCAACCATAGGGAGCAGATTATATTAGAACCAATCGAATTTGCATCCCTCACAAACGGCTGCTCTCTTGAAGAGGCCCTCTTCACAACAATACCTCCCCTCCCCCCCCCCCCAGTGTCCACCTTCTCTCGCACAGAATACGATAACGCATGCTTTTGTTTTGATATTAAAGCTCGTGTTTATATTCGAGAGGACCACGTGTCAACAGCGGGCTACCATTTTTCTTCCCGTGTCTCTCTACGAGGCGTATTGACGGTGGATTGTAGGAGCGTAGATGTCTGGATGCCAGTTATTGAATTCAGGTGCCGATAGAAACACTTTATTACAAAACACACATGTACTACAATTAAAGTAAATCGTATTCCTCTCGGGAAGGAGTACTGATAATCATCGAACTTGCGCCCTACAAATGATAAGCCGCGTCTAGACGTTGCGAGGCTGCAGCGCGAGGCGTGCCTCGCGGAGTGAAAAGTCTGGAGAGTCCTTAGCTCGCCTTGGTCACTTTGCAAAACAACCTCGTGCTGCTGCTGTGGCGAGGACAACACCCCGCAGTGCCTCACCGAATTTTATGGCTTTCGACCCTTGAAGGGTTTTGAATATCATTAAGAAGTGAGAACTGTGCAGGATTTCAAATGTTTGCATCTTTTCTTCATCGTATCGAAGGGGAAGTGGCGGCAATGGATTCCTGGCGTTCCGTTGATTAAAATCATACGAAATATCATGCAAATCGGACTACCTTGACACAAGCTATTTGTATTCCTTATGTAAAAGTTGTCCGATTTACACGACATTTGTAATGATTTTCATCAGAAAACCACAAGGAATCCATCGGCGACACTTCCATATCCATACGATACAGAATAAATAATTATTTTATTTCTTAAACAGATACAGGGTAATTCTGAATCCCGTCACCCCATGGCGAGGACAACAGCTCGCAGTGCTCATCGAATTTTATGGCTTTCGACCCTCGAAGGGTTTCGAGTCCCTATTAAGAAGTAAGAAATCTTCGATTTCCGCATTTCTCATCAGATCTTTGCGAAAATGAGGCCAATTGATGATTCCTTATGTTTCGCCGATGAAACTAACACCAAGAACGACGTAATTCGGAACATAATGAAGGAAATTCCATGAAAAATCGATTTATATCATTGCAAGTTGACTTGACTTGGTTAAAAATAGTCCCATTTACATGAAATTTGGTATGATCTTCATCGGAAAAACATAAGGAATCCATTGGTGCCACTTTCATATCGATGCGATAAAGAATAAAGAATTTTTTAATACGCTGAAATGGATATTTCACATTTTCACCCCATGATTGTGGGACCTCAATTCGCTACTGTCGGCCGAGGGTTCTTACCTGTTTAAGAAATAAAATAATTCTTTATTCCTTATCGTATGGATATGGAAGTGTCGCCAATGGATTCCTTGGGGTTTTCTGATGAAAATCGTGTCAAATGTCGTGGAAATCGGACAAATTTTACATAAGGAATACAAATTGCTTGTGCCAAAGTAGTGCGATTTGCATGATATTTGGTATGATTTTAATCGACGGAACGCCAGGAATCCATTGGTATCACTTTCCCTTTCGATACGATGAAGAAAAGAAGCAAACATTTGAAATCCTGTACATTTCTCACTTCTTAATGGTATTCCAAACCCTTCGAGGGTCGAAAGCCATAAAATTCGATGAGCACTGCGAGCTGTTGTCCTCGCCACGGCAGCAGCACGAGGTTGCTTTGCAATGTGACCAAGGCGAGCTAAGGACTCTCCAGACTTTTCACTCCGCTAGGCACGCCTCGCGCTGCAGCCTCGCAACGTCCAGACGCGGCTTATCATTTGTAGGGCGCAAGTTCGATGATTATGAGTACTCCTTCCCGAGAGGAATACGATTTACTTTAATTGTAGTACATGTGTGGTTCGTACTAAAGCGTTTCTATCGTCTCCTGAATTCAATAACTGGCATCCAGACATCTACGCTCCTACAATCCACCGTCAATACGCCTCGTAGAGAGACACGGGAAGAAAAATGGTAGCCCGCTGTTGACACGTGGTCCTCTCGAATATAAACACGAGCTTTAATATCAAAACAAAAGCATGCGTTATCGTATTCTGTGCGAGAGAAGGTGGACACTGGGGGGGGGGGGGAGGTATTGTTGTGAAGAGGGCCTCTTCAAGAGAGCAGCCGTTTGTGAGGGATGCAAATTCGATTGGTTCTAATATAATCTGATCCCTATGGTTGAAATTTAGTCTAGCAACTTTCACACGTGCTAACCTAACCAATCGAACTTGCATCCCTCCCAAAAGAACCTGCCATCCGAGCGTAGAAGCAAGTGCGAAATAAAAGTAACGGTGCGCTTCTCGATACCGCAGATGTACCTACTTAAGGAGCATTTCTGACGGATAAGAATTGTCCAGCCTTTGGGCCTGCCATTCCTGGCGTAGATCTTTGGCAGGTAGGTATCTGTTTCAACAGGCAAGGCCACCCGTGGCGCCAGCAAGACCGTCCCCGGTCCTTGCTATTCCAGCGAGTTTTCTTCCAGGGAAAATCAGTAAATTTGCAAGCGCAATATCTCAGAAACCAGTGGAAATCAAGTGTATACATTAAAGCTTATTGAATTTGTCTTAGAACGCACTATCAACTCAGGTCTTCAAAAAAAATAGTTCCATTTAAAAAACCGAACTTGACCATCGTATCTTTTAAAATAATAATCGAAAAAAAATTCGTCCGCGCTAATAAATTGGCCCCCTCGAACCATGCAATTCCCTATTTTATAAATATTTTTGTCTCCAATAGTTTAGGAGATATCCAGCTGTCCACTCTTCCCGCGGACGCAGAAGTTGCGTTTTTAGCATTTAGGGGCGCGTGATTGTAGCCACCAACACAACTGCACCCCCTCCCCCCTTTGTACAGTATTATAGTGCAGGGGGCGCTTAAAGCATGGTAGCGAACCGATGTGATTTGTTGATTTGAACCTATATACCTAACCATACCATAACCTAATGTAATTTTTTTTCCAGAAAAGTAGGAAAAATAAGGTGCGTTTTTATCATGTGAGGGTGTCTGATTATAGCCACCAACCCAACCGCACCTCGTCCCGCCCCCTCCCCCTCTGTACAGTATTAGTTAAAAAAAAGTATCGATTCAAATTGAACCATTGTTGTTTCTGTATACTTTCCCTAAGTAAGGGTGAAAATGTATACATCCACTAGTAAAAGTATACATTTCATTCCTTGCGAACACTTTACCCAATCGGATCAGTGAGCGTATACATTGACTAGTGAATGTATACATTCGCTGAATTAACATTTTGACGTTTTGACATATACAAAAACGCTAAATTTAACCATTAAATCTAAACCTCCGTTAATCTAACCTATGAATTGTAAATATAAATGAAGTAGAAAGTAATGGAATATAAAGACTCGACAACGCTTCGGACTTGCGAGAGGTTTGGTACAGTCAAAGGTGCCTATTCGAGATTTTCGAAGTACAATAATTCATCGTTACCAGCCCGACGAAAGGGGCTGGCGGCGGGCTCGTAGCGCGTTGTGGACACTATTCCGTGCGGCCAATGGCGCGAGTGAGAAAACCCATTAATGGGCGAGAGAAAACGAAAGAGCTTCTCGCTCGTTCCCGAGTTCCCCCACTCTCGTCCGAAGGATTCCAAAAAATGGTGGGGATAGTCGCCAGGCTTCAAACGCATGGTAGAAACGGGTTGATAACGAGGATTTACTGTATTTATATTCTATTGTTGCGGACCATGGAGAGAACTATGACCTGTTCGGACTTGTGCTGACTATTGATTGGCACGAGTGAAGTTTCACTTTTGAAGTCCTAACGAGACGCACCGGTTTGGTGCTGACCTCCGATTGGAGCGGGCTAAGATCTTCTTTCGGTTAGACTAGGCATGCACAGGACCCCCAATTCCGCGCGCGAAAGCACATTCGAACTCGAGCTGAGTAGTGGGAGCGGAGCGTCACAGGCTGCCGCAGGGGTTTCCAGAGTTTGACGCACCGAAAATAAGACACATTTTGGGGAATTTTTAAAAGAAAAGCATTGAGTATTATAATTCCAATCTCTGTACTTTTATTAATTGAAATTTGCAAAATGTGTTCAAATATTTGTATGCAATAATAGTAATTTGGTTCAAAGTTATAATGGTAGTAGTAAGAGGGGTTTGAAAAAAAAGTTTGTTGCTGGCGAGCATGATTTTGGCTGTCGTAATTATCTGGCACAAAAAACGTACAATTTTTCTTAATCTATATGAGTGTGATTATCGTATGAACTTTAGTTCATATTGAATGAATAATGTTGAAAAGCACAGAAAATGGTTGTATTTTAAATGAAAACATTAATTTTTTGGAAACGCATTTGTTAATTTTCTGTGTTCCAAAATTGGATTTTTGCAAATAATTACGTCATTCTAGTTCACACGTTAACCACACTCATATAGATTAAGAAAAATTTTGCCCTTTTTTCCGATGAATACGTTAGTCAAAACCATGTTCGCCAGCAACAAACTTTTTTAAAACCCTTCTTGCTGCTATCATTATAATTTTGAACAAAATTATTATTATTGCATACAAAAATTTAATCATTTTTCAAATCTCAATTAACCCTTCGTATCCTGTGCCTGAGTCAATTTTAACCCACCGCTTGAAATTGCTAATGTACACAGTGACCGAGCTCTGTATGTCAGTCGCGGCTAAGCGATCATTTGGCTGTCGGGCAGAGATGGGCAAAAAATTATTTTAAATAAAAAATTGATTTCGAATAAAAGACAAAAATTTTATTCGAGAGTCGTCGAATAAAAATAACTTTGGATAATTTTTATTCGAAGCGCCTCAAAATAACTTTTTTATTCGACGGGATTCATTCGACGGCTACGCATGATTTTTTTATTCGACGGGAATTCATTTTAAGCTTGAAATGATTTTCTACGTTTCAGGCGTCTTTTATTTCAAAAGTTATTCGAAGTTAAAATAACTTTGGGCGAGCCTCGAGAGTCTTTGATCGAAGCCGCCGGCTTCTCGAGCCGAGCGACATTGTATCGTTCACCCGTATACACTGCAGCGCGGAGTTGCTCGGCGATGTGCCATCGATTATACAGAAACGGAATTTCTTTATTTTTCGTCGTATCAATATGAAAGTGACACCAATGGATTCCTTGCATTCTCCCGATTAAATTGACAAAAAAATATTTAAATCTGACTACTTTTAACGAAACGGGCTTTCAATCTTGCAAATTAATTTTATGCCCAATATCGTTAATTAAAGTACAAATTATGTCAGGTTTGGTATCATTTTCATCGGGAAAACACAAGGAGCCGATTGATGTCACTTTCGTGCAGATTCGATGAAGAATCTGATTTCACATATTTCCGTTCTTAATGGCTTGTGCTATCTATGTCTCTTATGGCTCCGTGTTTCTCAGCTGTCGAGCGCTCGCTTCTGAAGGGTCTCAGGTGTTAACACGGTCAGGCACGCATTTTAACTGCAATACTTATTGGCAATACCGAAGATTCTAGGGCCTAGAATATTAGCTTCGTATCGCGATGTTCTTAACCAGAGTTTCGTATCAATCAATTGAAAAATTAATGGATTGGCCAACTAATAAGTAGTTATAATTAATGAATTGTGCATGATTGTAATGACGTCTAATTTAATTGCACTTAAAAACTGAATTACTAAGTGTATTTAAAATAATACTTTTCGACGTTTCGTACATTTTTTCCGATTAATATTAGGTCGAGAAGTGGAAATTTTGGGGAAGAACCTTGAGTGTGGCCTGTGTGTTATTGGGTTTTCTATCTCTCTCTCTCTCTCTCTCTCTCTCTCTCTCTCTCTCTCTCTCTCCCTCCCTCCCCCTTCCTCCCCCTCTCTCTCTCCCTCTCTCTCTCTCTCTCTCTCTCTCGCGCGCGCGCGCGCGCAAACTACGCATCCAATCTCGTTGCATCCGATCATGCTCGGCCATGAAATTCGTGTTACACGTCGAAAAGTATTATTTTAAACACACTTAGTAATTCAGTTTTTAAGTGCAATTAAATTAGACGGCACTACAATCATGCACAATTCATTAATTATAACTACTTATTAGGTGGCCAATCCATTTATTTTTCAATTGATTGATACGAAGCTCTGGTTAAGAACATCGCGATACGAAGCTAATATTCTAGGTCCTAGAATCTTCGGTATTGCCAATAAGTACTGCAGTTAAAATGCATGCCTGACCTTGTTAACACCTGAGACCCTTCAGAAGCGAGCGCTCGACAGCCGAGAAACACGGGGCCATAAAAGACATAGATAGCACAAGCCATTCAGAACGGAAAAATGTGAAATCAGATTCTTCATCGAATCTGCACGAAAGTGATATTAATCGTCTCCTTGTGTTTTCCCGATGAAAATGATACCAAACCTGACATAATTTGAACTTTAATTAACGATATTAGGCATAAAATTAATTTGCAAGATTGAAAGCCTGTTTCGTTAAAAGTAGTCCGATTTAAATATTTTTTTGTCAATTTAATCGGGAGAATGCAAGGAATCCATTGGTGTCACTTTCATATTGATACGACGAAAAATAAAGAAATTTCGTTTCTGTATAATCGATGACACATCGCCGAGCAACTCCGCGCTGCAGTGTATACGGGTGAACGATACAATGTCGCTCGGCTCGAGAAGCCGGCGGCTTCGATCAAAGGCTCTCGAGGCTCGCCCAAAGTTATTTTAACTTCGAATAACTTTTGAAATAAAAGACGCCTGAAACGGAGAAAATCATTTCAAGCTTAAAATGAATTCTCGTCGAATAAAAAAATCATGCATAGCCGTCGAATGAATCCCGTCGAATAAAAAAGTTATTTCAGGCGCTTATAAAAATAAAGTCTCTTTTATTTGATACGTTATTTAAATAACTTTTTATTTAAGTGATGCCCATCTCTGCTGTCGGGGGTGTCATAAAAGCATAAACTAGGCCTTTTCGGTGATCGTGTTGGGGCAACAATGGGAAGCTCGAGACAATACCATATTTTGCTTGGAGAAAACTAAATAGGGATACGGCCTCTGCAGTCATGGATTAATGACTCCAATTTATGCAATACGTCGATTATCTCGACGTAACACTTACGTACCTTCGAAGTCTAAGGCTGACACTTTCTCTTTCAACACGCATCTTGGCGCGTAATTTAGATCCAATGTACGTGCTTTCAAATTGTAACCACGCGCGGCAAAGTTTGTCCGGCTCATCTGTGTCACACTCCAGGTACTTGAGGTCGCCAATTGCGCCGTTGACCAACCCGTCCTCCACGTCTACGTTGCAGTTCTGAATGTACGGTTTGCCCTCGTACAGTTACAACATGTAGGGTACACCACCGCATTCAGTGACACTCAACTTGTAGAGGCGCGTCTTCGCATTCGCTATTTCCGAATCGTTTCTGTAGCCCTGGAATGTGTCAACGCATTCACTGGTGTATGATGAGGTTTGAATTACTGCGATGTTATGCCTCTCCACATCGCGATTTCGGTGGAAGAGGCGTATGGCGCTCAGCACATTTTCGTTGCACCGTTCTACAGTTCTGAATCGTTTGTTCAATCATAGTAGTTTCCTCGGTCGCCAGTGGGTCGCCATTACCGACTTTTGTTAGTTTTCTGAGAACACATCTAATTGGCACATAACTCTAGTGAGAGAGTAAAAGTCAAGCAATTGCCTCAGGGCTGCACGGCTGATCGAATCACACAACCGCTTATAGACTATGTGAGCATTTGCCAGAAGTAAGTGCCGTAAGTCACCACAGAATATAATGTTCAGATCGCCAATTACTCGTCGCAATTTCCTGTGATGTCACCCATACGAGAGTGAATGGCATCTAGCACACCGGCACCGATCTTGCTCACTTTGTCGATGTTTTGACACCTCAAGTACAGGGTCATCTTTTAAAACTGCAATCTACGCGCGCGCGAACAGATGAAAATGGCAACACCGCCTCACGGGCGCATTCCACTACAACCATTTACCGCCCCGGTGTTTGGTGTGTTACCAGCGACCGCTGGACAGCAGTGGTGCCTGAGCTTCGAAAATTTTAAGATGGTATCTTTCAAATCAACATTGCGAAGAGCTGTGCGGAATTCCCTCAGCCCAGGTAAGCGAGCCGCGCGCTCCGCTTTTATCATCGATTTACCACTCGCACCACAGATTATTGTAACGAGGTTTGAAAACAATGTCGACTGGTCTCGTACCCGACTTAATTTCATAAATTTTAGCTACGACAGTGTTGACTGCGGCGCTATACTCCTGTACGGTGAGATTTTTCGTCACCTGCGTGTAATAGCCACAATAATAGCGCATCGTTCGAAAAAATGGCACTAACGGAAACCGGTATAGGCGTGGCGTTGAGCAGCTAAACGGTTAAAATATTCAGACGCAAAAATTGTAGAAACAAATTCAAACACCGCTAAAATCAAAGACACGTCCCATTAGTTACTCGTTATGTCCGATATATGCATGCACTGCATTAAGGATAAAAGTATATAAAATGAAAACCAGAACAATAGATTTAGATTCTGAGGTTTGCAGAACTAACACATAATTGAATAAAAATTTAATTTCTCAATTTAGGAAAGTAATAATACAGAAACAACTAGCCTATTACCAGGTCTGTAAATATGAAACCGGAATTTGCCCATACGTGGCGCTAGCTGTCAATGTAGTTACCGTCAAACCGCGTCATTGATGCCATTCTCTTGTTTTGACATCTGATAAAGATTTCCAACTCCCAACCATACAAGTTTCATACAACAGCACATGTCGAATTTTGTGCCTGGAAACTACGATTTGCGGACAGCATTGATTTTCTGTTACCATTTGAAGAAAACTGCTGCAGAATCGCATAAAATGCTTGTCGAAGCTTACGGTGAGCATGCTCTTGGTAAATCACAGTGCTTTGAGTGGTTTAAAAAATTCAAAAGTGGCGATTTTGACACGAGAAACGAAGAACATGGAAGACCACCGAAAAAGTTTCAAGACAGCGAATTGCAAGCATTGTTGGATGAGGATGACGCTCAAACGCAACAACAACTCGCGGATCAATTAAATGTGACACGAGAAGCCGTCTCCATATGTTTGAAAGCCATGGGAAAGATCCAGAAGATAGGAAAATAGGTTCCACATGAACTAAATGATAGACAGCAGGAAAACCGAAAAACCATTTGCGAAATGCTGCTCGCCAGGTACAAAAGAAAGTCATTTCTCCATCGAATTGTGACTGGCGATGAGAAGTGGATATATTTTGAGAATCCTAAGCGTAAAAGATCATGGGTAACACCAGGCGAACCATCGATATCGACTGCAAGGCCAAATCGCTATGGACGGAAGACAATGCTCTGTGTTTGGTGGGATCAGAAGGGTGTGATCTATTATGAGCTGCTAAAACCTGGCGAAACCGTTAATTCTGAACGCTACCGATAACAAATGATCGATTTGAATCAAGTTTTGCGTGAAAAAACGACCGGAATAACAAAAAAGGCAACACAAAGTGATTTTGCTTCATGATAATGCACCATCACACAAAGCAAAAAGGGCCAAAGAAACGATTGAGGCATTTAGTTGGGAAATACTTTCGCATGCGGCTTACTCACCAGAATTAGCTCCATCCGATTATTACTTATTCGATGGGACACGCACTTGCTTAGCAGCGCTTCACATCATACGAAAATGTACAAAAATGGCTCGATGACTGGTTTGCCTCAAAAGAGGAACAGTTTTTTTTGGCGTGGCATCCATAAATTGTCAGAGAGAGATGGGAAAAATGTGTAGCTACCGATGGGCAATACTTCGAATAAAATATTTTGTATCATTTTCATACAATAAATGTGTATTTTCTGTACAACAATTCCGGTTTCATATTTACATACCTGGTAGTAGTATAGCTAGGAGAGTTCTAATCCTGGTCCTCTGATAGGAGCGCGGGGGAGTGTGGTGGGGGGAACTCTAGGCGCGGGGAGAGCGGAGAGTGGAAGACAGGTTGCGTGCGCACGAGCCGCGGAGTGGGGATGCAGCGGCGGCGGCATCAGGTGCCCCCTGCGTGGATCGAGGGGCGGCGATGGTTGCGGTGTTAGCAACGCCCTGAACCACTCGAGGGGCGACGGTGGTGACCCCCCGAGTGGGATCGGGGGCAGCGACGACGACGACGATGACGACGATGGTGACGGCGACAACGACGGCTGCGATGAAGAAGGAGCCGACGGTGTCGACGGCGGCCACTATGATGGTGACATCGATGACGACGACGACGACGACGACGCCGACATTACCCCCTCGAACCCCCATGGGAACAATGGCGGCAGCGGCGGCAGCTGCGGCCTACCGACGTCGATCCATGGCGGTGACGGCGGTGATGGGGGCTGTGGTCGCCGCAGAGGCCCCATTTGCTGATACCGCACCCATGGGTGCCGTATTCGAGCTGCCATCACGGAGCCGACCACCAGCCCCGACCGTCGCATTCGCATGTCCGCGGGTGCGGGCTGCGGTGCATCCTCCACCAGGATATGCGCCAAATGCGCCATCAAAATCATTGGCGCACGTTCCTAGAACACATACACAAACGTCGATATAATATTGACATATTAAAACATAAATGTCAAATCCAATGCAAACTACTACATACCTGCGGAGGTGGCGAAGGCGATGAAGGCGGTGATGTGCGGCGACGGTTCCGGCGAAGCCCAATTGAGAGACGGTGGCAACGGTGGCGAAGGCCAATCGGGCGACCAGGGGGGCGACGGTCGTGTCCTAGAACATAGAAACCCACGATATAATATTGGCACATTAAAAAACGCGATAAATGTTAAAAACATTGTTGAGTACATACCTCAGGGTTTTCTCGGCGTGGTGTGGGGTTGCACTCTGGCGCAATGCGCGATAATCCCATTTTTCGAAAAATTTTTTAGGAAAAGTGTCCACTAAGAAAAGTTCTCACTAACTGTCTTTAGCGTTTGAAGACAACTGGTCTCGCTGCATTTCCTGGCTCTCACATGTAAAACCCCTCCTATCATGAAATCGAGAAGTGCGTAGCTTTGCAAAAGTAAGATGATGTTGTTCTCCACATTCATTTTCGCCGACCACTCATTTTTTTCTTCTTCGCACTCGTCATTTGGCTGAACCGCTTCTTCTTCTTCTTCTTCGGCACAGCATTCGACTAGGCCATACCACATTGATTGTGTATCGAACGGCTTTGATCGTGTATCGAACGTGTATTGAACATGCATCGAACCACTTTGATCGCGTGTCGGACGTGTATCGTACGTGTATGGTACCGTTTTGATCGTATATGGTACCACTTTGATCGTGTATCGAACGTGTATCGAACGTGTATGGTACCGCTTTGATCGTATATGGTACCACTTTGATCGCGTATTGAACCACTTCTAAATAATTACAACCATCGTCTTAATCTAGCGTACATCATATTTAGGAGGTTGGGTTGGGGAGGGTGAGGAAAATGATATACATTAAAAATTGATTATATTTTATTTATGAATTTCTCTCTGGCAATTAGTCCACCAGTTGAATATTTTAAATACATTTTGCAAGGCACAATGCTTCGCGTGTCTGCCACATCGCAGAGTATTAACTACGTTTAGCTTATTTAGAGATTTGATATCCTCGTATTCAATGTCCAGTGCCTCAATGACCACGCTCGTTCTCGTATTTTGATCGAAGAAATTCGCAAGCCAGTCGCGTTTCTGCAGCCCTTTAACGTATACGATATGGGATGCGTCATCTTCTTCATCAGCGATTGCATCGGCAACAGCTTTCGTAATTAGCTATTTAGCCATACTGTATGGAACGTCTCCATCATCCCACCGTAGTCCGTGATGTTTTGCCGCCAACCACCGGATGCTTGTTTGTCAGATTTCGTAAGAAGATATTGAGGCATCGGACTCCCAAAAAGATAGTGCACTTCCTTGACGACAAATCTGCCACCGACGGCGAACCCTTGCAGGTCAACAAATGTTGGTACTACCATTATCGGTACGATTTAGAGGTCCGCTCGCTTCCAAGACAGACAGGAGAATGCAGTCTTTATCGTAAAAGCATCTCGATTTTCACGATGAAATTTTGTATGAATTTGGCATAGGAGATGGCGTGGCAATTTAATTGATTTTGCGCACATTTGTTAGCGGATTATATTCAATCACCTGATCGTGCAGAATCAGACAGTAGACTATAGTATTTTCAGGCACATTCTGCACTCTTTACATTCGAATTCTATGCACACGTCCACGGTATCATTTTTGATCGACTCATTTTGTCGCGAGCAATCAATCACCACGAAGGGACCAACTTCTAAAAATTCGGCCACGGTGAATAATCCCTCGTTGCAACTGTGTCCATAATACGATTTACGGAATTGTGTATACATGTGAAACAATATGGCGTGTTTATCTATGTCAACGTCCACCTACAGGTCATCATATATATGGGTAAAAACCGAGTTGACAAAAAGTTTTACATTGGTCAATTTGCAGTTGTTGAACTTAGTAACATCTTCGGACATCACATTCTTTCAATGACTCGCGGCTTCTCCAGTTGTGCAGATGCCTTCACAGCCCATGAGTGCTTGGTCGTGCTCTGTAAGAGAGGATACTCGTACAGATCCCACGAGTGGAAACAAAGGTTTCGTCCACTGTCCAAAGTATGTAGCAACGATAGCTTATTAACGTCGTTCAGCGTCACACGTGGCATCCGCCATTGCACTTTAAGTAATTCAATTTCTGGTTCCAACATCGGCGATCCTATTAGAGAATTGTTATTGTTGCGCGATCGTATTAAAATCAAATCATGACGCGAATTAATAATAATGCGTTTGTAGTCCTCGCAAAATCCCAGTCAATATTTGAGTGGGATAGAAAAATTGAAATGATTTTTCACTATTAGCCCATCGCGTCGTTTCAAGCCCCATTCGGCATTCTCCATATTTCTGTCTTCACCAGATGTCAGCGATACATAGTTTTTAAGCGTGCTAGTTATCCCAACGTTTCTATTGCGATCAATCTCCACGCCATTCAGCTCATATCGAATCTCATCAAATAATAACGCCATGCAATTATTTCTCAACATCACCGTTAATGTATCGCTTGGCTTATTTATCTTTAATTTCCCTTCACGTAGAGGAAACTTTCACACGGCTACGTGTATAAATCGTTCTGTTGTATGGGTATTCTTATCTCATCGATGTATCCAAACGTCGGGTTGATGTACGAGTTGTATGTGTGAGTCTCGAGCTTGACGATGCGATCGTGAAACGTCGGCTTCCCTCCAATCCTTAGAATGTCAGCCATTTTTTCAACTTAAATGCGCACAATGACTCGCAATGATTTCAAAAAGGCAATGTTAGCAGCACTGAGCCTCTTCTTTTTAGTGAAATTAGAGCTGTTGCAGTTGTTGTTGTTGTTGTTGTAAACATTTTCGTTAGGGAGCCACGGGTTTCTGGAGTCGTTCAACACAAGCATCTTTTGCGTTCGCACCACACGTGTTATCGTCGTCGCCGCCGTATGTACAATCTGATGGTAATCTCTTCCCCTCGAAAATCGAGCAACCATCCGTCTTGGTCCTCAACGCGTATCGTTAGATCCGTTATGACTCGAGCGGTGATTGGAAGGTAAATGATCGGCGCGGGCGTTTCCGATATCTTATATCCTGGTGGGACTCTCGGAGAAAATTCTTGTATCGTATGTACGCGCTTCCCATTGTTGTACGCGCCAGCGGTCACGCTGCATTCTATGCGAATAATGTTCACGTTCATGATATTAATTGGATCGTCAGATTCGTGCCACCGTCCTGGTTCTAATACCTGATTCGTCGAGAATCCCATTAGCGATCCCATGTTATTGGACTTCGTAAAGTCTATGGCGAACGAGCAGTACAACTCGCTTTTCATGGTGTTGTTGTTGGGGTGCAGCATTATAGGATACACATCACCATCGTTAGCATCGGTGCCGCTGAGATTTTTAGGATACCGCTCGGTTAATCGCTGCTTCAAATACTTGGCAATGGCGTCTAGTTCGTAGGAGCCGTGGGGAATCGTAATGTATTCATGAATGGTGTCGACGCTGTTGTTGATGTCATAGTTTGTGGTGAAGTAGAAGTTGCTTGAGTCGATGTTCGGTATTGTAGGATAAGTTTCAAAGGTTGTTAGACCAAGCTCGTAATCATCATCACTCAAATCTATTGGCAGAAAGTAGCTTACCGCGAGGGTGCTACTCTTGCCCTTTTTACTAACGTTCCTACTGATTTAGCCATACAGGTATTACATCATCGTTGGGACGAAATGAAGGAACACACAAAAATCGATCGAAACGAATTTCTCAAAGCTGTTAAGTTCGTATTTAATTCTAATGTTTTTTTATTCAATGGAGTTTATTACAAACAAGTGTTTGGAACAGCTATGGGGTCTCCAATCTCCCTTGTAATTGCCAATATAGTGATGGAAAGATTAGAGACGTTTTCCCTCTCGAAGGTACCTTTTCAACCTATTTTTTATAAAAGATACGTGGATGATATTATTACTTGTCTTAGACTGGAGGATTTACAAACATTATTGGATGCATTTAACAGTTTCCATGCTAGACTTCAATTCACTCATGAAATTGAAAAGGATTCTTGTCTTAGCTTTCTAGATACAATAGTTATCAGATCAAATAATAAACTTATTACAAATTGGCACCATAAACCGAGTTGGTCAGGCAGATACATCAATTTCTTTTCTGCTCATCCTATGCAACATAAAGTAGGTTTGATTAAAGGATTAATAGATCGTGCTATTTTGCTTGCTGATCCGGAATTCCGACCAGCTAATTTGCTTCTTTTGAAAAACGCGTTGAAACGTAATGGATATCCTATAGATATGGTTTTTGCAATTATTAAAGAACGTACTTTTGAAGTGTACCATCCATTATTGGTGGAAAAACGGAAAGAAGAAAGAAACAAAGAAATAGGTTCCATCAGTTGGAAAAACACAGTCGTTTTACCATTTTGTAATAATATCTCGAACGATATACGAAGAATATTCAGAAGAGTCGGAATACACACTATTTTTAAAATACCGCTTTATGCTAAGCACTTGTTCCCTTTAATCAAAGATAAAATATCTGTGTCAAAAGCTTCAAACATTGTATACTCTATTCCTTGCATGGGCTGTAACCAGGTTTATATTGGTCAAACCTCCAGATATCTAGAAAGGCGTATTTATGAACACAAAAGAAATATCTTCTCATCTCCCTTACAACATACTGCTTTAACCAAACATTCATTGGAGTCCGATTTGACTTTGACAATGCTAAAGTTGTAGATAAAGAAACTAATTTAAATCAGAGAATTCTTTTAGAGACACTACACATGATTAAACAGCCTAGCGTTAACCTTAGGTATGAAACATCCAAAATACAAGAATATTACGCAACATTACTGAAGAAGTAATGTCTTATGATGTAGTTCTCGAATTAATTTCAGTGATCTTACTTGTTTCTTACATATCTTGTAATGTTATGTAGTTGTTTTGTTGCTCTCGAACACCTATAAATGTTCATAAAATATGACACATGAGCAAGAATGTTGGTTTTCTTCTTAGACAGTACTGTTTGGAAATTTGAATTTATATGATTATAATGCTCAACGGTTCGTTCTAGCCAAATCTCTTTTCACCTTTTGGATGATTTGGGGTTGTCTACTATTTACCTCAGTCTTCTTCCAACCGACTCGCGTCGCACGTTCGTTTTCGAGCGTTACGACTTATTATTTTCAATAGCTCTCGCAGTATTCGTTTCTTTATATTGAATCTTTCCTTGATAATGGTCTAAATTAAGACCGAAACGTTGGAAATTTATATAAATATTGAATTAATCGCAAAATAGTTGATTGTTAATGTTTAAAGTGACCGAACCAGTGCGCCGAAATCATATCTATTAATAATTCCGGTCGAAATTAAATTTATAAATAACTTTTTATAAGGAGGGAAGGTCTGGAGGAAAAGTTGGAGAGATGAGAAGAAAGGGAAAGGAGGATGGAGGAGGTGATGGAGAAGGTAGAGAGCTGGGAAAAGGATGAAAGTGCAGCAGGATAAAAAGGAAAGAGAGGTCAGAAGGAGCAATGTTGTAGTAAGGGGTTTGGCGTTAGAAGGAAGGTAGGGAGGAGGTGAGGAAGCTATGGGGCAGGATGGGACTGGAGGGGGGAGGCATAAAAGAGGTGGTAAGGATAGGAAGAGCGGGAGGGGACGGTAGCGGAATAGTGCTGGTGAAACTCGCGTGGAGGGAGGAGAAAAGGAAAGTGATGAAAACAAGGAAAAATCTGAAGGGTGGGCGGGAGAGGATCAATGATGACCTAACTAGGGAGGAGAGGAGGGGAAGATGCAAGATAGAAAGAGAGGCTGAGAAGGAAAGGGAGAGGGGGAAGAAGGTGCAGATTGGGTATATGAAGATGTGGGTAAACGGGAGGAGATGCGATGAGGTGGGTGAGAAATGGTTGGAGGAGCAGGGAAGGGATTGGGAAAGGGGGAGAAGCGAGGGGTTGAAGGGGTGGGAGGAGGTGGTCAGTGGAGGAAGTTATAAGGTGGCTTTTTGGAATGTGGCGGAGTAAAGAATAAACATGCAGATTTTTGGAAAGGACTGCAGGAGTGGGCGGTGGTAGTGGCGTGTGAAATATGGATGGAGGAAAGAGACTGGGATTATGTAAGGAATAGGCTGCCAAAGGGATACGTGTGGGATAGCAATGGGCTAAGGGGGAAAGTAAAATGGGGAGGGCAATGGGAGGAAAGTTAATGGGGGTAAGAAAGGAGATAGAAATAAGAGACGAGAAAGAAGGAGAAAGGGAGGGGATAATGATGAAGGCGTTGATGGGGGGAGTGGTGGAGGGTGGTGGGAGTATATGGATGTGCAGAAGAAATTTGAGGAAATAAAGGAGTGGATAGAGGGAAGGGAAGAGGGAATAAGGGGGGTGATGGGGGGGGGGGGGGGCTTTAATTCAATGACAGGAAGGGAAGGGGGTGAGATTTCCAGCGAGGGGGAGGGGGAGGAAAGGGGACTGGAAACTAGGAAGTTGAAGGATATGGAGGTGAATGGGGAGGGGAGGGAGGTTGTGCAAATATTTGTAGGTAGGGGGAGAGGAATACTGGGCGGAAACATAGAGGGGGTGAAGAGGGGGAGTGGACGTATACAGGAGGGAGAGGGAACTCAGTCATAGACTATGTGATAGGGAATGAGGACACGAGGGAGAGAGTGGAGAGGATCGAGGTGGGGGAGAGGGTGGATTCGGACCATCACCCGGTGGTGGTGCGGCTGAGGGGAGAAGGTAGGGGTAAATGGGGGGGAGAAAAGGTGTAGGAAAGAGGGTGGGAAGGGGGAATTAGACAGCAGAGGGGAGGGAGGAGTTTATACGAAAGTTTGGGTGGTGAGAGGGGGAGAAAGAGGAATACAGGAAGAATGGAAAGAGCTGAAGGAAAGGATAAACGGGGCGATAGGGATGGTGGGGCGGGCGGGGGAGAAGGTTTGAAAGGGGGTGGTGGGATAATGTGTGTAGGCAGGAGAAAAGTAAGGTTAGGAAGGAGCTGAGAAGATGGAAAAGAGAGGGAAGAGATGGAAAAGAGTACAGGGATAGGAAAAAAGAGTGTAAGATAATGTGTGAGGGGAAGAAGAGAAAGGAGGTGGAAAGGTGGGAGAAGGGGGTAGAGGGGATTTGGACGGAAGGGCAAGTGTGGAAGGTGGTGAATAGAGAGAGAAAAAGGAAGGGGAGGGTTGAGGAGGGGATAAAAATGGAAGAATGGGAAGACTATTATAGGGGAGTGTTGGGTGGAGTGGAGTGGAGGGTGAGAGAAGGGAGGAAAGAAAAAGGGGGGAGGATCGAGAGGAGAAGTTGAGTAAGAAGATTAGAAGGGTAGTAAGGGGGCTGAAGTTATGGAAGTATGCGGGGGTAGAGGTGGAAGATTGGCTTTGGGTAATTTGTAATAGGGTGTTGAAGGGGGAAGGATGGGTGGAAGAGTGGAGGGATGGAGTTGTGGTGCCGGTGCTCAAGAAAGGGGTCGGGAAAGGGGTGGAAAAAGGATTACGTTGACGCAGGCGGCATATAAGGTGTATGCGTCGGTGTTAGCTGATAGGCTAAGGGAGGAGGTGGAGGAAGAAGGTTGTTGCCACCAAGTCAGGCCGGCTTCAGGTGAGGAATGGGGTGTACGGACAACATATACGTGTTGAACCATCTGCTAAACCGGCAGGTGACAAGGAAGGAAAGGAAGATGGTGATATTCTTCATAGACCTGAAGGTGGCCTTTGAACTCGGTGGATAGGAAGGTGTTGGTGAGGGCGATGAGGAAGAGGGGCGAGAGAGGGGGGCTAGTGGAAAGGTGTGGGGAGGTGTTAAAAGAAACTGTTTGTAGGGTAAGGGTGGTGAAGGACGAAGGGAAGAAGTTTTGGCCGGCAAGGGGATGAGGCAGGGCTGCCCCGTGAGCCCAAGTATGTTTACGTTGTTGCTGGCGGATTTGGACGAGGAGTTGGAGAACATTTTTTTTCGAGTCTTTTTGGTCTTACCCTCCTAAAATGTGAGGTTTGGTGAGAAAATGATATGTGTAAAGTTTCAAAGCAATTGGACAACGGGAACCCGTGCCGCATTTGAGTTGTAGTTTTGAAAAAATAGTGATTTCATAATATTTTTGCATTTTTACGAAAAGTTGTTTATCTAGCACAAATTCGCTACACTGTATCGGATTCTGTAGACATTCGTAAAGAAGAAACCATACACGAAAAATGTCAGAACAGTTTATAATTCGGACTGTTCGAGAAAATATCCGTCGGGAACGCGACACGGTGCCGCGTGGAGTGGTCCTTAGCTATAGGAGTCAAAAATTTTTTTAGCTTTATTTTCGTCTTCGGCTACTTTCGAAGTATCAGTGGATATTTTTTAATAAAAGTACAATTTTTTACATGTATAATATTAACATTTGTATATTACTTCCATTAATAAACTCAAAATCTTTGAATTAAGCTTAGCATGTAAAGCAGCGGCAGTGCGTAAGCCAGCTACCTGAGGTGCAAAATCCAGTCATCCATTTAGCGACCCTCACTGGTTTTTCTCTGCGAAGGACCTTTTATTGTAATGTAGCGGCTTCGTCGCTAGCTCGCCTTCGCGAGTAAGGGATAATTGTACTGTTTGGCGTAGGTAGGTAGGGGAGACTGGGGCTAGTAGGTCAGTTTTTCAATTTTTGATTTTTAATAAATTATGTGGACGAAACATCACTAAAGTGGTTAGTATATTTGATAGGACATACATTTGCCGATCTGATTAAATTATTAATGTTGACTCAATGTGGCAATAATTAAAGTATTTTAATGTTTTTCTAACACCTTCCATGCTGGTCATCAGTTAATAAAATGTTATTACTAACTTATCTCAGTGGTAATAAAATAACACATTGTCACAAGAGTTGTTTCGTTATAAAATATTAATTTCTTTCTTTCATATTTTAATAAGTTGAAAATTTTTCAACTTCAACATTAATCATAATGTATTTATAATATAGTGAAATTTAAACAAAAAATAAAAATGGCTGTATGAATAACAAAATAACAATTTATACCTTATTCACATTATTAGTCAACCAGCCTCGACCGATCATTTTGATTTCAATAATCTATATAACCTTCAATTGTTTTTGTATAACCAAAAATACTATGTCAATAGATCGTCTAATAAACAAACTTTAAAATAGTCCCTTAACATTTACTCTATTGTAACTGTAGTTCCCCCAGAGCGTGAGAAAATAAAATCTTTAAGAAAAAATATTTACTTACGTAGTCAATTTTTCGACAAACGCTGATAACTGTTAAAAAACGTGCGATCGCCGGGTCGGACATAAATGAATGGCATAGGAGAAGTGACTTCATTCTACAGTGTATCTTTTCACAGTAGAGCATATGGCGGTGCAAAGTTATTAACAATTAGTCAACCTACCCTTTGAGACAACCAGCCTCGGTCTCCCCTACTCTCCGGTTTTTCGCCGTGGGCTGGAGTGAGTCAGCCTATCGCCGCGTTACCTGTCTGGCAGCCAAACTCACCCATGTAGGTATTTTTCGTGTATTTAAGTGGATACTATCCACTTCCGCACGCATTTCGGCGCCACTTTTCCCGCGCGTTTCTGGCGTCGCTGGAGGGCCGCGTACCTGTACGAGGGCTGTATAAATAGCCCTTCAAATGTGACGCGAGCTCTCAGTCTTGTACTAGCCCTCTAAGGTACCTTGTCGAGTCGTTAATATTTACAAGTATATTATCCGCTTCTTGGACTTTATTAAAATAGCGCGCATCGCCAGTTCGCGCTGATATAAATGAGTGTGAAACGGAAAGTAAATTTAGAAAAATGGAAAGCAGAAATTCTAATAAAATATATTTGCTGGGGCATGACGAAAGTCAAATTGTTAGCTCAAAACTTCCTAGTAATGGACAAGCTTTACGTGTATTGTATTATAATTTACGAAAAGTAAAATTGGAACTCCGACCAAGTGCCGCGATGGTAATAAAGGAAATGGAAGTGTTTTGGGAGAAAGCACGTATCCCCGCAAGACAATCATGCAATAATATTACAAAATTAATAGCGTTGTATGAAAGTTTGCGACAATTGTAACGGCCTAAAAAGCGCCGAAGTGAACTGCACAAAGACAAAGAAAGGAAATTTCTTGACTCACTAAATGATCTTTTTGATATCGCTCATAATGATGCACTAACAATGATGACGATTGAAAGTGACAAACTTTTTCTATTAAATCAAAGGCAAAAGGGGAGACCAGGATCAATGATTGGAGTAGGTAGGTCTTTAACAGAATGGGAACAGCGGAAAACAGTTCGACAAGAACAAGATGAGATACGGAAACAACGATTTGATACGATGGCGGAAGTAGAAGGTATATATGTCTAAATTTGATATGCATACATGTATTTTTAATTTTGAATTTGTTTTAAGGTATTTCTAGATTTGAGGTAACTTTTTTTCTTGCATTGCAGAATTAGTACAACTTGAGGCAACTTCATCTGGTGATGAACCAGATCTGCTGCATTCAAAGGGTCTATTACACAGGAGCCTGATTTTCTTAATGAACCAGGTCCAAGTAACCCAAAGAAGCCAAGACGGAAACAGGATTTTATTAATATCAAACTCGTCGTATCACTGGACAACTGCAAAGTGAGTGGTCGCAATGCAGTTCGCGTCATCATTGCTACTGCTGAATCATTAGGACATAAATTAAACGATTTGAGGATAAACCGATCTTCAATTCAGCGTATGCGCTATCATCTTCGAGCAGAACGCACCACGAAATTGCGGGAAATATTTCAAAAAGTTGTTCCAAAAATTATAACAACTCACTGGGATGGAAAAATGCTATCATGCTTATCTGGCAAAGGACGGGTAGAGAGATTACATGTAGTTATTACATATGGACTAAAAGAAAAACTCCTGGGGGTTCCTGCGATAGTAGAATCTACTGGTAAAGAACAAGCGTTAGCAGTGTTTGAAATGCTAGCAGATTGGCAACTAATAAATACGGTATAAGCGATTTGCTGCGATACAACTTCTACAAATATGGGACGATTGAAAGGCGCTTGTGTTATTTTAGAGCAAATGGTCGGGCGGGACTTATTGTACCTTCCGTATCGCCACCATATGTACGAATTAGTTTTAAAAACTGTATTTGAAAAAAAAATATTGAAATATTCAGCTCCTGAAATACCATTATTCAAAAAATTTCAAAAAGCTTGGCCGAACATTAAACAATCAAATTTTCGGTCAAGTATACAGGGTGTCCCACCTAAGACTGGACAGCGCGATATCTCCTAAAGCATTGTCGATAAAAATATAAAAAAAAAATAGGGAATTGCATGGTTCGAGGGGGCCAATTTATTAGCGCGAACGAATTTTGTTTTCGATTATTATTTTAAAAGATACGATGGTCAAGTTCGGTTTTTCAAATGGAACTATTTTTTTTTTGAAGACCTGAGTTGATAGTGCGTTCCAAGACAAATTCAATAAGCTTTAATGCATACACTTTATTTCCACTGGTTTTTAAGATATTGCGCTTGCAAATTTACTGATTTTCACTGAAAGAAAACCCTCTGGAATAGCAAGGACCGGGGATAGTCTTACTGGCGCCACGGGTGGCACTGCCTGTTGAAATAGATACCTACCTGCCAAAGGTCTACGCCAGGAATGGCAGGACCAACGACTGGAAAATTCTTTTCCGTCAGAAATGCTACTTAGGTAGGTACATCAGCGGTACCGAGAAGCGCACCGTAACTTTTATTTCGCACTTGCTTCTACGCTCGGATGGCCGGTTCTTTTGGGAGGGATGCAAGTTGGATTGGTTAGGTTAGGGGGAGTGAAAGTTGCTAGACTAAATTTCAACCATAGGGAGCAGATTGTATCAGAATCAATCGGCTTTGCATCCCTCACAAACGGCTGCTCTCTTGAAGAGGCCCTCTTCACAGCAATACCTCCTCCCCAATGTCCACCTTTTCTCGCACGGAATACGTCAACGCATGCTTTTGTTTTGATATCGAAGCTCGTGCTTATACTCGAGAGGACCGCGCGTCGACCACGGGCTACCCCTTTTCTTCCTGTGTCACTCCACGAGGAATATTGCCGGTGGATTGTAGGAGCGTAGATGTCTGGATACCAGTTGATGGTTCAGTTTCATTTTCTTCTATACGATAGCATTGTAAGTAAGCGAATAAATCTTTGGGTAATGAATAAATGGTCGAGCGCAATATCAAGTGTTCCTTCATTAGACCCATACATAAATTTTTTAAAAATTTTCGGCGGCGCACTTGGTCTACGTTCACATGTTTTGTATAGTACAAAATTTGCGAATTTATGCCTGCTATATTTAGAAGAACAAAAAATAATGCTAGCGGCCATCTTTTTGTAATTCTTGATACTGAATAAGCCGCACACATTTTATCTACAGTGTCGACAGCTCCTTTGGTCGCATTATAGTCTAATATAATGTTCGGCTTATTAGTATTAGAGTCAATATCAGCAGTATCATGCATACTTGACAGTAAAATGGCAGCTTTTTTCCCACGTGGTACATACGACACAATCGTCATATCGTTTTGAAATCTGAATATACTGGATCCCGTTTCCCTAAATTTATTCGGCAAAAATTCAGGGGGAATTTCACGCTTATTTTTACGCATCGTTCCTATGAATGTAAACTTTTTAGACAGTAAATAATTAGTTAGTGAATAACTAGTATACCAATTATCGGTTGTCAAATTGCGATTTTTGTTTTCAAGCGGTTGTACAAGTCGTTTGACAACTTCGGCGGGAGAATTTGAAACTTTATATGGACCGTCCATTTGCTGTCCGTAGTACATTTCTAAATTGCTTGTATAGAAAGTTTTAGAATCGCAACAAGCTAAAATTTTTAGGCCATACTTTGCTGGCTTACTTGGCATGTATTACACAAAACTGCAACGACCTCGAAATGGGTGCAACATTTCATCAATTGTAATGAACGCGCCTACGGTGTAATTCTTTTTACAATTATTTATGAATTGATTTAAGATCGAACGAATAGCCGCTAATTTATCGGTTGCTTTTCTTGCTGGTCTTGTACTGGAATCGTCAAAGCGGAGGCAACACAATAGAAACAAAAATCTGTTGTAGCTCATGAGAGCTCTAAACGCTATGATTCCAGTACCGTCGCGATTCCATAACTCTTTGACATTTGTGTGATGTCCATGCTTTACGCCAATCAAAAAGAAAGCACCGAACAACGCAAGAGTTTCTGATTTGGATGTTTCGCTACAGTCTCTTTCCCGCAAATATTTTTTGCCAGCACGGAGTCCTATAATATAAATATTGGTATACCCCACAATTTCATCGACCATATCTGCATCAATCATTTTCCCTAAAGCACTTACTTCATCAGTTACATCCTTTGCGCAAGCAGTTAGACCTGGTACAAAATTGCAGATGTTCTTTTCCCTGGTTTTTGTCTTGGAGGTATACGGCGTTTTTCGCCATTTGTAAGCGGCGTCAATATCGGACGGTGATAGCTGGGCTTTCATTGTGGCTTTACGTGTCCTGCTTCGGCGAAGCGTAGTCGGTTTCGTCGTACCTTCTTTTGCACCTTTACCTATGTAAAAATCCCCTAGCTCCTCCGCCAGAATCTCGAGATTTTCGTCTTCTGAAGCATCTTCCTCCGACATGGTATTTTCATCGTTTTCGGATATTTCTTCTACTTCTTCATCCGAGTCGTTGTCATTCTCCAGCTCGACATCGCTGTCTTCATCGGGGTTAAAATCCAGAAGAAATTTGGGATTAATACCACCCCAGCTTCTGGATAATGGAAAAAATCAACTATTAGAAAAATAATATTTATCGACGTAGGATTTGTATAAATTTTACAAACAAAATTTAATTGTATATATATTGCATTCTGAAAAGAGAATCAATATGTTCAAAAGATAAAACAGTAATAATATATATGAATAATGTACTTACGTAGATGCAGATTCCATCACCACAGCCTGTTGACGCAGCTTCCCGTGAATTGCGGTATTAGAATTTCGGTTCACGTAGAAATATTGCACAATAGTACCAACACAAGTAGATTGATATTCGATGTGACACTGTATCTTACACTGTCAAGTGACTACAAGATCGAGTGGTTTTCTACGCAAGGTCGAATGCTTCTAATCTGACAAAATTCTTCGAACGCAGCTTATATATTGTTTCGTGTAGCAAAGGGATGACCAATCAGCGCGCTTGCTGCACTCCTATTGGAGCGGGGTTTGCTACGATTTTCACCCCTCCAGCCGAATGTTGTCGGTGGGTCCGTGGTCCCAGAAATCGGGAAAGCCCGACCTAAGGGTGCCTACGCGGCGGCTATCACCTCCCCGCGGATTTACGATATGGCCATCGCTATTGAGCGCGAAGAGGGTCCCTATCGAATACCTGCACAACAGACGTCAATTATCTCTAATTTAGTCCTTAGTTCCTAGCCTTCTATAATTCCACAAACAGACATAATGATGTACTTTACTTGGCGATATCGTAAACCATTCGTCGGAAATGTAACGCAGCCTATTTCGTCGCGTGCTTGTCATACAATTTGAATCTGTGTAACGACACAACGTCAATTACTAAAAATTCAGGAACTTTAGCACTGCGTGAAAACTAAGTTATACTGAGTTTCAATTCGTGAGTTTACTTCTCAACAATCGTTTCGACTGACAAAATGTGTAAACGTGACCACGATGGACTTGCTACATTTTAGGAAAGCTCTCGCGTAGCTAAGCTTACCCTGAATAGCCACTTCAGCGCGTACGTGATAACCAATCAGGTAATATCTTAGCTACTACTTCCGCGTTACCTATTCCTTGCACCCTTGGCGTAATGTTTCTTGTAAAGGGATGCGATTTTTGGGGGGAGACACTCCAGTCCAGTAGAATTTTCTCCAGGTCGGAGACTCAATGCCCGAGGCCCGAGGCCCGAAGCCTCTGACGCGATCGATCGCAGGTCATCAGGTAATTTTGCAGGCAATATCGTAGGCCCTTTAAAAGCACTGGATTTATGACACTCGCAACTGCTATTGAGGCCGAGACAAAAGTTTCTAAAGGGAAAATATTCTTTGTGTAGAAGTAATAACAAAACGGTTTTCTCAAAAATAGCTTCGCTTAGGCGCGCGTGTCATAAATTGATCATTTGTACGCCAAATATGCAAACCTGAAGGTGTCCATGGCTACTACACGAGCATAACTCCTTGGACAGGAACGCAGTTGCAACCTGCGAAAAATTAATGCCCCAAGAGCTAGTGGAAATGTATGCCCAGATTGTAAAACGCCTAGATGTGTGTGAACTTGCTTTTATTTGGAACTAGCCGCTTTCGAGGTGTTACGATTTTGAAACATTAGGTGCATTTACACGTACTCTCCAATCTATCGGATTAGCGTGTCGCTCCGGAGTGGCAGGCTGGAGCGCACGTTTAGAGCGTATGCTCCCGGCACATGATGTAAAAATACACAACACTCCAAACCGGCACGTCAGACTCTACGTCTGTAGCGTTCGCTCCAAATGTGTCAGTATAAACGCAAATGTTGAACTTGAGTATTACCCATTATTACATATCCATCTCACATTTCATGCGATTATACACCAAATCGAGAAGTTGGTTTGTCGTGTCAAAGCCGACAGATTGGAGCATCCATATGGTCTATTTCGAGTGTCCAGTACAAAGCTTGCACTCCAGGTATGCGAGTTGTGATAGCGCTCCGTGCAGCTCTACAGTCGAATATTTACACTAACAATTCTGACCTGCACGTTTGGAGCGTATGCTCCAAAGCTGTTGACAAAAATTTTACATATAAATGTACCTATTGTGCAAGACTGTCTTGCAATGCTCCTTGAGCTTGTCAAGGTAAAGATGTGAAGCGGCATTTTTTGACATGTAGAAGATTCGGTGATTTCCTGTTGAATGTGGAGGAAACACCATGGTTCTCAAAGTGGGGTGTTTGTCGATGAGGAATAAACACCTTTGCGGAAAGCTTTTAGTGTGAGTCATCAAGTGGAATTCCTTGGGACCGTTACAGGACAGTTTCAGTTATTTGTATTTAGAAAACAGAGAGATTAAAATTATTACTACTACCTCTAGCAATGGTCATAAAACGATTCGACCCTAGACGCGGTACGGAGAACTCGCGATTGCCCGGCACGGAACCCTAACGAACCGCGATGGCTTGCAATAAAGTATATACAATAACACTCCTCGAAGGCTAACAGCACACTGAAAGAATACCGTGGGGTCTCAGGTCAGTGCCTTTTGGGTAAAACCATTATGCCGGCCGAAAACTAATATCCGTGTAATCCGTGCACACGCGCGAGTACCGGAGAGTTAAATTCTTATGAAATTTTAGGGGTGGTTTCACCCCCTAAACATGCAAGCCAAAATAAAAAGACCTGTTTCTTATTTTTCTGTCGTATAAAACATATTCAAAAACCAAAGCAATCGGAGGCAAACACCTGAAAACCTTTGAGGGGTGGTTTCACCCTCTAAACATGCAAACAGGCCAAAATAAAAAGACACGTATATCTTATTTTTCGGTGCTCTAAAATATATTCAAAAACCAAAGCAATCGGAGGCGAACACCTTAAAACCTTTGAGGGGTGGTTTCACCCTCTAAACATGCAAACAGGCCAAAATAAAAAGACACCTGTTTCTTATTTTTCTGTCCTCTAAAACATATTCAAAAACCAAAGCAATCGGAGGCGAACACCTGAAAACCTTTGAGGGGTGGTTTCACCCCCTAAACATGCAAACAGGCCAAAATAAAAAGACACGTGTATCTTATTTCTCGGTCCTCTAAAACATATCCAAAAATCAAAGCAATCGGAGGCGGACACCTGAAAAACTTGCGAGTACACGAATGCGCTCGCCAGCAGGATACGCGGCATATTTTCGCTCAATCAGAGACACTTGCAAACTGAATTTGAACCTGACAAGTACGTAGCATTATGCAAAAATGTCCGCTGGAAGAATACATAGGGGTGCTGGGTAGAATAGATCACGGTAAAACGGTTTTTTCAGCCAAAAACTGACCTCCGTGCACTCCGTGCACACGCGCGAGTACCGGAGGGTTAAAGCAGAATATTAGATAATAATGATTTGACGCGAGAGGACAAGAAATACGTACATTTCGTTTTCAAATAACGCATAAACGAAAGGGTAATGTAACAGAAAATTTACGACAAGTGATCATAATTCCTTATTGAGGTAAAAATCCGTAGTTTAATAACGACCAACACAATTAAATTTAAAAAATAATATTAGGTGTATGAATAAATTCTTTCCGACTGGATTTACATAATCAGTAGGTACAAAGCTACCGAATTTCTATCGCAGTGGTATTCGTAAGCTGCCAGAAAAATGGCAAAAGGTAATTAACAATAATGGAAATTATTTCGATGATTGAGTTGTTTTCATATTTTTTAAATCGAACTGTCATTGTACCCTAAAATCGGAAAGAATTTATTTCTACACCTAATAATCACCAATAAATTAAATAAAACTCACCCATTCGGACATTCCTTTCCTTCATTTCCGGAAACCTGTGCCATTGGGTCACTGTACCGATCCTGGTCATCGGGATGACGAAAAGATTTATGGTAGCGTAGCGCCGAGTGATCAGCTGATCGCAGGTGCATACGACCCCACCCTAAGTAAAGGGTCGCAACGTCAAGTGCGTTCGGATTAATGTACCGAATATTCACTTCACTGCACGGCTACTAACACTAATCCCTTAATTTATTTTTCATGGAACGTGTTGTTCCAACGTTATAAAAGTTTGTGGAAATGAATTTTCACTTGGCGTTCGGAGCCGTAGGTATTCCCTCGCAAATACTCGCGCAGCAGCACTTGCGTCTCCGTTGCTCGGGTGGTACACCCAGAACATCGCGTAATACTTTTGAGCAGAGAACATTTCTGCGACGTGATTGCTAGCTCACTGACAAGGTTTTTTCCAAGCAACTTCCTCTACCCCCAAATAGTTTCTCTTCTTCCATTATGAGTTAACTCCCACCAGGCCAAGAGGCTTCAGGTAAAAAGAAGCCATCACATTTTCGAAACACACGTGTTTCGCAGAAGTGCAAAGAACCTTCCCCCATCACCTCCCCTACATTCTCCTGCCAACTACCTTTGTCTCCCGTTTCCCTGCACCTTTCCCGTACGTGCTCCCACATTTCCTCCTCGCTCTCACAAACTCTGCATACCCTTTTTTCTATCTCCTCCTATATCCTAGTATCTTGCTTCTCTCAACCCGTTCCCCAATCTGAACCTTGCTACTCTATTCCATCTCTCCTCCCTCCAGCCCTTTTCCAGGTATTCCTGGAACCCTTATCTTTTCCCATGTTTGCCTTTCGTATCTCTCTGTATCTTTTCTCTATCTCCCCATATACCTCCTTCCTCCTTTTCCTTAATCTCTTCACCTCCCCTATCTCCATTCCTACTTCCTTATAGAACTTTCTTCTCTCTTCCTCCCATGCGGACACTCTTCTTCTCTCTTTGCTCTCTCCCTCTCTCTCGCTCTCTCTCTCTCTCTCTCTCTCTCTCTCTCTCTCTCTCTCTCTCTCTCTCTTTACTTCCTCCCAACACTTTCTCGCCCACCCACTCCCCCCTCCCTCCTCCAGCCTTATCTCAAAATTCCAAGCCCTTCTTCCTGTCCCTATCCTCAACTTCTGCCTATCCGTCTCTTTCCTCACCATGTACCCCGGCGTTACCCGCTCCACTCCCAACACCCACCTGATAAATCTCTCCTGCATCGCCTCCAATGCTTTCCTTTCCTGCCATCCCCAAATCTCCACTCCATAACTCGCGATGGTCCACACTAGTGTGTCAAATAAAGACAGCCTCCTCCTTACGTCTCCCGCAAACTTTCTTTTCCCTATTCCCCATACTTGCCGCATTGCTACTGCTGTCTTTCTTACTCTAGCTGTCACCTGCCCCTTTTGTCCCCCATTCCTTCCTATCTCGTATCCTAAATATGTAAATTTCTTCACTTCCTCTATCTTTCTTCCTTTCCACCTCTAACTTCATATTTTCTTCCTCCCCCCTCCTTTCGCAAATTTCATTATTTTCGTCTTCTTCACGTTCAACGTGAGCTTCTTCTTCTCCAAATATCTTTCTAGCTTACCTATCATTCCCCCCATCTCACTTTCATCTTCTGCTATCAGCATCACATCGTCCGCATAAGCTAACGACCTTATTTTCTCTCCTCTAATCCTTACCCCTCCCCAACCTCCTTTCTCCATCTCTTCCTCCAAGTCCGCTGTTAAAATGTTGAACAAGTGGGGGCTTAGAGGGTACCCCTGCCTTACCCCTCTCGCAGACCAAAAACTCTCCCCCACTTCGCCGCCTATTCTCACCCTGCTCTTAATCTCCACGTACACTTCCTCAATCCTTTTCCTTAAATCTCTACTCACCCCCCTCTCTTCCATCGTCTTCCATAGCACTCCCCTGTCTACCGAGTCGAAGGCGGCCTTCAAATCGATAAACAGAGCTATCATTTTCCCTCCTGGTCTCTCTACACTTCTTCCTATCGTGTAGTTAATTATCTATCGTTCCCATCCCCCTCCTGAATCCTGTTTGATTTTCTGGCACCATTCTCCTCTCCTTCATCTCCCCCACCAGCCTCTCTGCCAGCACTGCCGCGTACACATTATAAAGCGTTGATTTTACTGATATTGACATTACCGTCACTCCCCTGTACTCCTCCACCCTCTTCCCTTCTCCCTTTTTAACTATCGGGATAACTAACCCCTCCTTCCACTCCTCTGGCCACCCTTCCCCTCTCCATACCTTATTTATCATCCTCCATGCTCACACTTGCACCCCCAACCCTCCATATCTCCATACTTCGTTTGGGATTTGGTCCCCTCCTATCACCTTCATATCCTTCAACTTCCCCAATACTTTCTTTACCTCTGCCCACGCTATCTCATCCGTCTCCTCCTCTCTTCTCTGCCCTACTTGTCTCCTTACCACTTTCCCTTCTAACCCCCCCCCCCCCCCCTAACACATCCATGAAGTGTTCTTTCCACTCCTTCATCTCTATCTTTTCGCTTACCCACTTCCTAGTTTTCCTCCCCCTGTTCACTATTTCCCTCCCTTTCACTTCTTACTCCTTCTGCTTCCTTTATTAACCTATCCGCTTTCTCCTTTTTCTTTTCCTCGCATTTTCCTTGATATTTCCTTTTCCTTTCTCTATACTCCTCCACCTCCCATTCACCCTTTCTCCATTTTCTTAACGCCTTCCTTGCTTCTCTCTTTGCTCCCGCACACTCCTCATCCCACCACCCCTCTCTCTTCCTTTCTTCTTCTCTCCCTCCCTCCCCTAACCCCCCTCTCAACCTCCGCAACCCTTACTGCAGCTCTTCCATTAACCCTAATCCCTGTTCCTCCCCTATCCCTGCCACTGTTTCTCTGATTCTCTCCCGGCCACTCTCGTTCCACACCCCCCTTAACGCTGCCTTCCTGCTTCCTTTTCCCTTCTTTTTCTGGTTCTTCCATCCTCCTTTATCCTTACTATCAACGAATGGTGATCTGATTCTACTCCTTCCCCTATTCCCAACCTCTCAATCCTATCCCCAATTCCTACCTCTCCTACGACATAGTCTATGACAGTTTCTCCCCTGGCCCCTGTATACGTGAACTCTCCTCTCTCGTCACCTTTTGTGCATTTTGTGATCCTTTCAGGATCCCCCACCCCTGTTCGTCCAGCCAGTTCACCAATTTTCCCCCCTCCACGTTCACTATTCTATCCTTCGACGTCCTCCTCCCTTCCTCCTCCTGTCCCATCGTTCCCCCTTCCTTTGTTCCTGTCCTCGCGTTAAAGTCTCCTCCTACTAGTATCTCCACCCCTTCCTCCCCCCCGCCTCTGCTCATTCATACATATTGTTGCGCCGGGGCGTTTCTATCGTCGACCACCCCGACGCAAAGGGATAAAATGATACGCGGGAATATACACGACACAACTATATTTCGAAATACAGAGTAGTGACAGTATAACCCGCACGTCCGAACGCTACGGCGTTCGGTACAAGACAGTCTTCTCGTCGTTGTTCTCGAAGGGGGTTGACCCTCTTCTGTCTTCAGCTACGAGCACCAGCAGGCTACGCACGGGCCTATACCCGGTGCTCGCAACAATATATTCTAATTTTTTCTCCAAATCTCCACTGACATATATTCCTCCAAACAACCACCTCTTTGCTCCTATTTTTGCCATTACCACGATTATTCCTTCCCCCCTCCTTTAATCCCCCCTCTCCTACTCCCATCCATTAATTCCTTTCTTATCCCGCTACCATCCCCCCTTTTGCTCTTCCCTTATTACTCCTTGCTGCCTGCATTTTCCATATAAACCCCTTAGGCAGTTTCCTCTTTATCGCCCCCCATCCCATCTCCTCCACCCATGTTTCTATCATTATTATTATGTCCCACTTATCTATTCTCCCCCAAAATTCTTTATCCTTCCTTCCTAGCTCCGCTACATTCCATCATGCTACTTCCCACCTCCTTTCCTCCTTCACCCCTCTCTTCTTTCCCACTCCCTCTGCTCCCCGTTCCTCTTTCCTACCTGATCCTACCCTCCCTTCTCTCGACTCCTGCTCTGCTCCTCCCCCTGCCTCCCTTTCTCCGTTTCCCTTTCTGTTTCCTTACTCTACTCTCTCCCCTTTCCGTCTCTCAACACCTCGTTTCTTTGATCCCACCTCCACCAACCTCCCTCTATCATTATCCTACCCATATCTCACCCAGACCCTCTTTCCTTCTCTCCCCCTCTGCTATTGTTTCTAAATTTCTTCTCATCCTCCTTTCCCTCCATGTCAGATTATCCTCTATTCTCTCTTTTCTTCCTGCCAACTTCTTCTTCGCTTCCACTACTCTTCTTTTCGTTTCCCCGCCCCTCAGCTTCACTACCACCATCCCTTCTCCTCCCCTTACTTTTATAACTGCTTCTATCCCTTCCTCTATCCCCATGCCCCAAAATAGCTCCTCCACTCCCTTCTTGACCCTCTCTCCTCTGTCTGCCATTCCCCTCCTTACCACTATATTCTTCCTTCTCTCCTTCCTTTCTTTCTCCTCCACTTTCCATTCTTGCTCCCTAAACCTTTTTTCCATCTCCTCGTCCAACCCCCCTATCCCACCCTCCTCCGCGTTGATCTCCAGTTTTTCTAACCTTACCTCCAATCCCTTCCCTCTTTTCCCTCCTTTCTCCCTTTCAATTCCTCTTTTATCTCCTCCCTTTCCTTTCCCCACTTTTCCCCCCTCCTCCTAATTTCTTCCTTTAACTCCATTATCTCTCTTTTTAGCCACCTCTCCTGCTCTTTCGCCCTTTCCTTTGCCTCTTCCCTACTTTCTGCTATCTCCTTCCACATGTATCTTAGCATCTCCATTATCTCTCCTTCCTCCTGTCCCCCTTTCCCTACCGGTGATCTCGCTACTTTCGTGCTTGCTCCAAACACGTCTTCCCTCTCGTCCCCTAAGCTTTTGTCTTCCTCTTGTCTCTCTCTTTTTTTCTCAGCATTTCCTCTATTCCTCCTGTACTATTTCTTCTGTCCTGCTTGAATCTTTCCGCATTCGTAGGCCTGCCCTTTTTCTTAACTTCTTCCCCCTTATCTCCTCCCTCTTTCCTCTTGTCGGCCATTCCTTACTGTATTTCCCTACTCCGTTTCTGCTCTCTCTCTCTCTCTCTCTCTCTCTCTCTCTCTCTCTCTCTCTCTCTCTCTCTCTCTCTCTCTTTCCTCCCTCCCTTCCTTCGCTCCGCTCTTCCTTTGATTACTTTGTCACCACTTTCCTGATCCTTCTCCTTCCTCTTCCTTACCTATTACTTTCTGTTCCTTATCACCGGGTGTCGCCTGCTACCTCTTCCTCTCCGCGCCTATACTGCTTGTCTTCACCCACTTTCCTACCTAATCTCAAAACTATTCTTCTAGCCCTTTTCCTCTATCTCCTCCTTTCTCCTCTCCTTCGCCCTCACCACTTCCTACCTTCCTGCTATTCCACCTTTCCCCCTCACAACTTCTTCACCTCTACACTCTACTCCCACAGTCCACTCACATCCACTTCCAGCACTGCACTATTTTACACTCTTCTCTCATTCGCACCCGAAACGGAACTCTTATAAATACTTACATAATTATAAGGAATTAGTGAATAATACAATTTTGTTAATAAAAAATATTGTAGATTGTGACATCCGGATTCCGCACCTGCGTAGAGTAGCTTACACGCTGCGTTATATTCTATAATTGTAACAGAATAAAATCACAGATTTCGTCTATATTTTTGGAAGTAATATACAAATGTTACTATTATACATGTAAGAAATTGTACTTTTATTAAACAATATTCACTGATACTTCGAAAGTAGCCGAAGACCAAAAAAAGCTCCAAAAAAATTTTGACTCCTATAGCTAAGGACCATTCTACGGGGCACCGTGTCCATTGCGCCAGGCAAGCAATGGCCACCTCTGCCGCCAAGCGGCAAAACACATTTCCGGTCAAAAACAAATGTCGGTTCCGACATTTTTCCTGGATGGTTTCTTCTTCAGAAATGTCTACAGAATCCGATACTGTGGAGCGAATTCGTGCTGGGTAAACAACTTTTCGTAAAAATGCAAAAGTATTGCGTAGAAATCTTTAAACTTTGTCGGTCGTTTATAACCATATAAAACCACAAAATTTAACAAGTGTATACACTGATATATTCAGGAAATCCTCCTCTATCTTTTGAGACTAAATTAAACTTTCTAGCATTCTTGTTTTTCACGTAATACCTCATTACTGCCCAAAATCGTGCGCTTTTTACAAAAACTCATTTTTTTTTCAAAAACTGAGGGGGATAGAACAATTCTGTTTACAAATTCGTGTTTGGAATGAAAAACTCTACTAGGATTTCGGAGTGCATATTGCAGATCCAAATACGCGTTAGACAGTGTAGTTAATACCCCCGATTGCCTATTCTGGCTTATACGCTGCGTTATAGACTAATTTTAAAAGATAAAACTCAAAGATTTCGTCAATATTTTTCGAAATAATTCCACAAAAAGAAATTCCACACTCTGTTCCAATAGCCATGGGTAAAACACGTTAGTAATATATTCCTAGAAAGTTTCAGTGGTTATCCGACCATTTTCAGACATCTCTATACCCCAACCACTTGGAACATCCCGAATAATTCTTTCTGGTATTCTGTTTTTGTATGGATATGTGAACATATGAGGTACTCCAGTTCCGTTGGCATTATACATGAAATATACTGTCAAGCTTTCTTTTTCACTGGCATCAACCACTTTATACACTGACTTGGCACCTTTTTCTGTAAGAACTTCATCCGGCTATGGGCACAACTGAATGTTGGTTTCATCACAGTTGAATATTCTTGATGCATGAATATTCAACAGGGTTTTACTTCTTAAGTATGTCTCTATTTCTTGAAACCATGTAATCAAATCTTCTGTGTAATGGAAGCTTGATCAATATTTGAATACTGAGCCGTTCTTATTGACAGATTATTATGTTGCTTAATGAATCCTTCGTACCAGTGCCTACCTGGTCGACTTTCTTTGAATGGAGCCTCTCTTTTTAAATCTGTCAAATAAAGTTGCATGCTATCCAGCAATTGTGTCTTAGTTACAGGGTATCCTCTGTCTGCCCTGTATTTTACCCAGTTAATAATTTCTTGCTCTTTATAATTAGACAGAGCAGTTGAAGGTCCACTTTTAATATTTATTTTTCCAGGATTTCTGTCTAATCTATATATTGTAGCTGGCGGTACTCCATAGGTATCTGCAGCTTTTCTAAACGTAAATCCTTTTCATACTGCTTTCAAAGCTCGCTGAAGGGATTCCGAAGAATAATTCTTGCTTTTAACTTTCTCTTCTCCTATTTTCTTTTTAACAGTTTTCTGTTTCATTTTTCTTTCAATTTTATTGTTTCTTTTCAACTTTTTCCTGTGCACTTTACTTTTTTCTACATTTTTCTTTACACATGTTTCTCTTTCTTTTCAGTTTCCATTTTAAGTAAGTTCTTTACTTGTAAATAAAAAGTTTTGAAGTTTTAAATAAGTATTAATTATGAAATTAAATTAATTATATTTTTACATACAACACATTAGAGGTTAGGTTTCGAATTCTTTATAAAATAGTAATACTTACCTACTCGGTCGCTAGCCAAATTTCACAGAGCTAACGACGTCTTTGATATTACAATTTCTTTCTAATATTTTACATGAGAGAATTATATTTACTCTTATTTATCTACAAAATTAAATATTCGTATGTATTGAAATTTTTTTGTAATTCCCAATAATCCCTAAAACTATATTAAAATTACATTATTGATGAAACTGTTCCATAAAATCGATAATGTTTCATAATAGGTACTTTTACCTTACGAGCCTACACGCACATTAGTAGAGTTTTCCCTATCCGTTGCATGCCCGCCGCTTCGTTGGCTTCGAGCACCCCTTCCACGCAGCTTGTAGAAGACGCTATGGATGCTCGCATCCTCGCATCCCCATCGGGGCATCACTGACCTAGGGCGCAAAAGAGACTTGAGCCGGACCTGCGTCAAGATTTGGCGAAACGGTTTTCGTGCTCACGGTAACCGCTTGCAACCTTTCGCGCACGTCCATCTCCCACGCAAAGGACGGAGTGTCAGGCGTTCGAATGACGGAGCGAGACAAAACAACAACGCGTCGTCTGTCTCGTACCATCCTCGCTCGCTTTCAGTGCCTCTCGCTCGCTCCCGTTCCATCTCGCTGTCGCCTTCGCCGGACAAGAGTGAGACAGAAGTGGTGGGGATAGCGAAAAGTCCACATCGTGTACAGCAGGGGTGCACACTAAGTCTGCCCTAAGGCTATCGGTGCGCCCTCGAGCTCGACCGTGGTATGCTCACTCCCCACTCTTCGGTATAAGGTCTAGTGGTGGATAACTCTATAACTGCAGACGCCGTATGCCCATTTTGTTTTCTCCAGGGAAAATATGGTGTTGTCTCGAGATTCTCATTGTTGTTCCAACACGATCACCGGAAAGGCCGGGTTTATGCTTTTATGACACCCCGACAACTAAATGATCGCTTGGCCCCGACTGACATACACAGCTCTGTCACTGTGTGCGTCAGCGATCTCAAGCGGTGATTTAAAATTGACTCAGGGACAGAACAGAGGGTTAAATGAGGTTTAAAAAATGTTTAAATTTTTGTATGCAAGAAAAATAAGTTTGTTCAAAGTTATAATGATAGCAGTAAGAAGGGTTTAAAAAGGTTTGTTGTTGGCGAAGATGATTCTGGCTGTCGTGGTCATCCAAAACAAAAAGCGCAAAAATTTTCTTAATCTGTATGAGTGTGGTTATCGTGTGAACTAGAAGGAAGTAATTATTTGCAAAAGTCCAATTTTACAGCACAGAAAATTAACAAATACTTTTCCAAAAAATTAATGTTTTCATTTGAAATACAACAATTTTTGTGCTTTTTTAAAATTATTCATTCAACATGAACTAAGGTTCATACGATAACCACACTCATATAGATTAAGAAAAATTGTACGTTTTTTGTGCCAGATAATTACGACAGCCAAAATCATGCTCGCCAGCAACAAACATTTTTTTCGAACCCCTCTTACTACTTCCATTATAATTTTGAACCAAATTACTATTATTCCATAAAAATATTTGAACACATTTTGCAAATTTCAATTAATAAAAGTACAGAGATTGGAATTATAATACTCAATACATTTTTTTTTAAAAATTCCCCAAAATGTGTCGTATTTTCGGAGCGTCAAACTCTGAAAAACCCTGCGGCAGCCTGTGACGCTCGTCTTCCACTACTCCATCCGTTCCCCACTCCGTTGGCGGACTCGCTTGTGTTGAACGAGCTCGGAGTTCGAACTCAAGCTCGAATGTGCGCTCGTGCCCAGAATTGGGGGTCCTGTGCATGCCTGGGGTACACCAAACCGAGCCTGTAGCGAGACAATACTGTATATCTATTCTATTAGAAAAACATACTATAAAATATCCGAAATATTTATCATACTCGATTTACACGAAAGATGTACATACATTGTACACTGTACGCTGAACCTCCTTGGATCGTTCAAGCCACTAGATTAGTAGTAGGGCTAAGCGGGTTCTAACTCGGTTGTGCTGAGGGGCGCGGGGGCGGGGGGAAGTAACGGCGCGCGGGGGAGCGGGGTGTGGAAGACTGGCTGCGTGCGCACGATCCGCGGAATGGGGGAAGCCGCAATCATGGAGGGGATCAGTCCAGGCCGAGCCGCCGCGGAAACCTCTCCAGACCTGGCCCGCCGTCGGAAATTTTATCAGAGGGAGGGAATGACCCCCGAAAATTTTTTCATACCCCGATCTACCACCGAAAATTTTTTTTCCATACCAACATGCGACGGAAATTTTTCCTCCCCAACGCAGAGAAATAATAATTTTTAATCAACGATTTAGCGAATCATTATGTGGCAAACAGACATCTTTTTTTTCAAACAAATATGCACCAAGCATTCTAAAGCTACCAAGTTTTTAAAGCGTTCCAATTTAAGGCTGCCGTCTCATTTTTGTTATGGTCCCAATCGATCGAAGCGTCCCTTGTAAACAGATGGACCCCAGTGAAACTACTGCGGTCGATAAAAAGAACTAGTACAGAGGTGACATCTGCAGATACACTATGTAGACGAATTTTTCAACTGTGCTTGCTTGCGTCAGTCACGCACACATAACCACCGCTCCTGTAGGTGTTCCCCCTCCATCAGCGGTAGCTGGTGCCCGCCGATCCCTGCCTAGACGCAGGTCTCGTGCCGTATTCCTTCAAGACTTCTCGATAGTAGGAGCTGTGGCAACAGCGCGGCAGAGACAGAGAGAACAGAAAATTTGGCAACTATGCATAAAAAATTCATCTACATAGAGTACCTGAAGATGTCATCTCAGTACTAGTTCTTTTTATCGACTGCAGTAGCTTCATTAGAGTCCGTCTCTGTACAGGGGACGCTTCGATCGATTCGGACCACAACAAAAATGAAACGGCAGCCTTAACATTGAAAATTTGGCCGTTCTTAACTTCGGTAACAAGAAACTACTTTTTCATGGATTTGTAGATGGCACACGCCAAAAAATTTATTAATTACTTAATTATACGTTATGATATACATCAGCGAAACCATCAGCAAGATACTTTGAATATTCACGAATCGAATTCAATACTTTTAACGCCTGTTTCGAACAGAAAAAATTCATATTTAAATGTAAAGGATAAAGTGTCAATAATTGGGACTGGGTCGCTAATTGGGACATTTATTTTACCTACTGTATCATTGTCCGAAAGTCTTAAAGGCTCCTCCTCAGTCCCCAGATCTTAACCCTATACAGGGTGTCCGCAGAAGACTGAACAGCTGGATATCTACTAAACTATTGGAGATAAAAAAAAAGTTTTTACATGGAATTGCATGGTTCGAGGGGGCCAATTTATTAGCGCAGCCGAATTTTTTTTCGATTATTATTTTAAAAGATACGATGGTCAAGTTCGGTTTTATAAATGGAACTATTTTTCTTAAGAGATTACTTGATAGTGCGTTCTAAGACAAATTCAATAAGCTTTAATGTATACACTTGATTTCCACTGGATTTTGAGATATTGCACTTGCAAATTTACTGGTCTTCACTTGAAGAAAACCCTCTGGAATAGCAAGGAACGGGGACGGTCTTACTGGCGCCACGGGTAGCACTGCCTGTTGAAATAGATACCTACCTGCCAAAGGTCTACGCCAGGAATGGCAGGCCCAAAGGCTGGACAATTCTTTTCCGTCAGAAATGCTACTTAGGTAGGTACATCTACGGTATCGAGAAGCGCACCGTTACTTTTATTTCGCACTTGCTTCTACGCTCGGATGGCCGGTTCTTTTGGGAGCGATGTAAGTTCAATTGGTTAGGTTAGGAGGTGTGAAAGTTGCTAGACTAAATTTCAACCATAGGGAGCAGATTATATTAGAACCAATCGAATTTGCATCCCTCACAAACGGCTGCTCTCTTGAAGAGGCCCTCTTCACAGCAATACCTCCTCCCCAATGCCCACCTTTTCTCGCACGGAATACGTCAACGCATGCTTTTGTTTTGATATCGAAGCTCGTGTTTATACTCGAGAGGACCACACGTCGACCACGGGCTACCCCTTTTCTTCCTGTGTCTCTCCACGAAGAGTGCCGGTGGATTGTAGGAGCGTAAATGTCTGGATGCCAGTTGTTGAATTCAGGAGACGATAGAAACGCTTTATTACAAAACACACATGTACTATAATTAAAGTAAATCGTATTTCTCTCGGGCAGGAGTACTGATAATAATCGAACTTACGCCCTATTCGCCCAGACCGATTACACGGAGGGTAGTCGTTTCACGTACCCTTCCACGCTCACACGCCGCGTTCACAATTGCGTTCTCGCTTACGTTCCGAAACTTCTGAATTCTAACCGTTCAACGCGACATTCATCCGATGATCGACAATCGACTCTCCCTATCCCGCTCGGGCTCGCTTATATTATCGGTCGCTGTCGGGAGCTATCGGGCGCTCTCGGTCGACCGCTCGCTGGGAAAGTCGAAGACGCCTCTTGGTGTCGCCTGCCAATAGGCCTAATAAGGCAAGGCCTTACAGGATAATACTTTTTAGCTCCTATATTTGTGGCATCAAGAATAAAGAATTATTTGAACGATTGCATGACCCCGATTATACGGCGCGTGGATCGGCGATTCATGCGCAATGTTCACCAAACAACGCGCCGTCTGATTCCATCTAAGGAGATGCAGCCTGGTACCCCGTGGCGAGGACAACGCCCCGCAGCGCCTCGTCGAATTTTATGGTTTTCGACCCTCGAAGGGCTTCGAATACCATTAAGAAGTGAGAAATCTACAGGATTTCAGAATTTCTCATCAAATGTTTGCATCTTTTCTTCATCGTATCGAAGGGGAAGTGACGCCAATGGATTCGTGGCGTTCCGTCAATTAAAATCATACCAAATATCATGCAAATCGGACTACTTTGACACAAGCTATTTGTATTCCATATGTAAGAGTTGTCCGATTTACACGACATTTGGCATGATTTTCATCGGAAAACCACAAGGAATCCACCGGCGACACTTCCATATCCATACGGTAAGGAATAAAGAATTATTTTATTTCTGAAACAGGTACAGGGTGATTTTGGAACTACGCCTTTCAAAGACATGCGGCCTGGTACCCCGTGGCGAGGACAACCCCCCGCAGTGCCTCACCGCATTTAATGGTTTTCGACCCTCGAAGGTGTCGGAGTGCCTATTAAGAAGTGAGAAATCTTCGACTTCCGCATTTCTCATCAGATCTTTGCAAAAACGGCGCCAGTTCATTCCTCCTGTTTCGCCGATTAACCCGACACTGAGAACGACGTAATTCGGAAAATAATGAAGGGAATGAAAAATTCATTTCCATAAGCTGAAGCTAATTTCGTTAATAATAGTCCAATTTACATGAAATATTGTTAAAAATATTTTATAATATTAGATATTATAGGATATTATATAATATAGAATATTATATTATATAAAAAATTTACATAACGAATCCATCGGCATCATTTCTATATCGATAGGATAAAGAATAAAGAATTTCTTAATACGCTGAAATGAATATTTCACATTTTCACCTTCGGCAGGGGGGCGCTGAACTCAATTCCCTACGGTAGGCCGAGGATTCATACCTGTTTCAGAAATAAATAATTTTTTATTCTTTATCCTATCGATATGAAAATGATGCCGATGGATTCGTTATGTTTTTCCGATGTGATTTCCCACGCCCGCTGTCGAAGTATCGTCCTCCCTAAAATTTCGAACAGATCCCTTATTTTTCGAGTATAATCACGAGCTCCAATATCAAAATAAAAGCATGCGTTGACGTATTCCGTATGAGAGAAGGTGGGCATTGGGGAGGAGGTATTGCTGTGAAGAGGGCCTCTTCAAGAGAGCAGCCGTTTAGGAGGGATGCAAATCGGATTGGTCCTAATACAATCTACTCCCTATGGTTAAAATTTGTCTAGCAACTTTCACACCTCCTAACCTAACCAATCGAACTTGCATCCCTCCCAAAAGAACCGGCTATCCGAGCGTAGAAGCAAGTGCGAAATAAAAGTAACGATGCGCTTCTCGATACCGCAGATGTACCTACTTAAGTAGTATTTCTGACGGAAAAGAATTGTCCCGCCTTTGGGCCTGCCATTCCTGGCGTAGACCTTTAGCAGGTAGGTATCTGTTTCAACAGGCGATGCCACCCGTGGCGCCAACAAGACCGCCCTCGGTGCTATTCCAGAGAGTTTTCTTCAAGTGAAAATCAATGAATTTGCAAGCGGAATATATCAAAAGCAGTGGAAATCAAATGTATACATTAAAGCTTATTGAATTTGGCTTGGAACGCACAATCAAGTGATCTCTTAAAAATAAAATAGTTCCAATTATAAAACCAAACTTGACCATCGTATCTTTTAAAATAATAATCGGAAAGAAATTCGTCGGTGCTAATGAATTGGCCCCCTCGAACCCTGCAATTCCATGTAAAATTTTTTTTATCTCTACTACTTTAGTAGATATCCAGCTGTTCAGTCTTCCCGCGGTCACCCTGTAGAGAATGTATGGAATAATTCAAGGCTGCGGTCTCACTGGGCCTTGAATGTGTGCGTAAGGTCACACAAGCTAGGAAAATCACGTACGTACACGCAATGTGATGGTCAAGGTAGCCGATAAATGTAGGAAAGACATTCTTGCCGATATCTTCGCTGTTGCCGTAGTTCCCCTATTACTATTTTGTCGTCAGGGAGGCTTGAATTAATCGCGGCGAAACGGCTGCAGATTGGAGGCGGGCAAAGATAATATCTGGATAAACTGTTGAAAAATTTTGGGCCTTCTTCGTATAACTTTTGAACTATAAAAGATATCGGAATGCAATTTGCTCCGAAAAATGGGGAAAAATTATTCCCTCTCAATGATGGATAATTTAACATATTTTACGTTTACTTAATTTTTTTTATCAATTTTTTAACCATAATTGTTGTAAAAAGCTTTTGCAAACTGTTTATTTGGTACTGTATGTCACGTCCTGGATGGCGGAAGTTAGGGCTGTGACAAGGTTGGGGAATATTGGGAGGTTGAGCACGAAGGCCAGCTTCGCAGCTCTGGAGAGTTTAGGAGCTCAGGCGTGAAGGCCAGCTTCGCAGCTCTGAGGGGTGAAAGGAGCTCAGACACGAAGGCCAGCTTCGCAGCTCTGAGGGGTGTTTAGGAGCTCAGACACGAAGGCCAGCTTCGCAGCTCTGAGGAGTTTAGGAGCTCAGACACGAAGGCCAGCTTCGCAGCTCTGAAGGGTGTTTAGGCGTTCAGCACGAAGGCCAGCTTCGCAGCATAAATCGACCAGGGAAGGTTAGGGAGTTATCGCTCACCAGAGTGACACCCGTTAGAACTCTTGTGGTTTGTATTTATGGCTCTATAATTGGCTTAACTACTGCATTGCAATAAAAATACACGCGTCGTAGTTCTTTTCAATAGGTGTAGCATTGGGCATGCGGGACCCTAAGCGAAAGTAAGCTTGTAAACACTGATAAGAACTCCCGGTGTTCGCGAAGAGAGATCAGCTGTTGCTATGGCTCGTAACGATTCTAGGTATTCGAAGGATAATTACAAGAATTCAAATGTCGGGTAAAACAAAAGCGTTATTTATTGGAACGCGTGTGAATAAGCCATGCACTACTGAAGCAATGGCGGTAAACGTATTATAACAATGCGTTGGACATTAAGCATTAGCACAAGACATTTATATAACGATGATCAATGATAATAATATTACGCATAAGATAAGATAAACATAAGAAGTGTTAGAGTTGGTTATAAACAGGTTAACATAAGGCAATAAGCTTAGGCAATAATATAATTAGGCGGTAATATAAGCAATGAAACGATTTAAAGCGATAAGCGTAAGAAGAGAAGATAATATAAGCAAATAACTTAAGCGAAAGAATACAATATAAAGCAATAAGAGTAAGAGGCTAAATGATATAAATGCAATAAGCGTGAGCAAAGAATATAAAGCAAATAGCATAAGGATAAGGAAATAACATAAGCAATAAGCGTGAGCAAAATCAAATGATATAAGAATAGATAAGCATAAGTAAATGAAAATAATAGAAAACGATAGTGTTAGTGTTTTACAATAAGATAAATTGATAAATGCTTACAGTGATGTAGAAGGTTTGGTAACCCTATTGGGGACGTTGCACTGAAGCGAAGTCTAATACAATGTACTTTTATAATAGAGAGTCTGGCGTAACGGATGTTCCCGAACTAACTGACTGTGACTGACTGTGTGTGGTCCATGCGGCGCTGGTATTTATACAAAGCGATGGAATGTCAGGTATGCGGGGAATTTGCGGTATGCGTGATGACTCATGCTTAAAATATGTGTTATGTAATCGGCGCGTATTGATGATTCATGCGTAAAATATGTGTCGTTATTGCGTATTTCGGCGGCTCTTTCGGGGCTTTGAAAAGGGGTACTCCACCCGTTGGATGGGTTTGGAGGGTTTTGATTGGGGTTTGAAAGGTTGAGGTTTGAATACGTTTGTTGTAAAAGGAGGGGGGTGGGGGGTGAGACATAGTCTCGAGATGAGCGAGTTTTTAGTGAGGGACTTGTCTAAGGTTTAAACGTGGAAGGAGTTCGCGCCTCGAAGGCCGAAGAGGGGAAGGGGATTTGAAATTAGATCATCTGGAGATGGGGACCGCTAAGGTACATCGTCAAGGTGATCAGTGATTGGGGAAAAGGGGTAAGACTTGAGTTGAGGAATTTTGATGGAGTTGTGGAGCGATTTATTAGGGAGACTTTAAAATAATACCGCGCGAAAAATAGTGGTACGTCACACTGTATTTAATGCTGTTTTTAAAATTCGTGGTGTTGATAAACAATAGGCTAGTTGTTTCTGTATCATTACTTTCATAAATTGAGAAATTAAATTTTTATTCAATTATGTGTTAGTTCTGCAGACCTCAGAATCTATTATTCCGGTTTTCTTTCTTATAATTTTATCCTTAATGTAGTGCATGCATCGACCGGACGATAGGGGTAACTAATGGGCCGTGTTTTTAATTGTAGCGGTGTTTGAATTTTTGTCTAGAATTTTTGTGACCGAATTTTTAACCTTTTACCTACCTACTCAACGCCACGCCTATATCGGCTTCCGTTAATATCATTTTTTGGAACGATGCGCCATTATTGTGGCTTTTACACGGAGGTGGCGAAAAATCTCGCCGTACAAGGGTATAACGCCGCGGTTAACTCTGCCGTAGCTAAAATTGTTGAAATTGAGACGGTTACGAGATCAGTCGACATTATTTTCAAACCTCATTACAGTAATCTGGGGTGCGAGTAGTAAACCGATCATAAAAACGGAGCGCGCGGCTCGATTACCTGGGCCGGGAATTCCCAATACCTAGCTCTTTGCGATGTTAATTTGAAAGAGACCATCCTAAAATTTTCGAAGCTCGGGCATCAGTGCTGTCCAGCGGTCGCTGGCAGCTCTCCGCTGGGCCGGTGCATGGTTGTGGTGGAATGCGTCCGTGAGGCGCATAATTTATAAAGATGTTGCCATTTTACCTGTTCGCGCGAGCGCGGGTTGCAGGATAAAACGTTGACCTTGTATATTACTGAAACGTTCGTGCCAATACGATAGAAAATGTGAAAATTTTACATTCTATTAAAACAAACAAAATAAACAACCATTGAACAATCATATCATTATATTTTTTCAGAAGTAAATATATATATTGCACAGAATGAGAGAAGATAATAAGAATTGCGAAGTTTAGAAGGGATATATTAATACGCGAATTAATATTGTTTCATCCAGAGATGGGCATCATAAATTATTGAATTAAACTATCAAATTAAACAGACTTTTAAAATAACCCGGAGTTATTTTTATTTGAAACACCACGGATGAATTAGTTTATTCGACGAGAATTCATTCGCCGGCCACAAATAATTTTTTTAATCGAAGGCCGTCATTCTTGAGGTTCCCCGAACTCCGAGCGGAGCGACATTGTATCGCTCACCCGTCTAACCTGCCACTTGGAGTTGCTCGGCGATGTATCATCGATTATGCAGAAGTAAAATTTCTTTAGTTTTCATCGTATCACTATGAAAGTGATTCTACTTTAAATTCTGCGAATAAATTTTATGTGTAATATCGTTAATAATGACAGTTCAAATTGTATCAGACATGATGTAAGGACAATAGATGTGCTCTTGCGCAGCCTTCCAGATTAGCCACTATCGTGCCCTTCCCAAGATCCTCCATATTGGATTGTCAACCAATACGATAGTTGCATTAATATTTGGTACCGTATTGATTAATTTATAGTCGTGAAGTATATTTACTAAAAGGATCTCTAACTGTTTCCAAACCCATCGGGGCTTATTCTAACTTCACCTTTACTTCTCTTTTCCAAATTTCGCGCCTCTAGAGTTTACGTTACACGACGTTAGGTTAGTACATGATAAACCCCATAATGTAACTAGGCAGCCATATTTTATCATGGCTATGTTGTGTAAACGTTAGTTCACCATGAACCGAAGGAGCGCGAAGTTTGAATCAAATGCTGTACTCCCGTTACCTTGCCATAATGTGAACATAGCTTTTTTTTTAAATTTGAATTGAAGAAAGGGGGGAACTTTATGAAATTGTTGGTTTTTCTTATTCTTTTATACTGAAATTATGCATTTAAACATATTCATGGCTAGGTAATTAAACGTTCGTTATTATTGCAATTTTTATCGATCATCACCGAAAATATGTAAACACTCGTTAGAAAACAAATATTATGATAATTATTTATGTTAACAACTGTTTGGGATTGGTCGCCGAGATACGACCAATGAGCGCATGCTCGCTTTCACTAAGAAGCGCGGGTTTTTTGAACGCGGTTTTCTGCTACCGGGGTAGCGACTGGGCGATCGCAGTGACGGCTTAGTCGAGCCATCTCGGGATTGACACCTGGACTAATTAGTTTGTTCTCCCTCCTGATTAGCATTGTCGCGCGACACATACGTGGTCCGCGCTGATTGGTCAGGTGTCCGATCTTCCGAACCTGTGGCTTGGCCCGTGTCGTCTCCGCGATCGCTCTCTTGCTTGTGAACCGCGTGCCTAGACACATCGCGTTTATCTGTGGCTCTAAAGCAAAGAACAATCGGTGCTCCGATAATACAAAAGGAGAGCTACGTTCTCCAGTTAAAAACGCGTACGTGCGCGTTTATCAGTTTGTAAATAATCCTAGTTTTAATTTAATAATAAGCGTACGATTCGGTTCGATCCATAATAGACGTACTCGTTTATTGTACCGCCATTACATTGCTTTTACAAACTAGTCTTAATACTTTTAACACATCGCGACGTGCAGTCACTTTTCCTGTGCGTTAAAACAAATGCATTGGTGCTCCACGTTCTTGCGCGAACAACAACCCAAATTGAAGATCTTTCATTTTATTGCGAGAGTCGACTCTGTAAAGACGTATTTATCAAATTATACTATAAATATATATTTGTTCAACTTGAATATAAAGTTTCCTTTTAATCGTTCTAATTCTCGAAATCAAAACTTGAACGCATCCTTTGAGCAGAGTGCTTTTGCATTCCACGGATATCGGCCCCACTCCTTGGAATTTGACGCTAGTTCCGGAAAGTGGGAAGGCGCGGTCGAAGACGAAAATGAGGTGCCGATCGAACACACCTATTGTCATGGTGTCAGATTTAGTATCTTTCCATCTTTCCTTCTTACACCGCCGGATCTCTCCATCTTTCATTATTGCTACGTTCAGGCGAGGCTCTGACGTTAGACGCAGCTCTCGTGTCATGTTCCTTCAAGACTTCTCGATAAAAAGAGAGAACTCTGTGGCAACAGCGCGGCAGAGACAGAGAAAAGAGAACATGTGGCAACTATGTATCAAAAATTCATCTACCCAGAATACCTGGAGATGTTATCTCTGCACAAGTTCTTTTTATCGACCGCAGCAATTTTATTAGGGTCCGTTTGTTTACGTGGGGCGCTTCGATCGATTCGGATCAGAACAAAAATTAGACAGCCCTCTTGAACAGAAGAATAAGTGCAACACCGATAAAGAATAAAGAAGAATTGAAAAAGAAATTATGAGACGAATCGGAAAAACAAGTGTGGCGGTTAGGTCCCTGACACCACGTTCTTTCTCAGTACTTTTCTTTCCCTACGTTTCTAACTTTCACTTTTTTAAATTCTCTTACTGTTTACAACTTCCTGCCTATTCTTCTACAATTCGTTTCTCGAGGATTTCGCCTGGGCCTGGCGTTCGTTGGGAGCATGTGGCGACCAGGCCCGCGCGAGCCCAACCGAAGTCGCTTCTCGCGTAGCTTTTTCTTTAACCTTTATCTCAGCATTTCTTCGGTTCTATGTATTTCTCTCTTTCTATTTTCTTCCTTCACTTCTTCCACCCCTGGTTAAGCGTACAGTTTGTGAAGAGGCAGTCGGTATCGACCAATTCCTGCGTGCACATGCCGATGATCTCACGCGAGTCTCTGTTATATCGTCGCAATCATTATATTGAATAAATTGAGCGTTTTGTTAAACGGAGTCATCATTATTTGACCACATACCACGTCACAAGTATACAGTATCTCCAAAAAATTATATTTAGTATGCCAAAACGTTTGAAACATGTGATAAAACAAAAGGGTTATGCTACTAAGTATTAAAAGTTAAACTTTAGTTTATAAAGTATTGTAGCCTTTGGATTGACGGGAACAAGGCAAATTTCTGGATAGACAAGTTTTATTCGGATTAGGTAGGAGTACATGATTTGGTTGATAGGACGGGGCTACAAATTTCGAAAGACAGACGTTGCGTCTCGTTGTGTTTATACAATTTTGCATGATTCTGATTGCAATTGCAAGATTCTTTATTCTAATGAGGCGTCCAGGAGTTACTGTGTGCTCTCCCTTTCAATTGGCGTCCAGGTATTGTCGCCGAACTCTCCCTATCGAACGGGCGTCCACGAATATTCTCCCGTACTCTCCTCTCTTTTCAAACGAGATGCTTTGTACTCTCTCGACCGATAGGCGTCCAGGTATTATCGCCGTAGTCTCCATATCGGTCGAGCATCCAGGATCAGACTCAAGCGCGTTCTCCCTCCAGCAGGCACCCAGGTATTATCGCCGAACTCTCCTACCGGAGTCCCTAACGTGTCCGAGAGCGGCCGTGGCTCTTACCTCGTCCTCTCTCTCGGAACAGCGAAGAAGGAAATGCCTTTGCGGGCCTCTAATTTATACTCAATCGTTGCTATCCGCGGCCGCAGAAATCAACAGGCGCGTCATCAAGCGCGGGCCTCAACGGCGGTTCCGCGCCCGTACGTCTCCGCTCATGGATGCCCTACATGCGTGTTCACGAAACTTCTCAATCGTTGATGTTTCTCGAATCTTCCTTTTCCGCATGCTACAGTATTAATTATGTATGATGTCCGAATATTCTTGTAATGCGAAAAATGACTGCGATTTCATTTAATGTTTAATGATATTTATTATTATATAAGTGTATTAAGAAAAAAATAATAATTTGCACACATTTGTAAAGTATTTGCATTTACATAAGCTTCCGCAGTTTATATTATAATTTTGGTATGCCTAATCTATTTCCTAACTTATCTGCTTGAAGCTCTTACAATGCATACATTCGGCCCACTCGGTTCTTTCGGCCCGTGCGGTTCTTTACGCCCGCCCGGTTCTTTCAAGCCGCTCAGTTCTTTTGGGTACTTCGCACGGCTCGGTCGTTTAAGCCGAGTTAGGATCAACTTGGTTTTTTCAGGTACTTGAGCAGCTCTAGTGAAAAAAGTGTTTCTGAGAAAAACGCGTTCAAAGTTTCTTCAAGTCTCGCTGTCGATCGAAGTTCTCTCACTGGTGCGCTATTTCACTCACTCTCGGTTTATCTCTTTCACTCTCGGGCAATTCGGGCGAAGATCCCGGCAAGGGTTATTTATTAGGTGCTAATTATTTTCTCTGTCCCGAATTCATGAAAATTTTCAAGTCCTGAATTTTTCTCCGTAATGCGGGGAACTCTGTATTTCTCGCAACGCTAACTATTTCTGTAAAAGTCGTATATATCCTGGAAAGCTTGGCGAGACCAGGCATAACGGGAAGCAAGCTTATTTAAATGAAATCTGCAAACGGAGTTGGTAGATCTAACAATTTTATCATTGAAATGGATAAATTGTACCGTTTATTGTATTGGTGTAATAATGACACACTTCGACCAGTGACTCTTTTACTATGACTGTAAATTTTTTAACCCTTTGCACTCGAGCGGCGCGGATACGGCGCCCGGCTGATTTGAAGTGCCAACTCGAGCGGCGCGGATACGGCGCCCGGCTGATTTGAAGTGCCAACTCGAGCGGCGCGGATACGGCGCCCGGCTGATTTGAAGTGCCAACTCGAGCGGCGCGGATACGGCGCCCGGCTTATTTGAAGTGCGAACTCGAGCGACGCTGCTACGGCGTTATGGTCTTTAGTAACTCGATCTGTTTATTTACGATGTGTGATAAGATATTTCTTTCGGAAATACTTTCGTGGACTAGGCTCGGCTTCCATTTATAACCAAATCTTAGCTCAGTTTAGTTAGTTTCAGCCTAGCATTCGCTTGAAAAAGTCTTGGCAGTGAATAAAGCAATTGAAAAGTTTTTGAGCCCTAAAAATTTGGGTAAAGATCAGATCAGCTCAAGTTCGGACGAATTCAATTTTGCCACTTTAGATGAAGAAATTACATTGATTTCCGACGGATTACGCCACGCATCCAACGAATCCAGTGAAGAAGATAGTGAGGAAGTAAGAGGTGTGAGACGCCGAAAAATTAGAATTATCGAGAGCGAAAGTGAAGGTGAAAGTGGGTTTTTTTTTTCAGTAATTTGCAGTGGGTACGAAGAAGTGCCGCCAAACGTACAATTTATACCTGGCCAAAACCCCATAGCACAACGAATAGTTTCTAATATGAAGCACCCAATGGATTTTTTAAAACTGTTTTTCACCAATGACCTCGTGGAAAACACTGTTTGTGAAACCAATATATACGCGAAACAAAAATTGGAAGGGAAGACGCTATCTGCGAATTCTATATGGCGAAGCTGGCGTGATGTGACGAACGCAGAATTCTGGGCATTTATTGCTGTTATAATCAATATGGGCACAATGCCGTTGGCTAATTTGCAAGAATATTGGTCGAGGAATATCGTCAGTCATATTCCTTTCTATTCGGAGACATTTACAAGAGACAGATTTAGCCAAATATTCTGGATGCTTCATCTAAAAACTGTTTCCACAAGCAACACGACTCCCAGAACGCGCCTACAACGAGCAAGTTGCTTTTTGGACTATATCAATTCAATGTTCTTGGATTATTTTATACCGGGCGAGCATATATGTGTGGACGAATCAACGATAAAATTCAAGGGTCGAATTTCGTTCCTAACATACAAATGTAAGAAACCGACAAAGTTGGGTATCAGAGTTTATACTCTAGCTGACTCGAATACTGGCTACATTTGCTGCATTTTGCCATATTATGGATCACTTACAACAGAGCTCTTGGTCAAACCCGATTTACCTGTTTCATCAAGAATTCCGATACACTTATACAAAATGTTGTTGGAGAAAATTCCAGGTGCTCAAGGGCACCATATATACACCGATCGATACTATACGAGTTACGTGTTAGCTCAAGAACTAGCTAAATTGAAATGCAATATCACCGGAACAATCTTAACGAACAGGAAAGAATTGCCCAAGGAAATAAAGAAGCCAGATTTTTCGAAAAAATCCACGGTCGCGTATCGACGGGATAACACCTTACTTTTAGGGTGGAAAGATAAGAGGACTGTCACTTGTTTGACTACGAGGGGTGACACAGGAATGTCGACAGTCAAAAGGATTACACGAGGTGGTGTAGAAATAATGGTCAAGAAGCCCAATATGGTTTTAAATTATATAAAATATATGGGTGGTGTTGATCGGGCGGACCAATATGCATCAACATATTGTTTTCTGCGAAAATCGCTTAAATGGTGGCGTAAGCTTTTTTTGGGGGGCATGGAAATTTGCCTCATAAATTCATACATTCTGTATAAACTAGAAATGACCAAAAAAGGGGAAAAGCCACTCAACCATTTGCCATTTCGAAAAACACTTGTCGAGCAATTGAGAGGATCATATCGCCAGCATCGTGAGCAAGCGTCTACGTCGCGTTCCGATGAAATCCGATTAAATGGGAAGCTTCACGTTGTACTAAAAGGGCCAAAAAGGGACTGCAAGGTTTGCTCTGACCGTAACACGCCTGGAGGTAGGCGGGAAGTAACGTATTACTGTGATACGTGTCCTTATAAACCTAGGATGCATCTTGGGTATTGTTTTACTAGATATCACACAAAAACTAATTACAGGGTGTAATATTTATCAAATTTTGTTGTTTTCGTTATAAAAATAAATAAATTGGTAAAATTTTATTATTTGTATACGTTTGTTTGTTTATAACTGAATTTAAAGTACTTGTAAAATGTTTCCCTAATTTGGCCGAAATCGCCTCGAGTTGCTGGTTCGCGCAAGCGAAAAAGTCCTCGAGTGCAAAGGGTTAAACATTTATTGTTATTGAGTTGCTACTTCATAAGTAGAGGAAGGGGTGGTAATATGGCCCCAGTTTTATATATCTTCCTAAAATCTGATTCATAATTTAAATTGCTTTAAATTTTTGCTGAAAATGTAGGTAAACTAATAAGGTTATGCGTGATAAAAAGTGGAAGCAAAAGAAAAACAATTTAATTGAATTTAACGTATATTATGAAACAATGTCATTTTCGGCGCATATACAAAAGTGAGGGTAATATGGCCCCCTAACAAAAATCATAAAAAATAATTATTTAGCAACATCAGAGATAAAAAATAAATGAGTAAAGAATTTTTTATTATTTATACATAAAAGTTGCATACATATTCCACCTTTTCGCACGATGTGCACTCGCTATGTGCCCATAATTCGAATATGATGCATTTAATACATATTTCGCCACGTTGGTCCAAGGCATAACGTCCGCCACCAAACATGCATATTCCTATCTGTGGTATCAGAAGCTTCATGAGGTATTTCGATGTCTGAAATATCAGAGGATGAGTTTTGGGGCTCATTATTCTTTTACGTACAGACCATTTTTTCCTAAATTTCTTTTATGCCATCATTGACATCTGAGCCAACCATTGCGTGTTATGGAAGTTTCCCTCAATCAATTGCCAATGATTATCAAACCGAATTCCTACGATAATAATTTTATTTTGTTCCTTGAAGCTTGTCACGCCATGACATTTTTCCCACGCAAGATGTCGACAACAATCTTTCGACACTGCGCGACGTTCCTAGAACACCAGATGCGAAAAGCATTTCGAAAACCTTAGCACTGAGATGCTGGGAACGTTCCGAGGCAACGACGCGATGGGCCCGTGTGCATGAGGTGCGGAGTCAGCAATTTTGGCGCTCTTTGTTCAAAGTCCCAAGTGCTCGGGCCTACCCTGCGTTCTTCGTTACAGTCGGCTAGCAAGTCGTGTAGTGCGCGGTCGTTTCTGAGGGACATTGCTGTGTGTTAAAATAGTCATTGAGCTGGAGTTCCGAGTGATCATGAGATAACGGAAAAAATCAGTCTCCGTAGAGACTCGTTTTAATCTTATTTACTTTAACCATTTCTCGTTCAACTCTTATATTTTGCATTTCGTACCGCAGGCCCCTCCAGGCCACGCAGAGAGGGAGAGTTTAACACCAGTATATATATTAGAGAGAGAGAGAGAGAGAGAGAGAGAGAGAGAGAGAGAGAGAGAGAGAGAGAGAGAGAGAGAGAGAGAAGAGAGAGAGAGTGGGGGGGGGGGGGGCTCGAAACCATGCAGTTTTCTCTTACCGAGTCGGTGAGTGAATCAGAGTATGCCATTGTACGGAAGCAGCAGTTGATCCAACCATTTACTGAGTTACGGAATTTTCCTCGATCAACTGTTCCCTTCCCTGCAGCGTGTACCGCGTTCTGGAGATTCACAAATTCGTGTAATACAATCGCCGACAGCATTATCTTTCCAACCTATTCGCCAAATATATAGAATCAAACACGGGATTGTAGGTACGAGTTGCGGGATTTCCCTCGATCAATTATTGTCCATCAATTGTGTCTATCGTCTGATGTCCGCACTAAGATATAATTGTAACCTCTGAAGCCGAACCAAATATTATAAAATTCTACACACCGCAATCAAACATTTATATTGCTTATCGTAATGTAAACCCATGTAAACTCCCTACTTTATGCCACCTTTGATTTTCCTTTTTGCTTATTTTTGTAATACATGGTAAATTTATCCGCCGGTATAAATCCGTCTCACTTTGTTTCGAACCAGTCTCTCCAAAGTACCACATCCTGATTGGGCAACCTGTATAAGTTGTAGACAAAAGCCGTACCCAAAAACAATCCTGATTTTTGCTTAATAACTCTGGTTATGTCAAAATTATAACAATCCCTTTTAATTCGTTAAGCGTTGCGTGAGAAAATTAGACTCAACCCCTGGGTCGCTTAAAAATTAACGCCCTCACGTAACATCTCGGGGACCATATTACCCTCCATAATGGGGGGTCAATATATCAACACGCATAGTTTTGGAATCTTTAAGTTTATATTTGAAAATATCAAAGATTAAGTGATCTTACTTATAAATATCGATTCTAACAAAGAGAGGTTCCCAGGTGTCCGCCTCCGATTGCTTTGAATTTTGGATATGTTTTAGAGGACCGAAAAATAAGATATACGTGCTTTTTTATAGCGGCCCGTTTTCATATTTAGGAGGTGAAACCACCCCCCAAATTTATAAGATTTTCAGATGTTCATCACCGATTGCTTTGGTTTTTAGATATGTTTTAGAGGACCGAAAAATAAGAAATACGTGTCTTTTTATTTTGGCCTGCTTGAATGTTTAGGGGGTGAAACCCACCCCGAAGTTCATAAGAATAGTTGGTGCCCGCCTCCGATTGCTTTGGTTTTTGGATATGTTTTAGAGGACCGGAAAATAAGATATACGTGTTTTTTTATAGCGGCTCGTTTTCATATTTAGGGGGTGAAACCAACCCCCAAAGTTATAAGATTTTCAGGTGTTCATCTCCGATTGCTTTGGTATTTGGATATGTTTTAGAGGACCGAAAAATAAGAAATACGTGTCTTTTTATTTTGGCCTGCTTGAATGTTTAGGGGGTGAAGCCACCCCTCTAATGTTCATACGGGGTACAAAATTTTGTCGAGTAAAACTTCATATAGATTTCATTTGCGTCATAATTTACTGTATGGACGATGTTCTTGTCGTCAGTCACCCTTATTGGAGGGTAAACTACCCGCAATCGTTTCAATACGTATTTAAGAGACTTGAAAAGTGTCAAAAATGTCATAAAAAAACTTAAAAAACCATAAACTCAAATTATTTTATGGTGACACATCAGTGGTTTTATGCCCTCCCATTGCTACCGACAATCCCCTGTGAACAACCCCTAGTTAGTCAGCTACATCGGGCTTACAGAATTCAAGCAGACTATTTTGTGAAAATTGACTACAAAATGATGGAGGTAATTTCAACCTTGCTTAATGAGAAAATAGCCCCCAAGTGCACAGTTACATTATTGTAAACAATGAAGACATTTACTTATTGCATTAATTCTTTTTAATTTAAATTTTTATTTATTTCTTACAAGATATATACAGTTTACGAAACGATCACTTAAAGTATTTGTATATATACTATCAGAGACCTTACGGTTCATATTTGTCACAAAAGTGATATTCATGAAAAAAATGCTTGAAACAATATGCTTTTTTACACCAGGAGCATCTAACTATCTGTGTTTCATCGCAGAGTGCACATTTCATTTCCGTATTCTGTTCAAAAGCAAAGTCTACAGGATTCACAAAATCTCCTAACTTTTGTTCTGTGTATCCACTTTTATAAAAAGGATACTGGAATAGATTTATATATCTGGGTGAAGACAATTGGTTGTGTACAAGTGGTTGCAATTTAATTACATTATTTCTTAAATGAAGATTAACGTCATAGTTATGCAAAAGTACATCGTCGGAGAAACGCCTAACATAATTCTTCCACACCCTAAATCCACAAACATCTAGAGGTTGGATTTGTCCAGTGGTACCTTTTGGTATCATCTTAATTATAATTTCTTTGCCCACTGGTGTCGCATCGCGTACATCTTGTTCACAGTGCCCACTCCAAGAGTCTAGCAACAACACACTTGTTTGTTTGGTTTTAGGAAAAAAGACTTCTTCCAACCAGGTTTTGAAATGAGCTGCAATATTAAATTAAAATCCGTCGTAACTACACATATATGTATAGTTAATTTTCAATTATCAATAAGAATTATCTTTAATTAAGATAATTTCAAAATATACATTACCAGATGTGAGTTTTCCAGATTTTGATGCCGTCACGTACACGTTCGTTGGCTTAAATAATGCTTTTTGAACTATTGGTCCAAATTCTCCATTTGCTTCTTGCAAGACCATAAAGAGGGGTGACAACAATCTTCCATCCGCAGTTATTGTTGGTTGTATTGTATAACTATGTGTCGTTGAAAATACAGATTGTACAACATATTCTACTTTTTTGTGCCTTGCACTGCTAAGGTTCGTCCAGAATGTATTTCTAATTGAAATCCACTCTGGTCTGAATTATATATATTGTCAGGTCCGATTGTGGCACTCAAAGGCTTTACTTCCTTAACAAAGTCTGTAGCTCTGACTATTAATACTTCATCGTCTTCTATTGCTGTTCGTATAACAAATTTGGTTATTTTCCGTGAAACAATGCGATGAGCTTTTTTAAAATTATTTACCCATTTTCTAGAGGCTTTAAAAACCATGTTATCATTACCCTGCTCCTTATATGCCTTCAAAGCCCATCGTCGAATATCTCTGTCATGTAAAATATAACCGGCGTCAATAGCTTCCCTCAAATTTTGTATTACATACTCGGAAATTTGTGCTAATCTTTCTCATTTGGTTCCTCCTACTTCAATTTGATGAGCCCATCGCCGTAATTGCCGTTCAGAAGAAACATATTTAAAATTATGTTGAACTGTATTAAGCTTACGCTTTTTTCCTCCGCCATTCCAAAATGCAACTGCTCTCCGCTTATAGTCAACATCAACATCTTTATCACGTTGAGAACAAACTCCTGTATATGTTTCTTCAGACCAATTTTCATCATTATCATTTTCATCAACAGCTTCAACTTCACACTCATTAAACTGATCCAGAAAGTCCAATGAAAACTCTTCCGAATCTTCGACTACATTAAATTCAAATATGCTATCAAGCAACATCTTTTGTATAGATTCTTTTAATTGTACTTCCTCCCTTGTTATAGGAGTTTCCATCAAATACATACTTTGAAATGTTACTAATAATAAATTGATCTCGTTCAGCGGATTAGTAATCATTTTTAATCGTGAGAATTGTAGTTGCAAATTCTGTGAATACGTGAAGCACTCGGATGTGACTGAAGAACAAACCAGTTTTCGAGAATCAACGTACCGCAATCTTGCAGAAAATATCGCGTAACTCGATATAAGTGCTATTTTTAGCGTCATAACAATAGCGTGGGGAAAAAGATTCAAGTCAAATGCAGCTGACCATACATGTTCCGTATGAAAGAAAACCGCTGCCAATTCATTGGCACTTGGCATCCTCAATTTTTTTTTATTTTTCCAATATTTTAATTTTAGCTTATTGAACTCCCAGTGAGGGTATTTGTAATTATAATGACAATTTAGAGCTCCATCTTTATAAAGTACTATTTACCTGAATTTCCTTTATATTCGTTCAAAGCTTACACTCCTTTTAAATATCTTATATAAGCCCGACGTAGCTGACTAACTAGGGGTTGTTCACAGGTGGTTGTCGGTAGCAATGGGAGGGCATAAAACCACTGATGTGTCACCATAAAATAATTTGTGTTTATGGTTTTTTAAGTTTTTTTATGACATTTTTGACACTTTTCAAGTCTCTTAAATACGTATTGAAACGATTGCGGGTAGTTTACCCTCCAATAAGGGTGACTGACGACAAGAACATCGTCCATACAGTAAATTATGACGCAAATGAAATCTATATGAAGTTTTACTCAACAAAATTTTGTACCCCGTATGAACATTAGAGGGGTGGCTTCACCCCCTAAACATTCAAGCAGGCAAAAATAAAAAGACACATTTCTTATTTTTCTGTCCTCTAAAACATATCCAAAATTCAAAGCAATCGGAGGCGGACACCTAGGAACCTCTCCTTGTAAGTACCTTTTATCAAATATATCCCGACACACTTTAACTTTCTTAACCTACAAGAAATACTTCTTCTTGGGGTGACAAACAACTTTCGTTTTGCAGGTTATTTATGTTTATTATAGCGACGACCACGCTTCATCTAGTGGTATATGTTTTTCTCTGTGTATAGTTAGTAAGTGCAGTGTATAACGCTATTAACCGCTAGATATTTTTGTTTATAATATAACAATCACTAGGGGGCCAAATTACCAGCAGGGAGCCATAATACCATCTTTTCTGATTCGGTATTAAAAGTAGAGTTTTTACTTCGCAAATGTTATTAATGTTTGAATTATCGAGGTACTGAACGTAAACGCACTTTGATAAAGTCGCTTTGAACAATTTTTAAAATCGTTAGATCGGGCCCGGTTAACTAGTCGATTTAGGAGTCGGAGCGCACCTTGGAGCCGACCTCGTAGCTGATGATACTGCACGCCACTGATGCCAGAGTCGTGGAACATGGGATTTCCACTTTGACCTACCGTCGTCCCCCACTTTCCTCCCATGGCACTGCACACAAGCATATTCTTACATCTGTCCGTGTGCTTGGCAGCCCAACAGGCAGCACGGCAGCGCGCACGGGCAGGAGTAAGGAGATGCTTGTTTGCAGTGCGATGTGAGAAAAGTGGGGGGCGACGATAGGTCACAGTGGGGATCCCATGTCCCACGGCTGTGGCATCAGTGCCGGAGCGCATTCAACGGGTGGGGAAATCTGTAGTAATGTGTATGGAGACCCGTACGCACAGGTTTAAATAACTACTATTCTTGGGTACCCAGGGAGCCAAATTCTGTTGTCTCCTTTACATCATATCGGGGCTCCTTATCTGCTATCAGTAAAGGACCTGAAGTTTCTACCCTCACGGATTGCCCCACCATTGGTTCCTGGCTCCTGATAGCTATGCAGCCTAAAATGGGCGGCTCCAGGAGACACGAGTTGGCCGAGCTAGCGTGTCACTAATGGGCTAAAATTATGGAATAATAAATTATTGTAGTTATTTATATTGTTTAATTCATATATTTTAATTTATTAGCCATACATAGCATTTATGTTACTTTGCAATTTCTTTAAGTTTGATTTGTATTACCTATTAAATGAAATTTATGAATAGATCTATCCTCAATGTGTTTATAATTTACGTATTACATTATTTTAGGATATACAACATGGTGAAATAGTTATTGACGAAGTATATACGGCAACAAAATGTTTTCTGGAAGATATAATAAAACCAGTGAGTAACGATTATATATTTTCTGTCTAAAACGTTTTAAATATAAGCTTTATGGGTCTATGTCTTTGTATCCAAATATATTTTCGCTGATGTTTAATTACACAGTTCGACAAAAATTGATTTTCTGTCGAACTTGTAACATGGAACAGTTGTTTCTTATAGGTATTCGTGCGCTGAAAACGAATCCGAAAAGCCGGGAAACAGGTTGTCGACACTGGTTTCCTGTAGCCTCACTTGGCTTGGCGCTGGCGTCGATTCGTTTCCCATCATTTCCCATCTTGGCGTTGTTTGGTGTGATATTACGGCATCATCACGCGTATGCATGGCGGTCCCCGTTCCTCCTCCACTACGAATAGTTTGACCGAACCCATTTCCCGGCAACGCCGATAACTATATAAGTTATTAGTGCATTGTGAAAGTTTAAATATGTTTAAACAACGATCAAAGGGAAAAGAACACCCGAAATGCACCCATTTTTACAGATATCTTTCAATTTATTTCCAAAACTAAGGGTCTAGGAGAAAATCTGACTATTCCACGCGATGCAGAAGACATTTTTCCATCGGAAAGTATAACCAGAAGTGGTATGTCATGTTTTATTTTCAATATAGGAAGCGAAATCGTTTGGCAAAACGTGTGACGCCGACCGTGGTAGTTACGCGCGTTAAGCGATTGTGTTACGCTGAACAGCAGTAGACCGCGGGCTGCCGTTGACTACCACTGTCAGCGCTGTTTTGCTCATAAACCTATGAATTAAATGGACAGAGCACTAAGCTCGTTTCAATAAGGGGTGTGCGTGATACTGCGCATGTGGTGGTGGAAGGTCAGAAATTGGTTGATGACAGTGACATATCATCGGCAACAGGCATTGCCTCTTTTATTTTTTTTTATGGTTAAGTTTGTCGTTGAGTTCAAACGTTAAGGGAACCGTCTCCGCGGGCCTTGAAGTGTGTGCGTACGCTCACACAAGCTAGGAAAAGTATGTACGTATACGCGTGTAGTAAACAAATCGAAAATTACAACTTTCGTCCTGGAATCAGCAAGAAGGCAGTTTTTGCGGGTATAGTTGCCTCCAGTAGACATCCGTGCAGACGGGTGCGGTGCGTTTGAACGCCAATAAGCACCGTACGTTGAAATAATAATGAATTTATAAATCGAAAACTGACAGAATGAAACTTCAAGGCTTCTCCGTTGGTGGCGCTAATGGTATACTGCAGCCACGTAGAACCACCGTGACGTATACGCAGGGCCGACGCGAGGTTAGCTGGCGCCCATATGCAAGAAAATTTTTGGTGCATCCAAATTTTTGCACCTGTTTTCTATTTAATACATTTTGTCTTTACGGGGTGTACACTCGGTCCACGTGGGGGTTGGATTCCTTCATTATTAAGCGTGTGATATAGTTTTTTAGCGTCCCATTCGGCTGGCGCCCTTATGTGGCGCATAATTTGCATAATGGTTCCGCCGATCCTGCCTATACGCGATGTAGTAAATAAACCGTTTCAACCGTCTTTCGTCCTGGAATCGGCACGGAGAAAGTTTTTGCGGGTATAGTTGCCTCCAGTAGACATCCGTGTAGACGGGTCTAGTGCGTTTGCACGCTAATAAGCTCCGTTCGTTTGAAATAATAATGAGTTTATGACTCGTGTACTGAGACAGACTCGAGAAATGACAGAATTACGCTTCAAGGATTCTCCGTCACCGGCGCTGATGGTATATTCGCGCTATGTACCATCAGAACCGGTGGAAGTCCAAGCTAACCGATAAATGTAGGAAAGGCATTGTTGCTGATACGTATCGAGAGTCATATCGCGTTGTTGCCGCATTTCCCCTATTACTATTTTGTCGTCAGGAAGGCTTGAATGAATCACGGCGAAGCGGATGGAGGACAAGGATGGGCAAAGATAATATCTGGATAAATTAGAATAAAAGATACTTTATGTTTAGCCGCTATCTCTCTTTGAGCTGAGGATTTGGGCTATTTGGCGGTTTCTAATCTCGGTTCGAGAGGCATACAGTGTTGCTTGCGGTGGATTATGTATTAATAAAATGTAAAACGAGACGTTTTCAGTATTCAGTAACATCCTGCTGAGATATTCCAGATTAAAATGAGTTCAAACACGGTATAAATCGGATTATTTCTACAACTATACTTGGTAATTAAATATAAATGTAATCTAAATTTTATTCTAAAAATGCTAAAAGTGATCCGATTTATACTGTGTTTAAATTTATTTTCATCCGTTAAAATCTCAGGAGTATGATACTGAAACGTTCATGCCGATACGATAGCGAATGTGGATGTTTTACTTTCTATCAAAGCATACAGCATAAACAATCATTAAACAATCATTTTAATATATTTTTTATGAGTAAATATAAATATTGTTCTCCACGGCTATTTCCTCCCCGTCGTCCTGGGGATTTTGTTCAAATTGAATTATGTTAGAGACCATGTGAAAGTAAGAATTAAATAATCATGTTGCGAAATACGGAAGGTAGTTTTCAAAAAATCGATGAAAGTAGTGTACTTTGATGGTCTGTTTTTTTAAAACAATTTTGAATGTGGCAAAATGTGACAATATAAACCCCTCTTATTTTCACATGCGCTATAACATGTTTCATTTTGAACACAATCTCAGACATTGAGTGTTCAAAGTGATCCGCTTGGAATGGAATGAACCGTATATACAACATTGTCCATTCCAACCGAAATGGATCACTTTTATTTCTAAATAAAACCCATGACACTAATCAGTAAAAATTTTTTTATATTTTTTAATAAACTACATATGTATATAAATATTCCCCCCGCGCCTTGCGCGTCCCCGGCGCCATCCTTCCCGCCCCCCTCTGTTGCCCCCTCGCCACTCCTATTGCCCCCTCCCCCGCGTTGATATTATATACGCCTGAGCTCCCTTTTCATCTGAAACAGTACCATAAAAATTACATTTTCTACTTGTACCCATATATATATAGTGAATCCCAAAAATATTCAGCCCAAACAAACTTCAGAAAAACACAAACACGTTCAATTTGCTTTCGTCATTTCTTTTTTTAATTTTCGTGCTTCTGCCTCCTTCTTCTCCTCCTCCTCCTTTCTCATCATCTTCTCCCTCTCCTTCTCCTCCTCCTTCTTTTTCATCGTCTGCTCTTTATCTTTCTCTTCTGCCTCACTCTCCGCCTCGTTACTCGACCGACGCCATGACACGGTCATGAGAGCATCTTTCACCTGGAAATGAAATAATGAATGTATTATTTTATGGCAAATAGTAAGATTGTACAGCGTGATTCTCTCGCTAGAGTCTTAAAGACAATGCCACTAAGTGACGTATTACACGTTCTGCATTTCTCATCAGATCTTTGCGAAAGTGGCGTCAACCAATTCCTTGTGTCGTCCCGATAAAAATGGCCCGAAGCTAACTTCGTTAAAAACAGTCAGATTTACATAACATTTGATATGATTTCAATCGGGAGAACGTCAGGAATTTGTTAATATCACTGCCATATCTATGTCACGAAGAATAAAGTATTTTATAATATGCCGTAGTGAATCTCATCTCGAGCGTCGAAATCCACGAAACTCAGCGAGGCTCGGATTATTGGCGGCATTGCCTTTAAATACTCTAGCCAGAGAGTCACTCTGTATAATAGTATACAACATAATACTTACATTGTTCATATCCACCATTTGACCATTAACTGACACAATTAAGCGTCCACGTCGTCGGCTTTTTTTGCAACAGACTGACCACAACCGACTATTTGCGCCGTTGCCTGGTTTGTATAGCGTCATTTGTTTCACAACGCACCACAGACGAATTTTTGGAATCATGTTTCACATTCACGGTTCGCGTTTATGTTTTCTTGTAACGTGCAGAAGGATTTTGAATTGTGTTGCGTTGTGTTGTATTGTGTTTGTGTTTGGTTTAGTGTAAAATGAGTGAAACTCTAAATGTGAATATGCAGGATGTGCAAGAAGATATAGACAATAATTCTCCGTTTTGTCCGCGAAAATTACGTTCGTCCGCAAGGAGATTTTCGAAACAGAAAGTATGTCGTGCAAAGAGAAAGCATTTGACCCTTCAGAAGAAACAGGAAATGGCGAAAACGACAGACGACACTGCCCTAGGACAACATTCAGAAGGAAGGGGTCAAGGAACGTATGATAGAGGAACCACCAACACCCGATGGACGAAATCATACATCTCAAGAGATAATGCACTCGCCATCCGATGAGGACACTGATACGGCCAGTTCGAGAGAAACTGAAGAGGTGCTAAACTTCGTTATAGAACAAGTTGCGAAGAACGAGCCGCAAGAGCAATCGCGTCTCCTAAATAGTAACGATATAATAAATTTCCCAAATGTGCTTGCTCAATTGCAAAAATATCTAAACATGCAAAAGATAGGGAAAACTGTGGCATTGAACACCTACGAATAACTGGTGTGAAACGGCGTGGCTTCAAGAGCATCTTCAGCGTAATGTGCACTTTATGCCATTACAAAGCTGAAATCTGCAATCAATCGGAGGAAGCCGAAGAAGTAGATTATAATCAAGTCGCCGTTAATGCAATAATTTTATGTGGAGACAGCTATGCCCACTTAGAACACACTTTGGCGGGAGTAAACATACGTTGCATGTCGAAGAGAGACTTTGTGGAGAATCAAGATGAATTCGCCAAGTCTGCAATTGCCGCTACAGAAGAAGAGATCTTAGCAGCGACTGAAGAAGAAAAACGTTTGGCGATTGAAAGAGGCGACGTTCCTTCTGGATCAGGGACCCCTCATATCCCCGTTGTGGCCGATGGAAGCTGGATGAAGAGATCCTACCGCAGTGCACGTTACGATTTTGCGTCTGGAGTCGGCGTGATAGTTGGCTATCATACGAAGAAAGTTTTATTTTATGGCGTTCAAAATAAATTTTGCAGAATTTGTCGGATTTCTGCGAAAAGAAAGAAAGAACCTCGAAAGCACATATGCTTCAAAAACTGGAGCACGTATCGAGCATCAACTGCCATGTAAAGTGATGCTATAGTAGAAGGATTCAATACTAGAATGGAAAAACGTGGATTAGTTTATTCAACTCTGATTACTGATGGGGACAGCAGCGTGTATAAGAAGATTATTGATGCGGATCCATATAAAAGACAGAATCGTGTAAAAAAGATTGAATGCATGAATCATTTGTTGCGAAACTTTTGCACAAAAATGAAGGCGATTGTAAAGAAGACTACACCTGGACCATAGTGAAAAACTGTAGAAAGTAGCATTCGTCGGATATGCACGGATATAGTTACAGCTGCAAAGTTTAGACTCAATCAGAATGTATCAATTGACAATAAAACGAAGAATTTGCATGACGACATACAGAATGTTCCGAGCCACGTGTTTGGTGAATACAAAGAGTGTGCACAACTACAATATTTCTGCGATGGAAAGAATAAAGAGAATGAAAGAAACATCGTTCCAGAATTTATGAAAATTGGAGTGTACCAGGACGTTAAAGAAATACTTCATCCACTGGCAGCTCGTGCGGAGAGCTTACTGTATAACACCAATAATAACGCTGTGGAATGTTTGAATGGACTAATTGCCAAGTACATCGGCGGAAAAAGATCAAATTTCGCCGAGAGAGAATCGTATACAGGAAGATGTGCTGCTGCTGTCGTGGAATACAACAGTAACCAAGTGCACTCGCGATTGAATGCGATAATGAAGAAGAAAACGCCCGAGGTGGTGCGCCAAATGGAAGAAAAGAAGAAGAAAGAAAAGGAAAAGAGAGCTGCAAAACAGAAGGAAACGAAGGCTGCACGATATGTACGCAAGCAATTGCCCTCGTAGAAAGATTCTGATTATGGACAAAATGCACAGAAGCCAGACATGCCATCCGAAATATATGAACTGGAGCGGGAAAAGCATATGCAAATGCTCAGTGAGTGGCAAGGCAAAGGACATGCTATTGAAGATGAAACCATCGGACAAGCAAAGATTGTCAGATGGTTGTAGTACAGGTCCAAATTGTTGACAACATCCAGTTTTGGACAAGTGTGCCGTCGCCGACCTGACACGCTTTGCGCAAACGCAGTGAAATCATTTCTGTAACCGAAGATAATTGGTGCATTCGCGGTGGAATACGAAAAATAATGCGAGAAAATTGCTCGCGAAGAATGAAGAAGCAATATACAGATATCGCAGAATGTAGAATTTTTATCGACAGCTGCATCCCCTACTTAGGAGCTGCACCGGATGGAATCATCGGTCAAGAGGGTATTGTGGAAATCAATCAGCGGAGAACTTTTCGCCGGAAGAAGCTATTGAAAGATTACCCGCTGTCCGGCGCATGTTCGCACTTAAAACAGATATTTCAATGAACAAAGCGCATCACCATTTTCATCCAATGCAAGGCCAGTTACATATTACTGACAGAATGTACTGTATATTTTGCGTTTGGACCCCGAAGGGGCTGAAATCTATAAAAATGGAGAGAGATGATGCGTTTTGAAAAAGAGAAATAGAGCCAAAACTGGTTCAATTTTATTTAGAATGCATGCTACCCGAATTAATAGATAGTCGGTACAATAGGTGCATATCTATTCGGGAGCCTCAATTTATATTAGCAGAAAGAACGAAAGAAAAACCGAAAAGCTTGAAAAAGCGAAAGAGGTCTCCCTCCGAAAATAGTGAAACACCGATGTCATTGAACCGGCGTCGCACCGCACTGTAAAGTGGACGGCCACTGACTGTGTCAGAATTATATTATTCAGAAATTTAATTACGTTCGGCGTGTTACACTCCGGTGATGTCCCTTATTCATATTCTATGCTTTAAAATTGCACATTGATTATACAAGATATTATATTCTTCTACGTATAAAAAAAAAGATATTGAAACGCAAATTAGTATTGTTTCATCTCCATGTTTCCTAACTTCACTCCGGAACCTCTCTACCCTTCATTACTGCTATCCTATTTTACGTTCAGCGAGGCTCTGTCGCTAGACGCAGCTCGCTTTCTCGATAGAAAGAAAGAACTCTGTGGCAACAGCGTGACAGAGACAGAGAGCACAGGTTTTTGCAAATATGCGCCAAAAATAAGTACAGTATTGTCTCCGTATGTGCTCGGTTTGGTGCACACGACACGGGCTTGTCGCTATCCCCACCACTTCCGTCTCACTCTTGTCCGGCGAAGGCGAGAGCAAGATGCAACGAGAGCGAGCGAGAGCCACTGAAAGCGAGCGAGGTCGGTACGAGACAAACGACGCTTTGATGTTTTGTCTCCCTCCGTCTTTCGGGCGCCGTGACACTTCGTCCTTTGCGTGCGCGACGAGCGTGCGCGATGGTCGCAAGCACTTACGGTGAGCACAGGAACCGCTTCGCAAAATCTTGACGCAGGCCCGGCTCAAGTCTTTTTTGCGCCCTTTATTATAATACATTTATTTGAGATTATTTATGACTTTACTCTGCAAAATTAGGCGACTGCCTAGGGCGGAAAGTCGACAAGAGGTGCAAAATGATATTTTCATTACTGGTATTGTGGAAAATAAACTTTAAAATTAAATATTACAAGTTGTACTATAAGTGGATTAAACTACGAATACAAATTCAGAGTAAGCTTATCAATAATCTCAAATAAATGTATTATAATAAAAGGCGTAATTTGGCATGCTCGCCTAGGGCGTAAAAAAGACTCGTGTCGTGCCTGGCTATCTGACCGTGGCGCGCATGCGTCGAGCAGTCACGATTCCATTTGAGTGCTCGCACCCGTCGCGCACGCTCGCCGCGCACGCAAAACGTTCCATCTCACTCCCCCCTTCGGCCAGAAAGGAGCGAGAAACGAACACTCGGAATTAGGGATCTGTTCACGATAGGAGTTCAACGCCGGTCCCGACCAGCGAGCACATACGGAGACAATACTGTAAATATAAGTAATATATAAGTATATATAAGTATATATAAGGTTTAAACAGATTTCAATTATTTAAGCAAGGCAGTATATACCTAAAATTGTATCCACGGAAAAACTCATTAAAACTAATCAACGACGTGCATGAATCATTACGATATCAGCACATTCGTACATGCATTACAGTAGTAGGTCTAGGACAGTTTTAACTCAGGTCCTCTGAGGGGAGCGCGGGGGCGGTGGGAAGTGAGGGCGCGCGGGGGAGCGCGGTGGAGAGAAACATGGGCGCGGGGCCTGCGGGGAGTGGAAGAATGGTTGCGCGCGCACGAGCCGCGGAGTGGGGGAAGCCGCAACCATGGAGGGGATCAGTCCGGGCCGAGCAGCCGCGGAGACCGTCCCCGAAATTTTTCAGAGGGAGGGAATGACCCCCGAAAAGTCTTTTTCAGAACTTGGCCCACCCCGAAAAATTTTTCAGACCTAACCCAGGGAGGGGACGGCCCTCAGGATTTTTTTTCCAAACCAATATGCAGCAAAAATTTTCCGCCAACGCGGAGAAATAATAATTTTAAATCAACGATCTACAGAACCATTATGTAGAAATATTATTTCAAGCAGATATGTAGCATGCATTCTAAAGCTAACAGTATTCTAAAGCGTTCCGATTTAACATCGCAGCATATCGCGCGATCTAGTGTAATTCGAATCCTCTGAGAAAGCCGCGGGAGATGACGTCATTTGGCGGCGCGAAGAAGGCGCGAATCATAGAATCGATCCATCTGTAGGTTCCATTGAGCGTAAACATTTTCCACATATTGTTCTTCAAAGTTCGATTGAAACGTTCTACGACGGAGGATTTCATCACTGAATACGTCGAATAATGATTAATAACATGCTTTGACAAGAGTTTCTGCACATCGGCGTTGTAAAATTCTTTTCCTTGATCGGTTTGCAAATTTTTGGGATATCGATCTCTAAATATCTTTGCAAACGCTTAGGTCACCTCAGCACCACTTTTAGTCTTGAGCGGCACCGCCCATGCGTACTTGCTCAACACATCGATGACGGTGAGTATATAGTGGTGACCTTGGTTGAATCGCGAGTATGGACGCATTTCTACAACGTCAGCTTGCCACAGATCGTCGTATCCATACACTATGACGCGCCTCCGTGGGAAATGTCTTCGAGCTGGAGCATGCAATTCCTCAACAAGTTGCCGCTTCTTGGGGCCATGGTTTTCTTTACTTTTGGATTTCGATAGTGGTTGCATGTTTGATCGGAGAGGTGTCTTTGACACGAATGATGTGATAATTATCATGTATGTGCATTATGTGCTCCCCATCGGTCCGAGGAAATTCTGGACAAGTTCAACCCTCTCGCATGATTCTCCTTCGCAGCGCTGCTGCGGGATTGAATTCGACGCCTGCGATATCTTTTTAACGCTGTTTTGCAACGTCAGCATATCTCTCTGAAACACGATCAGCTTCCTCTCTAATTCTTCCTGCTGCTCTCTCAAAAGTTTAATGCTCTTTTCCATGTATAGTTTATTGACGGCATCGCTGTCAGCCACCGGCTGAGCTACGCGTCGTATCTTGCGTGATTTTGCATCAAAGTCGGCACCATCCACACAAAGAGCGTTATCTCGCATATAATTTCGAAGCATGCCGCTCCATTTGTAATAGTCCATTCTAGCTGCTCCACTCTTCTCGAGCGATACTCCAAATTTGTTGATCGGCATCTCGATGCATACAGTGCAAATCATCGACGTGTGGTTTAATTTATAATGAGGCCTACCTCGCGGAGTTCCTCGATAATCGATAGACTTTCAGAATCATGAGAGTTGTTACCAGCCTGACGCGACGCTTCCAGCAAACGCAATCGATCCACCAGCTCGTTGTGATCATCCCAATGCACGTAATCGATCTTGTTGTCGTTTACCATCATAGCTGGCGGTGTTCTTAGACCTTTCCCTGCCTTACTAGCCGATACACGGGGAGTAGAGGTGCAATTACATGTTTGTACTTGTATCCTTTGTTGCCTAATATGGGATATTTAGCGTTATGACCGCGTCTGTGGGCATTCGTCGTCAGCAGTATACTTTTGTATTTTTGTTTGTCGGCATCGGTGTACAGGGCATCGGCGGGAATTCTCTTGAAAATCAGTTCGTAAAGACCGGACGTTCCTCTATATCTTACACCATCAATGATTATATGATCATCCTTGTCTATATCGAAAGCATTATCCCCAAGCATCGTTCCACTATTGCCAAAGTATACACCATACACATAGTCCATTGCTGTATCCCTGTCACCACTTAGGATTGCGCCCATGTCTTTTTGCCCCAGCGGGCCGAAATGGCTGCGAAACGTTTCTTGTCCCTCGGATGTTTGGAGTTGATGTCTAATAGATGCTGCAAACGACTCATCGGGACTAGTTTCGAAAACGTTGTCATCAATGGTTGTGAGCGATTGTACACCGGTATTTATTGGTGTGGGAGGAACGGGGGAATCGTTTGACGTGGCATTCTGTCGTTTCCGCTTCGATTGAACTGGTGTGGAGGTTACGGGTGAATATTCCGATGACATGTGTGGTTTCCTCTTTGTCTTGCGCGATGTGTTCCCTTTTGGCTAAATTTTTGTTTTAGGCGTTAATGTTTCATTCCCTTCAACGTCTGTGCTCATCGACGGTGATGCGTCAGCTTCTGCTGCTGTGGTATTTTTCATGATATGTTTTAAGGGTTCGACGACAGATTTGAAGTATCTCTCCAACGCCATATCTTCCTCCATCTTGCCAGTCTTCAAAGCCTGATGTTTCTTACGAATGTATTCGCTGGTTTTGGCAATTTCCTTCGCTATTCTCTCACGATCCTTAATCTCCAGAGTATCGATATCAGTCATCATCGTTGTACCGCAGACGTTGCTTTCCCACTGACGTGTTGACGACAATTGACCATCTCACGGTATGGGAAACTCGTTAAATCCCTTTCTATAACGTCCATTAGACATCGCGCTATCCTTGTCTATTACCGCGAAACCATACTCCCGTTGCCAACAATTACGACACAAAGCGCAGAAATCCTCGTAAGACATATCAGTGTTTACGTGATCGTCGTACACATGTTTCAAGTTGGTACCATCCTGCTTAAACAGAATCAACAGATTCGCATTGTCGCGCATAAGATGTTTGGAAATTTTTGCATACGTCTGACAGAGATAGAAGCAGTCAACGTTCGAGTGGCGCCCCATTGCAAAGTATTCTCTTATCGTATCTTGCTTGTCGCATACCACGTCATCAAAGATAAAAATTGAATTCGGGAGCGATTCGCTCGGTGGGATGACGTCACTGTTTTTCGAAAATGTAAAGTAGCCAATTTCATTTATCGGGGTCAATAAATTCTCCAAATACTGATATTTCGGCTGTTGCAACGACTTGGAATACACGTACACGTTCTCGAAGCGAACACCGTGAGGACTTTCCAACAAGCTCACCAACACGTTGGTCTATCCGCAATTTGATGGGCCGCAAATGAGACAGCGTATAGTGTTTGGTAGCATGCTACCATGTTTGCATCTTGTTTTCGAGGACATCATTTGCGATTTATCGTCAAAATTTGTTACGCGTATCGTCACAGGTTGTCGCACGAATCGCATCCTCTCCGCGAACTGTGAAAAATGATTTTCATACGTCGAAACGTCGAAGCGCCCTACTTATAGGTCCACGCTGAAGCAAAACAGCTCAGTATTCAAAATGCTTCTGATCCTGTCGGATAATTGTGATATTCGACTTAACCTCTGAGCAGTTGAAATATATACCAAAGATTATTCTACTGCGAGAGTTTGGCAAACACATTGATCAGTTGTGGGACAGACTCCCCGAGCATATAAAAGCCGATTCCGAGGTTCAGCAGTATCGTCGGTGTCTGGAACATTATAATCGCCCTTGGCAGCGAACGCATATCGATGGTCCAGCACCATTGATTAAAAACTGTAGCGAATGTCGCCGATGCGAGTGAAGAAAGGTTGTGGTTTGTTAAATCGGGCGATAAACGCGCTACCTATCGAATTACATATCCCGGGATACCAGTTTTGCGGCTCAGGAACTCATCTGGCAAAACGATTGGCTAGAGGTGATCAAGGCATCAATCCGTTGGACGCAGCGTTTCGAGAACACGATATTGCGTATTCGCGCAGGAACAACCTCGGCGAAAGGCACGCGGCAGATAACGTACTCGCTGACAAAGCGCGAAACGCATTGTTGCGCGTGACTCGACTCTAGGTGAAAGAGGTGCTACTACAGCTGTTTGGGCAGCTATGAATGCCAAAACGAAAATCGGAATGGGGATGAAAACAAAAACTCGCAAAAGGACTCCAAAGAGAGCATCGAAAAAGCGGATTCTCACAGTGGCAAAACGGGGTGGTATATTACCACTTCTCCCGCTGCTAGGTGTTCTCGGATCATTAGCTGGTGGAGCGGCGGGGATCGCCGCGGCGGCGAGCGGCGCGGCGCCGCCTCAGCACGCCGCAGGATTCTTCCTGCGGCCGCAGACGGCATTTCCTATACCTAAGCGTCGCCGCCAGGGCCCCACGACGCGCCGCGCTGGCCCTTTTCGAGCACTTGAAAAAGTCTATTGTTGTATGAAGTCTCGAAGGACCGTCTTCGACACCGAATATGGCTTTCGACCCTCGAAGGGGTTTGTATACCATCAAGAAGAAGTGAGAAATGTCCAGGATTTTCGCATTCCTCATCAGATCTTTGTCAAAATGATGCCGATCGATTCCGTATGTTTCGCCGATGAAACTAACACCAAGAACGACATAATTCGGAGCATAATGAAGGAAATTAGATGAAAACTTAATTTATATAATATCTCGCTAGCTTCGTTAAAAATAGTCCGATTTACATAAAATTTGGTACGATTTCCCTCGGGGAAATATAAGGAATTCATCGGTGTAACTTCCATATCTATACGATAAAGAATAAAGAAATATATTATTTCTGAAACAGATATGAATCCTCGGCCGACCCCAGCGAATCGAGGTCGGCGACCCACAGTCGAGGGTGAAATATTCATTTCAGCGGATTAAGAAATTCTTTATTGTTTATCGTATCGATAAGGGAGTGACAGCAATAGATTCTTTATATTTTTCTGATGAAAATCATACCAAATGTCATGTAATTCGGGCTACTTTTACAGAAGCAATACAAATCATAAAAAGATTAGGCATTTTCTTATCTTATTGCTTATATAAAAGTAGTCCGATTTACAATGGTACAGTGGACCGGATTGAATAAATCAGTGACATTTGGTTGTTTCTTTTAAGGTAGTTCCTGACCAACTATGCTAATCAAATTAGAGTTGGATAATAAACGATAAATATAAAGTAGTATGATACTATGGAAATAATAATAATAATAATACACTTTAAAAGTTTACATTTCAAAATTCAGAAGATATTGTACAGCAGAACATAATATAAATATATACATCAAATAATAAAATATTATTTTATTATGGCTTCATATTGGTAAGGAACTGCTCCAGCGGGCGAAATGAGCCAGTTTACGAATGCGTTGCAAATGTCCATAGCTCGTTTATTCAGTCTTGCATAACGACCGACGATGAAATATTTTGCGCATACATGCTATTGTCGTTGCTGCTATCTTAACAAAGCACCAAATTATGTAGTGTCCAATGCTCGAAAAGACATTCCAGTGCCCAAAAATCTAAAACATTATTAAGGAAAAACCAATTATAAATACAAACGAATAGTAACTTGACAATTGAATCATTACGAATGCAAATTCTAATATTACTTTTGAATCTAGAATTTGGTTGTGACGTTAACATATCCGCTACACTTGGGTTAGGTAATATACTTGAGACTCGCTGTGCACTACGCGCGTCCATCGATGACTAGGCTCGGTACAGTGATCCAGTGACACGGGTTTTTAAGCTGCAGGAGAATCGTTCCTTTTTTCTTCCAGCTGTTATTTTACACAATTTCCTTCGATGTATACTGACTTGCTTGTTCGTAGTACAAGCCCAGCGCGTAACCACGCTACCGCGGAATATCGGCAGACTCGCACTCTGATTGCTTTGGGTTGTTTGTTAATATCTCGTTAACAAAGCCTCGAAGAACATTTTCGCTAAGGAAAAAGTTGTTTCAAATCACCCCACGAGTCACCATTCTCAAGGGACTCCGTAATTTTTGGGACCCCCTGGGGACAACAATGGGTATGTAGTTTTAATTTAAAAATTTTAAAATTACCTTAACGTTACTCTAAACACAGTTTATAGTTTTTGGGAGCCACGTACTTAGTACGCAAACAGGTCTCGTTTTATACTGCCAGACAGTTTTGTTGCCACTCTACAGACCCTTCTGGCGCGTTAACATATCTTCGAAATTTATTTCGTACTTCGAAACCTTCTAAATTCCCGAAGCCTCCTGCTCTACCCAACAGCAACATATTGCCCGTTGGCAACTGCGTTTCGGAATTTTTGTGATTTCTACTATTATTCTGCATATACTCGTCACGCAACATATTATGCAGGCAGCACCTTGCTGTGATTATGGAATCCGTCGTCTCCGGCAATACCGCGATGGGTGAATAGAATATACGGAAACACTGAGATAGCAGTCCGAAAGCATTCTCCGACACCCTTCGTGCTCTGCATAAACGATAATTGAAAATTTTCTTTGTTTGATCTCCCGTAGCTTGATTTTTCGGATCCGGCTTCATCATATGCTTGGTCAATCTGAAGGCTTCGTCACCCACAATGACATGTGGCACCACTATGCGAGATCTTGGCAGTGCCTTCGCAGTGGGAAAATTGAAAGTTCCCGTCCGAATCTGTCGACCCATCACCGATTTTTCTAATATCCCACTGTCCCCTTCTTTTCCATAGGACCCGACGTCAATTTCTATAAATTTATAGTCGGCATCGACTAATGCTAATAGCACGACGAGAAATAATTCTTGTAATTAAAATACAAAGATCCGCTATTTTTCGGACAAAATACCCTAACGTGCTTCCCATCGAGTGCTCCAATGCAATTTGGAAAATTCCATTTTTCAGAGAATTGCATTGCAACGTTTCTAAAATCCGAAATACTGGGCTGTGGCATAAATATTGGGACTAATGTGCGGCATAGATGTTTAAGAGTATCTTTTACAATGATACTGATATACCCTGGCGAAATCCGGAATGCATATGATAGGGATTGGAATGATTCCCCAGTAGCAAGGAACCTGTAAAAAACATATCAGCTAATTATTTCGGCTGCTGATTGGAAAAAAAGATCGAGAGTAGTAAGGCTAGGCGGGTTCCAACGCAGGTCCTCTGAGGGGAGCGCGGGGCCGGGGGGAAGTGAGGGCGCGCGGGGGAGCGCGGCGGAGATCAGTCCGGGCCGAGCAGCCGCGGAGACCTGGCCCACCGTCCTCGAAATTTTTCAAAGGGAGAGGCCCACCCCCGAAAAGTCTTTTTTCAGACCTTGACCCACCCCGAAAATTTTTCAGACCTAACCCAGGGAGGGGACGGCCCCCGAAATTTTTTTTCCAAACCAACATGCGTCGGAAATTGTTTAATAATTTAATTTTTATCCGAAATTGTTTCGGACGATGTCGGGAAAGATCGATGTTCTTTTCTTTTACGCACCGCGTCTTCGGTGGAGGGAAAGAGAGAGAGCATTACTTTAAGGCCAAATTCGGAGGAGGGAAAGAGAGAGAGCATTACTTTAAAGCTAAATTCGGAGGGTGGGAAAGAGAGAACATCACTTTTAAAGCTAAATTCGAGAGAAAGAGACGGCACTACATAGCGGTACAATCGCTTTCGTTCTAAAAAATTTCAAAATGATTTTAAATCTTAGCGTCGCAGCGTATCGCGCGATCGTGTGTAACTTGACTCCTCTGGAGCAGCCGCGTGCGATGGCATCATTTTGGCGGCGCGAAGAATGTAATATAATTATGCGACGTCAGCAAATCTTAAAATTATGTAGCGAGGAGAAAGACGGGTAAATGAAATGGGAAATAATATATGTTTTAATATATTTATTATAAAATTAAAAGAATATAAATAGAATATAAAATAGAATATATAAAAAAGAATATAATAAAAAAGAATATAATAATAAAAGAATATAATAATAAAAGAATATAATAAAAAATAATATATAAAAAAGAATATAATAAAAAAAGAATATAATAAAAAAATAAAAATATAAAGAATATAAAAAAAAAGAATATAATAAAAAATAATATATAAAAAATAAAAAATAAAGAAATAGTAAAAAATATAAAAATAGGAAAAAAATAAAAGAAACTATTGCGCCGGGGGTGATGGTGGCGATGGTGGTGCGGGGGGCGATGGGGGTGATGGTGGCGTTGGGGGGCGCGGCACCCAATACGGGGCCCATCTAAATACAGCCGCCAGCTGTACCATTGGCCGCCGCGGCACTGCATATGGCCGCAGCCGCGCGGCCCCATATGCCGTCCCCGACCGCCGCATCTGCACCCCTCGGGGTGCAACCTGGAGTGCGCGGGCCTCCAGGCCCGCCAGCCATGCCCTCAATATAGATAGTGGAATATCCTAGAACATAGACACAAACGTCGATATAATTTTGACACATCAAACATAATAAATATCAAACACACATAACAATGCAAAGTATTATTACATACATGTGGAGGAGGAGGCGGCGACCGCGGCGGCGGCGGTGGCGGCGACGGTTGCGGCGACGGCTGCGGCGACCCCCAGTCGCTCGACCACACAGGCGATGGTGGTGGCGAACGCTAGAACATAGAAGCCCCACGATTCAATATTGATATGAACGTCTGATTTGATCTCGCTCGATTTCAACGGTTAAACGCGATAAATGTTAAAATATTTAAAAGTACATACCTCGGGGTCACACTCAGGGGCGATCCTCTCCAATCCCATTGCACAAAAAATTGAATAAAATTTATTACCACACAAAACGTTCTCGACTGGTAGCTGTCAAAGCTTTGAATGCAACTGGTCTCGCTGCATCTCCAAGCTCTCGCGTATAAACTCATATCTTGAAATCGAGAAGTGCGTAGCTTTGCAAAAGGAAGATGCTGTTGTTCTTCGCCATCTTCATCACAGGCCACCTGCATTTTCGCTGACCATCCTCTCCTTATTCCCACGCATTTTCTTTCCTTTTTCTTTGGACACATTATTCGACTAGATCGAACCACTTTGAATGTGTATGAAACATGTATTGAGCCACTTTTATCCTATATCGAACGTGAATCGAACGTGAATCGAACATCAATCGAACGTGAATCGAACGGGTATTGAACGGCTCTGAACGTGAATCGAACGTGTATGGTACGATTTCAACACTTTCAACATCAATCGAACCACTTTCAACATCAATCGAACCACTTTCAACATCAATCGTACCACTTTCAACATCAAACGTATCACTTTCAACATCAATCGAACATGAATCGAACATGAATCGAACCACTTTCAACATCAATCGAACCACTTTCAACATCAATTGAACCACTTTCAACATCAATCGTACCACTTTCAACATCAATCGAACCACTTTCAAGATGAATCGAACCACTTTGATCGTGTATGGTACCACTTTGATCATGTATTGTACGTGTATGGTAACTTTCAACGTCTATCATACCACTCTGAACGTGTATCAAACCACTTCTACGTAATTATAACTATCGTCTTAATCTAGCATACATCATGTGCAGGAGATTAGGTTGGAGAGGGTTAAGAAAAACATTTTATACATTAAAATCGATTATATTTTATTTAAGCATTTCTCTCTGGCGTTTAGACCACCAGTTGAATATTTTAAATACATTTTGCATGGCACAGTGCTTTGCGTGTCTGCCACATCGCAGAGTATTAATTACATTTAGCTTATTTAGAGATTTGATATCCTCGTAGTCAATGTCCAGCGTCTCGATGACCACGTCCATTCTCGTATCTTCATCGAGGAAATCCACAAGCCAGTCGCGTTTCTGCAACCCTTTTACGTATACGATATGGGATGCGCCATCTTCTTCGTCGATCGCATCAGCTACAGCTTTCGTAATTAGCCGTTTGGCCATACAGTATGGAACGTCTTCATCGTCCCACCGTAGTCCATGATGTTTTGCCACCAACCACCGGATGCTCGATTTGTCGGATTTTGTAAGAAGATATTGCAGCATCGAACTCCCAAAAATATAGTGCGAGAGAATCGTTCCCATTCGTAGGACAGCCACTTCCTTGACAACAAATCTTCCATCGACGATGAACCCTTGCAGGTCAACAAATGTTGGCACGGTCATTATCGATACGATTTAGAGGTCCGCTCGCTTCCAAGACAGATGGGAGAATGCACTTTTTCTCGTAAAGCATCTCGATTTTCACGATGAAATTTTCTTTTGGTAGGAATTTGACACAGGAGAGGGCGTGGCAATTTAATTGATTTTGCGCACCACGTTTGTCAGCGGATTGTATTCAACCACCCGATCGTGTAGAATCAGACAGTAGGCCGTAGTATTTATCGGCACATTCCCTTTACACTCGAATTCTATGCGCACGTCCACCGTGCCATTCTTGATCGACTCATTTTGTCGCGAGCAATCAATCACCACGAGGGGACCAAATTGTAAAAATTCGGCCACGGTGAATAATGCCTCGTTGCAACTATGTCCATAATACGATTTATGGAATTGCGTATACATATAATACAAGATGGCATGCTTATTCTTGTCAAAGTCCAAGTTCATGTCATCGTATGGGTAAAATTCCGAGTTGAGAAAAAGTTTTACATTGGTCAATTTGCAGTTGTTGAACCTAGTAACATCTTCGCTCATCACATTCCTTCGACCAGTCTGTAGAGCAAGGATAATAACTCGCGGCTTCTCCAGCTGTGCAGATGCCTTCACGGCCCACGAATGCTTGGTCGTACTCTGTAAGAGAGGATACTCGTACAGATCCCACGATTGAAAACAAATGCTCAGGTTTTGCCCACGTTCCAAAGCATGTGGCAACGATAGCTTATTAATGTCATTTAACGTCACATGAGGCATCCGCCATTGCACTTTAAGTAATTCAATTTCTGGTTCCAGCATCGGCGATCCTATTAGAGCATTATTGTCGTTGCGCGATCGTATTAAAATCAATTCGTGACGCGCATTAATAATAATGCGTTTGTAGTTCTCACAAAATCCCAGCAAATATTTTAGCGGGATGCAAAAATTGAAATGATTTTTCAATATTGACCCATCGCGTCGTTTCAAGCCCCATCCAGCATTCTCCATATTTTTGTCTTCGCCAGATATCAACGATACATAGTTTTTAAGCGTGCTAGTTATTCCAACGTTTCTGTTGCGATCAATCTCCACGCCATTCAGCTCGTATCGAATCTCATCAAATAAGAACGCCATGCAATTATTTCCCAACGCCATCGTTAATGTATCGTTTGGCTTGTTTATCTTCAATTTTCCCTCCACGTAGAGGAAACTTTCACACGGCAATGTGTATAAATCCTGCTGCTGTATGGGTATTCTTATTTCATCGCTGTATCCAAACGTTGAGTTGACATATGGGTTGTATGTGTGAGGCTCAAGCTTGATGATGCGATCGTCAAACGTCGGCTTCCCTCCAATGCTTAGAATGTCAACCATTTTTTTTTCAACTTAACCGTGCACAATGAATCCCAATGATTTCAAAAATGCAATGTTCGCAGCACTGAGCCTCTTCTTTTTAGTATAATCAGAGCTGTTGCAGTTGTTGTTGTTGTTGTTGTTGTTGTTGTTGTTGTTGTTGTTGTTGTTGTTGTTGTTGTTGTTCTTGTTGTTGTTGTTGTATACAATTTCGTTTGGAGGAAACGGGTTTCTGGAGTCGTTCAGCACAAGCATCTCTTTCGATCACGTCACACGTATTATCGTCGTCGCCGTCGTACGTGCAATCTGATGGTAATCTCTTCACCTCGAAAATCGAGCAACCGTCCGTCTTGATCCACAACGCGTATCGTTAGATCCGTAATGACCCGTGCGGTGATTGGAAGGTAAATGATCTGCGCGGGCGTTTCCGTTATCTTATATCCTGGTGGGACTCTCGGAGAAAATTCATGTATCGTATGTACGCGCCAGCGGTCACGCTGCATTCTATGCGAATAATGTTCACGTTCATGATATTAATTGGATCGTCCGATTCATGCCACCGTCCAGGTTCTAATACCCGATTCGTCGAGAATCCCAGTAGCGATCCAATGTTATTGGACTTTGTAAAGTCTATGACGAACGAGCAGTACAGCTCGCTTTTCATGGTGTTGTTGTTGGGGCGCAACACTATAGGATACACATCGTTGTCACCGACATCGGTGCCACCGAGATTTTGAGGATACCGCTCGAGTAATCGCTGCTTCAAATACTTGGCAATAGCGTCTAGTTCGTAGGAGCCGTGTGGAATCGTAATGTATTCATGAGTGGTGTCGATGCTATTGTTGATGTCATAGTTTACGACAAAGTAGAATTTGTCGTTGCTCGAGTCGATGTTTGGTATCGTGTGATAAGTTTCAAAGGTTGTTAGACCAAGCTCGTAATCATCGTCGCTCAAATCTATGGGCGGAAAGTAGCTTACCGCGAGGGTGCTACTCTTGCCGGTTAGAGTGAATGTTAACGACATATTCCGAGCTGTACGACTGGACTGGTACTGAATCAGAGTGGTGGGAAGTCAATCCTTAAATTTGATGCCAATGGTTTGTAGAAAGCGTAGACATAGTTGTCCACAATTGCTCTGATCGTACTTCTGATAAGCCGTTCGATTGTATTCGATTTTCACGACATCTTTGTCCAGATATTGTACCAATTCCTTAGGCGGTTGAAGATTTCCAAAGCTGTCGAAATATATAGCTCGACACCCTCTCTTCGCATACGCCACCCAATGAGTCCGCGGCCCCTCGACATTGTCCAAATTTACGATACCGCTCTCGTTTCGACGTACTCCTCCGGCTGGTAGCGCGTTACGCATAAAAACACCTCTAAAGATTGGAATACGCATACGTTTTGCAAACTCCTCCAATTGCGCGTCGGTAGTTACGCCCGCGGGCATTTTTATTTTCTTTTCGACGTTTTTTTTTTTCGTTTCGATGTTCCCTGTGTTTTGCTATCGGAAGAATCCGCTTTTTCGGTGCTCTCTTTGGAATCCTTTTGCGCAATTTTGCTTTCATCCCCATTCCGATTTTCGTCTTGGCCTTCATAGCTGCCCAAATAGCTGTAGCAGCACCTCTTTCGCCCAGAGTCGAGTCTCGCGCAACGATGCGTTTTCGCGCTTTGTCAGCGAGTACGTTATCTGCCGCGTGCCTTTCGCCGAGGTCGTTGCTACGTGAATATGCAATATCGTGTTCGCGACACGCTGCGTCCAACGGATTGATGCCTTGATCACCTCTAGCCAATCGTTTTGCCAGATGAGTTCCTGAGCCGCAAAACTGGTATCCCGGGATATGTAATTCGATAGGTAGCGCGTTTATCGCCCGATTTAACAAACCACAACCTTTCTTCACTCGCATCGGCGACATTCGCTACAGTTTTTAATCAATGGTGCTGGACCATCGATATGCGTTCGCTGCCAAGGGCGATTATAATGTTCCAGACACCGACGATACTGCTGAACCTCGGAATCGGCTTTTATATGCTCGGGGAGTCTGTCCCACAACTGATCAATGTGTTTGCCAAACTCTCACAGTAGAATAATCTTTGGTATATATTTCAACTGTTCAGAGGTTAAGTCTCGAATATCACAATTATCCGACAGGACCAGAAGCATTTTGAACACTGAGCTGTTTTGCTTCGGCGCGGACCTATAAATAGGACGCGTCACCGCTTTGATGTATCAAAATCATTTTTTCACAGTTCGCAGCGAGGATGCGATTCGTGCGACAGCCTGTGACGATACGCGTGACAAATTTTGACGATAAATCACGAGTGATGCCCTCGAAAACAAAGCGCAAACATGGCAGCATGCTACCAAACACTATACGGTACCTCATTTGTGGCCCATCCAATTGTGGAAAGACCAACGTGCTGGTGAGCTTGTTGGAAAGTCCTCACGGCGTTCGCTTCGAGAACGTGTACGTGTATTCCAAGTCGTTGCAACAGCCGAAATACCAGTATTTGGAGAATTTATTGGCTCCGATAGATGAAATTGGCTACTTTACGTTTTCGAATAACAGTGATGTCATCCCACCGAGCGAATCGCTTCCGAATTCCATTTTTATCTTTGATGACGTGGCATGCGACAAGCAAGATACGATAAGGGAATACTTTGCAATGGGGCGCCACTCGAACGTTGACTGCTTCTATCTCTGTCAGACGTATGCAAAGATTCCCAAACATCTTATACGTGACAATGCCAATCTGTTGATTCTGTTTAAGCAGGATGGTACCAACTTGAAACATGTGTACAACGATCATGTAAATACTGATATGTCTTACGAGGATTTCTGCGCTTTGTGTCGTAATTGTTGGCAACGAGAGTATGGTTTCGTGGTAATAGACAAGGATAGCGCGATGGCCAGTGGACGTTATCGAAAGGGATTTAACGAGTTCGCCGTACCGTGAGATGGTCAATTGTCATCAACCTGTCGGTGGGAAAGCAACGTCTGCTGCACAATGATGATTGATATCGATAGTCTGGAGATTAAGGATCATGAGAAAATAGCGAAGGAAATTGCAAAAACCAGCGAAGCCATTCGCAAGAAACATCAGGCTTTGAAGTCTGGCAAGATGGAGGAAGATATCGCGTTGGAGAGATACTTTAAACCTATCGTCGAACCCTTGAAACATATCGTGGAAAATACCACAGCGGCAGAAGCTGACACATCACCGCTGACGAGCATAGACGTTGAAGAGAATGAAATATTAACGCCAAAAACAAAAATCCAGTCGAAATGGAGCACATCGTGCAAGACAAAGAAGAAACGACACACATCATCGGAATATTCACTCATAACCTCCACACCAGTTCAATCGAAGCGAAAACGACAAAACGATTCCTCGGTTCCTCCCACACCAATAGATACATTTCCCAGTGTACAATTGCTTGCAACCGAGGATGATGATGACGACGTTTTCGAAACTAGTCCAGATGAGTCGTTTGTAACATCTATTAGACAGCAACTTCAAACATCCGAGGGACAAGAAACGTTTCGCAACCATTTCGGTCCGCTGGGGCAAGAATACATGAGCGCCATCCTAAGTATGGATAAGGATACAACAATTGACTATGTGTACGGCGTATACTTTGGCAATAGTGGAACGATGCTTGGAGATAAGGCTTTCGATATGGACAAGGATGATAATATAATCATCGGTGGTGTAAAATACAAAGGAACGCCCGGCCTTTACGAACTGATTTTCAAGGGAATTCCCGACGATGCCCTGTACACCGATGCTGATAAACAAAAATACAAAAGTATACTGCTGGCGACGAATGCCTACAGACGCAGTCATTGTGCTCAAAACCCCATATTGGGCAACAAGGGATACAAGTACAAACATGTAATTGCACCACTAGTCCCCCGCGCAACAACGAGTAAAGCAGGAAAAGGTCTAAGGACACCGCTAGCGATGATGGTAAACGACAACAAGATCGATTACGTGCACTGGGACGATCCCAACGAGTTGGTGGATCGACTGCGTTTGCTTGAAGCGTCGCGTCAGGCGGGTAACAACTCCCACGATCCCGAAATTCTATCGATTATGGAGGAACTCCGCGAGGTAGGCCTCATTATAAATTAAACCACACGTCGATGATTTGCACTGTATGCATCGAGATGCCGATCAACAAATTTGGAGTATCGCTCGAGAAGAGTGGAGCAGCTAGAATGGACTATTACAAATGGAGCGGCATGCTTCGAAATTATATGCGAGATAACGCTCTTTGTGTGGATGGTGCCGACTTTGATGCAAAATCACGCAAGATACGACGCGTAGCTCAGCCGGTGGCTGACAGCGATGCCGTCAATAAACTATACATGGAAAAGAGCATTAAACTTTTGAGAGAGCAGCAGGAAGAATTAGAGAGGAAGCTGGTCGTGTTTCAAAGAGATATGCTGACGTTGCAAAACAGCGTTAAAAAGATATCGCAGGCGTCAAATTCAATCCCACAGCAGCGCTGCGAAGGAGAATCATGCGAGGCGGCTGAACTTGTCCCCGGGCCGATTGGGAGCACATAATGCATGTACACGATAATTATCGCATCATTCGTGTCAAAGACACCTCTGCGATCAAACATGCAACCACTATCGAAATCCAAAAGTAAAGAAAACCATGGTCCCAAGAAGCTACAACTTGTTGAGGAATTGCATGCTCCAGCTCGAAGACATTTCCCGCGGAGGCGCGTCATAGTGCACGGATACGACGATCTGTGGCAAGCTGACGTTGTAGAAATGCGTCCATACTCGCGATTCAACCAAGGCCACCACTACATACTCACCGTTATCGATGTGTTGAGCAAGTATGCATGGGCGGTGCTGCTCAAGACTAAAAGTGGTGCTGAGGTGACTAAAGCGTTTGCAAAGATATTTAGAGATCGATATCCGAAAAATTTGCAAACCGATCAAGGAAAAGAATTTTACAACGCCGATGTGCAGAAACTCTTGACAAAACATGATATTAATCATTATTCGACGTATTCGGTGATGAATGCCTCCGTCGTAGAACGTTTCAATCGAACTTTGAAGAACAATATGTGGAAAATGTTTACGCTCAATGGAACCTCCAGATGGATCGATTCGCTATCGCGTCTTCTCGCAGAGTATAACGCACGAAAACATAGAACCATCGGAATGCGTCCTCGCGATGTTACCGCTGCGATCGCCGACAAGCTGCTATCCACCGTATACAGCAACATAAAGATCGCTGCTCCGTCGAGATTCAAGTTGGGCGAGTTTGTGCGCGTGAGCAAATTTAAAACCATCTTCGATAAAGGCTATACGCCGAATTGGACAACGGAGGTGTTCAAGATAGCCAAAGTACAGGCAACTAATCCCGCGACGTATCTGCTCATCGATTCCTGTGCAAAACCTGTTCCCGGAGGATTCTCTGAACACGAGCTGCAACGCGTCACCGATCCTGATGTATATCTAGTGGAAAAAGTGTTGCGTAGAAAGGGGGATAAGGTATACGTCAAGTGGCTGGGGTTTGATAAATCACACAATTCTTGGATAAATAAAAATAATGTATTGTAACATAATAATATATGATTCCATAAATACAATGATATATACATGTGTGAACAATTTTTTTTACACATTAATTCCACCATTTATATTACACAATAAATATAATTTTATGTTCTATGCATGAGTGAACAATTTTATAATACACAATTCCACTATTTATAATAAATACAATAGTTTTTTTTACAATGGTATTTTATAATGTCCCCAGGGCAGAGTGTCGGTCGAATCAGGTACGATATGCCGCTTGTCGTCGTACGGACTTAGAGCGATTTTAGATTCCGAAATGGTGTACACTTTGTGCAATTTAGACCGTATGCACGATTTTCTGCGAACCATTTCGATCTCCCTTTGCAAACACTGCGCGTAGTCGTCGAAAGTTATCGTTCTGGCTATGACGTTGGTCTTGACGCCTTTCGCCTTTTTCGTATCTTTTTTGCCGTCTACGCGGAGTCCATACATTTTCGCTCTAAGACCTACGAACTCGGTCATTATCGCACCGTTATTTGCATCCTTCATCAGCCCTGGAACCTTCTTATTTAAGTGGGGCATATTATATGGATTGTTGATAGGATAATCGCTTGTGTCGAATCTATCGATATCGCGTTTCATGGACTCGTAGATATCTTCGCATCGAATGTGATAAATGAGGCTGTCCGTGTCTGTGTATAGAATTTTACAATTTTGCCCGTGCAGGGAAGACATGTAGTCGTGATGAAATTCGTACAAACAAATTTTTGATATGTCCAGAATGCACATACCCACGTATATCGGTTTGTTGAATTTCACCTCGAGTTTTCGCAATTCAACAGCTCTTAAATTTTCCGAAAAAACACTTCTGCTGTGGAAATTCGGTTTCGCGATCATTGCTTCCGCGCCATATCGCCCTTCCCAATGTGTCAATAGTTTTACGTCCACGTGATTTCGAACATTTTTCATAGTTTTACCAAACACCGCGTTGTTCATCAATTTGTACAAATTTTTTTCAAAGTCGTTTGTCGCGTCTGTTCTAAACCGTGTATTGAGTTCGATGTAATCGCGGAGCCAGGGAGATTGAGTGAATTGAAGCACGCGGTGTATCTTTGTAATACGAAGACCGTGACGCGTGCACTGCTGCAGGTTGCGGTAATGGATGATGTAACGCTGCTTATCGTGTACCGTCGCGAGTAACTTGTCCTGTCTGCTGCCAGGTGGTTTGGCACGCGTCGGGCAGAACGGTAGATCGGCATGAGCGTCGTGCAGACGTTGTGGATATTCCAGATCTACCTCGAGAATGTATCCCGTGGGCGAATCGACCGCGATCGAAGACACGTCAAATTTTTCAACATCTTCGACCCATTGAAATTTAGCATATGGCAGAGGCTGACACATTGCCCATCCATGCAAACTGTTCACGTCAAAGTACATCAAGTACGATGACTCTTCCGATGCGTCGTAAGATGGCATGTACTTGTTATTGGCATGTGCGTATCTTCCGGAACATTGACTTAAACCCCCACGTATACCGCGTTCGATAAACATGACCATATCGACGTCGGTGAGCAATTCGAATGTAATTTTGGTATGTTTTAGCGTAGCATCCCACGTGAAACCGGGTAAAGTATAATAATGCGCTGAATCTAGTCCGTAACTCTTGATGCAACTTTCGCGAAAATTTTCAAAAATATCTGCCAATAACAAGACATCTGTTTTCAAATACAAATCGCTGTATTCGCCCAAGGTTCTAATGCCGAAACGCTGCCAGACAGTCTCGGCGTGCGCGTAATCGCTCTCGGATACAGTCTCACCCGTTAACGAACTGTAGAATGATTCGCGCGGTGGTAAGCATGGGTCCCGCAGCTTGTTCGCCCAATCAAGGTATTTGTACGGAAAGACACCCTTTCGCGTCAGTAAATTGAAATCCTCGACGGATAATGTTTCAAACTTGGATCGTAAAATTTTTAATTGATCTGTGCTAAGAAAAGATGCTAATTTGTCGAGACTGGTGTTGAGAAATTTGTACGAATCGATGAATCGCAATTTAATACAATTTCGCGAGTCTGAGTCAGCCGTATCTTCGACATTTTTTGTGAAAGAAATATACTTTTCTTTAGTTATGGGTAATACGTCGACGTGACCTTCGAAAGCGGTAGCTATTTCCTCGATAATAAAATGCGAATTGTAGCCGGATAAATTATGAAAAACTATGGGGATGTAAAACGCGTTTTTATAATTTAAATTGCACTCCGAATGTGCTGGACCTCTAAACCGTCCGGATAGATGACAATGATCGCGGACTCGTACATCGATAGCCTCGAATGGTTCTTCGCAAATATGACAGTGTGTTGCATCGCGAAATGCCGTCCACTGTTCGGTAGTTAAATCAATCATGGGAACATTGCTGGCCAGGATGGGTTTGGCGAAATTTGCAAAATTTTTAAGTTCATCGACGAACCATGAAACACAATCCGCGTCGCGACGACATCGATACACCGATAGCGATGTATCGTACGAACAATGCATATAATAGGCTATACTATGAACTTCGTGATGTTGATACGTGTGTAATTTATTATCATCACCCATTCGGTGGCTGTCCTCTGTTTTCTCGATGATGCACTCCAAATCGGCGTACACCACGAAGGGGAGCCGCTCCTTCCTACAGTGGTTCTCGAAGCTGAGCAAGTTGTTGCCTTCGCTGGGCAGCAGGATGGCGCAGTCGTTCATCTTGCCACAGTCCAGCGAATGAAGCTCCAACTTCTCGGCGGATCCGAAGTAGTGCATGCATCTGTAAAAAAAAACAAAAAAAATTTTTTATTTAATTTGTTTCGCGAGACATTTTAACATTTCATATGTTTCTATACGTACCGATCGCAGATGAATTTCTTTGCCTTCTTCTTGCTCAGCTGTGCGCTCACCAGCCGGGACAAGTTCTTGATCCATACAAAGTGTCCTACATCTCCATCATTCGGTATGTAGAGCAGGTTGACGTGCTGATCGCTCTTTTGGCTGGTGAGACGCAGCGGAAAGATCGTCTTCATCTTCTCCGCCTCGAAGGCGTACACGTTGATCGAGATTTCGTTCTGCCGCTCAAACTTCCCAATTTGCTCCAGGGACATTGGGAACTCAATGCCCTGGAGATTTAATACGGAAGCATATGGCGGATATGAACTTGGGCGCGCGGTGTCTCGTTCAGCAGGATGAAGAGCGGCGACCACTGCCCACGCGAAACACGCATTGTCCGGGGATTGCACACTGATCGTTGCATTCTTCAACAATAAATCCTGTGGCAACTTGTGGTGGCACCCCGCGCGCAGCGGATTGTACTTATTGACATTGACGGTCACGTTGAGGATTCGCGTCAATGCCCATCCGCTGTCGCGTTCCTGGAACTCTTCCAGCGATGCCAGGGTGGGTTCGACGACGCATCGCTGGTACCACTCCTGCAGATCAGATGTGCCGAAGAGTTCGCAGTTCCGGGTGTTGATGCTTTTGCAAGCATGTTTATCACCCGCCACAAATTCGCCGTTGAATACAGTGTTCACTTTGAGGTTTCGACGTTTCCTCAAAGCGCCGTACACGTGCTCCAACACAATGGTCGCCGCATCCTGGAGCAAGTTGCGCGGCTCGATATAGTTCGAATTGAGCACAGCACCAGTTAACACGCGGCTATCGAACGCAGTGTCTATTTCGCGCCACAAAAGTCTTGCGCTCGAATGTCCGGCACCTTCACGCACGAAACGGCCGCGCAACGAATGTTTCAGTCCCTCGAGCCGCGCGATTCGAGCAACCAACGATTGTTGAACACCGATCGATAATCGCGGGCGTTTCACTCGGCTGTGTTCTTCCAGCGATTCGATACACTCGTTGCACCGTTCTTCCCACGCGAGGTACTCTTCCCGTGAAATCAATCGTGCAGATTGATCCAATAATTGACGTGTTACGTGCGCGAATTCCATGAGTGTAAATGGAGTGATTGTAAATGGACTGTATATGTAACGTCTTTTACGCGCAACAGGTTGCAACGATTTGAGACTTTGTGCAGTTCGGAGCGTGCTTTTATGACTGATACCACGATTTGGTATCTCTGTCTAACTCTTTTGGCGTACCCCCTCCCTCGAATGCACCGCATGCAAAAAAAACGACGATCCGTCCCAACATGGTTCTGTACAGTTTCTGCCGATACAGCATAATTCTTTCTATGATTCACGCGTATGACGAATTAGCGCGCAAAATCATCCGACACAGTTTCTGCTGACACCGCATAATTCTAAGATTCTGCGCTTCCACAGGTATTATATTACATTCAACACGTGTCGAGACGTTTATCCTTGAGGATGGGGATTAAATTACATGCAATCGTGCGATATGCTGCGACTTTAAGATTGAAAAACATTATGGAAGAAGCTTTAGAATAAAATGCGGTGGTGCGGGAACCAATTGCACCGCTATTTAAGCCAATCTCCCGAATGCTATTCCATCAATCGCTCAGTACCCTCAGTGACTTTCGACGGAACAAATAGCGCTCTGAAAAAAAAAATGTGCAGTACCAGTGTCGAAGGAAACGTTGAACGTATGAATTATTATGTTCCGATCGTGCGAGATGATGGCGTAGCTCCATGTGGGGATAATACATTTGACAGGTAAGACTTAATTTTCACATATTTTCAAAATTGTATTCCTAATACGAGCGGACAATTTCATAGCTTTGATTGTTCTCTTAGTCCGCGCCGAGGATCGCGTATCATGGTCAGAAGATACGCGTTAACATCCATGGGCAGCAAATATTTGGAAATTGGAATCAACGTAGGACCTATGGCTGATGTTGAAGTTCTTCTCGGCGATAATCGTGGGAGTCATCTTATATTACCATGGCATACATGGAATGTGCTATTCGACAGCTGTGAAACCATTGAAGAACGTGCACAATTATCTGAACCAGACTCGATGTGGATTGATGATTTAATGGTGGAATTTCTTCGGATCTTTGATTCATCGATTGTAAAGATAACGCGAGCTGATAACTCACTGTATTTCAAACTGAATACAGTATCATTTTTATGTAATCTTGAGCCATGCATAAGCTATGTGTATCCGCGCCTGCATCAAACTGCAGAGGATGTGAGAGTAAAATTTGAAACTTTTGTTAACGTGCTACAGCAGAGCGATGTTGCGTGTGTAACATTAGTTGTGCGCAGCGCTGCTAAAATAATACGTGATAGCGAATATTACGACGAGGATTATCTTGTAGATTGCGAACTGTTAGCATACGCCATCAATGATATTCTAGCCCATGCTCGTAGGAAAAAAAAATGTTAGATTGTATTCTTTATATTTTAAATAAATTTCTTAAACCTATATTATTTCTCCATTTATTTACCCATCTTTCTCCTCGCCACATAATTTTAAGATTTGCTGACATCGCATAATTCTATTTCATTCTTCGCGCCACCACATGACGTCATCGCACGCGGCTGCTCCAGAGGAGTCAAGTTACACACGATCGCGCGATACGCTGCGACGCTAAGATTTAAAATCATTTTGAAAATTTTTAGAACGAAAGCGATTGTACCGCTATGTAGTGCCGTCTCTTTCTCTCGAATTTAGCTTTAAAAGTGATGTTCTCTCTTTCCCACCCTCCGAATTTAGCTTTAAAGTAATGCTCTCTCTCTTTCCCTCCTCCGAATTTAGCTTTAAAGTAATGCTCTCTCTCTTTCCCTCCTCCGAAGACGCGGTGCGTAAAAGAAAAGAACATCGATCTTTCCCGACATCGTCCGAAACAATTTCGGATAAAAATTAAATTATTAAACAATTTCCGACGCATGTTGGTTTGGAAAAAAAATTTCGGGGGCCGTCCCCTCCCTGGGTTAGGTCTGAAAAATTTTCGGGGTGGGTCAAGGTCTGAAAAAAGACTTTTCGGGGGTGGGCCTCTCCCTTTGAAAAATTTCGAGGACGGTGGGCCAGGTCTCCGCGGCTGCTCGGCCCGGACTGATCCCCTCCGCGGTTGCGGCTTCCCCCACTCCGCGGCTCGTGCGCGCGCAACCGCTCTTCCACTCCCCGCAGGCCCCGCGCCCAGGTTTCCCTCCGCCGCGCGCCCTCTCTTCCCCCCGCCCCCGCGCTCCCCTCAGAGGACCTGCGTTGGAACCCGCCTAGCCTTACTACTATCGAGAAATATACGTGATACATTCGTGAAAATGAAGCGGGGTAGCAAATACGATATAGGGTTGGCACCAATGCCAAAAACAAAATGACCGTTGTTGGAGCAACAAAGTTTTTTGGAGAAAGTCTGTCGTTTTGGAGGGGGCAAGTATGTTTTACACATACTATGAGTTCTAAAATGTAATCAATTTTAAAAATTTAATTTATTTCTTTTATTATAATACCCACAATAATGTAGAAGAAAGCGAAGAGGTTTAACAGATTGGAAGCAGTACGGATAGCGACATTCCAGGAACATCGGTGGATATTACAGAAACTCCTACAAGGTGTGAAGGTGTTATAGAAACACAATCAGAGATCATAACTTCTGCTTGAGGGGAAAGATGACCCGGCAGTACCTCCAGTTCGGTGTCAAAAATGCACAGAAATGATTTCAGAACTCTACTGGATATTTTGGAAAAAAAGAGCTCTCGAAAGCGAAAAACTATAATGGGCAGTATCGGCAAATCAATGGAAGAAGATTACGACTGTACTTCAATATTTTTAAAAGTATGACGATGACGGTTAAAAAATATTCGGCCGCACTTAATTGCGGAACAAGCAAATGCATCTGTGCTTAAATTGATTAATGATCTGTGTCTGAGATGTCCCCGAGGCCCCACCAAATGTGGAGTATGCAAAGAGCGAAGCGAATGCGTACAACGTATGTATGTGAAAATCAGTAGTCGGCGGGTGATTATTAAGAGAACAGTCAAAATATACAACAGCTATAATAAAATTATGTTAGGAAAAAATTAAAATATATTTTTAAGAAATTAACTTGCCTTAATGTGAGGAGCACCTTTTCCTGTGGGGAGATGGGAGACTGCACTCTCCTACACGACTGTTTTTTTAAATCCGCCCCCACAAGATTTAACACAAAACCGACCTGATCTTTATTTAATCTAAAGAATTGTCTAAACGTTTCGATATCTCCCAAAAGATGGTTGGTTATTAGTATGCTTGAATAGCCCTCGGTGGGGCGAGTTTTATACAAGGCCTTCACTTCCTTTCGCTTCCTTTTCTTCCCTTCAAAGTGGGCAACCAGAAGGGCGTCGTCATCTTTTTCTTCTTGGTGTAAAACGGCAAGCAATTTCCAATTCATTCTTCAACACTTCGCACAACAACAATTCTGTTCTTTCACGATGTTTGCACCTCGAAGTCACAGTAACGAGTGCTGTTCCAGCAAACTGTGGGAGATGTCCTAACCCAAACGTAATAAAGTGTCTGCATTTATGACATCTTCTACGTGTAAGCAGAACTGGCAGGAAACTTTCGGCCGGACAAGATATTCAGCGGAGGGGGAACACCTACAGGAGTGGTGGTAATGTGTGCGTCACGAGCAGTGATGCCAGAACCGTGGGTTTTCGCCCACGGACCCTACTACCACTCCACGACCAAGCGTACCCCCTCCTAGAGCCTGTACCGCATCACACAAGCATACTCGTCCCTCCGCTCGGAAAAATAGGTATAAAAATGAACTTTTTTTTTGACGCTGCCATTAAGTATATAAAATGATCATTATTTTACACATGTATATAGTAGTTTTATGAACAATTTAAAATATTGACCGTTAAAAAAAATAAAAAATGGCGGAAATATAAGCCGATAAGTAGGACCCTCTTTTGAAAATCCTTGCTGATGGTGTACATGATTTCTTTGTTAGGCATCGTCCAAATCATACAAAATAAATTTTTTCTTATTTAAAAGGGTAATAGCTAAAATGTGACGTAGGGAAATTTTTTAAAATTTTTTTGTAGAAATGACAGCTGTTTGAAGAAATATAATCGAATTTTCATCGAAATTTTCAGTTTAAAACATTTATAACTTTCGAACATGGCACCCAATCACAAAAATTCTACGTCACATTTTAGATACTGTTATAAAAAATAAGTGTTGTAAATTTTAACCAAATCGGTTAAGTAGATCTCGAGATATCGTGTACACCAGTTTGAAAAAAGTAGTTTCGAGAAAAACGCAATATCTCCGCCATTTTTTTTTTTAATCGTCAATATTGTAAATTGTTCATAAAACTACTATATATGTGTGTAAAATAATGATCATTTTATATACTTAATGGGAACGTAAAAAAAAGTTCATTCCTATACTTATTTTTCCGAGCGCCAAGGTGGTGTAACCCCTTAAGGAAAGAACAGGTTCATATCGTTTTAAAATTTGTTGGGAAGAATTTAAAAAAACAGACGTGTAGGAGAGTGCAGTATTAAATTTCACCACAGGAAACGTTGCCCCTGACATTACACATGTTAATTTTCCAGACACATATTTTATTTTTACATAAAATTATTTTATTACAGCTGGTGGAGGAGAACTCGAAAACATCAAATCGTACTATTACAAGCACAGGTGTCTTGTGTTAATATTAATTCATAATCGTTCATTATTTTGAACACAGCACTCTTTGCTTGCGCAAGTACATTCGGCGGAAATGTTTTAGCGGTAGCCCCCATAGACTTAAAAAATAACATTGTGGGATCATTCTCATCTTCCTTTGAGATGTTGATACTTTGTAATAATGTTTCTCATTCGCGAGCTCTTTCTTTCCACACACTGACCACGCCGCTGGAATCATGTCGATGTCTTTTTGGCACTGAACTTGCTTCGTTCTCGCAAGGCCGTTTTCTTGATGGAGCGATATTGTCCTCCTCTAGTGATGTTTCTGTTTCAGGAACATCTTCCCCGCTGGCCGGCGGTTCGGAAGCATTATTATGTGCAACGTCTTCGCGTATTGCGTCGAGATTACTGTGGGTACTACAATAGAATAAATAGAATAAACAGAATAAACAGAATAAACAGAATAAACGGAATAAACAGAATAAATAATAGATGAATGAAATAAATTTTTGAAATTTATTGTATTTTAGAATTCATTGTGTGTGTAGAAAATACTTGCCTCCTCTCAAAAGATACACTATTCATAAATGTTAACTGCTTCATCAACGGCCATTTGTTTTTGGGTTGTGCTGCCGATCCCGTACCATGTTTGTTACTCCTCTTCTTTTTCATGTACGGGTCCCTTATATTTTTCCACCTAGCTTTACAATCTTTATCTGCAATAATTAGATAATATATTTTTTGCATGTTCATTAATACTGCAGCAACATTCGGATCGTTGTCATTTGCATTCAGAATAATATACGGATACATAAGTAGTGTTAGCGCGCGGAAAGAAGACTCCTGACAGGCGGTGCAGACCGCCGCTATGACGATTGGTTTTTGCCACCGATTGGTGCACACTCATAAAGACAGGGCACATGTATTCTTGTTGTTGGCGGAATCGACTACATCTACTTACTACAATGTACACAGACGGAGATTCAGGCGGAGCTAGCGGCGGACTGCACCGCCTTCCAGGAGCCTTCTTTCCGCGCACTAATAGTAGTGTTTCTGTTTTCTTGACATTTTTCATTTTTCGAGAAAAGAAATACCTAGTACTCCGTATTTCTAGAAAAATCTCGAGAAATTTGTAAATAATAGTGAGGGCGACGCAGGCGGGGTCACGCACAGTCAGCGGACTACCATTTTTCTTCCCATGAAGAAATTACTCCAAAGACATAACGAACTTGACCATCGTATTTCTTAAAATAATAATCGAAGAAAAAATTCGGCTGCGCTGATATTTGCCCTCTCGGACCAGGCAATTGCATATACAGGGTGATTCTGTCGGTGCGCCAGATCAAAGATATGCCGCCTGGTCAACCGTGACGAGGTCAATTGACGTCGTTTTCGCAAAGATCTGATGTGAAATGCGGAAACGGGACATTTCGCACTTCTTAGTAGGTACTCCAACCCCTTCGAGGGTCGAAATCCATGAATTAGGAGAGGCACCACGGGGGGTTGACCTCGTCACGGTTGACCAGGCGGCATTTGAGTTAAACACGATGGTGGTTGTTCTGTCTGTGCCAAGTAATTACTGTATTGATATTCTTTGTCTTAATGGGCTTGTCCCGTAAATAAATATTATTATTATTATTATTATCTCTTTAAGCAGGCGCACAGAGAAAATCACCCTGTACACATTTTTTTATCTCTAATACGTCGGGAATTATCCAGCTGTTTATTGTTCCCGCCGACATTCGCATATCCGTAATTTCAATTCGATCTTGTTGCAAGTGGATCTTTAAAAAATCAAACATCAATCTCTTAAATAAACACATCCTATGTAATAATGATATTTTATTTAAATAAATAAAGAAGGATAATAAACGTACAAGTAGTCAGAACTTGATATTTTTAACGTAAACTAATATTTCCTATTTGAAAGAAATTGTAAAACACTTAGTGATGAAATGGAATTTTCCAAACTGCATTGGAGGAATTGATGAGAAGCATGTTCGAATATTGTATCCACAAAATAGTGAATCACTATACTTTGATTACCAAAAAATTACTTTTCAATTGCAGTATTAGCCCTAGTTTATGGTTGCTACAAATAAATATAATTAAACAATACTTTACCTGTTCTGTTCACTGCAGTGGATACTTCTTGCCATACGTTCACCTTCAACCCTTGATTTTTGTACTCCTTGTGCTTACAATCGTACAGAACAGGATAACCTGCTACTGCCTGCACTAATTTATCATCCTCCTGCGGCGTGAACAGCACCTTGGTCACTTCGGTGGCCATTTCAGATATACTGAGAAACACACTAATAGAGCGTTGCTCCCGAGTTGGTTCCAATTCAGAGGAATTTCTGAATGCGAACTGGAGGAAGATTGTGAAAAAACTACACGAGCACACGTCCGTACACCAAGACCGTCGCGAGCGAGCTCTTTCCGTGTGATGAACTATCGCTGTAAGTCGCAGTTTAAGTACTATTTCCTTCGGGGTGTACACCCCATTGAAGGCGGATCTTTGTGCGACACTCCAAATATTGGGCGTAGAGGTGGAAAAATACAGGTACACAAATAAAGGTGACTTTCTGTGTTTTCCCCGGGCGTGATTCCCATGACGTAGCCATTTGCGTGAGACCCTAAAATGGATTGCTGGGGGGCCACGGTTTATTACCGCTTTATGACACTAGACATTTCATCTCCAAGACGCTATAAAGTCATTAGAAAACATTTGCCAAATAACTTGTACAACTGCAGGACAGTTTTTAGGTTTAATCCTTAAATGCTACAAGGCAATCAACGCATTAACACAGAGCGAAGAAAGTCGAAATCCATGAAAAACGGCACGGTGTCGATTGTCCCTTTACATCTGGGAGACGGGTGTTTCCCGACGAACGCTTCGAGAACGAGTAATCGCCTACTTAGTCGTAAAGAAATAAAGAAATTTCGCTTCAAAAATACTAAATTGCCAGCTATGAAAGCTAACTGAATTCAGACGCGCAGGTAGCGTTGTCAACCGCCGACGTGCGGGACAATACGCTCGGGACGAGATGCTCTGGCCGATCAGCCTAATTAATTTTTGTGAACCAGATGTAGTAAGCGGCCTGTAGACGTTTAATATTATAGTGCAATATATTGCACAATATTTAAGCTGGGTGCCCCTAGACGGGCAATATCGCGCAGTCAGCGGAGTACCTCTTTTCTTCCTGTGTCTCATCGCGAGGCGTTCTGCTACTTGTTCAGAGTTATTTCGTTTCTTACCCAATTGCCAGGGAAAAATTCTTCAATCTATGATAAGAACATCTTCTTTTGGTCATTGTGCGGACTACAAGATTAATGTTCGTCACGGTCAGCGCTCAGAACATCATTATAATTTATTTTTTATACTGTAACGGAGGTTTATTGCCTGCCGAACATGGAGAGATTAGCTAGTAGAGGAGGAAAATGCCACATCTGGTTCCCAAAAATTAATGAGGTTGATCGGTCAGAGCGTCTCGCCAGGGCCCCGGTTTATGACCGTTTTGTCCCGCGAGTTGGCGCTTGGCGGTTGACGACGGTACCTGCGCGGCCGAAGCATCGTACGCACTGCCCATCGCCAGAGCAATGTGCGGATTTACTCAGACTGAACAATGTTACCACGTTTTTTACTGGCCTTTAGAAATTTGACAAACAGATGTTCTCGAAACGTTCATGGAAAAATAATAAATTACCCATTGTAAACAAGGAATGAATTCTCTCTTGGTTCTGAGCCCGATTTTGTCCCAACGCACAATGGCCGTCAATCCCAAGAATAGAGAAAAAATTCATCATGCTATTTTTTCCAATCAAGATGCCGAATCGTATCGAGCTACTTTAAAACATAAAGTTTTTTTTGCAAAGATGCCTAGAAAACTATCTAGTACTAGATCTGAAGAAGTCGATAAAAAGTTTAAAACATCTTCGTGTGTATTGCAATGAGTATATTTTGAGCGTACAGTCTTTTCTATAGGGGAGACCGGGGCTAGTTGATCAATTTTTTACATTTCAAATTTTTATAAATAGACCATTAGTATTTCGTTGACTTGCTGCATACCAAAAGTTTACAAATTTCAGTAGGTATACAGGATTAATTTTGAAAATCGTTTTAATAAAGTCTAGGTTGTAGTTTTTATTGTATTTAGAGTGGTGAGACGAATAAGTCAACAAACCCCGGCTGCGGTTTTAACCCTTTGCCTGCGAAAGGCGTATATATACGCTGTCACAGTTCATCAGTATATATTAAAAACGTATATATACGCTGCCAATCCCATCAATATAGTATACGAAACGCGTACATATGTAAAATACGACCAATATATTCTTTATTCACTCCTTCACAGTGTTATTTTTTTATTAATTATCATGGTGTTAGATATTGTAATTATTTTGTACTTGTTTGTTATGGTCTATTTGGAAGGCCTGAGAGTCTGAAGGGAGGATAAGGTGTAAAACTGGTAGAGGTGAGTTTGGAAGGATTTGTGGTGGGGGAAGTGGACTTGAGCAGCTAAACTCTTTGCCTCGACTGCATCTTAAGGGTAAAAAATGCAATTATTAGTGGTATTCCTATGCTTAGTCAAGTAACCCCGTCCGGGGCCGTATGTACAAAACCTCCACGCACCGGATAATGTAAAATACCGGAAATTATAGTCACGGTATCGCGTTTCCACAAAATATTCATGAAAAAACATCAAGCAATACTTAGTGGACAAAAATTCATAAATAGTCGAAACAAAAATATTTACTTCCGCCGACCTTTTTAGATTTTTCATTCTCACTGACAAAACACGCAAGTTTTGGTCACGGTGACACATTAAATGACAAGCTGGTCATTCATATGCTTCAATATCGCGAATCGCAGCATAATTTATTCCATAATACAACAATTAAATGGAAGTAGTCAACTAACCTCGTTAATCAACTGTCCCTGGTCTTCCCTACTTTTTAAAATCTTTATTTCTGGCTTCTTGTGTCACCTCACCCAATTAGCCGATTGGAAAGTTGCCCAAATATTGTATAATTTAGTTGGAATGTATTAATACTTTAGGGACCGTAGGGGAGAGTCGTGCAGTACCGACCAGCGTACAGTACCGACCAAAGCTAGTTCTCACTTCTTCGACCAGATATTACCACTTTATTTGAAATAACCAATGAAAATCACAATTCTCTATAACCTATTTCGGAGCCATATTGTTTACTCCATTGCTCTCGATGTTCTGAGGAATTAAACGTATACGTTGACATTCAGTGGGTTAGAAGTTATTTTTTAAAGCTGATCTTTTGTTTCTCGTGTAAGTAACTGATTTTGTTCTATTATATATACTATCTCTAGTCTATTAAGTTTAATAAAACGTCCTAGTTTTGCAATATTTTTTGTGCATAATATACCATGATCTAAAATGTTTCCCTGTGTTTGTCGTACAGTACCGACCACCCAAATGTCGTGCAGTACCGACCAACAGACTCTGTCAACCAGTAGAGACGAAATTTTTCTTATCTATGAGTTCAATCTGTTAGCAACTCAGATTAATTTATAAGATGTTCATTTAACCTTCTTTCTACCTTTTCCCGCAGAAAAATAAAGTAAATAAGGATAGGTATGATAACCCAACAAACAGGAAGCTAGGATTTAATGATGAAGTCATCCAGTGTGTTATTTGCAAGCAGAGTTGGACATTAACTAAATAAAAAATTATGTAAATAAGGATGAAAGTTACTTTAACTTTAGATTATTCGACGAATAAAGTTAATTCTTTTATTCAATCAGAATTTATTCGACAAACAAAAATAATTTTTTTATTCCACGAATAAAGTTAATTTTTCATCCGTTATTCGAAATTTTATTTAAATAAAAAATTTTCCCATCTTTGTTTGCAAGGAATCATTTGACAAAGAATAGGTGCAGTGTACCAAATGTGACGGCTGGGCACATGTCGAATGCACAGATCAGGAGAATATTAATTATTTTACTTGCGAGTTTGTACAAACAAAATTTGAAAAAATCTTGTATTGTACTAATTAAATGTCTTTATTAACATTTTTAATCATTTAGACCTAAAAATCTACTAATTTAATAGTTGGTCGGTACAGGACGACAATTTTTCGTTTCCTAGAAATTACAACTTTTTTACTTTTGCAAATTATCAATTCTTATTATTAAATTTCACAAAAATAATTTCCCTCCTCTTACTAAGTTCCATCTATACTACAAACACGTTTTTGAATTTCTGATTTTTATCGACTCTACCCCAAGATATAACAAAAAAATTTAGAGCGGTCGGTACTGCACGACTCTCCCCTACTCATTTAGTATATTGGTACCGGAATGACATGAATACAGGTTTACAAATATTTCTGCATTTTCCATAGTACGTATATTTATCAAATTGTTTTAGTTTTATTGGAATTATGCTGTTATTTTTTTATATAACGTCAAACCTTCGTATGAGTTGTAGATTAACACTCTTCTTATGAACTTCCTTAATAATACTCGGCATTTTCAGTGCGAAAAATGGGATGTTGCATTTTCCCCTATTTCTTGGGATTCAGCCCCACTGTACGATATAGAATACAGGTAATTATTTCATTATTGGCAAATATTTCGAAATACCAGGACAAATATATATTAATTATACAACAGAAAAGAAATTTGCTTGGAAGTTCCCGGAAAGTGACTAAACAGCCAATACTGATATTTTTTCAATGGGTTTCTTATGGAAAAAGAACTATATGGAACTAATTATTCGCTATTACTTCGCAGAATCGATAGGTACTACTCATTTTGGTCCCCAAAAAATATTTTCCTTTTATATCACCGAAATTTAAACGTCTCGATTTAAAATTCTGCACAAAAAAACATACAAACTTTGACACATGTTTACACATACAGCAGAAGTAGCTGCCATGATATTTTTACGTGTTTAAGACCTCATATTATTAGGTTGCAAAAAATATATAAAAACATAATTCCATAACTTTTAAATTCTGACTTGTTTCCTTATTTCTGGGGATTCTGTCCCATTGTGGCAATGGGCCGCGGGGCGGCCAGCCGCTACACTGCTTCTGGAGCAGTGTAGCGACTGGCAGCCGCAGGCCGTCGAGCGGCTAGTAGATTCTGCCATAATGGCGGAAAACAGACACTCGTCCCATTGTGTTGCTTTTCCAGTAGCCTAGGCTGCTCCTGGAGCAGACTTGCATACACTGTAGCAACCTGCCGCAGCCGCGCGCGGTCGAAGTCGCAGATAGGAGAAGAGATGAATGCTTTTCCATTGTACCAACGTACCGCGGCGCGGCGCGGCAGCGCCGCGCATTGGAAATGGCACCTTAAGGCGGTAAACGATAATAAGGCGGCGCAACATCAGCTGCAGGAAATGCAACGCCATAATCGCTCCATGGAAGGTCGTGGACTTTATCTCGCACCATACAAGCGCGGACAGAGAATATCAAAACGAAAAAAAAAACACCGAAAAGAAAATAAAAATGCCTGTCGGCGTAACTACCGACGCGCAATTGGAGGAGTTGGCAAAACGTATGCGTATTCTATTCTTTAGAGGTGTTTTCATGCGCAATGCACTACCTGCCGGAGGAGTACGTCAAAACGAGAGCGGTATCGTAAATTTGGACAATCTCGAGGGGCCGAGGACTCATTGGGTAGCGTATACGAAGAGAGGGTGTCGAGCTATATATTTCGACAGTTTTGGGAATCCTGGACCGCCTAAGGAATTGGTACAATATCTGGATAAAGATGCTGTGAAAATCGAATACAATCGAATGGCTTATCAGAAGTACGAACAGAGCAATTGTGGACAACTATGTCTACGCTTTTTACAAACGATTGGCACCAAATTTTAGGATTGACTTCCCACCACTCTGATTCAGTACTAGTCGAGTCGTACAGCTCGGAATATGTCGTTAATATTCACTATAACCGGCAAGAGTAGCACCCTCGCGGTAAGCTACTTTCCACCTATAGATTTGAGCGACGATGATTATGAGCTTGGTCTAGCAACCTTTGAAACTTATCATACAATACCGAACATCGACTCGAGCAACGATAAATTCTACTTCACCGCAAACTATGACATCAACAATAGCATCGACACCACTCATGAATACATTACGATTCCCCACGGCTCCCATGAACTAGACGCCATTGCCAAGTATTTGAAGCAGCGATTACTCGAGCGGTATCCTCAAAATCTCAGCGGCATCGATTACGGTGAAACGATGTGTATCCAATAGTGTTGCGTCCCAACAAGAACACCATGAAAAGCGAGCTGTACTGCTCGTTCGCCATAGACTTTACGAAACCCAATAACATTGGATCGCTACTGGGATTCTCAACGAATCGGGTATTGGAACCTGGACGGTAGCATGAATCGGACAATCCAATTAATATCATAAACGTGAACATTATTCGCATAGAATGCAGCGTGACCGCTGGCGCGTACAACAATGGGAAGCGCGTACATACGATACATGAATTTTCTCCGAGAGTCCCACCAGGATATAAGATATCGGAAACGCCCGCGCAGATCATTTACCTTCCAATCACCGCACAGGTCATTACGGATCTAACGATACGCGTTGTGGATCAAGACGGACGGTTGCTCGATTTTCGAGGTGAAGAGATTACCATCAGATTGCACGTACGACGGCGACGACGATAATACATATGGTGTGACCGAAAGAGATGCTTGTGTTGAATGACTCCAGAAACACGTTTCTTCTAAGTGAAATTGTTTGCAACAACAACAACAACAAAAACGCCTGCAACAGCTCTGATTACACTAAAAACAAAAGGCTCAGTCCTGCGAACATTGCATTTGTGAAATCACTGGCATTCCTTTTGCGCATTTAAGTTGAAAAAAATGGCCGACATTCTACGCATTGGAGTGAAGCCGACGTTTAATGATCGCATCGTCAAGCTCGAGACTCACACATACAACCCATACGTTAACACGACGTTTGGATACAGCGATGAGATAAGAATACCCATACAGCAGCAGGATTTATACTCATTACCGTGTGAAAGTTTCCTCTATGTGGAGGGGAAATTGAAGATAAATAATCCAAGCGATACATTAACGGTGATGTTGGGAAATAATTGCATGGCGTTCTTATTTGATGAGTTTCGATATGAGCTGAATGGCGTGGAGATTGATGGCAATAGAGACGTTGGGATAACTAGCACGCTTAAAAACTATGTATCGCTGACATCTGGTGAAGACAGAAATATGGAGAATGCTGGATGGGGCTTGAAACGACGCGATGGGCTAATAGTGAAAAATCATTTCAATTTTTGCATCCCGCTCAAATATTTGCTGGGATTTTGCGAGGACTACAAACGCATGATTATTAATGCGCGTCACGAATTGATTTTAATACGATCGCGCAACGATAACAATTCTGTAATAGGATCGCCAATGTTGGAACCAGAAATTGAATTACTTAAAGTGCAATGGCGGATGCCTCATGTGACGCTGAACGACGTTAAGAAGCTATAGTTGCTACGTGCTTTGGAAAGTGGACAAAACCTGAGCATTTGTTTTCAATCGTGGGATCTGTACGAGTATCCTCTCTTGCAGAGCACGACCAAGCATTCATGGGCCGTGAAGGCATCTGCACAGCTGGAGAAGCCGCGATGCATCATCCTTGCTCTACAGACTGATCGAAGGAATGTGATGAGCGAAGATGTTACTAAGTTTAACAACTGCAAATTGGCCAATATAAAACTTTTTCTCAACTCGGACTTTTACCCATATGATGACCTGAATTTGGAATTTGACAAGAATAAGCATGCCATGTTGTTTCACATGTATACGCAATTCCGTAAATCGTATTATGGACATAGTTGCAACGAGGCATTATTCACCGTGACCGAATTTTTACAATTTGGTCCCCTCGTGGTGATTGATTGCTCGCGACAAGATGAGTCGATCAAGAATGGCACCGTGGACGTGCGCATAGAATTCGAGTGTAAAGATCGTGTGATTGAATACAATCCGCTGACAAACGTGGTGCGCAAAATAAATTAAATTACCATACTACTTGCCCCGCCCTCTCCTGTGCTAAATTCATAGAAATATTTCGTCGTGAAAATCGAGATGCTTTATGAGAAAGCCCCCATTCTCTCATCTGTCTTGGAAGCGAGCGGACCTCTAAAATTGTATCGATAATGGTCGTACCAACATTTGTTGACCTGCAAGGGTTCATCGTTGATGGAAGGTTTGTCGTCAAGGAAGTGGCTGTCCTACGAAAGGGAACAATTCTCTCGCACTATATTTTTGGGAGTTCGATGCTGCAATATTTTCTTACAAAATCCGACAAATCGAGCATCCGATGGTTGGTGGCAAAACATCCTGGACTACGGTGGGATGATGGAGACGTTCCATACAGTATGACTAAACAGCTAATTACGAAGGCTGTAACTGATGCTATCGACGAAGAAGGTGACGCATCCCATATCGTATACGTTAAAGGGCTACAGAAACGCGACTGGCTTGCGGATTTCCTCGATGAAGATACGAGAGCGGGCGTGATCATTGAGACGCTAGACATTGACTATGAGGATATCAAATCTCTAAATAAGCTAAATGTAGTTAATACTCTGCGTTGTGGTAGATACGCAAAGCACTGTGCCTTGCAAAATGTATTTAATATATTCAACTGGTGGTCTAAACGTTAGAGTGAAATGCATAAATAACTAAATAAAATCAATTTTTTTAATGTATAAATGTTTTTCTTCACCCTCCCCAACCTCCTGCATGTAATGTACGCTAGATTAAGACGATAGTTATAATTATGCAGAAGTGGTTCAATATGCGATCAAAGCGGTACAATACACGTTCTGAGTAGTATGATACACGTTTTATACACAATCAGGGTGGTACGATTCACGTTCAATACCCGTTCGATACACGATCAAAACCGTTCGACACACGTTCGATACACGATCAAAACCATTCTATACCCGTTCGACACACGATCAAAGCCGTTCAATACCCGTTGGATACACGATCAAAGCCGTTCAATATCCGTTGGATACATGATCAAAGCCGTTCAATACCCGTTCGATGCGCGATCAAAACCGTTCAATACCCGTTCGATACCCGTTCGATACCCGATCAAAGCCGTTCAATACCCGTTGGATACACGATCAAAGCCGTTCAATACCCGTTCGATTCACGTTCGATTCACGTTCAGAGTGGTACGATAGACGTTGAAAGTGGTATGATACACGTTTGATAGACGTTCAATACACGTTCAGAGGGGTACGTTAGGCGTTGAAAGTGGGACGATACACGTTTGATAGATGTTCAATACGTGATCGATGTGGTATGACAGTCGTCTAATAAACGATCAATGTGGTATGGTCTAGTCGAATGATGTGTTGAAAGAAGGAGTAACGATTCAGCCAAATTATACATGCGAAGAAGAAAAAAGGAGAGGATGACCAGTGAATAATTCGAAGAAGATGCATAGAAGGTGAGGATGGTCAGCGATAATGCAGGTGGAGCACATAGAAGGAGAGGGTGGCCAGTGAAGTAAAAGGTGAAGAACAAAGACATCCTACTTTGCAACGGATGCATCTTTAGGCATGGGCCCACATGTGGGAGCTTGGAGATGCAGCGAGACCAGTTGCCCATCAAAGGTTGGTAGACAACAGTTAGAATTTTTTGTGTGACACTTTCCATTGTTTTTTTTTTTTTTGAAAATGGGACAGTCGAGAATCGCCCTGGAGTGTGACCCCGAGGTATGTACTTATCAATATTTTGATATTTATCGCGTGTAACCTTTGAAATTGAGTGAGATTAAATCAGGCGTTCGCGCGAATATTATATTGCTAATTATGTTGTAGAACTCGCCACCACCATCGCCTCCCCCACCACCTCACTGGCCATCGCCACCTCCATCGCCTCCGCCTCCGCTGGTATGTAGTAGTTTGCATTGTTTTATACATTTGATGTTTATTATGTGCAAATATTATATCAATGCTTGTGTATATTTTGTGTATATGTTGTGTATATGCAGAACCCACCGCTGCATCAAATTTTAAATAATTATTTGGCTGGGTTGGAGGATGTGCCGCAGCGTGGGCCGATAATTAGCCCAGTCGGCCCAGCGATGGCGGCTCGGCTGTGGCGTCCATGGGTGCCACACCGCCCAATGGCGCCACCACTGCGACGGCCGCGGCCGCAGTCCCCGTCACCCCCACCACGATAATTTTTTATCTTTTTTTAAATTTTATATTCTTTTTTATGTAACAATATATTATCATTTTAAACCATATATTATTTTCCAATTTTATTTACCCACCTTCCACCTTCTCTCGCCACCGCCTAATTTTAAGATTCGACGTTTCCACATACATATTTCGTTCGCGGCTTCTTCGCGCCCCCAAATGACGTCATCCCGCACGGCTGCCCCAGAAGATTCAAATTACGCGAGATCGCGCAATGCGCTGCGACGTTAAATCGAAACGCTTTAAATCTTGTTAGCTTCAGAATGCTTGTTACATAATGGTTCGGAAAAAATTATGTCTGTTGGTATGGAAAAAAAATTTCTGCTGACGCTGTATAATTCTATGATTCGCGCCTTCTTCGCGCTGCCAAATGACGTCATCCCACACGGCTGCTCCAGAGGATTCAAATTACGCGTAATCGCGCGATACGCTGCGACGTTAAGATTGAAAAACATTTTGAAATACTGTTAGCTTTAGAATGCATGCGATTGTACCACTACGTAGTGCTGTCTCTTTCCCTCCCCGAATTTAGCTTTAAAATATCTGTGATTGTGCCACTAAGTAATGTCCTCTCTCTCTCTCTTTCTCTCCTCCGAAGTCGCGGTGTCTAAAAACGCCGATCATTCCCGACATTACCCGACATCATCCGATAGAAAAAAGAAATAATGGATTATACTTGGTGACGTTCGGTATATGTACCATTCATTAAATACTAATGTTAGAGAGTGGGCGTTGGGGGAGTTGGTTAGGCGACTGACTCGTAACGCGGAGGTCTTGGGTTCGAGCTCCGTCGCCCGAGATTCAGTTTTTCGATTATTATTAATATCTTAAAATTAATATTTCCCTCCTTACCGACTGTGGTTGGTACCACGCTCCAGAGTAGCAGCAATTCACCCACAGTTCCTCCTCGATGCGGTTCGATATTGATTCGGTATCGATTGATTCGATATCTACTCTCGCGCTATACCCCCCACCACTCCGTCATCTCGATGACGTCATCCGCCGCCGCCGCCGCCCGCCCGTCGCCTGCGGGAATTTTCCGCCGACTTTTGAAACTCAAATTTGAGTTTCATGGTCGGGAGAGGGGTGGGGAAAATGGCCTTCAAACTCAAATTTGAGTTGGGATCCCCATTGCTATACTACTCGAGATTTGTAACACTGAGGGTTGGAGGAAGTCAGGCTCGAATGCGAGATTCGTAACACTGAGGGTTAATAGAAGTTAGGCTCGAATGCGAGATTCGTAACACTGATCGACCAGGGAAGCTTTAAAAGGGTAATCGCGCGCCTAGGTGACACTCGTTAGAGCACTCGTGGTTTTTATTTATGCCTCGGTAATTGGATTTACCGTTGCATTATTGTAAGAAGCCGCCCGCAATATTCCGTGAAATACGTCTAGCCGTATGGTCATGGGAGACCTATGCGAAAGTACGCTTGGTAAACACTATAAGAACTTTCACGTTTGCGAACCGAGATCAGCTGTTGCGGTAGCCTGTGTTGGTTTGGAGTCTTCGTAACCGAAGGATTGACACAATAATTCGAAGCGTGATTTAAAGTGAAACTGTTTATTAAATTTGAAGCACGAAAATATGCCATGCACTATTAATGCGATAGCGGTTAGAGTTTATAATAATGCGTTGGACAATAAGCATTAGCACGTAACATATATATAAATGGTTATCAATAGTAAAACATATATATGAACATGAAACACATGGTTATAAGCAATAAAGAATTATAATGAATGCTAAAGCAATTAACTATAATAACAATATAATGTAATAAGCACATGATAATAGTGTAAAGCAATGAGTACTAGCAATAGATAATTATAATTGTCAATATGTTTTATGAAAAGCGCAAGCAATACAAAATAATAAAAATGAGGATGATATTCAGTTTAACAATGGTAAGTTATAATCGCTTACAGTAGTTTCCGTAGATCGATAATCCATAGAACACTGAATTGAATTATTTTAGTAAAGTATAGCACAGTAAATTAGAGTAGTCAATAAGACTTGGTACTTCGCGGGAGGGGTTTCCGTAGAAGTGGACTCCGGTCTCTCGGGCCCTTGTATTTATATGATTTACAGGAATGTCAGGTATAAGGGGTATGCGCGGTTTGCACCATGACTCATCTTCGAAATATGCATCTATAATTAGAACGTGTTGATAACTCATGCGCGAAATATGTGTCGCAGTAGGACTTCCGGGGTTTTTATTTGGGCTTCTGAAAAGGGGGTACTCAACCCATTGGGTGAATTTTGGATGTTTTGACTGGAGAGGGATGAGAGTGGCTTTGATGTGAAGGGTCGTAGAGAGGGAGTGAGACGTGGTCTCGAATTAAGAGGGTTTTTGGGACGAGGGACTTGTTTAAATTTAAATGTGAAGGAGGAGATCATGCCTCGTAGGGCGAAGAGGGGAAGGGGTTGTGGTAGTTGACCATTTCGAGATGGGGACCGCTAAGGTACATCGTCTAGATGTCCCGATGGTTGGGGAAAAGAGGTAAGAGTTGAAGTTTGCGGGATTTCGGTGGAGTTGTGGAGTGATTTATGAGGGAGACTTTAAATAATACCGCGCGGAAAATAGTGGGACGTCACACTATATTGAATAATATAAAGAATACTGCCAGTGGCTACCTTCTTGAATTTCTCGATAGTGAATACATTGAACACATTCGGTCGACCGAATCTACAGCTCCATTCGTTTCGTTATAATCTAATACAACTTGCGGTTTACTTGTCTTATCATCAATGTCTGGTGATTGATGCATCGTGTACAATAAAAGGACGTCTTTATATTTGGGAGGAACGTATGAAATTATTATCATATCTTTTTGAAATCCAAAAGTAGTAGTTCCCACTTTACTTTCTTTATACGCTAAAAATTTATTTGGAATTTCACATTTGTTTTTACGTACTGTGCCTATCATGGTGATTTTTTTCAGTAAATCAGATGCTAATGTATAACTGGTGTACCAGTTATCCCCAGTTAAATTTCCATTTTCATTTTGAAGATGTTGTGTCAATCTTTTCACAAAATCTATTGCGGAATTTGAAACTCTATAAGGACCCTCCATTTGTTGCCCGCAATACAGCTCCAAATTTCCGGTATAATATGTTTTAACGTCGCAACACGCCATCTGTACACGAAAAGCAGCATACTAACGCCATCTTCCAATGATCAGCGCTAATTAGGCACATGGCTGCGGCCTGCTTGCTCATGTGGAGCGGCGATCACGGCCCCTTCCATCGATTCGCGATCGATGGAAGGGGAAGGCGATTCCTTCCAGGAATTCGACCGCGATTTAGAGGAACTGGCGCTCTTTGTTCGCGGCTCGCTTACTAAACCACGGTCTGTATTTGCTTGCACGCTTCTCTCGCTTAATCACGGTTTTAACGAAGTTACCTCATCTGCTGAGGAACGGGTGTCGCGCTTGCTTAACTGCTAATTAAACTTTAATAATTTCATTGTAAATAGTGTATAGTTTAATTGTGGCTTTGTATGTACATATTAATTATAATAGTAACTGTTATTCGTGAACGTTAAAGTTAATTGTCCTTGTGCTCCTTAATAAACTAAATTTTCGCAGTGCTTTAGAACTAGCTTCTTTCCATGGTGCCTATCCTTTAGCATGCTTTATAACACCATCTTTAGTCCATATTTCGCGGGTTTCATCGGAATATATTGTATAAAGCTGCAACGGCCTCTAAATGACTGTAACTTTTTGTCGACGTACCTAATTAGAGGAGATGATATCGGTGCACTGGTTCGGTCTATTAAATGATTAAATTAAGGTTATTTTGCAATTTTGAAAATTTTTATCAAATTCCAACGTTTCGGTCGCTGATTATGGCCATTATCAAGGAAAGTTAGATAAAAAGGAAAAATACTGCGTATGCTTTTAATCAAATCTCACGTTCAATGCTATGAACGTGCGACGTACGAGTCGGTTGACCGGTGACTGAGGTAAACAGTAGACACCAGGCAAGAACATCTAGATGGTAAACCAAAGTGTGGCCAAACGATGCCAGAGCGGAAACCGTTAACGATTATGAAACAAATTGAAAGGACGAAAATCCAAAAACTCACAACAATGCTGCCCCAATACCAACACTAATGCTTGTGTGCTAAAACAATTATATATCAATCACTCATAAGTGTTAGAAAGCACAATTACATAACGTTGAAAATGATATGTAACAATCGTCAGATCAGAGATAAATAGAAACAAGAATTCAATAGAGCGTCTGCATCATCAGACATTACTTCTTCAATAAAGTTGCGTAATAGTCATGTATTTTAGGTGTTTCATACCTAAGATTTACGCTCGGTTGTTTAATCATGTGTAGTGTTTCTAAAAGAATTCTCTGATTCAATCGACTCAATCGATTCAATTGACTGATCAGTCAAATCTATGATCAAACTCAAGTGAATGTTTAGTCAGAGCAGTGTGTTGGAGGGGAGATGAAAAGATATTTCTTTTATGTTCATAAGTACGTCTTTCCAAAAGTCTAGAAGTTTATCCAATGTAAACTTGGTTTCAACCCATGCAAGGATTTGAGTAGATTATGTTGGTTTTTTTAAGCAAAGGTATTTTATATTTGATTGAAGTAAACAAATGTTTAGTATAAAGGGGTAGTTATAAAATGGTGTGTATTCACACCTTTCTAAACATTTTTTTATATCATTTGAGATATTATTACTAAAAGGTAAGACCACCGTATTCTTCCAACTAACTGGTCCCATTTTTTGGTTTTCTCCTCTTTACGCTTCTCGACAAATAACGGATGATAGATCTAAAAAATGCGCTCTTTGATAATCGCAGAGACTATCTCCCTAGGATAACTGTTACGTTTCAACGTGTCTTTTAAAAGAAGCAAATTAGCTGGTCGAAATTCTGGGTCAGAAAGTAGGATGGCACGATCTATTAATCCCTTTATCAATCCTACCTTATGTTGCATTGGATGAGCAGAAAAAAAGTTAATATATCTGCCCGACCAACTCGGCTTATGATACCAATTGGTGATAAAGGGTATAGCCGGTTAAGATGGTCAAATGTGCCCTTGAACCGAATTCGAATCACGATGAGTCATTCGAAAGCTTATAAAAAAAGAAACATTTGTGGCGAGTTTCAACTTTGTATCTCGACCCGGAGGGTAGTAAAGGGTAAAAATAGAAAATCAGGTTTTTGCCGAATTTCTCCTACACTAGCGGATAAAAAATTTTGAAAAAAAGCAGAGGCATTTCTGCTATCGGGATACATATTAGAGAATCGTTACAGATTTTGAAATTGAAAAACCAAAAAATGGTGAAAAATAAAAAACGCCAAAAAATGCTGAAAAATGCCGGTTGTATATCGAAGCAGTCTTAGTACTATAATTATATTTTTACTGTAAGTACGTGTCATTGTTACTATTGTCCTGAATTTTTTTCAGATTTTTCAATTTGGTGCGCCGCAGTTAAAAAAATTAAAAACCGTTTTTTTCGTCGTTTTTTCCGTGTTAGAGTAACTTATACGTCGAACTGCTTCATGAAATCAGTGTTTTATACGATCTTCAATGTTTATACGTACAGCAAAACATCATAGGAATTAAAGAAACTGAAAAAACTGAATCATTTGAAACTATGCTATGCTCCTTACATTGTAAAGTATCTACCATATTTTCCAACGGTGTCGGTAGCGCAGCGGTAAAGTGTCGAGCTGCTAAACCGCTGCGAAGTTTTTGAACGCAGGTTCGATCCTCGCATTTCCAAGTCCCCTTGGGCTGATTTTTTTTTTTGCTAATTATATATATTTCCTAACCATACGACACAATGCCCAATATTTATTTTCAAATGTTTTAAGAATATCTGAAAAACGTATTAACCTGAAATATACGTAAATATGAGTTTGGACTGCTTTTTATGCCACCCTTTCTCTTGTCAAGTATCCTGTCAATTACGGCATTATTTAACATTTCCTACACTACATTAATATGTGACATTGGTTTTCAAATCTCTTACCTTTGACAATTATGGATGGATAGCAACAAAAATCGTGTTGTTGTTTTGCTACTATTTAGCTTTTTCGTCTATTAGATCATACAATTCTCTCTTTTATTCAAAATTTATGTTAGAATTTCTGTCACGGCTTCAATGTATGAAGGGAAAAGACAATCATGACTGTTTGATTGATAACGCATGTTTAGAACAGAGCGATGGGGATCGAGAAAGGATGTTTATGCTGCAGTATCGAATGTGTCAGGAGTGTGAAGTCTGTATGGTTTCTCAGAATGCACGTGGAGGATTTGGATGACTGAATTGCGTATCAAGAGTGTATGTTGTGAATGTGAATCGCGGGAAGTGCAAGAGACGAATGCACGAGAGTAGTCTAGTAGAGAGTGTCACAGAGTTCACGTCGTATGGCTTTGGTCTTTACAATCTGCAGTCACTTTTTAATTATACTTGCTTTCACCCAGTATATCTACAATAGTAGTAACTTCGTTACGTGTTTTTAAATATTATTTTATCGGTGTGCTTTCATCTGTGGTCGTGTGTTCAATATATTGACTGACAATGAGAAAATGCAATTTGTTGAAAGGAAAATCTTGCGTGCTAAGTGTATTCGATGTAATATTTTGGTTCGCAAATCGCTTGGTCAAATACTGAAAATCAAGACGGAAGTTGAGGCTGTGAAATATTCTAAAGTTCTGAAAAGAGTGGTGACTACTGGTGACATATTATGCAATAGGTGCCGCCTTTACATGTACAAGAAACCAACGACTACCGTCTCCAATCCTGAAAATTCTCAGGAATTTCGTCAGCTTGAGGAATCTTCTGACAGAGGGTCTTCTTCTTCAGCTGAAACCTCTTCTTCAGCTGAAACCTCTTCTTCAGCTGAAACCTTTTCCTCAGCTGGACCTTCATCTTCAGCTGAACCCTCCTCTTCAGCTGAACCCTCCTAATCATCCGGAGCTTTTTCAGCCGCAATATCTTTACGCAGAACAGCTTCAACCGAAATACATTCACCCGAAAAATCAACTGACAAATCATCACCAGAAAAGTCTGAATCTGAATCTGTTGCTCTATCGTGTACCTCAACAGAAGATCCATCGTTTCCTATGGATTTGAGGAATGTAGAACAAGTAGCTACTCAATATATAGAGATGCCACTTGCTAGAGTTATTTCCACTCATGGGTACTGTTTCGTCTGTGGGATTACAAAAAATATCGTGCATGTACCGGCTGAAACCAGGAAGCAGGTATTTATCATGCGAAGATTATACGTTCCTAAAGGAAATCGGTGCTGTCCTGGTCATTTGTTAAAGAACCGTATGTTTCAAGATGTTCTGAACTTAAGAACACATTCAAATAACAGTATAATCGATACCAAAGAATTACGAAATTATTTTGAATACCTTTCCGTTAATAACAATTCAAATATTAAAGATACAATAGGTGATTTTACACTTTCTGAAGAGCGGTTGAAAGTATTTACAGGTTTAACGTGGGAAAACTTAATAAAACTTCGGGGAATGATGACTTCTTTGAGAAATTCTGAGCAGCGAGATGTCACACAAGCTATTGTTGTTTTTTTTTTGTTCAAATTGCGTACTGGCAATTCAAACAGTATGATAGCTGCAATTCTCAGATTAGAACGTGAGCAACAGGTATCTGATTTTTGTAGGTCCGTCATAAATTCTTTTGAAAAAGACATTCTTCCTTGCTATTTTGGATTCGCGACACTTCCTCGGAAAACCCTAATAGAAAATCAAATGTCACTTGTTGCCAAAAAGTTATATAGTATAACAGATCAATTTGCACTGATTTTCGATGGAACTTATATTCGGCATCAGAAAAGTTCTAACAATGAATACCAGCGAAAATCATATTCGGGTCAAAACAAAGTACCCTTGTGTAAATCTTTCACAATTTGCACCACAAACGGCAATGTGGTTGAAGTTCTTGGCCCTTTTTGTGCAAACCAGAACGATGCACAAATTATGAAAATTGCGATGGAAGACCCAAATGGTTTGCAAACCCTTTTAAAACCTGGAGATATTTGTATTGTTGATCGAGATTTTCGCGACGTAACATCTTATTTAGAAGAACGCGGTTACAGAGTGTTCATGCCTGCGTTGAAAGGCAAGCGTAATCAATTAACGACTGTCGAATCAAATTCATCCCTCCACGTCACTAAAATTCGCTGGGTAGTCGAAGCAATTCACGGCATCATAGGACAAAAGTACAAACTTCTTCACCATCAAATGGACTACAAGTTACTCCCAAACGTTAGTTTGTATTGTAGAATAGCGTGCATTTTAAATAATACGTACGGGAAACGCTTAAATTCGGACGTAGGTTTTTGTGATGAGGCAATAGAACGAATGTCTTCTCAGAACAGCGCTGAGAATTCATTGTCAGTAGAAGTTAAAAATCAACATTGGGACAGGCGAAAGATTCCATTTAATCAGTCATCAGCTAACGAGCTTCTTGATTTTCGGAAATGACAGAGAAAGACCTCAAATTTCTATTTACTGGTTCGTAGCAATTGTCTCAAGCGATATCATATTTAGCAGAACTGATGGATGAAGAGAATAACATTAATCTTCTTTGGTTTAAAGAGCGGAAGAATATTATTAAATTCGAAGTAACATTGCGCCATATTAACAGTAAAACCTACAGATGTTATATTGATCTATTCCGGAATTAAACGCTATTGTTGTGAATATGTAAATGGTAACCGTACCGTCGATGCTGTTCACACGTAGCTGCAATAATTTATTACTTATGTTACGTGCCGCGGCCTTTAGTGTTCGAGCGGCACGATTCGTATATGCAAATTAAGATTAGGGGTATTCCACAGTCTTTGGACTATCAGAAGTTCCGCTACTGGGTTTATTTTGGAAAAGAGCAAGGACTCTCGCCGCAGTCGTAACAGTCAATTATTTTAAATTTTAAATATCTATGTACCTTATCAGGAGGATAAGGGGTAGATTTTGGGATCGTTGGCGCTCTAGTCCCATACGGGTCTTTTCAATGGAATCAGATAGGTAATGAATGAGTATAATTAAATGAATAATAAAACTTTAATGTTGACTATTTGATGGAAGCAAATGACATGACAGAAATAAAATATGGAAATTATCAATCGATCATTTTACAAATATAAGGTACTCGTGTTTTTAGACACAACTCCTGACTAGGGAAATCCCACAGTCGATTGACTGTCAGAAATTGTCGATAAATACGCAGTAATTTTAACAGAGACAAACGAAATGTACAGAAGAGGTAAGGGGTGCAACTCACCAGACAGTCACAATAATGTAAATGACAATATAATTTGGATTCCGTTTCCTTTTTGGAGTTTGAATAATTCTGATCGCTGATATACCTGAATCAGAAAGAGGAATAAGACGCGAACACGCACGCACTTGATTATAGATAGAATACACGCAAATTGAACTATGACATGGAACAGAAATGACAGTAAATGTAACTGAGCAAGTACAATTAGAAGTTAGAATAAATCGTTTAAAAGAATAAATTATTTCACAAAGTTAATATAATTAATGTTTCAAAGTTATTAGAATGAATTGTTTCGCAAAGTTGAGTCTTTCCACGCGGTTACACTGTAGACCGGAGAACTCTATCTCTGAAACACTTCGCGGACCCAATGACACGCACCTCACGATTTACCGTCACAGAGTGTCGCAGCTTCATGCTCTCGGCAGCGACCAGAGTGGGTCTGCTCCGAAAATGCTTACGCTGCATTTTATCGCTCGGCCGCGCTACCGTGGGCCCGTTTACTTAATGAGGTGGTGCATGTGTGTTTGTGTGCTCACGTCCATCCATCTGACTCCCGACATAATATATAATCGATCTTTACGGAAGATTCGCACGTACAGGAAAACATGACATTCCACATCTCGACAACCATACAATTTCACACAGCTGAGGGCCATCCCCCCATTATTCATAAATTCATATGCACAATTTCTGACTAGGGGAATCCCACAGTCTTTAGACTATCAGAAATTGTGTTAGGTATTTAATTTAAACAAAATAATTCCGAATTAGTTAATGCTCCGAAACGTGCAATGAGACCGTGGGAAGAATGCATCACACACGATTTTTGTTGCTATCCATCCATAATTGTTAAAGGTAAGAGATTTGAAAACCAATTTCATATATTAATATAATGTAGGAATTGTTAAACAATGCCGTAATTGACAGGATGCTTGACAAGAGAACGGTGGCATAAAAAGCAGTCCAAACTCATTTTTACGTATATTTCAGGTTAATATGTTTTTCAAATATTCTTAAAACATTTGAAAATAAATATTGATCATTGTGTCGTATAGTTAGAAAATGTATATAATTAAAGAGAAAAAAACTTAGCCTAAGGGGCTTGGAAGATCGAGGCTCGAACCTACGTTAAAAAAGTTCGCAGCGGTTTAGCAGCTCGACACTTTAACGCTGCGCTACCGACGCCGTTGGAAAATACGGTAGATACTTTATACAATGTAAGGCGCATAGCATAGTTTCAAATGATACGGTTTTTTCAGTTCCTTTAATTCTTATGAGGTTTTGGTGTGCGTATAAACATTGAAAATTGCATAAAACACTTATTTCATGAAACAGTTCGACGTATAAGTTACTCTGACACGGAAAAAAGACGACAAATCGTTTTTAATTTTTTTTAACTGCGGCGCACCAAATCAAAAACTCTGAAAAAATTCAGGACAATAGTAACAACGAGACCAATCAAAGCGCGCGCCTTCCACCCGAGTTCCCGCGGTAGCGTTGAACTACGCGTTAGGCGTCTGCGCTTGTACTACGAACGTACAAACAAGGAAGCCGGCATGCATGGAAGGAAACCGTGTTACACAGGTTTTATTTTTAAAGCAGAACCTTAAATGATAATTATTTGAAGTGACAGGACAAGAAATTCGTAAATTTTGTTTTCAATTATCGCATAAACGAAAAGGTAATGTAACAGAAAATGTACGACAAGTGATCGTAATTCGTTATTAAGGTAAAAATAATATTAGGTGTATGAATGTGACTTTCCGACTGGTTTTACATAATCAGTACAAAGCTACCGAATTTTTGTTAGAAAATGGCAAAAGGTAATTAACAATAATGAAAATTATTTCGATGATTAAGTTGTTTTCATATTTTTTAAATCAAACTGTTATTGTACCCTAACATCGGAAAGAATTTATTCCTAGGCCTAATAATCACCAATAAATTAAATAATATTCACCCTTTCGGACATTTCTTTCCTTCCTTTTCCGAAACCTATGTCACTAAGGTCGGTATCAGATATATTGGTCGGTGAATTCGTTTTTACGAACAGCGATCGAGGAGAAATCAGCCACCACCATCTGACGATCGTGGATTTGTCAGTTTGAGTTGCGTAGCCCCTGAAGAGTGTGGTGGGGTAACTGGAACGCTGCTCGGCTCCGCCTGGATGTAGCCGTGTGGTTGGCTGTTATTTATTCTTAGCGTAATAAGTAGTAAGGCTAAGGGGATTCTAACACAGGTCCTCTGAGGGGAGCACAGGGGCGGGGGGAAGTGCGGGCGCGCGGGGGAGCGCGGCGGAGAGAAACATTGGCGCGGGGCCTGCGGGGACTGGAAGAGCGGTTGCGCGCCCACGAGCCGCGGAGTGGGGGAAGCCATAATCATGGAGGGGATCAGTCCGGGCCGAGCAGCCACGGAGACCTCTCCAGACCTGGCCCACCGTCGGAAATTTTTCAGAGGGAGGGAATGACCCCCGAAAAGTCTTTTTCAGACCTTGGCCCACCCCGAAATATTTTTCAGACCTAACCCAGGGAGGGGACGGCCCCCGAAATTTTTTTTCCAAACCGATGTGCAGCAGAAATTTCCCCCCAACGCATAATAATTCATTTTATCAGAAATTGTTTCGGATGATGTTGGGAGAGATCGACGTTTTACAAGCCGCATATTCGGGGGACGGGAAAGAGAGAGCATTATTTTGAAGCTAAATTCGACGGAGGGAAAGAGGCAGCACTACTTAGGGCTACAGTCGCATGCATTCTATAGATAACAAGTTTTTAAAGCGCCGCAGCGGATCGCGCGATTACATGTAACTTGAGTCCCACCCTCAAGGATAAAAGTCTCGACACGTGTTGAGTGTAATATAATATCTGTGGAAGCGTCGAATAAAAAAGAAAACAATATAAAATGAATATAAATATATACTATAGAATATAAAATATAGAATATAAAAATAGAAATATAAAAATAGAATATAAAAATACAATAGAATATGATAATAAAATAAAACAAAATAAATATAATATATAGAAAATACAAAAATAGAAAAATATAACACTATTCTAAAAAGGGGAAAGGTGGCGAGGGGGGTGATGGGGGCGATGGAGGTGGCGGTGGCGAGGGAGGCGATTGGGACTGCAGTCCAGGCCTCCCAGAATACGGCGCCGACCGCCGCCGTCGCGCGACCATCACGGGGCCGATGACTGACCCCGAATGCCGCCGCATCCGCGACTCTTGGGGGGCTGGGGGCGCGTCCTCCTCACCCACCAGTCTCGCCCGCAACATATAAAATATGTCCTAGAACACGGATACAAACGTCGATATAATAATGACACATTAAACATAATAAACATCAAATGCACAAAACAATACAATGTATTACATACCTGCGGAGGCGGTGGCGGCGACGGCTGCAGCGAGCCCCAATCCGCCGACCAATTGGGTGATCGTGGGGGCGGTTGCAAGGGAGGCGATGGTGGTGGCGAGTTCTACAACATAATAAGTAATATAATATTCGCACGAACGCCTGATTTTAATCTCACTCGATTTAAAAGGTTAAACGCGATAAATGTCAAAAAAATATTGTTGTGCACATACCTCAGGACTGTCTCGACACGGCTCCTGGTCCCACTCCGGAGCGATGCATTCTAATCCCATATTATGCGCGTACAAGAAACAGAGTCAAAGTGTTGTCAAATCAGACTGTTGCCTGTCAAGCTTTGATGAGCAACTGGTCTCGCTGCATCTCCAAGCTCCCACATGTGGATTCATGCCTAAAGTTGCATAGCTTTGCAAAGCAGGATGCCTTTGTTCTTCACCTTCTTCTTCACAGGCCACCCTCTTCATGCTCCATCTGCATTTTTGCTGACCATCCTCACCGCTTAATTGTACCGCTTTGATCGGGTATCGAACGTGTGTCGAACGGGTATTGAACGCCTTTGATCGTGTATCCAACCGGTATCGAAATGGTATTGAACGGCTTTGATCGGGTATCGAACGTGCATCGAACGGGTATTGAACGGCTTTAATCGTGTATCCAACGGGTATTGAACGGCTTTGATCGTGTGTCGAACGGGTATTGAACGGTTTTGATCGCGTATCGAACGGGTATTGAACGGTTTTGGTCGCGCATCGAACGGATATTGAACGGCTTTGATCGTGTATCGAACGGGTATTAAACGGTTTTGATCGTGTGTCGAACGGGTATTGAACGGTTTTGATCGCGTATCGAACGAGTATTGAACGGCTTTGATCGTGAATCGAACGTGTGTCGAACGTGAATCGTACCACTCTGAACGTGAATCGAACGTGAATCATACCACTCTGAACGTGAATCGAACGTGAAACGTACCACCCTGATTGTGTATTAAACGTGTATCATACTACTCTGAACGTGTATTCTACCGCTTTGATCGCATATTGAACGCTTCTGCATAATTATAACTATCGTATTAATCTAGCGTACATTACATGCGGGAGGTTGGGGAGGGTGAAGAACAACATTTATACATTAAAAAATTAATTTGATTTATTTATGCATTTCACTCTGACGTTTAGACCACCAGTTGAATATTTTAAATACATTTTGCATGGCACAGTGCTTTGCGTGTCTGCCACAACGCAGAGTATTAACTGCATTTAGCTTATTTAGAGATTTGATATCCTCGTAGTCAATGTCTAGTGTCTCAATGTTCACGCCCGCTCTCGTATCTTCATCGAGGAAATCCGCAAGCCAGTCGCGTTTCTGTAGCCCTTTAACGTATACGATATGGGATGCGTACATCTTCTTCGTCGATAGCATCAGCTACAGCCTTCGTAATTAGCTGTTTAGCCATACTGTATGGAACGTCTCCATCATCCCACCGTAGTCCATGATGTTTTGCCACCAACCACCGGAAGCTCGATTTGTCGGATTTTGTAAGAAGATATTGCGGCATCGAACTCCCAAAAATATAGTGCGAGAGAATTGTTCCCTTCCGTAGGACAGCCATTTCCTTGACAACAAATCTTCCATCAACGATGAACCCTTGCATGTCAACAAATGTTGGTACGACCATTATCGATACAATTTTAGGGGTCCGCTCGCTTCCAAGACAAATGAGAGAATGGGGGCTTTCTCATAAAGCATCTCGATCTTCACGACGAAATATTTGTATGAATTTAGCACAGGAGAGGGCGGGGCAAGTAGTATGGTAATTTAATTTATTTTGCGCACAACGTTTGTCAGCGGATTGTATTCAACCACACGATCGTGCAGAATCAGACAGTAGGCCGTAGTATTTACCAGCACATTCTCTTTACACTCGAATTCTATGCGCACGTCCACGGTGCCATTCTTGCTCGACTCATGTTGTCGCGAGCAATCAATCACCACGAGGGGACCAAATTGTAAAAATTCGGTCACGGTGAATAATGCCTCGTTGCAACTATGTCCATAATAGGATTTACGGAATTGCGTATACATGTGAAACAAGATGGCATGCTTATTCTTGTCAAAGTGCAAATTCAGGTCATCATATGCGTAAAATTCCGAGTTGAGAAAAAGTTTTATATTGGCCAATTTGCAGTTGTTAAACTTAGTAGCATCCTCGCTCATCACATTCTTTCGATTAGTCTGTAGAACAAGGATAATACATTGCGGCTTCTCCAGCTGTGCAGATGCCTTCACGGCCCACCAATGCTTGGTCGTGCTCTGTAAGAGAGGATACTCATACAGATCCCTCGAATGAAAACAAATGCTCAGGTTTTGTCCACTTTCCAAAGCACGTAGCAACGATAGCTTCTTAACGTCGTTCAGCGTCACATGCGGCATCCGCCATTGCACTTTAATTGCAGTAATTCAATTTCTGGTTCCAACATCGGCGATCCTATTAGAGAATTGTTATCGTTGCGCGATCGTATTAAAATCAATTCGTGACGCGCATTAATAATCATGCGTTTGTAGTCCTCGCAAAATCCGAGCAAATATTTGAGCGGGATGCAATAATTGAAATCATTTTTCACCATTAGCCCATCGCGTCGTTTCAAGCCCCATCCGGCATTCTCCATATTTTTGTCTTCACCAGGTGTCAGCGATACATAACTTTTAAGCGTGCTAGTTATCCCAACGTTTCTATTGCGATCAATCTCTAGGCCATTCAGCTCGTATCGAATCTTATCAAATAAGAACGCCATGCAATTATTTCCCAACATCACCGTTAATGTATCGCTTGGCTTATTTATCTTCAATTTCCCCTCCACATAGAGGAAACTTTGACACGGTTATGTGTATAAATCCTGCTGCTGTATGGGTATTCTTATCTCATCTCCAATGCTTAGAATGTCCACCATTTTTTTCAACTTAAATGCGCACAAGGGATCCCAGTGATTTCAAAAATGCAATGTTCGCACGACTGAGCCTTTTCTTTTTAGTGTAACCAGAGCTGTTGCAGGTGTTGCTCTTGTTGTTGTTGTTGTTGTTGTTGTTGATGTTGCAAACAATTTCACTTGGAAGAACCGAGTGTCTGGAGTCATTCAACACAAGCATCTCTTTCAGTCACACCACATGTATTATCGTCGTCGCCGTCGTACGTGCAATCTGATGGTAATCTCTTCACCTCAAAAATCGAGCAACTGTCCGTCTTGATCCACAACGCGTATCGTTAGATCCGTAATGACCCGTGCGGTGATTGGAAGGTAAATTATCTGTGTGGGTGTTTCCGATATCTTATATCCTGGGGGGACTCTCGGAGAAAATTCATGTATCCTATGTACGCGCTTACCATTATTGTACGCGCCAGCGGTCACCCTGCATTCTATGCGAATAATGTTCACGTTCATGATATTAATTGCATTGTCCGATTCATTCCACCGTCCATGTTCTAATACCCGATTCGTAGAGAATCCCAGTAGCGATCCAATGTTATTGGGTTTCGTAAAGTCTACGGCGAACGAGCAGCTCGCTTTTCATGGTGTTGTTGTTGGGGTGCAACACTATTAGATACACATCGTTGTCATCGCCATCGTTGGCATCGATGCCACGGAGATTTTGAGGATACCGCTCGAGTAATCGCTGCTTCAAATACTTGGCAATGGCGACTAGTTCGTAGGAGCAGTGGGGAATCATAATGTATTCATGAATGGTGTCGACGCTGCTGTTGATGTCATAGTTTGCGGTGAAGTAGAATTTATCGTTGCTCGAGTCGATGTTCGGTATTGTATGATAAGTTTCAAATGTTGTTAGACCAAGCTCATAATCATCGTCGCTCAAATCTATGGGTGGAAAGTAGCTCACCGCGAGGGTGTTACTCTTGCCGGTTAGAGTGAATGTTAAAGACATATTTCGAGAAACTGCTTGAATAGCACTGAATCAGACTGGTGGGAGGTCAATTCTTAAATGTGGTGCAAATCGTTTGTAGAAAGCGTAGACATAGTTGTCCACAATTGCTCTGATTGTACTTCTGATAAGCCGTTCGATTGTATTCGATTTTCACAGCATTTTTATCCAGATATTGTACCAATTCCTTAGGCGGTCGAAGATTCCCAAACCTGTCGAAATATATAGCTCGACACCCTCTCTTCGCTTACTCCACCCAATGAGTCCTTGGCCCCTCGACATTGTCCAAATTTATGATACCGCTCTCGTTTCGACGTGCTCCTCCGGCAGGTAGTGCATTGCGCATGATAACACCTCTAAAGAATGGAATACGCATACGTTTTGCCAACTCCTCCAATTGCGCGTCGGTAGTTACGCCGACATGCATTTTTATTTTCTTTTCGGCGTTTTTTTTCGTTTCGATATTCCCTGTCCGCGCGTGTATGGTGCGAGATAAAGTCCACGACCTTCCATGGAGCGATCATGGCGTTGCATTTCCTGCAGCTGATGTTGCGCCGCCTTATTATCGTTTACCGCTTTAGCGATCCCCGCCGCTCCACGAGCTGATTTTCCGAGAACACCTAGCAGCGGGAGAAGTGGTAATATACCACCCCGTTTTGCCACCGGGAGAATCCGCTTTTTCGATGCTCTCTTTGTAGTACTTTTGCGGATTTTTGTTTTCATCCCCATTCCGATTTTCGTCTTGGCCTTCATAGCTGCCCAAACAGCTGTAACAGCACCGCTTTCACCCAGAGTCGAGTCTCGCGCAACGATGCGTTTTCGCGCTCTGTCAGCGAGTATGTTATCTGCCGCGTGCCTTTCGCCGAGGTTGTTACTGCGCGAAAACGCAATATCGTGTTCGCGACACGCTGCGTCCAACGGATTGATGCCTTGACCTCTAGCCAATCGTTTTGCTAGATGTGTTCCTGGGCCGCAAAACTGGTATCCCGGGATATGTAATTCAATAGGTAGCGCGTTTATCGCCCGATTTAACAAACCACAACCTTTCTTTACTCTCGTTGGCGACATTCACCACAGTTTTTAATCAATGGTGCTGGACCATCGATATGCGTTCGCTGCCAAGGGCGATTATAATGTTCCAAACCCCGACGATACTGCTGAACCTCAGAATCGGCTTTTATATGCTCGGGGAGTCTGTCCCACAACTGATCAATGTGTCTGCCAAACTCTCGCAATAGAATAATCTTTGATATATATTTCAACTGTTCAGAGGTTAAGTCTCAAATATCACAATTATCCGACAGGACCACAAGCATTTTGAATACTGAGCTGTTTGCTTCAGCGTGGACCTATAAATAGGGCGCGTCGCCGCTTCGACGTATCAAAATCATTTTTCGCAGTTCGCAGCGAAGATGCGATTCCTGCGACAACCTGTGACGATACGCGTAACAAATTTTGACGATAAATCGCAAATGATATCCTCGAAAACAAGACGCAAACATGGTAGCATGCTACCAAACACTATACGCTGTCTCATTTGCGGCCCATCAAATTGTGGAAAGACCAAAGTGTTGGTGAGCTTGTTGGAAAGTCCACACGGCGTCCGCTTCGCGAACGTGTACGTGCATTTCAAGTCGTTGCAACAGCCGAAATATCAGTATTTGGAGAATTTATTGACTCCGATAGATGAAATTGGCTACTTTACGTTTTCGAATAACAGCGACGTGATCCCACCGAGCGAATCGCTCCCGAATTCAATTTTTATCTTTGATGACGTGGCATGCGACAAGCAAGATACGACACGAGAATACTGTGCAATGGGGCGCCACTCGAACGTTGCCTGCTTCTATCTCTGTCAGACGTATGCAAAAATTCCGAAACATCTTATACGCGACAATGCGTATCTCCTGATTCTGTTTAAGCAGGATGGTACCAACTTGAAACATGTGTACAACGATCACGTAAACACTGATATGCCTTACGAGGATTTCTGCGCTTTGTGTCGTAATTTTTGGCAACGGGAGTATGGTTTCGCGGTAATAGACCAAGATAGCGCAATGTCCAATGGACGTTATAGAAAGGGATTTAACACGTTGAGCGCCACGTCAGCCATCTGTGGCTGAAACTAGACTTTCCGTTTAGGCCGCGTCGACCGCCGCTGGCTGACAGCGTGTAACATGATATATATATAAGCGGCGCGCGTGGCCTGAACCGGATTGCCTAAGAAATACGCGTGGCGCTCAACGTGTTAACGAGTTTGCCATACCGTGAGATGGTCAATTGTCATCAACCTGTCGGTGAGAAAGCAACGTCTGCGGTACAACGATGATTGATATCGATAGTCTGGAGATTAAGGATCGTGAGAGAATAGCGAAGGAAATTGCAAAAACCAGCGGATTCATTCGCAAGAAACATCAGGCATTGAAGACTGGCAAGATGGAGGAAGATATCGCGTTGAAGAGATACTTTAAACCTGTTGTCGAACCCTTAAAACATATCGTGGAAAATACCACAGGAGCAGAAGCTGACGCATCACCGTCGATGAGCACAGACGTTGAAGGGAATGAAACATTAACGCCTAAAACAAAAATTTAGCCGAAAGGGAACACATCGCGCAAGACAAAGAGGAAACCACACATGTCATCGGAATATTCACCCGTAACCTCCACACCAGTTCAATCGAAGCGGAAACGACAGAATGCCACGTCAAACGATTCCCCCGTTCCTCCCACACCAATAAATACCGGTGTACAATCGCTCACAACCATTGATGACAACGTTTTCGAAACTAGTCCCGATGAGTCGTTTGCAGCATCTATTAGACATCAACTCCAAACATCCGAGGGACAAGAAACGTTTCGCAGCCATTTCGGCCCGCTGGGGCAAAAAGACATGGGCGCAATCCTAAGTGGTGACAGGGATACAGCAATGGACTATGTGTATGGTGTATACCTTGGCAATAGTGGAACGATGCTAGGGGATAATGCTTTCGATATAGACAAGGATGATCATATAATCATTGATGGTGTAAGATATAGAGGAACGTCCGGTCTTTACGAACTGATTTTCAAGAGAATTCCCGCCGATGCCCTGTACACCGATGCCGACAAACAAAAATACAAAAGTATACTGCTGACGACGAATGCCCACAGACGCGGTCATAACGCTAAATATCCCATATTAGGCAACAAAGGATACAAGTACAAACATGTAATTGCACCTCTACTCCCCGTGTATCGGCTAGTAAGGCAGGGAAAGGTCTAAGAACACCGCTAGCTATGATGGTAAACGACAACAAGATCGATTACGTGCATTGGGATGATCACAACGAGCTGGTGGATCGATTGCGTTTGCTGGAAGCGTCGCGTCAGGCTGGTAACAACTCTCATGATTCTGAAAGTCTATCGATTATCGAGGAACTCCGCGAGGTAGGCCTCATTATAAATTAAACCACACGTCGATGATTTGCACTGTATGCATCGAGATGCCGATCAACAAATTTGGAGTATCGCTCGAGAAGAGTGGAGCAGCTAGAATGGACTATTACAAATGGAGCGGCATGCTTCGAAATTATATGCGAGATAACGCTCTTTGTGTGGATGGTGCCGACTTTGATGCAAAATCACGCAAGATACGACGCGTAGCTCAGCCGGTGGCTGACAGCGATGCCGTCAATAAACTATACATGGAAAAGAGCATTAAACTTTTGAGAGAGCAGCAGGAAGAATTAGAGAGGAAGCTGATCGTGTTTCAGAGAGATATGCTGACGTTGCAAAACAGCGTTAAAAAGATATCGCAGGCGTCGAATTCAATCCCGCAGCAGCGCTGCGAAGGAGAATCATGCGAGAGGGTTGAACTTGTCCAGAATTTCCTCGGACCGATGGGGAGCACATAATGCACATACATGATAATTATCACATCATTCGTGTCTAAGACACCTCTCCGATCAAACATGCAACCACTATCGAAATCCAAAAGTAAAGAAAACCATGGCCCCAAGAAGCGGCAACTTGTTGAGGAATTGCATGCTCCAGCTCGAAGACATTTCCCACGGAGGCGCGTCATAGTGTATGGATACGACGATCTGTGGCAAGCTGACGTTGTAGAAATGCGTCCATACTCGCGATTCAACCAAGGTCACCACTATATACTCACCGTCATCGATGTGTTGAGCAAGTACGCATGGGCGGTGCCGCTCAAGACTAAAAGTGGTGCTGAGGTGACCAAAGCGTTTGCAAAGATATTTAGAGATCGATATCCCAAAAATTTGCAAACCGATCAAGGAAAAGAATTTTACAACGCCGATGTGCAGAAACTCTTGTCAAAGCATGTTATTAATCATTATTCGACGTATTCAGTGATGAAATCCTCCGTCGTAGAACGTTTCAATCGAACTTTGAAGAACAATATGTGGAAAATGTTTACGCTCAATGGAACCTACAGATGGATCGATTCGCTACCGCGTCTTGTCGCAGAGTATAACGCGTGTAACGTTCTCGAACGAGACGTTCCCTTCAGTTACAGGCGATTCCACAAGTAGAGCGGTTTACCTGTGAAATAGTAGGATTGGTTCGGGTGTCGTGCGATAAAGAAATGAATTTCAAGAACTAGAGTCCTTCCTTTTAACAATAAGTAACAAAATAGTTTAATCAAGAATATAGATTTTGACGCTAGGTCGTAATGGAACATAAGATTTTACGCTGAGTCGTTGAATTGTGATTATAAACTAATATAATGGAACATAAAGTAATTTCGTGATTACGTTTCGGTCGGTAAGAAAGTATAATGCTTGATTTCGATTTCGACGCTAAGTCGGTTATAAAGAGTATTATTTCGGTTCTGACGCTAAGTCGATAATTAAGAATATTGCGTAATTAGTATTAAAGATATGGTACGATGCTAAATCGTTAATTGAATATAAGGTCTCGACACGAAGTCGGTATAACGTAGTACAAGAAATGACGTTTGGTCGATTTTAGTTGAGAACTGCAGAGAGTTTCCTTCCCTTAGACTAGTAGTGTCTTCTGGTGCCTATTAGCTGGCCCACGGTTTCTGGATAAGATGGAGGCGCAGGTTAGGCGATTTTGAATGGAGTTGAGGGGGCTAGTTAAAGCGACCTCGTATGGATGTGAGGGGGCTAATTAAAGCGACCTCGGATTGGAAGTAGAGGAGCTAACTAAAGCTACCTCGTAAGGATGTGAGGGGGCTAGTTAAAGCGACCACGAATGGATGCTGGTAGTTCGTATGGAAAGGAAACGGAGTTTAAGATATACTTCTTTAGACCTTTGAGACATAGGGGGGGGGGGGGGCTAGTTAAAGCGACCAGAGTCTGTTTGGTTCGGTGGCAGAACCGAGTCTGCCTTACTGCTGCTGGCGGGCCTGTATTTATACCGGTGGCTGGTACTTGGCCCGCACCAATCACTTGCTGCGCGAACTCGCGCACCAATTAGAATTAACATCCGGTTCGCGCCACTCGCGTACTACGCTCAGAATATTTGGCGTCCGGTTGTTCGTACGATATGTGCACGCACGCTTGATTCACTCGCCGCGCTGAGTATGTAGTTTGAATCGGCGGCTATGCGCATGCGTTGCGCGTCACTATACTCTCCCGCGCGCTGTTTGAAACGCTCTCGCACGCGTTGTATACTATCTTACGTCTAATATAAAGGAAATTAACAATATGTGATGATTAATATAGATAGAAACGGAAAAATGTACGGCGGTTCGTAGCGGTACGTTACACGCGCGAAAACATAGAACCATCAGAATGCGTCCTTGCAATGTTACCCCTGCGATCGCCGATAAGCTGCTAGCCACCGTATACAGCAACATAATGTTCGCTGCTCCAGCGAGATTCAAGCTGGGCGAGTCTGTGCGCGTGAGCAAATTTAAAACCATATTCGATAAAGGCTATACGCCGAATTGGACAACGGAGGTGTTTAAAATAGTCAAAGTACAAGCAACTAATCCCGCGACGTATCTGGCTGTCGATTCCTGTGGAAAACCTGTTGCCGGAGTATTCTATGAACACGAGCTACAACGCGTCACCGATCCTGATGTATATCTAGTGGAAAAAGTGTTGTGTAGAAATGGGGATAAGGTGTACGTCAAGTGGCTGGGGTTTGATAAATCGCACAACTCTTGGATAAATAAAAATAATGTATTGTAAAATTAATAATATATGGCTCAATAAATACAATGATACATATACATATACATGAGTGACCAATTTTATTTTTACACCTTATTTCAACCATTTATAATCCAGTTAATATATACAATGATACATACGCAATAATTCCACTATTTATAATAAGTTCCATATATTTGCGAAAATTATTATATTACCCAATAAATACAATAGTTTCTATTTTACTTCGATATTTTTTTGCAACGGAATTTTATAACGTTATTTTATAATGTTCCCAGGGAAGTGTGTCGATCGAATCGGGTACGATATGCCGCTTGTCGTCGTACGGACTTAGAGCGATTTTGGATTCCGAAATGTTGTACACTATGTGCAATTTAGACCGTATGCATGATTGCCTGCGAACCATTTCGATCTCCCTGTGCAAACACTGCGCGTTGTCGTCGAAAGTTATCGTTCTGGCTATGACGTTGGTCTTGACGCCTTTCGTCTTTTTCGTATCTTTTTTGCTGTCTACGCGAAGTGCATACATTTTCGCTCTAAGACCTACGAATTCGGTCATTATCGCACGGTTATTTTCGCCCTTCATTAGTCCTGGAACCTTCTTATTTACGCGCGGCATATTATATGGATTGTCAGTAGGATAATCGCTTGTGTCGAATCTATCGATATTGTGTTTCATGGTCTCGTAGATATCTTCGCATCGAATGTGATAAATGAGACTGTCTGTGTCGGTGTATAGAATTTTATAATTTGGTCCGTGCTTGGGCGACATGTACTCGTGGTGAAATTCATACAAACAAATTTTTTATATGTCCATAATGCACATACCTACGTATATCGGTTTGTTGAATTTTACCTCGAGTTTTCGCAATTCAGCAGCTATTAAATTTTCCGGAAAAACACTTCAAAAGTTTTACATGCACATGATTTTGTACATTTTCCATGGTTTTACCGAATACCGCGTTGTTCATCAATTTGTACAAATTTTTTTGAAAGTCGTTTGTCGCGCTTGTTCTAAACCGTGTATTCAGTCGATGTAATCGCGGCGCCAAGGGGATTGAGCGAATTGAAGCACGCGTTGTATCTTTGTAATACGAAGACCGTGACGCGTGCACTACTGCAGGTTGCGATGATGGATAACCTAACGCTGCTTATCGTATACCGTCGCGAGTAACTTGTCCTGTCTGCTGCCAGGTGGTTTGGCACGCGTCGAGCAGAACGGTAGATCGGCATGAGCGTCGTGCAGACTTTGTGGATATTCCAGATCTAGCTCGAGAATGTATCCCGTGGGTGAATCGACATCGATTGAAGACACATAAAAATTTGTAACATCTTCGACCCATTGAAATTTGGCGTATGGCAGGGGCTGATACATTGCCCATCCATACAAATTGTTCACGTCAAACTACATCAAGTACAATGCCTGTTCCGATGCGTCGTAAGATGGCATGCACTTGTTATTGGCATGTGCGTATCTTCCGGAACATTGACTTGAAACCACCGCGTATACCGCGTTCGATAAACATAACCATATCGACGTCGGTGAGCAATTCGAACGTAATTTTGGTATGTTTTAGCATAGCATCCCACGTGAAACCAGGTAATGTATAATAATGCGCTGAATCTAGTCCGTAACTCTTGATACAACTTTCGCGAAAATTTTCAAAAATATTTGCCAATAACAAGACATCTGTTTTGAAATACAAGTCGCTGTATTCGCCCAAGGTTCTAATGCCGAAACGCTGCCAGACAGTCTCGGCGTGCGTCGCATGGGTCGGTAAGCTTGTTCGCGCGATCAAGGTATTCATACGGAAAGACACCCTTTCGCGTCAATAAATTGAAATCCTCTGTGGATAATGTTTAAAATTTGGATCGTAAAATTTTTAATTGATCTATACTAAGAAAAGATGCTAATTTGTCGAGACTGCTATTTAGAAATTTGTACGAATCGATGAATCGCAATTTAATATAATTTCGCGAGTCTGAGTCAGCCGTATCTTCGACATTTTTTGTGAAAGAAATATACTTTTCTTTAGTTATGGGTAATACGTCGACGTGACCTTCGAAAGCGGTAGCTATTTCCTCGATAATGAAATGGGAATTGTACCCGGATAAATTATGGAAAACTATGGAGATGTAAAACGCATTTTTATAATTTAAATTGCACTCCGAATGTGCTGGGCCTCTAAACCGTCCGGATAGATGGCAATGATCGTGGACTCGTACATCGTCAGCCTTAAATGGATCTTCGCAAATATGACAGTGTGTTGCAGTGCGAAATGCCGTCCACTGTTCGGTGGTTAAATCAAACATGGGAACTGTACTGGCCAGGATGGGTTTGGCGAAGTTTGCAAAATTTTTAAGTTCATCGACGAACCATGAAATACAATCCGCGTCGGGACGACATCGATACGTCGATAGCGATGTATCGTACGAGCAATGCATATAATATGCATTGCTATGAACTTTATGGTGCGGATACATATGTAATTTATTATCACCCATTCGGTGGTTGTCCTCTGTTTTTTCAATGATGCACTCGAGATCTGCATATACCACGAAGGGGAGCCGCTCCTTCCTATCGCGGTTGCCGAAACTGAGCAAATTGTTGCTTTCGTTGGGCAGCAGGATGGCACAGTCGTTCATCTTGCCGCAGTCCAGCGAATGAAGCTCCAACTTCGCGGCAGATCCGAAGTAGTGCATGCATCTGTAAACCCCAAAAATGTATTATTTAATTTGTTTCGCGAGACATTTCAACATTTCATATGTTTATATACGTACCGCTCACAGATGAATTTCTTTGTCTTGTGTCTGCTCAGCTGCATGCCCGCCAGCCGAGACAAGTCCTTGATTAGCACAAAGTGTCCTACATCACCGTGCTCTTGATTCAGTGTGTAGAGCAAGTTTACATGCTGATCCCTCTTGTGGCTGGTGAGACGCAGTGGAAAAAGTGTTGGTCCCTTCGTCATCTCCGCCTCGATGCTGTACACTTTGACGGAGATTTCGTTCTGCCGCTCGAACTTCCCCATTTGCGCCAGGGACATTGGAAACTCAATGCCCTGGAGATTTAGCACGGAAGCATAATCGGGGTATGAACTTGGGCGATCGGTATTTCTTTCCGCAGGATGGAGAGCGGCGACAACTGCCCACGCGAAACACGCATTGTCCGGGGATTGTACGCTAATTGTTGCTTTCTTCAACAAAAAATCCCGCGGCAACTTGTGGTGACATCCCGCGCGCAGCGGATTATATTTGTTGACATTGACGGTTAGGTTGAGAATTCTCGTCAATGCCCATCCGCTGTCGCGTTCCTGGAATTCTTCCAGCGATGCCAGGGTGGGTTCGATGACGTGTCGCTGATACCACTCCTACAGATCGGATGTGCGGAAGAGTTCGCAGTTTCGGGTGTTGATGCTTTTACTAGCATGCTTGTCACCCGCCACAAATTCGCCATTGAACACCGTGTTCACTTTAAGGTTTCGATGTTTCCTCAAAGCGCCCCGCACATGCTCTAGCACAATGGTCGCCGCATCTTGGAGAAAGTTGCGCGGCTCGATATAGTTCGAATTTAGCACGGCACCAGTTAATACGCGGATATCGAACGCAGTGTCTATTTCGCGCCACAAAAGTCTTGCGCTCGAATGTCCGGCACCTTCACGCACGAAACATCTACGCAACGAATGTTTCAATCCTTCGAGCCGCGCGATTCGAGCAACCAACGATTGTCGAACACCGATCGATAATCGAGGACGTTTCATTCGGCTGTGTTCTTCCAAAGATTCGATACACTCGTTGCACCGTTCTTCCCACGCGAGGAATTCTTTCCGCGAAATCAATCGTTCAGAATGGAATATAATCTTTTCTGCGCCACACGTTTTGATTTGAGGCTTTGTGCAGTTCGGAGCGCGCTTTTAAGACTGATACCGCGATTTGCTATGTCCGTCTAACTCTTTTGGTGTACCCCCTCCCTCGGGTGCATTGTATGCAAAAAACGACGATCCGTCCTAACATGGTTCTATGCAGTTTCTGCTGATACTGCATAATTCTCTCTATGATTCATGTATATGACGAATTAGCGCGCAAGATCATACGACACAGTTTCTGCTGACACCGCATAATTCTAAGATTCGGCGCTTCCCATGGTATTATATTACATTCAACACGTGTCGAGACTTTTATCCTTGAGGATGGGGATTAAATTACATGCAATCGTGCGATATGCTGCGACGTTAAGATTGAAACACATTATGGAAAAATTGGTAGCTTTAGAATAAATGCGGTGGTGGGGGAAGCAATTGCACCTCTATTTAAGCCGGCTCCAGGACGCTATTTCATCAATCGCTCAGTAGCCTCAATCTCTTTCGACGGAACAAATAGTGCTCTGAAAAAAAATGTGCAGTACAAGTGCCGAAGGGAACGCCGAAGGCATGAAGTCTTTGGTTCCAATCATGCGGGATGATGGCATAGCTCCATGTGGGGAGAATATATATTATGACAGGTAAGGCTTATTTTCACATATTCTTGACATTTTTTTTATGTTTATTCCTAATACAAGCGAACAATTTCATAGCTTTAATTGTTCTCTTAGTCCGCGCCGAGGATCGCGTATCATGGTCAGAAGATACGCATTAACATCCGTGGGTAGCAAATATTTGGAAATTGGAATCAACGTAGGACCTATGGCTGATGTAGAAGTTCTTCTCGGTGATAATCATGGGAATCATCTGATATTACTATGGCATACATGGAATGTGCTATTCGAAAGCCATACATCCATCGAAGAACGTGCAAAATTGCCTGAACCAGACTCGATGCGGATTGCTGATTTAATGGTGGAATTTCTTCGGATCTTTGATTCACCAATTGTAAAGATGATACGAGCTGATAACTCACTGTATTTCAAAATGAATACAGTATCATTTTTATGTAGTCTTGAACCATGTATAAACTATGTGTATCTGCGGCTGTATCAAACTGCGGAAGATGTGAGGATAAAATTTGAAACTTTTACTAACGTGTTACAACAGAGCGATGTTGTCTGCGAAACATTAGATACGCGTCGTGCTGCTAAAATAATACGTGATAGCGAATATTACGACGAGGATTATCTTGTAGATTGCGAACTGTTAGCATGTGCTATCAATGATATTCTAGCTGATGTTCGCAGGAAAAAAAATGTTAAAATATATTTATATTTTACATTCTGTTAATTTTAAATAAATTTCTTAAACGCATATTATTTCTCCGATTCATTTACCCACCTTCTCTCCTCGTCACCTAATTTTAAGATTCTACGTTTAACGATTATTATATTTCTTTTGCGCCTTCTTCGCATTCTGGAAATGGTAGGTATCATCCCACACGGCTGTTCCAGAGGAGCCAAATTACGCGGAGTCGCGCGACATGCTGCGACGTCCGAAATACTGTTAGCTTTAGATTGCTCTCTACATTGTGGTTCGCTAGATCGATTTAAAAATTGTTCTTTCCCTGCGTTGGATATAAATGTCTGTTGGCATGGAAAGAAATTTCAGCTGACGCCGCATAATCATATTCCGTTCGAGCCTTCTTCGCGCCACCACATGACGTCATCCCGTACGGCTGCTCCATAGGATTCGAATTACACACGATCGCGCGATACGCTGCGACGTTCGAAATACTGTCAGCTTTAAAACTAGATTGCTTGCGATTGTACCACTATGTAGTGCTGTCTCTTTCCCTCCCCGAATTTAGCTTTCAAATAACTGTGATTGTGCCACTAAGTAATGCTCTCTCTCTTTCCCGTCCCCCGAATATGCGGTTTGTAAAACGTCGATCTCTCCCGACATCATCCGAAACAATTTCTGATAAAATTAATTATTATGTGTTGTTTTCTGCTGCATATCTGTTTGGAAAAAAATTTTCGGGGGTCATTCCCTCCCTCCGAAAAATTTCCGGCGGTGGGCCGCGTCTGGAGAGGTCTCCGCGGCGGCTCGGCCCGGACTGATCCCCTCCATGATTATGACTTCCCCCACTCCGCGGCTCGTGCGCGCGCAACCGCTCTTCCACTCCCCGCAGGCCCCGCGCCCATGTTTCTCTCCGCCGCGCTCCCCCGCGCGTCCTCACTTCCCCCCGCCCCCACGCTCCCCTCAGAGGACCTGAGTTAGAATCCCCTTAGCCTTACTACTGTAATAGTTGTGTCCGTTACGAAGCTATGCGTAGACCAATACGTGATGACGATATCGAGAAAGAATCAATGTTCTGACCAATAAAACTCCTGAATTTTTTCGGAGCTAACGCACGCCTATTCTGATGTATGTATTTCTACGCTAAGAACTCGGTTTGGCCTATACGTCAGGAGCTTGGCGCTATCCCCACCACTTCTAGCTCACTCTTGTTCTGCGAAGGCGAGAGCGAGATGGAACGAGAGCGAGTCAGAAAACGTTGAGAAAAGGAGCACCGAGGTAGGCAAGCTGTATGGTGGGAGAATACCCCTCACGAAACTCATCGACCAATATATCTGATACCGACCTTAGGTCACTGTACCGATCCTGGTCATTGGTGGATGAAACGATTTATGGTAGGGTAGCGCCCAGTGCTCAACTGGTCGCAAGGTACATACGACACCACCCGCAGTAAATCATGTCGAAGCAATGGGTACATTGGCAGTAAAAGGACGGAACGCGGGCTTTTGTAAAAGTGTACAATAGTTCATTCGTTGCGTTTCTGCAAAACACGTGTGTTTCGAAAATGTGCTGGCTTCTTTTTACCGAAGGCCTGTTATCCTGGTGGGAGTTAACTCATAATGGAACGAGAGAAACTACTTGGGGATAGAGGAAGCTCCTTGGAAAAAATCTTGTCAGTCAGTTAGCAATCGCGTCAGAGAAATGTTTTCTACACAAGAGTATTATGTGATATTTTGGGTTTATGCCCAGAACAATGGAGACGCAGGTACTGCTGTACGAGCATTTTTGCGGCTATACCCACGGCTCCGGACGCAAAGTGAAAATTCGTTTCGCCCAATTTTTATAACATAGGAACAACGCATTCCATGCAAAATAATTAAGTCATCAGTGTTAGTAGCCGTGCAGTGAAGTTAATATTCGGTACATTTACCCGGACGCAATTGACGTTGCGGCCATTAACTTTGGGTGTTGTCGTATACCTGGGACCAGCTGTACACTGGGCGAGTCCGTCGATGACCAGTATCAGTTCAGTGACCTAGTGACACAAGTTTTTAAACTGCAGGTGAATTTTCGAAAGGGTGAGTTTTAGTTATTTATTAGTGATTATTATTTTTTCAATTTAACGGAGGTTATGTCTAATTTCCGGTGATAATTCACAAAATTTCCACACATAAATTTTTTTTCGGGATTTTTGAACAGTCTTATTCATTATCAGCCACAGTGTTGGCCGTTATCAAATTAGAGATTTTTATCACAATAACGAACTACGATTACTTTTTGTTCATATCCTTTTACATTACATTTTCGTCTGTACGATAATAGAAAAAGGAAATTGGCGTATTCATTATCCTCTCACTTCAAATAATTATTATTTTCGTTTCTGCTTTTAAAAAAACTGTGTATTCGTCTTTGTTAGTCGTAAAGTCGTTAACTTTTTGTTTAAGTTTCAATTCTAGATTAGTTTAAGATAAGTAGTCTAGTTTTAAATTAGTAGTCTTAGTTTAGAGTAATTAGTATTTAGATTATTTGGTTTTAATTAATTAATATTACAGTAGACCAGAATCTAGCGTTTATGATTCACATGCGATTCGTGTAATAGAACAGAACTTTTGTATCGCGCGTAACACGTTTGGAGTCCTGTTTGTTTCGAGCACTGCTATTCTCTCTCTCTCTTTCTTGCTAGCGTAGTAAGTAACCGGAAATTCGTGTGCTAAGGATCGACTCCAGGCAACCAACTGCCAGAATTCTTTGCAATCGCGAAATCGCCGCTAGCTGAGAAAAGTGAGGAGAAGGCACCTGTTTCAGCGACAATTGTCGAGATGGTGACACCATGATGCTTAAATGCAGATCGCGACAGCCAGTGTGGACTGCCGCCGATCAGTATGCGATAAAACATATTGTACCTTACCGACTAATAAAGTGAACAACTTATGCCTTCTATATACAAGATATATACATAACTAAACAATCTTTTTACGTTTAATATGATTTTCCTCGATTTATCCTTTATTCATTATTCGCCTTAACCCTTTGGCCTATAACCACGAGTCTGACTCGTGGTAAAGAATTTGTGCCATAAGCGAAAACCACGAGTCTGACTCGTGGTAAAGAATTTGTGTCATAAACGAAAACCACGAGTCTGACTCGTGGTAAAGAATTTGTGTCATAAACGAAAACCACGAGTCTGACTCGTGGTGAGGAATTTGTGCATAAGATGTCGCGTATTATTATTACAACCAGCGAATGGAGTTATTCCACATCGAGTATTTTTCCTTTGATTGTAACGTCAGTATTTTGTTTTTGTCATTTGTTTCTGACAAAACTGGATGATCTGTTACTTCAGTTTCCCGTAAAGCTTCGTTACGTTCACACGTTTCAAATATAACTCTGTAGAAGGAATTAAAAAGCTCTTATACCCATCATGCCAGGAAAAAGGAAATCTAATGTTGATGGTAGTAGAGAGAAGTGTGGTACTATTGCCGATTGTGATTCGATAGATCCTTTTGAATATGATAGTGAGGATAGTGATATTATGCTTCCAGTAAAAAAACGTCCACGAAGTTTAATAATTGAAGATGACTCCGATGATGAAGACAGCATTTATCAGCAATTATCGGAGCAATGGTTTTGGGACAATTCAAGACCAATTAGGTGGAAGTAAAAGAGAGTTAGACTTTTTTAATATAATGTTCGACAATGTGTTTTGGGATAATTTTGTTCGGGAAACGAATCGGTACGCAGAAAAAATAATAAGCTATACACATTCAAGAAGGATAATTGATGAAACTTGGATGCCAGTAGATCGCAATGAAATTAAAATATACTTTGCATTATGCATAATAATGGCTCAAGTAAAGAAACCAAAAATTCAGATGAACTGGTCTAAAAGAGCCATTGTAGAAACACCCATATTCAGAAAATGTATGCCACTAAGAAGATTTTTGCAAATTACTAGGTTTCTCCACTTTGCAAATAACGATGCGACTGACAACAGGGATAAATTACATAAAGTGAGAACTGTGATAAACTATTTTAATGAAAAATTTAAAGACGTATATGTAATGGAAGAAAATATCGCGATCGATGAATCACTGATGAAATTTAAGGGACGCATGTCTTGTAAACAATTCAATCCTTCAAAAAGGGCGAGGTTTGGGATTAAATTTTATAAACTGTGCGAGTCAGCATCGGGTTACTGCTATAATTTTAAAATATATTCAGGAAACGATAAAACAAATATTGATTACAGTGCATCTGAAACTGTTGTGATGGAGTTATTGAAATCAATACTAGATAAAGGACATACGTTATATATAGATAACTGGTATTCTTCGCCGAAATTGTTTTTAACTTTGGTTAGAAATGGAACAAACGTTCTTGGGACAGTACGTTGCAATAGAAAAAATATGCTGGGAGATTTTGTTAAAGCAAAATTAAAAAAAGGAGAATGTATAATAAGAAGCTGTAATGGCATACTAGCGTTGAAGTGGAAGGATAAACGAGACGTCCATATTATTTCAACAAAGCACTAAAGTGCAGAAATGATTGCACATAACGAAAGTCACCTAAGCCCTATTTTCAAGCCAAAATGTATTGTTGATTATAATATGGGAATGATTGGTATTGATCGCCAGGATCAGGTATTAGCGAGTTTCCCTATTATGAGAAAATTCGTGAAGGGGTACCGAAAAATCTTTTTTTACATATGCGATATGGCACTTTTGAATTCATATATTCTATAGAACAAAAACAGTATGGCAAAGAAACAGAATTATAGTGAATACAGACTTCGAATAGCTGAAGGATTATTACAAACCCTGCCATCGCAAAATTATAACAGACAAGAACCATTATCGAACGGAGATATACAAATGAGGCTAAGGCGCAACATTGGGGTCACTTTCCGAAACATATACAGGGTGTCCGCGGGAAGAGTGGACAGCTGGATATCTCCTAAACTATTGGAGACAAAAATATTTAAAAAAATAGGGAATTGCATGGTTCGATGGGGCCAACTTATTAGCGCGGACGAATTTTTTTTTCGATTATTATTTTAAAAGATACGATGGTCAAGTTCGGTTTTTTAAATGGAACTATTTTTTCTGAAGACCTGAGTTGATAGTGCGTTCTAAGACAAATTCAATAAGCTTTAATGTATACACTTGATTTCCACTGGTTTTTGAGATATTGCGCTTGCAAATTTACTGATTTTCCCTGGAAGAAAACTCGCTGGAATAGCAAGGACCGGGGACGGTCTTGTTGGCGCCACGGGTGGCCTTGCCTGTTGAAACAGATACCTACCTGACAAAGGTCTACGCCAGGAATGGCAGGCCCAAAGGCTGGACAATTCTTTTCCGTCAGAAATGCTACTTACGTAGGTACATCTGCGGTATCGAGAAGCGCACCGTTACTTTTATTTCGCACTTGCTTCTACGCTCGGATGGCCGGTTCTTTTGGGAGGGATGTAAGTTTAGTTGGTTAGGTTAGGAGGTGTGAAAGTTGCTAGACTAAATTTCAACCATAGGGAGCAGATTATATTAGAACCAATCGAATTTGCATCCCTCACAAACGGCTGCTGTCTTGAAGAGGCCCTCTTCACAGCAATACCTCCTCCCCAGTGCCCACCTTCTCTCGCACAGAATACGATGACGCATGCTTCTGTTTTGATATTAAAGCTCGTGTTTATATTCGAGAGGACCACGTGTCAACAGCGGGCTACCATTTTTCTTCCCGTGTCTCTCTACGAGGCGTATTGACGGTGGATTGTAGGAGCGTAGATGTCTGGATGCCAGTTATTGAATTCAGGAGACGATTGAAACACTTTATTACAAAACACACATGTACTATAATTAATGTAAATCGTATTCTTCTCGGGAAGGAGTATTGATAATCATCGAACTTGCGCCCTACTTCGCGCAGACCGATTACACGGGGGGTAGTCAAGTCACACACTGCACAAATGATTAGCCGCGTCTAGACGTTGCGAGGCTGCAGCGCGAGGCGTGCCGCGCGGAGTGAAAAGTCTGGAGAGTCCTTAGCTCGCCTTGGTCACTTTGCAAAGCAACCTCGTGCTGCTGCCGTGGCGAGGACAACACCCCGCAGTGCCTCGCCGAATTTTATGGCTTTCGACCCTCGAAGGGTTTGGAATATCATTAAGAAGTGAGAACTGTTCAGGATTTCAAATGTTTGTATCTTTTCTTCATCGTATCGAAGGGGAAGTGGCGGCAATGGATTCCTGGCGTTCCGTCGATTAAAATCATACGAAATATCATGCAAATCGGACTACCTTGACACAAGCTATTTGTATTCCTTATGTAAAAGTTGTCCGATTTACACGACATTTGTAATGATTTTCATCGGAAAACCACAAGGAATCCATCGGCGACACTTCCATATGCATACGATAAAGAATAAATAATTATTTTATTTCTGAAACAGACAGGTACAGGATGATTCTGGAGCTACGCCCGTCAAAAAGTTGCGGCCTGGTACCCGTGGCGAGGACAGGCCTTCGCATTGCCTCACCCGATTTTTATGGCTTGCTTCGGAAAGAGGTATGTTTCTGGGTCGAACGTAGCGAATTGAGGTCGAGCCCCCGCAGTCGAGGGTGAAATATCCCTTACAGCGTATTAAGAAATTCTTTTCTTCATCATATCGAAATGAAAGTGACGCCAATGGATTCCTTATGTTTTTCTGATGAAAATCATACAAAATATCATGCAAATCGGACTACTTTGACACTAGCTATTTGTATTCCGTATGTAAAAGTTGTCCGATTTACACGACATTTGAAATGATTTTCATCGGAAAACCACAAGCAATCCATCGGCGACACTTCCATATCCATACCATAAGGAATAAAGAATTATTTTATTTCTTAAACAGATACAGGGTAATTCTGGTGGTACGCCCGTCACCCCGTGGCGAGGACAACATCCCGCAGTGCCCCTCGAATTTTATGGCTTTCGACCCACGAAGGGGTTCGAGTCCCTATTAAGAAGTGAGAAATTTTCGATTTCCGCATTTCTCATCAGATCTTTGCGAAAATGAGGCCAATTGATTCCTCATGTTTTGCCGATGAAACTAACACCAAATACGACGTAATTCGGACCATAATGAAGGAAATTCCATGAAAAATCGTTTTATATCATTTCAAGCTGGCTTGTCTTGGTTAAAAATAGTCCGATTTACATGAAATTTCGTATGATTTTAGTCGACGGAACGCCAGGAATCCAATGGCATCACTTTCCCCTTCCATACGATGAAGAAAAGAAGCAAACATTTGAAATCCTGAACATTTCTCACTTCTTAATGATATTCCAAACCCTTCGAGGGTCGAAGGCCATAAAATTCGATGGGCACTGCGGGGTGTTGTCCTCGCCACGGGGTGACGGGCGTACCACCAGAATTACCCTGTATCTGTTTAAGAAATAAAATAATTCTTTATTCCTTATGGTATGGATATGGAAGTGTCGCCGATGGATTGCTTGTGGTTTTCCGATGAAAATCATTTCAAATGTCGTGTAAATCGGACAACTTTTACATACGGAATACAAATAGCTAGTGTCAAAGTAGTCCGATTTGCATGATATTTTGTATGATTTTCATCAGAAAAACATAAGGAATCCATTGGCGTCACTTTCATTTCGATATGATGAAGAAAAGAATTTCTTAATACGCTGTAAGGGATATTTCACCCTCGACTGCGGGGGCTCGACCTCAATTCGCTACGTTCGACCCAGAAACATACCTCTTTCCGAAGCAAGCCATAAAAATCGGGTGAGGCAATGCGAAGGCCTGTCCTCGCCACGGGTACCAGGCCGCAACTTTTTGACGGGCGCAGCTCCAGAATCATCCTGTACCTGTCTGTTTCAGAAATAAAATAATTCTTTATTCTTTATCGTATGCATATGGAAGTGTCGCCGATGGATTCCTTGTGGTTTTCCGATGAAAATCATTACAAATGTCGTGTAAATCGGACAACTTTTACATAAGGAATACAAATAGCTTGTGTCAAGGTAGTCCGATTTGCATGATATTTCGTATGATTTTAATCGACGGAACGCCAGGAATCCATTGCCGCCACTTCCCCTTCGATACGATGAAGAAAAGATACAAACATTTGAAATCCTGAACAGTTCTCACTTCTTAATGATATTCCAAACCCTTCGAGGGTCGAAAGCCATAAAATTCGGCGAGGCACTGCGGGGTGTTGTCCTCGCCACGGCAGCAGCACGAGGTTGCTTTGCAAAGTGACCAAGGCGAGCTAAGGACTCTCCAGACTTTTCACTCCGCGCGGCACGCCTCGCGCTGCAGCCTCGCAACGTCTAGACGCGGCTAATCATTTGTGCAGTGTGTGACTTGACTACCCCCCGTGTAATCGGTCTGCGCGAAGTAGGGCGCAAGTTCGATGATTATCAATACTCCTTCCCGAGAAGAATACGATTTACATTAATTATAGTACATGTGTGTTTTGTAATAAAGTGTTTCAATCGTCTCCTGAATTCAATAACTGGCATCCAGACATCTACGCTCCTACAATCCACCGTCAATACGCCTCGTAGAGAGACACGGGAAGAAAAATGGTAGCCCGCTGTTGACACGTGGTCCTCTCGAATATAAACACGAGCTTTAATATCAAAACAGAAGCATGCGTCATCGTATTCTGTGCGAGAGAAGGTGGGCACTGGGGAGGAGGTATTGCTGTGAAGAGGGCCTCTTCAAGACAGCAGCCGTTTGTGAGGGATGCAAATTCGATTGGTTCTAATATAATCTGCTCCCTATGGTTGAAATTTAGTCTAGCAACTTTCACACCTCCTAACCTAACCAACTAAACTTACATCCCTCCCAAAAGAACCGGCCATCCGAGCGTAGAAGCAAGTGCGAAATAAAAGTAACGGTGCGCTTCTCGATACCGCAGATGTACCTACGTAAGTAGCATTTCTGACGGAAAAGAATTGTCCAGCCTTTGGGCCTGCCATTCCTGGCGTAGACCTTTGTCAGGTAGGTATCTGTTTCAACAGGCAAGGCCACCCGTGGCGCCAACAAGACCGTCCCCGGCCCTTGCTATTCCAGCGAGTTTTCTTCCAGGGAAAATCAGTAAATTTGCAAGCGCAATATCTCAAAAACCAGTGGAAATCAAGTGTATACATTAAAGCTTATTGAATTTGTCTTAGAACGCACTATCAACTCAGGTCTTCAGAAAAAATAGTTTCATTTAAAAAACCGAACTTGACCATCGTATCTTTTAAAATAATAATCGAAAAAAAAATTCGTCCTCGCTAATAAGTTGGCTCCCTCGAACCATGCAATTCCCTATTTTTTAAATATTTTTGTCTCCAATATTTTAGGAGATATCCAGCTGTCCACTCTTCCTGCGGACACCCTGTAGATCCCACGCCATTGAAAAAAAATCAACAAGAGCTTGCAAAGTATGTACGAAACATAAGAAAAGGAGTGAAACTACGTGGGAATGTAAAAAACTGTCGAGTTGCGTGACATGTACCTCATTCTTTTGAAAGATACCATACAGTTGAAGACTACTTATTTTCATTAAATTAACAAAGTATTAATTAACAAATTGTTATTGATTCATTATCCACCTTGAAATAATGAATTATTTTTGTTAACTGATCAATTGATTATGATTACGCCCTAGACGTCTTAGAATTACTATTTGTACCCAAACGTTGTTTATTATTTCACAATTCCTTTTGTTGCACCGAAATATACATGTCATGAAAAGTATAGATTTTGCGCCAGTTCGGGTACACGGCTGAACAGCTGAATGGCACGGCGCGCAACCTACCTTCTTGTTTACTATGGCTCGCGCAATCGGCAGATACCGTGTAGGCCAAGGGGTTAAAGGAAAACCAAAAGATGACGAAAAGTTGGATTTTGTATGTTACGTCTTTTTCATTTGTTATTTTGCGTGATTTCCTTCGATGCATGCCGATTTGCTTGTTCGTAGTACACTCCTCACATTAATTAAAGGATCACCTCCAGGAGCCCGAATAATAGGGGGAAGTTCACATGGTCATAACTCCGGTAAAAATAGTCGTATCGATATTTTGAAAATATGGTTTGAAAGCGTGGAATCTCTATTTTCAGCTGTTTTTTTTTCAAATTGTAGATGCATTGCTTTTCGGCAAAGTTATAGCAATATAAAGAGCACTTGGTCAATTTTAAAAAATTTTCTTCATCTTTGCCATGTTTCACGGGGAGTATGAATTTTTTTTACACAAATTCCATTCATACCAGTCGAAAGCGGCTACTTCCCTGTGTAAAAAGAGAGGAACAAATTTCTTGTGCGATTTTTTTTGGCCGAGTTATTCAACTTTGAAGTAAAAACCGTTTTTTTCACTTTAATTGTTTCTTGCAAGCAAAGGAATAATCGTAGACCGTTCATGAAAAAAGCAATAGAAAGATCAGTCTTTTTTCTTTAAGATGCATCTTCGACTTTTTCGTTTTGGTTAAAATTTTGGTCTCTGATGTCCTTTCCAAAATATGCTTAAAAATTGCACAAATTCCATTTTCTCTTCAACTCGCTGTATCTTCACGAGGGATGCCGGGAACATCAATGTGTTAAACTCATTTTAAAGCGGAGAGTCTGCCGATTCTTTTGAGCTCCACCGGAATCAGCTGCGATAATTTCTTACCTATGGTCTTTAAGTTTGAAGTTACCGTTTCGGGAAAATAAGGCTACAAAATGTGTCGCCACTGTCGGTCATCCCCTCGGAAGCGAGCGCTCTTGTTCGTATCCCCACCCATCGACATAAGCGACGATAGCAACCGAAAGCGAGCCGAGTCACGCCGGCGCTACCGGAGGTTCCTGTGTGTGCACACACATATGACACATCCCTTCACGCGATATGCCATCGGTGGTGCCAATGTAGCCACGCGGCCGTTGAAGTCTCCACATATGTTTTCCCGAAACGGTAACTTCAAACTTAAAGGCCACAGGTAAGAAATTATCGCAGCGGGTTTCGGTGAAGCTCAAAAGAATCGGCAGACTCTCCGCTTTAAAATGAGTTTAAGACATTGATGTTCCGGGTATCCCTCGCGAAGATACAGCGAGTTGAAAAGAAAATGGAATTTGTGCAATTTTTAAGCATATTTTGGAAAGGACATCAGAGACCAAAATTTTAACCAAAACGAAAAAGTCGAAGATGCATCTTAAAGAAAAAAGACTGATCTTTCTATTGCTTTTTCCGTGAACGTTCTACGATGATTCCTTCCCTTGCAAGAAACAATTCAAATAAAAAAAACGGTTTTTACTTCAAAGTTGAATAACTCGGCCAAAAAAAATCGCACAAGAAATTTGCTCCTCTCTTTTTACACAGGAAAGTAGCCGCTTTCGACTGGTATGAATGGAATTTGTGTAAAAAAATTCATACTCCCTGTGGAACATCGCAAAGTTGAAGAAAAATTTTGAAAATTGACCAAGTGCTTTTTATATTGCTATAACTTTGCTAAAAAGCAATGCATCTACAATTTGAACAAAGCAGCTGAAAATAGAGATTCCACGCTTTCACACCATATTTTCAAAATATCGATACGACTACTTTTACCGGAGTTATGACCATGTGAACTTGCCTCTATTTTTCGAGCTCCTAGAGGTGATCCTTTAATTAATGTGAGGAGTGTATAAGCGCAGCCTACCGCGTAGCCAAGACTACGGCGGGAGGTCGAACGGAAGGCTTGCGCTTTGATTGGTTGGGTTTTTTTGTTAATATCTCGTTAACAATGTTTCGGACAATATTTTCGATAAAATATTTTCAATATTTTCGTTTTACCATTTCTGTTGACGGTTTCCGGAGGAAAAATGTCTGTTGTATCGCGTGGAATAGTCAGATTTTCTCCTAGACCCTTAGTTTTGGAAATTGAAAGATATCTGCAAAATTGGGAGCATTTTGGATGTTTATTTCCCTTTGATTGTTGTTTAAACATATTTAAATGTTCATAATGCACTACTAACTTATATCGTTGTATTCAGAAGGGTTCATAGAATAATTTGACGGAACAAGCAACTGAACAACTATTACTGTTTCGACACAAAACATGTTCAAAGTTGAAAATTTGTAATTTTTTTCAAAATCGAATTTCTCAAAAACTGGGGTTATGGCGATAAACGATTTGCGGATTCGTTTACAGCGTACGAAAATCTATAAGAAAGAGCTATTGAATGTTACAAGTCCGTATGGCTGTCGAACGGTGTTATTTGATTTGCGAAATATATTTATGTATCTCTTTTTCCTGGGGAAGTATATTTGGGAATCTGTTTTTCTAATTGATGATACGGTTTACTTTATAACTTCAACAAATCTTTACAGTTTACTATTCCTACTAATTACTTTGGACGTATGTAATACATATAATTAAACTTGACAATAAAACGAATGCTTGTAACTTAACAATCTTATCGTGACAACCACCTGCTGAATGTTTAGATATCGCAACAAATGCTACATTATATCCGCTTAGATCCTCTATTTTATTATATACACATATATATGATTGACAATGTTACGTCATGTTATGACTGTATAACGTTCTGATTATCGTAATATATCATAATCGGATCCTTTGTACAACTATCGGTTATATGTTTCAATACTCTTTGACGATGGTTACGCCACCCTGAAACGTTCAAAACAGCACCAAATTAGACGATTTTTTTATGATACTATACTCCTGAGATTAATTAAAGCAGCGACGTTCACGAGTTGCTCGTACGGGCAACAGATCAGGCTGCCCAGGCCAGACACGTGTCAGCGGCGAATAAGTCACGCCTTCCCGGGCAATATTTTACATAACATTGTAAGGTGTAACAACTACACCGTGCTGCGTAATTGCCAAGTTGTAACATGTTCTTTAACTAAAGATGTAGATTTGGAGTGATTTGTGAATGAAAGACAGGAACATACTATTGAAACTAGAGAGGGATATGATATTTTCAATGATTTTAAATAATTAAGAAGCTAAATGTTGCGAATTTGTGCGTTATTCAATTATTTCGTGTTTTGTGAACTAGCAATAATCGTTGTTCTGTAAGTATAACGTTAAAAAGTAATTATGTGATTGAAAAATAGGAGTGATGTACACATACGTATTATGAGACAGCTTTGAAGCACCGTGTGCCTGGTGTTTCATACTGTATGTCCGTATTTATGAAGCAGTTACAAACATATAATATCCACTACCTTTTCTCATATTTTTTTTTATAAAAATAATATTGTTTGGGAAATCGCCCATCTAACGCCATCTCCCGGACCCGAGCGTACGCTGGCGTGGTGATTCATTGTCCCCCCCCCCCCTCCCCCCCCACCTCTGCTCATGTGGAGCATCGATTATTACGCCCTTGAGGAGAGAGCTCGCGAATTCGAGGAAATCAACGACGATTTCATCGATCTACTTGTCCACGAGCCGTCTATTAGGTAACAGCTTTTGCTTTGCTTCGTGAATCGGTGCAGATTCCACGTGCTCCGCGCTTATTAATTATTCTGGAAACTTCCTACAGCGTAAGAAAGTTAGTGCTGCTAATTAGACTAGTTAATAATTATTGTATTGTATTGTTTCATTGCTCGTTTATTGGTGTATAAATGGTAAATAGTGTGCTTAAGATTAAAATTAGTGCCTAAGATTAAAGTTCTAAAGTGGGAAGCCGCTCGCGATTGCCCAGCTCCTAAACGTGCGCGATCCGTTACTTCGCTAACAAATATATATATTTATGTATATTAGTTTTTAAGAAGAACAGGGTTGACAAAATATTAAATAAACATAAAAAAATATTGTTTATACATGAAACTATTTTATATATACACATTTTATTATATATTTATTTTGTTTCATTAATTCTTTCCTGTACTTTTTTCATTTTCTCGTGCAATTTTTCTTCTCTGCCGCTATTTTTTTTAAATTTTTTCCTACGTTTTTTTCTCCTTTTTCCTTCTGGAGATGGTCTTGCCACCAGGCATTGGATGTTGCAGCCGATGGTCGCTTCCCCTTACCAGAACCTTCGACCTTAATCCTTTTCTTTTTTCCGAATATTTTGTCGGCAACGTGAATGCGTTACGATATGACCATCTCATTTATCCTAAAAATTTTTATAATATTGTTGCGAGCACCCTATGGATAGAATCCATGGCACCCTGGTGCCCGCGACGAAGACAAGAGGACAGCGAGAAGAAGGCGATCGGATCGATCGCCTGTCAAGCTGTCATTCGAGAGTCAGCCACCATTATAAGCAGACGTATCGATACTTACATTTCCCTGCACTAGAGATTGTATTTCGTTATTACTGCTTATTATTATTACTTGTCCATGTTCCGTTACTGTTGTTGTACATTAAACTTCCGTTATGCCAAACACAAAACGTAACATTGGTGTCAGAAGTGGGATGCCCACTCGAAGTGGCATGCCCACTCGAAGTGGCATGCCTACTCGCGCATCCGCGGCCTCTGCGAACCCTTCTCCTGGAGCGATGGGCGACGCATCCCTACAGGATCTATTCACCAGCTTCCAGTTAAGCACCACGGGACTGATGCGGGAACTGCAGAGGGACAACGAGGCCCGCTGGCAGAGGGAGGATCGTCGCAGGGAAGAAAAGGAAGCCGCCGACCGAAGAACACAGGCGGCTCTCGAGGCCCGGTTATCAGAAATGGAAGATCGCATCCGGGAGCTGTTCACCAACCTCCAGCTAAGCATCGTGGGACAGATGCAGGAACAGCGGAGGGATGACGAGGTCCGAAGGAGGGAGAAGGACGCCGAGGACCGGCGGACACAGGCGGCCTTCGAGGCGCGCATGTCAAACCTGGAAGAACGCATCCAGGTCGTAACCGCTTCATTACAAAACGGCCACTTTGGGGTAGAGAGACAGTCGCCAAGGTAAATAATGATGTAAATAGTGATGTAACTAGTGGTGTAAATAGTGTCTCCTCGATGCATGTCCCTGTCCCCGTCGGTACGCCCGCCGCTGCTGCCCCTTTGTCGAAGCCGCGCGTGTTCGGTTTGGGATACACCGTGAAACCGGAAATTTTCGATGGGAAAACTTCATAGGAAGGGTACAGAGTGTAATTCGAAGCTATCGCGCGCGCGAATGGCTGGAATGACGAAGGAAAGGCTACGGCCTTGCTCGCTTCCCTTGGGGATTCAGCGAGGAGCGTCCTCACGATTCTCTCCGCTGCCCAATGCGAGAGTTTCGCAGATTTGGTTTCAGCGGTCGAATTCCGCTACGGGGCGAAAAATTTATCAAATTTAAACTGTGTACTCTTCCAGAGCCATAGGCAGCGGAGAAATGAGAGCATCTCTTCGCTCGCCACAAAAATCGAACGGTTAACACAATCCGCTTTCACCGATTGTCCGGCGGAAACTCGCGATAAACTTGCCGCGTCTCAATTCATATCGGCATTGTCGAACTCTGTCATGCAGCTAGAACTACGATTCGGCGGTTTCACTACCCTAAGAGTCGCCGTGACCAGAGCTCTGGATATAGAGGCCGTCGAAACGATGTCTCACGATCTCACGACAAAGTCCCGAGATCGCGACGCGGAAAAGCGGAGAACTAAATCTTCGTACACTTTTGAGAGGCCAGAGAAGAAAAGGAGGTTCGAGGGGTCGGACGACCGTTCAGACGACAAAACGAAGAAACCCTGCTGGCAATGTGGAGAAGCTGGTCATGTCCGCAGGAACTGCTACCAGCTGAGAAATTGAGGAGTACGAAAGGGATCCTGAAGTCGCGACGGAGGGAGTTCGAGGGCGAACACCGTCGCAGGGATTGCTGAGCTGCGACGAAGGGAGTTCGATGGCGAACATCGTCGCAGGAAAGCTGAACAGGAAGCCGCGACGGAGGGAGTTCGAGGGCGAATACCGTCGCACAGCTGCGACGAAGGGAGTTCGAGGGCGAACATCGTCGCAGGATAGCCGAGCAAGAAACCGCGACGGAGGGAGTTCGAGGGCGAATACCGTCGCGGGAGGGAAAGACCGGTAGAAGTGCAAGGTAGACCTCGTGGTAGCCCAAGAAGAAGGAAGACGTCGAGAGAGACCTCCGGACACCACCCTTGTGAAAAGTTCGAGACTGTGCTGCGGAGGCTGCCTTCGTAGCCCGGCCCCCATTCTTGAGTCTGTTTCAGAGAACACGATACCCCACGAGGAGGGACAAGGTGTCGGGGGACTGCCACTGCGGCCTGGATACGCGTTCCCGAATTCCCCGAATGTGCCACAACAGCGTGGCGGTCCGTAGCGGGGCGCGGACATACGTGAAACCGCCCCGCTAGCCCCCCTGGAAGAGATCCTGTGAGCCCCCGGGGCCCGGCCCCGATATGGAGGATACCACGGGATCCCCAGGTAGCAGAATGCAAGACGTGGACAGCAGACGGGAAATGGCATCCCCAACCACCAGTCGGACAAGCGGTGCGACTGCTTGAATCGGCTGGAGGGGATGTCGCGGACACGGGATCGTTAACAGGACGCACAGGACGGTCCCCTGGGTCAACGCCAGATGCTAAGAAGAGGAATGGGGCCATCATGAAGCCAAGGCTTAGAGGATGGGAGAAGACTGCAAGAAAGAAGAGGGAAGACGAGCTGGGAGTTCTGGGCGGATTGATCGGGGAACGGGCCGATAGCATGCTTGCGACTAGCTGCGAGCCTCTGCTTTCGTGCTCGTCTCGCTTTTCCGTCTTCCTGGTTCTGCACAGCTCCACCGGATTCTCTTGAATAGAGGAGAATGTTAATATCTCCTTGCCTTTTTTTACAAGGAAACTCCAGAGCCGGCGATGAATTGGAATGTCGAGCAGGGCCACCGAAAGGATACCGAGGATGAACCTGGATGTATCGTCGGAGCAGAGGAGTTCCAGAGCCGTCGTTGGAGTTCTAAAGGAGCCGTCCACCGAGGGAGATTTCCGCCGTGGGAACCCTCCGTCGCAGCACAGCCGTCGTTGGACAACTCGTGGAAAATGAAGACTCGAAAAGTCCCTACCGTTAGATGATAGGATCTCCCTGCCTGTCTCCACCCAAGAAGATGATGCGCCGTCGACGAAGACGAAACCAGATCAAGAAAGAAGTACGCAAGTTTGAAGACGCAATTGGAGGGTGGGAACACAGAGGACATTCGGGGGACCCACGTACCCACGCCTTGCCCAGGGTTTTTGGGTGGTTTTTCCCTTGGGCGTGAAGGCGAATGCTGAGGCGATGGTCGGAAGAGGCCACACAACGTCCTTTCCACTCTTCCGGACCAGAGTACGGCGGCGGGCAACGAGGATACTGCAGCGGTCGGGACGTCCGCTTCTCCAGAGGGGGGAGCAGTGTTGCGAGTACCCTATGGATAGAATCCATGGCCCCCTGGTGCCCGCGACAAAGACGCGCGCCTGTCAAGCTATCATTCGAGAGTCCGCCGCCATTACAAGCAGACATACCGATACTTAAATTTCCCTGCACTAGAGATTGTATTTCGTTATTACTGTCTATTATTATTACTTCTTCATGTTCTGTTACTCTTGTTGCACATTAAACTTCCGTTATGTCGAACACAAAACGTAACAATATTATTCATTTTTTCTTGTAATGTTTCATAAATGTGGACATTGTCTCATAATACGGGCTTTAACCTTAATAAGGTACTAGCGCCTGTTCGTTGCGCTAGTGGGACCGCCGCCTCACAGTGGGAGAAAATGACATAGTCAGGAACAAAAATCGATTCCCACGCCAAATCGAAATGAATATCAACGAAACATGGTATACTAGGCTATTATGTATCGCTAATTTCGAATCCGTTGCACGATTTTTGAAAAAAAGACGGCGGATCCCATATTGCCGCCCAAACTCGGCAAAAACTAGTAAAATAGGGATCATACGAAAGAAAAACGTTGCTTATTGAAATACTAAAGCTATAAGTTTATATTTTATGAGTCTAGAAAGTTGCACTATACTGTATGGAATGCTATACTAATGAATATTTGTTAAAAAACGGTAGATAACAATAGAAAAACCAACATTATTTACTAATTTTATCATTTCCGCGGCAAATACTGCAAATACTGCAAATACATGATTAATCTAACCATTGAATATCTATCGGAGATGGAAATAAAGATTATTGGCATAAGAATATGTTAGTAGAAGTGTTTATTAATAATTTGTTTAAACAATTTTTTAACAAAGTGACAGTAAAATCTATTTGATACATTCAAATTGATCATATTTTGTTGTAACATTACTATAAACAATTGATTGTTATTAAATAATATGTTAACATTAGAGCTCTTCGGATACTCGAATAAAGCGAGCCGAGCCTGACTCGACTCGACTGACCGAGCCGAGCTGGGTACCCGTAAAATCCAGGCGGCCCGAGAAATCCAAGTAGCTCGAATTTAATTCGGGCGGCTTGAAAAATTCGGGAAGTCCGAATCGTTTCGGGCTGCCCGGAAGAACCGGATAGCCCGAATTGTTTCGAGCCGCTCGAAAGAAGGGGCTAGCTTGAATTGTTTCGGGTGGCGCAGAAAATCCGTACGCCTTGAATGTGGTTTGAGCAGTGCGACTGTGTTGAGTAGGTGAAATGTTTCGAACGATATGGAATATTTTAAGAAATATTTTTCTACTGGGATGTAAATGATGGTTATCAATAATGCGAAGAATTAACACGCAAACGTTAAATAGATATATTCGGTAACAATTGAAAATAACACTAGTTTACAACCATTTTGCGCAGCAGATGCTACTATTTTTTTCTTATGTAAAATGGGCCGCTGATGCCAAAAATATGGTCTAACTTTTTTTCTGTGGATACGTTTTCGAGATATGAACAGGTGAACTTTTTACCTGTCTATCAAAAAGGTGATCCCACTTAAATACGAATATCTCGTGTTGCGAATGACCGATATGGGAAAAATCGAAATCGCAAAAAATGGGCCCAGGTTCTCATTTCAAGGTGTAAAATAAGGTGCTACTGAAGAAAATCTATGGGTAAACTCCGAAGCTAGAGGCAATTGCGTGAAAATACTAAAATTTCATTTTTTCATGGCTTTTGTGTTTTTTTTCTCATTTTATTGTTTTATTTCAATTTTAATTCATTCTGTACATTTTTCAACTATTTTGTATATATGTATGTGTTTTAGAAATAGTTCTGGCTCTTTTTCTGTCTTTTGTGTGATTTGGTCAATTTCGACGGTGTTTTCTCACTTTAAATAAAATCGGGGAGCAGGATATTTCATAACAGAATATGAATCAATTTAATACAGCATCAAGGGTCGAAATGAATTTGTTGTGAAATATCCTGCACCGTGCTTTTATTTAAAGTGAAAAAACACCATCGTAATTGTAGTTCAAGAAAAGAATTCTTTTTTTAGTTTTTATTGCATTTTTAATAAAATCGTTTAATATCATTTTTCAGATATATATATATTTCTGCTCAGCATTTTGTATGTAATTAATGTAAGATCATAAGATTCATATATTATAATGAGAATGGGAAATATTTATAAAAGTTTGTATGAAATTATGGAAGATAGAAAAATATATTCAAGTGATATTTACATTGTTCGCTAAATGCATCCTATATACATACTATACACATATAAACGATATACATTATCGTCGTAAATTAACGGATAAAAAGCAAACTTGTTCGACTTTGTCTGTTAATATCGATGTTCGCTTTGCACTTATAATATTGCCTGCCATTGAAAATAACCTTTCACTGAATGCTTGGGAAGCAGGTATTCTGAAGCAATTTTTAGCCACGGGAGCCAATTTCGGGAAACGGGGGGCATTTTCTCTCCACCAATTTAAAATGCAGGTATTTCGTGGTGCAACATTCTCTGCTATGTATGATACATTGTATGACAACATTTTGGTCTGAACGTTAAAGTGGAATCAGACGGAACGTGGCTCGGCTCGCCTAGGTTCAGCAATTCGGCTTGACGAGCACGACTGGGCAAGCCACGACCGATTAGATGGCATGTGTATCGGCACTATTGGCGAGCTTGTTCGGCTGGCCAAGGTTCCTCGATTCGCTTGTTTCTAAAAATCGATAACAGAAAGGAAATGGATTGACCAATAGGAATTTAGCTTCTAAATATTTGTTTGGCTTTTACATTTTAAGGACATTTTGTAATTAACATAAGATGTTAAAGCGATTGCCTTTGTAAAAGCAGTCTTGTCCTGAAACCCAAAGTGAACGGACGTGCGTAGAAAGAATGGCCCAGTTTTGTGACAATAGCAAGATACAGCTGCAACATCCCGAGGATATGGAAATTCTTGAAAGTTGCTCCAATATTGGTCAGGAACATTATTCCATTCTTGAGAAACAGCGGAAAAATCACAGTTCCGTGTGGAGATGGTTTTCAAAATTAAATCGCGAGGAAGGGATGTGTAACCACTGCAAAAAAGATTTAAGACAATGGCGGGATGTACGTCATCCCTGAAGAGGCATATGCAAATCCTGAGACCAGTGTAGGTTTAGGAAATATAAATATTGTGACCGACACTGATAGTAGCAGGAAAGTCGTCACGTTTGATAAAAATTCTCCAAGAGCGAAAGCATTGACAGCCGCAATTGCGAACATGATAATATCCGATTGTCAGCCGTTTGCACTGGTAAGCGACCCAGGATTTAAAAATCTCATGCAGATAGCTGAACCGAGGTACGACATCCCGAATCGAGCACTCTTTGCTGACGAAATAATACCCGAAATGTTCCACAATGAAAGGGAAAAAGTTAAGGAAAGCATCACTAAGGATATCGGAACTGTAAGTATAACTTTTCCAATAATTCTGATATCTATCAGCATGCTTTAGTCCATATTAAAGAACCTTTCTAACTCCAGATGAAATTTATAAATATTTTTCAACTGTTTTCGATTAGGTGAAAATATTTGCGTTCACAACAGACGGTTGGATGTTGCGGGGAAATGACAGCTACGTTTCCGTAACTCTACACTATGTAAATAAGAATTTTGACTTGCATAATTATACATTAGGAGTTTACTATTTGAAGACAACCCACACAAGTGAACATTTAAACGAACTATTGTGAAATAGCCTAAGTGAGTGGGGTTTCGACAAAAGCAATATTAGAATAATTTTCATCACCGACAACGCGGCGAATATTGTGAAAGCAGTAAGACTGTGCCCTACGTGGGAGCGTGTCCCTTGCTTCGCGCACACTCTGCAGGTAAATAAACTATAACAAATAATTAAATGTTAAAATAAATAATAAATCGTGAACATTTCATATTTAATGCATCGAATTTTTTTCAGTTCGTTATCAAAGATTCGATTAAAAGTTGCGCGAAATTGCTCGCAATTTTAAAAAAATGCAGAACCATTGTCACTTTCTTTCACCGCTCCACATCTGCGGACCAGAAATTAAGGATGCAACAAAAAAAAGAAAGGAAAACGTCGGCTCAAAGTTTATTGCATTCAGTTGCGACCGAGTACCTCCACGCAAGCGACATGCATGAGACAACTCCGCCATCAAACCGAACGTCAGGTGAGTATAAAACAATAAGAAGATTATGCAAGATTCTGCTGATTATTGTATGTTATATATTTCTCTTTTATCGCAGAGTGACCGTCATCGGAAACTCTATCTCAATTTTATGATAATATTGCAAAGGATGAACAAAAATCAAACCAAAATGTATATGTATCCCTAAACCAGGAAATCACAACATACATAGCAGAGAATGTTGTACCACGGAATACCTGCATTTTAAATTGGTGGAGAGAAAATGCCCCCGTTTCCCGAAATTGGCTCCCGTGGCTAAAAATTGCTTCAGAATACCTGCTTCCCAAGCATTCAGTGAAAGGTTATTTTCAATGGCAGGCAATATTATAAGTGCAAAGCGAACATTGATATTAACAGACGAAGTCGAACAAGTTTGCTTTTTATCCGCTAATTTACGACGATAATGTATATCGTTTATATGTGTATAGTATGTATATAGGATGCATTTAGCGAACAATGTAAATATCACTTGAATATATTTTTCTATCTTCCATAATTTCATACAAGCTTTTATAAATATTTCCCATTCTCATTATAATATATGAATCTTATGATCTTACATTAATTACATACAAAATGCTGAGCAGAAATATATATATATCTGAAAAAATAATATTAAACGATTTTATTAAAAATGCAATAAAAACTAAAAAAAGAATTCTTTTCTTGAACTACAATTACGATGGTGTTTTTTCACTTTAAATAAAAGCATGGTGCAGGATATTTCACAACAAATTCATTTCGACGCTTGATGCTGTATTAAATTGATTCATATTCTGTTATGAAATATCCTGCTCCGCGATTTTATTTAAAGTGAGAAATCACCGTCGAAATTGATCAAATCACACAAAAGACAGAAAAAGAGCCAGAACTATTTCTAAAACACATACATATATACAAAATACTTGAAAAATGTACAGAATGAATTAAAATTGAAATAAAACAATAAAATGAGAAAAAAAACACAAAAGCCATGAAAAAATGAAATTTTAGTATTTTCACACAATTGTCTCTAGCTTCGGAGTTTACCCATAGATTTTCTTCAGTAGCACCTTATTTTACACCTTGAAATGAGAAACTGGACCCATTTTTTGCGATTTCGATTTTTCCCATATCGGTCATTCGCAACACGAGATATTCGCATTTAAGTGGGATCACCTTTTTGATAGACAGGTAAAAAGTTCACCTGTTGATATCTCGAAAACGTATCCACAGAAAAAAAGTTAGACCATATTTTTGGCATCAGCGGCCCATTTTATATAAGAAAAAAATAGTGGCATCTGCTGCGCAAAATGGTTGTAAACTAGTGTTATTTTCAATTGTTACCGAATATTTCTATTTAACGTTTGCATGTTAATTCTTCGCATTATTGATAACCATCATTTATATCCCAGTAGAAAAATATTTCTGAAAATATTCCATATCGTTCGAAACATTTCACCTACTCAACACAGTCGCACTGCTCAAACCACATTCAAGGCGTACGGATTTTCTGAGCCACCCGAAACAATTCAAGCTAGCCCCTTCTTTCGAGCGGCTCGAAACAATTCGGGCTATCCGGTTCTTCCGGGCAGCCCGAAACGATTCGGACTACCCGAATTTTTCAAGCCGCCCGAAATAAATTCGAGCTACTTGGATTTCTCGGACCGCCGGGATTTTACGGGTACCCGACTCGGCTGGAAAACCGAGTCCCGGCGCGGTGCAAATTTCAAGCCGCCCGAATATTCAAGCATCCGAACAGCCCTAGGTAACATAATAGATTTCAGTAATATTCAGTAACGATAAGTACAATTTGGAAGGTACATTGTTTTTATGACGTAGGTACCCACTAAGTAAGAATTCTTGGAAATTTCATTCCCACGGGGGTGAAAAGGGGTAAAATGTATTTTCCCAGACTCCTTAATATTACTTAGGTCCGATTAGATATCACCTTGGTTTTCAGTTACAACGGTTGCCCAAATGCCTAAAACTCAATTTCAGGATTTTGCCATAAGCAGCCCCTAAGGGGATGAAATGTGTTTTCACGTATTCTTCAAAATCTCTTGGGCCCGGTTGGATATCAACTTGGTTTTTAGTTACGAAGGTCACCCCCACGATTGTCTATCAACAAATTTCAGGATATTGCCCTAATCAACCCCTATGAGGGTGAAAAGGGTTATAATTTGTAACAATTTTTTATGTAATTTCGGTAAAGTAATCTCTGCATAACGAACATTTATATATGTATATGTTCGTTCACACCTACTATTCAAAACTTGAGACGCCCCAATTCAATGTACCCTTAGCACACCAGATCCAGAGTTGACCCTTTAAGGGTTGATTAGAGTAAAATTTGAAAATTGGTTTTTCGGCATTTGTGTTGCTAGGCTATAACCAAGTATCGATATCGAATTGGACCGAAGAGCTCTTGAGGGATCCATGAAAACAAATTATACCCATTTTCACCCTCTTAGGGGTTGATTAGGGCAATATCCTAAAATTTGTTGATAGACATTTGTGGGGGTTACCTTTGTAACTAAATACCAAGTTGATATCTAATCGGACCCAAGAAATTTTGAGGAATACGTGAAAACACATTTCACCCCCTTAGCGGTTGGTTAGGACAAGATTCTGAAATTGAGTGTTAGGCATTTGTGTGGGCAACGGTTGTAAGTGAAAACCAAGGTGATATCTAATCGGACATAAGAGATATTAAGGAATCTCCCTAGTGTGACGGTTTAAAAAATATCGATTTTTTATTTTTTGCATTTTCTGAAAGTTCAACATCTTAAAAACATATTCCTAAAATATTATAGCTGACTTCGAAACTTTGGCAACGCTGTGAGCTATGAAAGATAGCGCGCGACCGGACGCGCAGGTATGAATCGGAGCCTTCAACACATTTACTGAAGGTCGACCTTTTTTAATTGAAAAATCGTTACCTGCAGAGCTACCTATGATCAGGCTACCTGTATCGTCCCCTTCTGTGCTAAAGGGGCTCCTCCAAGTGTTATAGCTGGTGTGATTCAGTACATCGTAGACTCTCGAGCAAAACAGAAGTGAACAAAGTGAAAGAAAATGGCCAAAAAAGCGATAAAGAGCATTTGAAAGGCTATTTAAGCGGAAACAAGAAAATAAGATTTGGAGGAAACATTATTGAACAGGACGTGAGTTTTGCCACCATTTTGGCTAAGAAGTTAATAGAAGGCAACGACCAAGACATTCAAGTGAACCGAACGCACGGCTATCGTTTTGTGGACTTTTTCCGGTGTTTACTGCAATTAGTCAGTTAATTGAATGCAAAGTGTGCCATAAAGACATTCAATTTACTGAAGCGAGTGTGCGTGGCTTAGGTACTAAGATTGCAGTGCAGTGCGAATGCGGCGTCACCTATATCAATTCGTGTCCGTTGATTTCTAATGCGTACGAAATAAATCGAAGAATAGTATGCGTCATGTGTTTATTGGTGATAGGAAATAAAGGCCTGAACCTATTCTGCGGATTGATGAACTTGGCAAAAGAATTCTATAGTAATACGTACTATGCCGGTTTAGAAAATCTGTACACTGCCTCAAAAGCTGTTTTCGAATTCAGTACAAACTTGGCGATGGACAAGGAGAAGCGAAGTACTTTTGAGAAGGAGAAGTCAAATATACACTTAACAATTTCTGGAAATGGAACTTGGAAGGAAAGAGGATATTCTTCTCTAATCCACGTTGCAACATTGATTGGGAAATATACCAATAAAGTAATAGATGTAGTTATAAAATGCTCATATTGTAAGATGTGTGAAATGTGGGAAAAGAAAATTGACGACGAGGAAGAATACGAGGAATGGAAAAGGAATCACCAAAACCAGTGTAGTAAACACATACATAGTAAAACATACAAGGGCATTGTGGATTTGATTCCATTTGACTTGGAGGTGAAAAAGTTAGAGTGTGTTTTACACGTTAAAAAAAAGGATGGGTTCTCGTTTGAGAGCAGAAAAAAAGAAACATAAAAGAATAGGGGGAAAAGATCCGGGAAAATGAACAGATAAGTTAATAAACGATTTAACAGCATATTATGGGTTGGCAATTATACGACACACGGATTCACTGGAGGAAATGAGAAATGCGATTTGGGCAACGTATCACCATAAGTGCTCCACAGATACAGCGCCCCAGCATGATTACTGCCCTACCGGAGCCGACAGCTGGTGTGCGTTGCGCCGCGCTGAAGCAAAAGGCGCCCTCGACAATTACACTCATGATCCACCTCTTACTGAACTTGTACAGCAGGTTATAAAGCCCATTTATACCGATTTATCCCGACACGAATTGATAGAGCGATGTCTAGGCGGAAACACACAGAACAATAACGAAAGTTTTAATAATTTACTTTGCAATTTCGCCCCAAAACATATATACTGTGGGCCAAAAACAGTTGAAGTAGCAACGTATTTAGCAACTGACATATTTAACGACGGCTACCAGTCACTATTAAAAATATTAAATACGATGGGTGAAACAATTGGCCCAAATGCCAAAAGTTTTGCCGATACGTAAGACGCGAACAGAGTTTTCCTTGGAGAGAAAAGGTATCAGAAAGCATCAAAAGAAGCTCGAACTGCTCGAAGGAAAACAAATGCGGCTTTACAAGTATTATATGAAGAAGAGGAAGGTGTTCTCTATGGGCCAGGCATTGGAGACTAATTGTAAGTATGACTTATTATTTGATAAATAGTATTTGAATATTTAAACGCATTTTACTCGAAACGACATTTTTTGGCACGGCGATCACGATATCTCAAAAACTACTCAATCAAACGACTTAAAACTTAACATATATATTCACTGCGTGTTCTGCTAAAACTTGAACTAGAATGAAGTCATTATATGCAAAATTCGAATTGCGCAGCTCAAAAAACTGACCACCTTTTTGCCGCGAAATGAAAACTTTTCTTTGAAGTGCTGCCATTTTTGTATTTTGTGATTTTCTATTTTCGTTCTAGTTCAAACCCTAACTACGTTCATATAGATTAAGAAAATAACTGTGTTTCTTTGTTTCAGATGACCATGACAGCCGGGATCGTGATCGCCAGCAGCAGGCGTTTATTTGCGAGCTCCTCATTGTAATCCTTCAATCATAAAATATAATTAGTAATAAAGTAAATAATGCAATAGTATGAGTACATTGCCCAAATGTAACTGAATGAATACTCCAAAGTTTGAAACTGCAATATCAAGTACATTTCCTTAAAAAAATTCCCAAATGTTGCCCTAGCGTTTCCAGGCGTTACACTAGGGAGACCCTTTAAGGAGTCCGAGAAAATACATTTTACCCCTTTTCACATCCTTGGGGATGAAATTTCCAAGAATCCTTACTTAGCGGGTACCTACGTCATAAAAACAATGTACTTTCCAAATACCAACCCAAAATTTGAGTTTTTGAATACGTTAAGATCACTCGTAATTTAGTATCGACAATATACTAGTTTTTTCTAGTCAAGTCACTTAGTAATTTTCGAAATGACAGGCGGCAAGGCGATCGTCTCTTCTAACGACATTATGAACCTGACAATTTCAATTGCAAACTCAATGTCACTCTTGACGTAACGAACATGTATACAGAACATTACTATGTCAATTCCAACCTTCGACGGTGGAAGTCCACCCTTGTCGCGCTTTGCACAAAATGTGGAAGACGGGTTAACTTTGATTCCTGAGGGTACGGAAGCCTAGTATCTTGCGATAATACTAACGAAACTGATCGGTCCGGCACGCAGGTGCACGTTAGAGCATAAATTCAACTCTGTTAAGACATTAGTCCAACATTTGAAAAAGAGATTCGCGCCGGGAAGAAGTTTGTCATATTTTCAAGTCGAAATCGCGAAACTACACATTCGCGAAGGAGAAAATCTGCGACAGTACGTCGACAGGACTAGTCATCTAGTTTATTGTTCGCGCGGAGCTATTCGGGGAAGGTATCTGGATCACGCTGAAGATTTCGTCAAAGAAGTGGAAAAGGACGTTAAAGAAAATTTCATCGATGGTTTACCGGATCGAATTTCCTGGAAAGTGTCGGATCAGACTCAAGACATCCAAACACTTGAACAAGCTTACGACGCCATGCTACTGATAGACAGAAAATTAAGGAATCGGCGACAGTCACCCCGTAATGAATCACCCCCCAGTTGGTCTCCCCGAGACCATTACGCTGAAGATTCTCGCCACCACGACTGCGAAGTTTCGTACCCACACTCTCCGAGTAGATACGACCAGAACAGGGATCGGTCTACAAGAACATCTGGTTTTGAAGAGGAACGAGAAGGACGGACACGCACGACGGCCTGGACCTTGCGGTACCGGAGCCCCTCGAAATCCCCTTCTTATCGCTCCGACTCAACGTACGCGGATAATGGAGAAAAACATTATTCCATTCTAAAAAAATCACGATAAAAATCGCAAGCCGAGTTTATATTGTTGGCATTGCGGTATAACCGGACATGACGGAAAATCCTGTAGGAAACATCCGTGTAGCCCGAGATATCAACGAGACTCGCGAGATACGTCTATCGAATCAAACAAGTCTTCAAACTTCGAGCGCGCTCAACGTATAGGCGACACGATGAGCGAAAACAAAGAAGCTTGCCCAAGGGCAGTTCGCTTCGAAGAGGAACCCTCATCAAGGAAGCACCTGCTCCACGCATCAAAATCAAGGTTCCAGAACTGGAGTCAGGAACGGGAGAATTTTTAATCGATGGTGGAGCATCCGGTAATTTGGTAGTAATTAACGCCCTGGGAGAAAAAGCCGCGATAAACTCTCGGGAAAAAATCGAGTTAACCGTAATTACTACTAATCCAATTCATACTTTAGGAACAACATTTCTCATATCCATGAAGCTCCCGCACTTTTTTATGTGGTAAAAGAGCTTGCAGTAGAAGCAGAAGGACTTATAGGAAGCCCATTTTTAAAACAGGAGGAGGCCGAAATTTCCTATTATCATGGGACTTTGGTATTAAAGAACAAACCAACCCGACCTCTGCGTTTTTCAAATTATCAAGGCCTACCTAAAAAAAAAGAACTACCGACGTCGACCAAACATCGTATCGAACCTAGGACGTCGCAACAGATTGCTATAACAATAGCAAACCCGAGGATTAAGGAAGGATATTTACCATGTATCAAGACCCTCGAACATCTCTACATAAGGGAAGCAGTTGTGAGGAATAATAAAAGGAAGTGCTATGTTATGGCAACAAATACCAGTGATGTACCCCTAGGCGTGGAGATAGAACCACAAACATTGGAGCCTTTCGATATCTTCAGTTCATGAGGCGAAGATTTTTACCCAGCTGCAGAACACCCGTCAAAAATCGAAACCAACGAAGATAGAATACAAAAAGTCTTAGAAGCCCTAAACACAAAACATTTGAACCACGAGGAACTAGATTTCGTTATCAATTTAGTACCCTTTCGTACCCCCCAGACCTCGACAAGGTATCACTCCCTGGGGGGAAGGGTAAGGGGCGCTCAACATCGAAGTTTTTCAAATATTCAGGACTTACGGCTACGGCGTCAACAATCTGCGAGGCTCATGACAGTTTAATTGGAGAACGTAAAGAAGTAACGAAGACGTATAAACGCATGCGATCAAAATTCCATTGGCCACAAATGCGCAACGATATTCAAGATTACATCCGAAGATGCCAAAGTTGACAAGAACAGAAATTAGTCCCAGCGAAAACTCGTCAGCTGATGTTGATCACCGACACACCTATAGGGGTCTTCGACAAAATTTCCTTGGATACAGTAGGACCTCTACCAATCACACCCAGTGGGAGAGACATATTCTCATCATTCAAGATAATCTAACGAAATATTGCGTAGCAGTAGCAATACCTAACATTCGAGCTGCTACAATTGCAGATGCTTTCGCCAGACATTTCATCGCGATTTACGGTTCACTTCGCGCAATACTAACAGACAAAGGAACTAGCTTCATCGGAACACTTATGACCAACCTCGAGATATAGACCACAAACCAATCTCTGGAACGAAGTCTCATCGTCCTCACCAAATACCTCAAGCATTACATGGATAATTATGAAGACTGGGATTTATTAATACCGTTTGGGGTGTTCTCTTACAACACATCCGTTCATGAAGCAACAAATTTCACCCCATCACGAATCAATCTTTGGAAAGTCAGCTCGAGAACCATGCTCTTTTCCAATTAGCGAAAAATTAAAGTCATTTAGAGACTACTTAGTAGAATTAATAACACACATGACTCGAATCCGGAATATAGCCTCAGATAATATAAATAAAGCAAAAGTCCGTTCAAAAGGTTATTATAATATTTGTGCAAAGCCAGCAACGTTTAACGTATATGATTTTGTTTACGCACTCAATGAACCACGCACCAGTAAATTTGATCCACATTACATTGGACTGTACTAAATAGTAGACGTGATGGACCTGAACAACGTAGTATTACAAATACGCTATAAGTTAATTACAAAGCATCAAGACAAAATAAAACACACTTTCCGTTCATGGCAAAACGGTAAGTCGACCGTCTGCTCAAATATGGTCCCAATCACCCTGCTCCCGAGACATAACCTGGCAAACTGAGAGTCTACCTGAGGGGTACTCAACCCCTTCCAATCGCCGCCCCTGCAAACAACAACCAGCACGGAGATTCTGATGGGGAACAGAAGGATGGCATTACTGCAACGCTGACGCTGGACCGGCCACTCGGACAACTTCCACTAGACGTCGTTGATCACTGGCTGGACATGGGCTACGTGGTGCCCAGCGACGACTAAACTCTTACACCCCGCAACACCTAGCGATAAGTACACTAATTACATTACACTACACCCGACAATTTTCTTTTACACTTTTGCTTATGAAAGGATTTGTGCAGCGTTTTTCCTTCTTTTGAAAAGCATCACAAGAATCGCGATGTTTTGTCTTAGGGGGGAGATTACGTGTGTGAAATTTTCCCATACACCGCTCTCAACCATTTTTCGAGCTCGCGTCTGCGAAGGGAAAACGTCCTAGAATCCTTTCGCTTATCACACACCACTAATGGGGGTCATGATCTCGACCATCTGAATCATGACCATGGGAACGAGAGTAACACGACGATGACCCCGAAGGATTTCCTTATATGGAGATTCCTAACAAACCCCCACTCATTTTTTGGACTATATAAACCCTTTGGTTTCAACCCTCTTTGGTTAAAAGCTATACAGTCACGCGTATAGCTCACAGAGTTGGTTAAATCAGGCCTGTCCAGGGATTTGCGCGCACGAGTAGCCGCGAGTTGCTCTTCGCTCTCGGAGGCATCGAGCCAGGCCCAAGAGCGAAAGGTCTTCTTGGTGGGGGAATCTGTGAATGCCACTATCCCCACTCTTTTACGGCTGCCGCTCTTGCCGTCGCTCTTGCCTTCCCTCGCACCCATCCGGGTCTGCCCTTCGAGGGCAAGAGCAAAAGTTGGACGGGCCTGGGTTAAATCTAGTAAGATCGGGCTCGAGTCCCCTTCCGAATCAATAGTTAACCTCATAGAATCCGCGAGTTCGGTTTATATTCTATTTGACATATTGAAATAGCCACTCTTACGCCCCGCATTGTCAATGCGTTAACACCGTGCAACTAGTGGTAACTAATACACTTTATATAATTATTTAACCGCGACACTTACATTTGTATAATAACTAATTATTGAATATACGAATGGTGTTCACACGTTAATTGAGTAGATTCTTTTAAACCCATCCTTTACCAGGCGATCCTTATATATTAGTAACATATTCCCACTGATACAACTTTACCGCTCGAGTTGTATCAAACATAAATTAAGAGTTACGAGGCATTACTAACATTCCCCGCAACTCCCTAATTTCGCGTCAGGTTCGTCCGTATCCTACAGCTCCCTGATTTCGCACCAGGTTCTGTGAATAATCCAACCTCCTAACAGCTCCTCGACTTCGCGTCAAGTTCGTCTGTGAACTTCATCCTAGTGACTCTCCGATTTCGCATTGAGTTCGTTCATGACGTTTCACCCTCCTGCGGCTCCCTGATTATTAAAGTCAGTTTCTTCTACGGTTGACTCCATTCCTCGCGGCTCCCTGATTTCGCATCAGGTTCGTCTTCATCATCAATATTCCTAGCGGCTCCCTGATTTCGGATCAGGTTCGTCCGTACCTCTAAGTAACAAACTCATAAATCGTATTCCTTCTCAAATACCCTTCTCGCCGGCCTCTTGCGTTACCGCAGCCCCGGCTCGTCACAGTTACAACAAAATATGATCAATTTGATTGTATGAAATAGATTTCATTGTCACTTTGTTAACAAATTATTTAAACAAATTATTAATAAACAATTCTACTAACATTTTCTTTTGTCAATAATCTTTATTTCCGTCTCCGATAGATATTCAATGGTTAGATTAATCATGTATTTGCAGTATTTGCGCTATTTGCTGCGAAAATGATAAAATTAGTAAATAATGTTGGTTTTTCTATTGTTATCTACCATTTTTTAACAGCTATTCTTTAGTATAGCATTCTATACAGTATAATGCAACTTTCTAGACTCATAGAATATGAATTTATAGCTTTAGGATTTCAATATACAACGTTTTGCGTTCGTATGATCTCTATGTTACTAGTTTTTGCCGAGTTTGGGCGGCCATATTGGATCCGCCAGCATCTTTTTCAAAAATCGTGCAAAGGATTCGTAATCAGCGATAAATCCCAGTATACCAACTTTCGTTGATATTCATTTCGATTTGGCGTGGGAATCAATTCTTGTCCCTGACTATGTCATTTTCTCCCACTGTGCGCCGGCCGCATCGGCCGATCGCGGCTAGGAAATACAGCCTTTATACTTTACGCGCACCAATGACGAAGCGTGCTTGACCCGCTCTTATCAGAATTCACTCACGTTACACTTTGCATTCGGTCGGTCGTACACATCTGCACATGGGCGCGCGACTGAGAATTGCACATACGCTCCATGAACGCTAGTTCCCGTGTTCCTCAGTAGACAGGGACTTCAAACCGGTATGACTTTCATACCGGTATTACGTCAGCAAAGCTACACCGAAACCGATATCGTACCGATGAGTACCGAAACCGTTATAGAACCGAAATAAAGTAGGTGAATACCGAAATCGGTGAAGTACCGAAACCTAAATAAATTCCGGTATTTTCCGGTTCTTTTTTGCGTGACATGGTAGTTTAACCCCTTAACGCACAGTTTTTTTGAAAAAAAAACCGGCCAAAAAAATGAATTTTTTTGAAAAGTTAATGTGAAAAATTATAGCAGCATAAAATACAACGCCGCTCGAATTATCTCGAGTGTGCACAGTTTGGCCTGTTTAACACGCTCGAATTAACTCGAGCGTACAAGTTAAGGGGTTAAAGTATTATCTTCATAGCCCTTATTAATTCGAGCTGTAAAAACACCGACATAACGTAATATATTTTCATAAAAATAACAATATATTATTATACGTTTACCGATCATTTTTTCAATTTCGTAACCCACTTTAAATCTTTTAAGATATTTTTAGTTATATTTTCACGATATTTCTATGATATTTTGGTTCACGTATCAAAACACTTTGGATAGAAATTTGAAAAAAGTGTAGGATATATGAAAGTACGCATCAGTTTGTAATGTATGTTTGTCTTTATTATAATCTATAATTTTACATTTTTGGCATTAGCTCTAACAACTAATATATTATCAAGAATATTGTCAGATAAATTATAACGCAAATATGATAATACATATTACAAGGAAGAGAATAATCTTTCGACACCACTTGAGTTGGAGGCACTGCAAAAGTTATTTTGGCTAAGGAGTATAATTCCTATAAATTATTTTTATTTTTATACCTCAATTGTAAAATGTCTTCCTTGAAATCCAATCGAGGATAGGCTAACAATTTTCTAAACACACTCATGATACCCATGTAATTACATGATGTAAGTATATGTATTACCACTGCATTTTGTATTATCAAGTTCTCTTAACATTTGTTCGAGGTCATCTGCTTCATATTTATCTTCACATGTTGAAGTTGAAGTACTTGAAATACAGGTAGTAGACAACATCTGATATTCTATTTGCAATTTTTGTTTGTATTGCCAGGTGTGTACTAGATCGTTAGTGGCTTTCACTATTTGTTCCTTCGTTAAAATTGTATTAAAACGTACGTCAAGAAATATAGCTGCTAAAAAGACGTCATTATTAAATAATTTTTTTCGCGAGTTGTCATTGTCTCAACAAGTCTGCTAGCAAATGATGTTTGAATTTTTGCCGTTTTTAATTTACATTGGGTCCATGTGCGATAAAAATCTCCAATCACAAGGTGCTCTTCCTGTAATCGTTTTGTGGCGATACGTGCTGGTGTTAAAGAACGCACTAAATCTTTAATTTCTCCCCATGTTCGTGAATTTTCGTATTGGTCTTTATTTGTACCCCTATTATTACAAAATTCTTTTAACTGCAAAAGACATTCCAACATGTCTAATGTCGAATGCCAGCGTGTTGGACAGTCTATAATTGGCTTATTCTTTTGCAACGCCTTTAATATGCTTCTTATTACTGGTGTTCGCAACTTTTTGAATACTCTCCTAGCTTCATTTATTATAGCTGCAATTTTTTCATCTTTTATAATATCCGATACAGCTAATTGCAATGTGTGGGCTGCACAACGCACAGACCTAACTTGATATTTTTGTAATTTCTTGGCGTTTTCGTCTTCACTACAATTTGAAATGACTTTACCATCCGATAGCGAAAGTTCAAATTCAAATTCGTCGTCCTTATCATTAATATTTGTTTTATCAGTTTCGTCTTCATCGCTACTCTGCTGGAACTGCCAGTTAGATCCGCATTGAATTTTGAACTGCATCTATCTGGTTCAATGCGGTACTACCTGGATTTTCAAGCAGTGATTTTTGGCAATTCAAAAAAGAATCCGGTTCAATGCAGATATCCAGATCGATGGATGAAACGGGATTTTTCGCGTCCAAAATTTATCAGTTTCTATCAGGAATTGGATCAGAATCAGGATCAAAAATCTTACGGATTCAATCTGGAAATGCCACAAGCTCTTTCGAGTCCGTCGCGATCCGGATTGGCAAAGTAAATAATTCACAGGATGCATATGGAGTTTGAAGAGAAAGAATTTGGCTCGGTTTCCACCGAATTGGCGGATAGAAAATTAATGCGGTTCTATCTGGACAAAACACATACTTCGAAAAAATTGATTCGGTTTTATCTGAAATGACCATCACAGAACATAACAGTTTCCGTCTGAAAATGCCACAAGCTCTTACGAGCCCGTCGCGATCCGGATTAGCAGCGAAAATAATTCACGGGATGCATATGGGGTTTGAAGAAAAAAATTTAACCCGGTTTCCAATGGATTAGCGGATAAAAAATTAATGCGGTTCCTTCCGGGTTTACGAAACTCATACTTCAAAATAACTGATTTGGTTCAAACACCGCTAGGTGCCCGCGATAATGGTAACTCCTCTCGCGGCAGCGATATGCGCTGCGAAACATAACATCGGCGCCGCGAGCTAACGAGACAGCTTTCTCCGTGATCAAGACTTCGATGCAAGATTGATACGGACATAGTAGGTTTAAGAAAAAAATTATATCAAACCTCAGCTCTCGGTGGTAACGGTTATTCGACGACTCCTTGATAACCTGAGTAAATCGGTCGAGGGACCATAAATGTGTCGCAAATACAAATAAAATCAGGTAGTAAAATGGCTTGGAAAAACTGATGAGTATCATCTGAATTTTGATCTACACTTCTAGATTCTAGTTAGAAACAACTAAAAATTTGAGTCGATTTCATCTAAAAAGATGCGTGTTTGAACATGCATTTACGATATGCAAATCTGTGTAAGAACTGGTAGCAAAATAACTTGAAAAGACCAATAGATTCCATTTTGGTTTGGATATGGATTTCCAGGTAGAACCAGCTTAAAAATTAACAAAGTTACTCAAGAAGTTTACTAGTAATATGCGAGTTACTTCGTGTACATCCGAGCTGAACCGATGACAAATTGTGCTAGGAAATAGAGACAGATACCATAAAGATTTTTACATGCACATCCGGTTTGAAACTGAGAGAAAATATTTCATCTGGTTCAATATACAATTTACGGGAAGAAAACCACATCAATCCGGATTTAAAAATTTTTAATGCGGTTCTAATTGGCAGTTCCAGCAGGGTATCGTTATTATTATTATTATTATATTCTATTTGATCCTTCCCTACAAGTTCAACAAGTTTAAACATGTTTGACCCGTTATCGGTCGTAATGGAATAAATCTGACGTAGGGATATCCCATATGTGAGCAGGACATTTTTCACAATTTCTTTAATATTTACAGCAGTGTGCCTATCATAAACTTGTTTTACTGCTAACTTATTTAAAACTAATTTTGTTTCCTCTATATACTGAATGTTTATACCAGGGGTTGAAAACAGTTATGATATCGGTTTCGGTTCTCGAAACAGTTATGAGAAGCGAAATAATCTTGAAACAGTTACGAGTGAAAAGGGTTCTGGCCTATATCGGTTTCGGTTCCGGTTCTACAGAACCGATATTATATCGGTTTCGTAACGGTTATATATTGGTTATACAGTAAACTCTCGCTATGGGACTGGGCTCGCCTCAACCATGCGTAAGCGCCTTTTAAATTATTAATATTAATTTCACACTTGTTTAAAGTATTGCTAACATTAACAGTAATAACTTTCCTAATATCTACAAACTTACTATCTACTAATTTTATATTAATTATGAAGATTATTAACTATTTTTTTTTAATAAAGACAGTGTCTCGAGGACGACAATGTGTCTTGTTGGGAAATATAAAACTTTTTGTATTAAATTCCACGTGCTCGCAACTAGCTCAGGAATACAAGTGACACTGGCCTATTGGCCTTAAACCTTCCGACCCAGAGAATCGCTCTTCGCGTTTGTTTATAAGATCCTTCATCGCTGAGCCTCACTATCTAGAATCTCTCTTTTCAGTACTTAATTTACAGATGCTGTCTTTCATTTCGGCTTTTCCTGCATTGATGGAGTTTTAAAAGGAGAGATACCAGATAGAGAGGCCCAGCGATAAAAAGACTTATAAACAAATCGAATTTCCATTAGAAAAATTGACATTGATCGTAAATATTTTGGAACGTGCTATGCATACCCGATGCGTAACCGATAGGATACATTACTGTTATAAAACCGAGATATAACCGTTACGGAACCGATATAATATCGGTTCTGCAGAACCGTGACCGAAATCGATATAGCCAGAAATTTCGGTTCCTTATAACAGTTATTCAGAATATCGGTTCTTTCATAACTGTTTCAGTCAGAACCGATATATAACAGTTTGAAACAGTTATTTTCGGAACCGTTTCAACCTCTGGTTTATACCCATAAATGAGCGATCCATACAGGTGGCTAAATCAATTTTTAATGATAATAGTTTGCCTTTCAATTTTTCCCGAAGTTGTTTACGAAACAAGTTCGCTTTCAGTATAACATCATTACGGACTTCTTGAGATGAAATATGTAAAGTGGAAGTTGATGGAATCATGTTGATAATATTTTGAAATGCTTTATCATTGATTAGACTAAAAAGCTGTTCATGTATTGTTACTAAATGTACGCATTCATGTAATACGTCTTGTTTAATACGTTTAATTTTATTATTAGAATTTGCAGATTCTATTCCTTCATTTTTTCGCTTTTGATTGCAAAGCATAATTAAAGTGAAATCAAATGGATGATTGGTAGATAAATGCGTCAACAAATTGGTGCCGTGTTTTCCATAAAATTACGCAAATATGAGTCATACAATAATATTCGAATACTTACAAATTTGGACTTCCCTAAATAAAAGAACTTACTGCAACTTCACAACTAAACTCATTAATTAAATACATTGATTTTTTACGTGCTGAATCATATTTAAAGTATGAACAGCATTTACTTTTTTGTGACTCATTTTTTCTATGTATAGACAGTAACAATAATTATAATAAACTAATAAACTAATAATTTAGTAATAAACAAATAGCAATGCTTAATAAGTAATAACTTTGAAAAATCTTTCTGTCACTTCTGCTAGTATCTATGGAATAGCTCAAAGCTCGAGCATTAGACTGACGAGTACACACTATGTCTTGATCACCGATGTCAGGAAAAACCTTTAGTTGTTTACATTTCACTTTCCCCGCACGAAGCGTCGCGTCGCAACATAGATTCGTACGCGTAGCGTACCAAAACAATGGACGGGGTTATAGAGAGGGACAGAGAAGTACATAAGAGCCACACACTAAAAGAAAAGGAAGGAATATGTTATGTGGACTAATGTACGTCCTGATTCGTAGCTTCATTACAGCGTGGCCGCAGAAAAAAGAAAAGAATACAACGTTTCCCTTTCTAATTCTGGCAGTCGCAATATCACTTTCTTCTTTACTTGCGAACCCATTATACATGTTATCTTATGATTAGCTTCAGTATTACAGCAATGTCAATATCATATACAATCGTTGATGTTAGATCCTTGTCTAATAATATTTTGAAAACTGTAATAAAATCCGAAAACCGATAAGATTACCGGTAAATATAGGTAAATATACCGGTATTTGCATATATCGGTATGACGTCATACCAGTATTTGCATATTTCGGTTTCTATAAAGGTTTTGAAGATGGAACTGAAAAATACCGGTATCATACCAGTATTTTCAGTTTCGGTAGAAGTCCCTGCCATTAGGACGTTACGCAATTTACATATTCGCGTCGGTACGCTACTTGATATATCATGAAAGAATGTAACAATATTTATTATAAGGAACAAAAGGAAAAAAAGCGATGGTGAAACACACCAAAGTCGTGCACAGGATGGAACTTTCGCGGCGTAAAGATACGCCGTTGCCAGTCAATGTATTCATTTTACAAAGTCTCTAACATCAAGTGCATAAGCTGATTAATTTCCCATAAAATGATTCAAACTGTAATTTGGAAATCAGATAAAAGTGGTTTTCTATTTATACGAATTTATTTTATTGTTAGTGATATTTAGATTCAGAATTGAAATATGTTATACATTAGATAGATATTATGCAATGTATGTATCATATTGCACAATTATGTGCCATTTATGTACCATTTATGTAATCTACACAAACGGGGTATCCCATTTGAAGTGAACCGCGCAATTATCTCAAAAACTAAACTTTATTGACAAAATGTTTGAAGTTAAACTTAATTTGTTTCGAGAGGGACATCTTGTGATGGTCACAAATCTTATCTAGGTGGACGTGCCTTCGAAATTTTGAGTAGATCTTTGGTTTTTTTTTTAATGAAAATGCTTTTATTCAGATGGATGTGTAGCTCGTTCCGTGACAAATTCATTGACCTATAATATATTGATGTTCTTAGATCATTCAAGGTCATTTAGAGCCGTTGAAAACTTACCTTCTTTGATCGTCCGGAAATTGCTCCTTACCTTCGATATTCGAAATGATGGCCTCGGACGTTAATGCACTGATTTACTCTATCCCTAAAAGGTAGTTGCACCCTCTCCAATGTTGCAGAAGTAATTTATCGATAGGCATCCCTAATACGATTGTTATATTATCAAGGGCCGTGGATTCTTCCCGAAAAACTTGATCTTTTATGAAACCCCAGACAAAAAAGTCCACAGGTGTGAAATCCGGAATCCATTACCCCTGATAATACGAAAAATTGTATTAGGGAGGTCTGCCAATAAATGACTTCTGCAACATTGGAGAAGGTGCAATTATTTTTTAGGGATACAGTAAATCAATGCATTGACGTCCGAGGTCATCATTTCAAATACCGAAGATAAGAATCAATTTCTGGACATTCAACGAAGGTAAGTTTTGAACGGCACTAAATGACCTTGAATGATCTTAGAACACTCCAATGTTAGCAAAATAACGGCACCGATTTCCTCGTAACGAGAGCGGTTCCCCTTCCTTCGATCGGCGAGATGATCGATGCTTTCCAGAAGCAGGGACGTCGTGGCAAGAAGTATCGCGCTCAAGTGATTGAGCTCGGAAGATGGTGGTAGTAATATGATTTCACGAACAACCAATATATTAAAGGTCGATGAATTTGTCACGGAACGAGCTACACGTCCATCCGAATAAATGCATTTTCATTTTAGAAAACCAAAGATCAATTTAAAATTTCGAAGGTACGTCCACCTAGATAAGATTTGTGACCATCACAAGATGTCCCCCCTGAAACAAATTAAGTTTTACTTGCAACATTTTTTTAATAACGAATAGTTTAGAAGATAATTGCGCGGTTTACATCAAATGGGACATCCTCTATAATAGCGAGGGCCAGGTGGGCCATTAAGGAGCCTGACCTCCATGATGTTTACCAGAGCCGCGCGGAAAGGGAGCTCGAAAGCCAACGTTAACGTAGGCGTGCAACGGATAGGGAAAACTATAGTAATGTGCGATGCAGGCTCTTACCTGTAGGATAGGCTTGAATCACTATGATTCTTGGGAGTGTCCCCAGTGTTCGCTGCCACTGAGGCTCCCAAGAAGGGCAGTTATTTCAGCCAATGGGTACGAGCCTACACCGCACACTACTACTTACACTCGTACAGTTTTCTCTATTCGTTGTAATACCTACACCCGCGGCATCATTGGCTTCGAACTCCCCTTCTTGAAGAAAACGCTATGAAAATCGGGCACCTTAATGGCCCAACAGGCCCTCGCTGCTGTATACGGAAATTATTAATTCTATTAATATTGCACAACCTATTCTCTTTATTTATCATATAGGTATGTTATTGAATTGTCATAAGAAATATTCTATGTTCAATGTATTTTAATCATTCTTGGGGGTGGGGAGCCTACCCAGTAGGGTCAAAACAACACACTTCTTTGGGAATTTTTTCTAGAAAAACCGATACACTTTTATTATTGAACACTGTCTACTGTAAAGAGTACAACATTTTAAGTATAATACAATATTTTTTGCGTTACAAAATATTGAATGATTTCCGTATTATAGGCGATAACGTCCATTGTTTTTAGGCATTTTGCGGTGACTATCGTAGCTTGGTGCGGGATCATCTGAAATCGAAAATTCGATTTTTTTTTAGATAATATGTGAAATTATCTATGATCTTTCGAGTCCGAATTTTGAAAAATTATTTTGTGACAAAATGGCTGCATCGATATTTGGCAAAAAATCGCACGTTTTTCACGTTTAAAAAAATGTGGACCAAAAACAAGGAAACACTCCCGACCGCGCTTAGATTATTAACCCTAAAGCCACAAATAAATAGGTTCATTCCTTTTTGAGTTATGTTAGTCACCGACTTTGAAAACATGATTTTGAGGAAGACGCCTTTAAAGTGTTGAGTCTAGTTTACACCTAAATAGAGAATTAATTTTTTGACTTACTTAGTCATCGATTCCTGGTGCATATAATAATCCTTCTGCACCAGCTGCCGCTTCCAAAACTCGAATTGGTCCTGTCTACGATGCTGCCTCCCTTTTTTTCTTGTTTCTGCCGTCATGTTGGCTGCGAGCGCTACATCGAGGAACGTTCTTAGACGTGTATAACTTTGTCATTTTTGGTCGGATTAACTTGACACCTTCAGGGAATATTTTAAAGATGTTGTACTTCAAGAAAACATCCAAATCGAAATATCTGGTTTTCGAAAAATTCTGGGTAGGCGTCCCCCCTTAATAGATGTAAAGAAATTGAAAAAGTCATTTGATCTTTTTATAATATTATATTAATACAGTGGATTTATTATTTTTGCAGTTTACAATACCAGGAAGTAAGAGAAATATGCAACCAGAAATTTATGTAACTATAATAGCTCATACGCCATTTTTCACAAGGCCTGCACAGCAAGTTTTAGTACAGGGTTGGCTAGTAACTGTGAATAATGTTGATCAACTTACAAATTTGATAGAAAAACAGCTTAATATATTAGAAGAGAAAGTAGCGTCTGTTACTGCTGTAGCTAATCAACAGCTAGAAAATTTAAGAGCTGAAAGTGAACGTTTGGTGGGTGGCCTGTTCGAAGAAAACACTACTTATTTAAATAAAAGTAGCAGTAATTGTGCTGCGAATCTTTCGATAATTTCACCTGAATCAAGTTTTGTGAATATGTTGAGATACGGAATGTTAGCACTTACGCTATTGCCGGAACACAGCTGCGCACGTAAGTTTCATATATGTATATATTCGAACACGTATTAAACTAACAAATGCAAAATACAGTATTGTCTCCGTATGTGCTCGGTTTGGTGTACACGATAGGTGTTCGTCGCTACCCCCACCACTTCTGTCTCACTCTTGTCCGGCGAAGGCAATAGCGAGATGGAACGAGAGCGAGCGAGAGCCACTGAAAGCGAGCGAGGACGGTACGAGACAGACGACGCGTTGATGTTTTGTCTCCCTCCGTCTTTCGGGCACCGTGACACTCCATCCTTTGCGTGCGCAACAAGCGTGCGCGATGGTCGCAAGCACTTAGGTGAGCACGGGAACCGCATCGCAAAATCGTGACGCAGGCCCGGCTCAAGCCTTTTTTGCGCCTTAAGCGAACTTGTCAAATTGCGCCCTTTATTATAATACATTTATTTGAGATTATTTATGACTTTACTCTGCAAAATTAGGCGACTGCCTAGGGCGGAAAGTCGACAAGAGGTGCAAAATGATATTTTCATTACTGGTATTGTGGAAAATAAACTTTAAAATTAAATATTACAAGTTGTACTATAAGTGGTTTAAACTACGAATACAAATTCAGAGTAAGCTTATCAATAATCTCAAATAAATGTATTATAATAAAAGGCGTAATTTGGCAAGCTCGCCTAGGGCGCAAAAAAGACTCGTGTCGTGCCTGGCTATCTGACCGTGGCGCGCATGCGTCGAGCAGTCACGATTCCATCTGAGTGCTCGCACCCGTCGCGCACGCTCGCCGCGCACGCAAAGCGTTCCATCTCACTCCCCCCTTCGGCCAGAAAGGAGCGAGAAACGAACACTCGGAATTAGGGATCTGTTCACGATAGGAGTTCAACGCCGGTCCCGACCAGCGAGCACATACGGAGACAATACTGTTTATTACTAACCATGAGTGTTTTCCAAGTATAACATTGATTTTGTAACTAGTTTTTGCATAGTAACAGAGTTTGCAATACGGAATCTAATAACATATCTTAAAATTTGAATATCTCGTAATCTATTGATTTTTTAACACATGTACTCTAATACAGTAGTCCCAGAATGAGCTGATAATTTTTGGCCCGGTTAAGCTGACCAGCGTTGTCAGAAGGGAGAAAATAGCCGCGTAGAGGATTGGTGACGTAGTAGCCCCCTAGAGCATACTTTGTTGCAGGAATGTCTCACACACAAAATACTCTCGCCCTCGGGCCAACTTGCACTTTGTTCTCCCTTCTAGCTACCCTATCATAAAATGGTCGCGTCGTTTTCAGCCACGTATTCGGCGAGTCAAGGGTACTCGCCGAACCGACCATACGGTGACCAGGCGTAGGGATAAACCCCAGGCCCGAGTTAGCTTCCCAGGCCCGCAACTTACAGTTGCAAGTGCAACGTGTGACGTCCCGGCCCCACAATGGATGGCGCCGGCCAGTCTCCGCCGGCGCCGCTAGAGGTCTACTCTTCTTGCAAGTCCCTACTTCCACTCGTTCGCATATATACGAGTTCCAAGTTATTTCCTCTTAATCCCCGTGTGTCTAGGGCAGGGGCCGTCAGCTATACAGCTCTACTGATGGGTCTGGCTGACGGTCCCAAGACCAAACGCATATCATCTTTTCCTCCTCCATCTTTAAATTGCCAATCCACCTGCCCCGCACGGTACTCCAAAAAGCGTGACCGGCCTTAGGGATTACGGTTGCACACGCAGCCAACTAAGCAACCCATGAAACCACAAGGAGAGCGAAAAGATAACGAGGGTCCAAGATATCGTGCGTGGATCACTGGTCTAAGACCATCCGCGAGGCTAGCGAGAACCGAGCATGATCGTAATCGGACCCGTGACACCCGGAGACGAACACCGCCCCGGGTAACGATCCAAAGGGGAACCGACACAGGATCCCTGACACTGTCGACACGCGATCAACAGCGAGCACGACTTATCGCCACACCTCGTCCCCGTTAGCAGGGAACGAGATCACCGAGGCACCGTCGCCCAAGCGGAGACAGAAGCGGCCGGCACGTAGCCCCGAAGGAGAACCGTCGCACGGCGCGACCAGCGGAACACGGTACCACCTACAACACCGTTCACCCTGGACTCGCTGTGCAGGGGCGAGCCGCCCGGTCCGGATCCAAGCAAAGAGATCACCGGGATCAGGCCCCCTCTGCGCGCAGCCGGAACAACCGGAGGCCCCGTCCCCGCGGGCGAGCTAACAACGAGCAAAGACAAGAGGCCCACAGAAGGAGTCGCGATGGGCCTCACAGGCACCCAACCATCAACGCCAGCAAAACTGCTATCAACAAAGCAGAAGACAGACCTACCAAAACAGGGAAACCACCACCACGGAACGGATTCGGGCCGGCCTGGTCAGCCACCAACCAGCCGACCGACCACAAAACAGATTAAAAATAAAAATAGATAACCTAGAGTCGCGGATAAACACCAGTTTAGCCGGCCTATCCGGGACGACATCAATTGTCAGCTGGACAGTAGTATAGCAAGGAGGATTCTAACGCAGGTCCTCCAAGAGGAGCACGGGGGAGTGCGGTCGAGGGAAATTTAGGCGCGAGGGGAGCGGGGTGTGGAAGACTGGTTGCGCGCGCACTAGCCGCGGAATGGGGGAAGCCATAATCGTGGAGGGGATCAGTCCAATCCGAGCCGCCGCGGAGACCTCTCCAGATCTGGCCCAACGCCGGAAATTTTTCAGAGGGAGGGGCCCACCCCCGAAAACTTTTTCGTACCTAACCGATGAAGAAGGTGACCTTGGCCCACCCCAGAAAATTTTTCAGAGAGAGGGAATGACTCCCAAAAATTTTCCCAAACCAATACTTAGCAAACAGACATTTTTTCCCCCCAACGCAGAGAAATAATAATAATTTTATGATCAGCAATCTACCGAATCATTATGTAGAAATATTATTTCAAACAAATATGCAGCGAGCATTCTAAAGTTTTTAAAGCTAACAGCATTTCGAACGTCGCAGCGTATCGCGCGATTACGCATAATTTGAATCCCCTGAGAAAGATGTGCAAGATGATACCTACCATTTGGCAGCGCGAAGAAGGCGCGAATCATAGAATTATGTGACGTCAGCTGAAATTTCTTTCCGTACCAACAGACATTTATTTCCAACGCAGAGAAAGAATAATTTGAATCCTCCGTCCGCGTGGATCTGCCGAACAATATGTAGCAAACAGACACTCTAAAGTCTAAAGCTAACAGTATTCTAAATCGTTCTGATTTAACGCCGCAACATATCGCGCAATTACACATAATTTGAGTCCTCTGGAGCAGCCGTGCGTGATGACGCCATTTGGCAACGCGAAGAAGGCGCGAAAGAAATATACTTTTTAAACGTCGAATCTTAAAATTATGTGACGAGGAAAGAAGGTGGAATGTGGGTAAATAAAATGGGGAGAGAATATATATTTATGATATTATATATTGCTAGATAAAAGAAATAACAATAATATAGTTTAATATTTTTTTTCCTACGAGCATCAGCTAGAATATCATTGATGGCACATGCTAATAGTTCGCAATCTACAAGATAACCCTTGTCGTAATATTCACTATCAAGTATGATTTTAGCAGCACGACGCGTGTCTAATTCACAGGCAACATCGCTCTGTTGTGGCACGATGACAAAATTTGAAAATTTCGTCTGCACGTTGTAATAATATTGAGATTTAATATTGAAATTTTATATAAATCCAATAATGAATAATTTCCAATTAATAAAATTACTGAAAATATTGTTAAAAATAAGCTTACTTCATAAGAAACTGACTGTGAAATTGACCCAATCGCTCCTAGTATTGAGTAATTAGAATTTGAAGCCCAACCATCAATTACCACAGGGTAAACACCTATTCTTAATACATATAAAATTCCAATTTTTTATTGAATGTAGCAAAAACAAAGAATTTATCAAATTAAGTCCTTTCATACAAAAATTTATTGGATAAATATAGATACAAACCGATCTGGCTCACGTTAATCTGAACTCAAATCATGTAAGATATTAAAAGTCGAACAGACTTAAAATTTAAACTCCTGCATTTAAATTATATCTTAATTCAACATCGAGGTCGTCATCATCCTCATAAATATAGGTAATCAAGCAAAGGTGATAAACAGAACATGGAAGAAAGGGGACTTTGCGGAAGTATGGAAAGAAGGAATAGTAAGTCCTGTGTTCAAGAAAAAAGGAGAAAGGGAAATGGTTAAGAACTATAGGGGCATAACTTAGATAGACACGGATTATAAGAAACACGCGGAAATTCTAAGAAGAAGATTAGAAGAACAAATGGAAAATGGGATATTAAACGATACACGGGTGGGATTCAGGAGAAGGAAAGGAACAGTAGACGCAACAGCGGTAGTTAAAATGGCTAGAGATATAGAAACCTCAAAAGAAAGAGGAAAGCTATACCTGTTTTTCGCGGATATGAAGGCTGCATTTGATAGATTGAAAGGGGAAGAAATTTGGAAAAGACTTTAAGAAGCAGGAGTAGGCGAACAACAAAGAATAAGGATACAGGAAACGTACGACAGAACTATATGCACGTTAAGAGTGAAGAAGAAACTGATAGGAAAGTTTTTAACAGGAAAGGGTGTTAGATAAGGGTGCCCGTTAAGCTCGACACTTTTCAATGTCGCATTTGCAGACTTGGAAAAAAGAAATTAGCAAAGAACAGGAAGGAGGAGTCGTAAAAGGAAAAAGGAAGATTTGGACAATTTCATACGCGGATGATGTTGTGTTAATGGCAAATAATGCTCAAGGACTGAAGAAGATGATAAAGAGATTCGAGAGATACATACAGAAGAAAGGCTTGGAGTTAAATGTGCAAAAGTCTCAGATAATGATATGCAGGAAAGCAGGAGAAAAAAGAAAAGAGGAAAGATTCCGTTGGAATGAAGAAGAAATAAAAAGAGTAAGAGAACTGGAATATATATATGTATATATAGGTTATACAGTGAGAGAGAAAAACGAGGATAAACACCATATTAAAAAAGTAGTTAGAAAAGCGAGTATGATACTAGGAAAAGTATGGGGCATTGGAGAAAGATTATTCAGAGATGACTGGAGCAGAGTCTATGGGGATGGAGAAGGTATGAGGAAATAGAAAAGTTGCAGGCGAAATACATACGACGGATAATGAAATTGGAGAGATCAACACCAATGTACTGGCTGTTAAAAGAAACAGGAAGAGATGACATAGCAATTAAAATGGGATTAAGGGCAATGAAGTTTGAAGAGAGGCTAATAAGCTCGGAAGAAGGATCGATAAGATATGAATGTGTGAGAAGACTAATGAGAGGAAATGAAAAGGGAAAGAATGAGAATCAAATTCTTGGAAAGGAGAGGATGGTCAAATGAAGAATGGAAAAGAAGAAGATTAAATGGGAAAGAAGTGTGGAACAAAAATAGAGCAGATAAGTAAAAGACATCCAAGAACAAGAAAGAGAGATGAAAGTAAAAGAGTCAAAGGTCCTAAGAGAATTAAGAAAGGTGGCAAGGAAACCAGGAGATAAGCCGAAATACTTATGGGGAAAAATGAAAAAAGGAGAGGAGAATTAGAAAGGGTAGGAAGATTCATACAGGGTAGTGAAACAAGGGCATGCAAATATTGACTAATGAAGGAAGAGGGGGTATGGAGGCTTTGTAAGAAAGAGGAAGAAACAGTGAAACACGCGATTGAAGCATGTAAAGTAAGTGGAGAGAGTGGCAGGAATTGGGCAGAGGTAATTAGAGGAGAAGGGAAAAACTTAGCTATTCTACAGGAGACAATAGGCAGAAGGAAAAGATGGGAAGAATAGGAAAGTGATAAAAGAAGATTATGTAACATAGAATAGATTAGGAAACACTTGTAAAATAGAAAAAATTGTTAAGACACAACAGGATAGATTAGAAGGGTAGGACTTACACTGACACAATCACAGGAATGAAATGGAAAGAGTATATGATCATTAAATTGTGACACGAAAGTGGGCAATAAATTTTATCTTTTTTATTTTGTATTTTTATATTTTACTTTTTATATTGTATTTTTATATTTTTAAATTTCTCTTTTTATTTTATATTTTTACATTATATTTGTATAGAGAGAACTCAAAAATGTTGAGAATAGTGCGGATTATTTAGAGATAGAGAATTGAGGCGATACAATAGATACGTAATAGTTTCGGCGAATGTTGTCGAGATACTACTGTTCTGTGTAACTAAGCACTCGGGTCGGTCACGAGAGCGTGAGTGTATATGAGTGTAGGTGAGGTGTTGTATGGATGAGTATGTATGATGTCGCGAAAAGTAAATAGGAAGTCTATCAGCTGTTCGAGAATGTTTTAGTTGTCTTGCGGCTGATGTGAAAAAGAGAAAAAGAGAAAAAGAGAAGGAAAGAGAAGGAGAAAGAAAGAGAGATTGATAGGGAGAGAGAGATGGTTCTACCGAGACACTACTTATATTCTATTTTTATATTTTTTCTTTTTATATTTCTATTTTTTTCAATTATTGTAACAATATATATTACAATCTATTTATTTGCCTGTCTTCCTCCTTCTCTCCTCATCAATTTCTATCGACTCCGCATAATTCTTTCTATGATTCTCCAATTGTAAAGATGACACAAGATATTAAGTCGCTGTATTTCAAAACAGGAGACAGTAACATTTTTTATTTAATCTTGAGCTATGTATAGACTATGTGCATCCGCGATTGCATGAAACTGCATATCTGCATTATATTAAATTTATTTTAATTTTAATTCCAACACTACGACAAGAAAACCGCGGATAGGTCTTTTAAAATCGGAGACCAAGTGCCACCTCACGACGAGACTCTATGACGCAGCAGGTCAAAAACTAACACCTGCGTGGATAGATCCCTACACGATTCAAAACACGCATGATAACAATAATTACAGTATAAAAGGCGACGAACGGTCCGCGTACACGCGAACTGACTTAAACACTTTATGGAATAGGGCAGGAATTAGGAAATGATCGCAGTTATGAAGGAAAGTAACGATACACTAACAATCATATAGGGATAAAACTAAGAAATGTAATTTATTGAGAGAGAAAAGGGGAGGGCGAAAATACAAGGATAAGCACCCCAATTACACATCGCCGTCGCAGTCACGTAGGGCGCGGCATGCCTCCAATAGCGACCACAGTCGATGCCGTGGACCTGGCCCCACGAAAACGTCCCCATGATGTTCTACATAAAAGGGGGGGGGGGAGGGCCCAATTGTAAAACTATTACCACACGTACGGAAATAGAAACAATAATTAAACCTGCAATCACCGGTACAATCAGACACTCACCAAATAGAGCCCTCAGACCCCACGAGTCACCAGCCTCGCCCCAGAAATCGGTCTCCTGGAAGAATCGGCGACAGTCCGCCCGATATTCCCTGATCGCCTCCATGTAAGCGATACTGATACAGCCTGACGGTGCGGGACACTGGAAACGCTAGAAAAATAAACGGATAGATAGTATAATAAAATAACACACACACGAAGCACAAACAAACACCACTCGCACGTACAATTAGAGCAAACATAATGTCTCGGGGCATGTCTAAGATGACCGACAACATCTTTGTCCAAGAAATCACAACGAAATAAGAAGCAATCAAGAAAATCGAGCCCCCTATACCCTCACTTCTCACTTCTATCCAGGCCCAGGCAAAAGAAGACAAACTGTCCTACGTTATCAAAAATTTATCTCGCGCACGCACGAGGTAAGACTTCGCAACCAACAAAACCAATCGCCGGCTACACCTCGACATTATATTTTTCAGAAATTCCTTCCTACAAACAACGATATTACTCGTAGGAGGGGCACCCCTCCCCGGCACAGATTTCGCTATAAAAGAATTCCAACACGTTCCAATCGTACCACTCTGAACGTGTTTCGAACGTCGTGTTTTGAACGCAAAGTGGTACGATAGACGTTCGAAACACGTTCAGAGTGGTACGATAGACGTTCGAAACACGTTCAAAGTGGTACGATAGACGTTCGAAACACGTTCAAGAGATATGGTGTAGCCGAATGATGAGTGCGAAGAAGGAAAGGATGATCTGTGAAGGATTCGAAGAAGATGAGCGCATGGAGGAATGGGATGGTCAGTGAAGAAGAAGTTGAAGAGGAAAGGCATCCTACTTTGCAACGTATGCAACTTTAGGCATGGGCCCCCATGTGATAAATCCCGTTATTGTGGATAGTGTAAAGAATCTGTAGTGATGCTCGGTTGGTATAATATCGGGTTTTTCTAAATCGTTTTGTAAGTCTTCTAATTTGTTTGCTAACTTTATTTAATTCTTCCGGGTGTCTGTTTATCCTTTTAAGCACGAAATTTCTGTTTCGGTACGAATTTACAGTGGTCTGTGGAAGTGTAATTTCATCTAATAACAAATTGTAACCGGGTAAGTAGTTCCATGTTTTTTCTATTCCGTATTGTTTTTCAGTTTTTATTGTGAATTCGGCGGTAGTGATTGTACATTTGTTTCTTATTGTTATTATTCCAGAATCCATAATGCTATACATATTTCTGCTATTGTTGTCGCAAGTTACTGCTAGTTGTATCGGTTTCGGCGCTATATAAATCCACGTGCCTGGTTGTTGTAATTCTATCAGAATCGCGTGATTCAGTGTCATAATTCGCATTTTACAATTGTTTGGATTATTTTATTGTTTGGGATTTTTTTGCGTTTTAACAATGGAATATCTAGTACTACAATAATTGATTTGGTATCTGAAAATGCGGCGAGCGTAAGGATTTCGTACAGAACGTGCATGTTTTCTAATTTTATTCCGATTGGGAAGTCTAGTCTTTTCGGAATATGTGCGAGTGCGGAAGTGAGGTATGTTATGATTTGTGCTGGTGGTATTAATCGTGGGTTTAGGACTCCTTACTTTATATCCATAATGAATTCTAACAAGTCTTGCGTGTCATGCAATAGTGTTTCCGAAACGCTGTTTATTAGTATGAGGTGTTCGTCTACTGTCTCTCGAAATTTAGTAATGTCAATTGCCTGTTGGAGTAAGTATTAAATTTGCCAAGTCGCGTTTAAGGGGGCCGTCTCATTTTTGTTATTGTCCGAATCGATCGAAGCGTCCCCAGTAAACAGACGAATCCTAATGAAACTACTGCGGTCGATAAAAAGAACTTCTACAGAGGTGACATCTCCAGGTATTCTATGTAGACGAATGTTTTACGCATAGTTGCCACATCTGCTGTTCTCTCTGTCTCTGCCGCGCTGTTGGCACAGAGTTATCTCTTTCTATCGAGAAGTCTTGAAGGAATACGGCACGAGAGCTGCGTCTAGCGTCAGAGCCTCGCTGAACGTAAAAGAGGATAGCAATAATGAAAGATAGAGAGGTTCGGGAGTGAAGTTAGGAAACATGTCAATGAAACAATACTAATTTGCGTATCAATAGTTTTTATTTATACGTAGAAGGATATAATATTTTGTATAATCAATGTGCAATTTCAAAGCATACAATTTAAAGTGTAACACGCCGATCGTAATGAAATTTATGAATGCTATAAATATATTTCGATGGTGTATTTTCACATTAAATAAAATCGTGGAGCAGGTTATCTCGCAACAAATTCATCTCGACACTTGATGCTGTACTAAATTGATTCATATTCTGTTATGAAATATCCTGCTCCACGTTTTTATTTAAAGTTAAAAAACACCATCGAAATTGTAGTACAAGAATAGAATTATTTTTTAGTTGTTAGCGCCTTTTTGATAAAATCGTTTAACATAACATTCTTTTATATATTTTTTTGTCTCTAAACAAGGTACAGTCATCACAATAAATCAATCCAACTTCATTGAAGAATTGAAATAAGACATTTAAGCTCTCCCTTGAAATGGACAATTACAGATAAAAAAAAGTGTACAATTTTCGAAGAATTATATTATCTTCTCTCATTCTGTGTAATTCCTCTTCTCCATTGACGGTCTTCCTACAATTTTGCCAGGTCGCTCATAACGAAATGTGACGTAGACAGTGTGGATCTGTAACACATTATGAAATACATTAGGAAATAGTTAATTGTTTTTTTATAAGCGTACAAAATTTTACCGTAGATTTAAAAGCTGTCAAATTTTACCTGAAATATGGTACTTATTATTCCATTTGTCCTGGCATTACTATCTCATACACCATGTTTGCAGTAATTTGGTAAAAAGTCCGCCTGTAGCAAATGATCGCAGATATATCGATAAGTTTGGTATAAAAGTAAAAGTTTGTTTCAATAATTCGTCGAACATCATGCATACCTGCGACGCCCGTATGTATCAGCCTACCGCACTTTGACCGAACCGGATTTCGTCTGGCTGCTCCTGTGAACTTAGAAATGTGTCTGAAAAAATTAAAGGGTGAATTAAATTTATTATTTCCTTCGTCACTTTCTTGGGAAAGTGACGGCGGCGCCGATCGACTCGCGTGATCGTATGATTTAGCTTTACAGCGCGGTGCCACGCCGGACCGATACAATAATTTCACTATTTTCGGAGGGAGACCTTTTTCGCTTTTTCAAGCTTTTCGGTTTTTCTTTCGCTCTCTCTGCTAGTATAAATTGTGACTCCCGAATAGGCATGCACCTATTGTGCCGACTATCTATTAATTCGGGTAACATGCATTCTAAATAAAATTGAACCAGGTTTGATTCCATTTCTCTTTTCTAAAACGCATCATCTCTCTCTACTTTTATAGATTTCAGCCCCTTCGGGGTCCAAACGCAAAATATACAGTACTTTCTGTCAGTAATATGTAACTGACCTTGTACTTGATAATAATAGTGATGCGTTTTGCTCATTGAAATACCTGCTTTACATGTGAACATGCGCTGGACAACGCGTACTTTTTCCAGAGCTTCTTCCGGCGTAAAGTTCTCCGCTGATTTGGGGCATTTAATTTCCAAAATACCCTCTTGACCGATGGTTCCATCCGGTGAAGCTCCTAAGAAGGGGATGCAGCTGTCGATGAAAATTCCATATTCCGCAATATCTGCGTATTGCTTCTTCAATTCTTCGCGAGCACTTTTCTCGCATTCTTTCCCGTATTCCACCGCGGGTTTACTAATTAACTTCGGATACGCAAATGACTTCACTGCATTTGCGCATAGCGTGTCAGGTCGGCGACGGCACACTTGTCCAAAATTGGATGCTGTCAACAATTTGGACCTATACTGCAACCATCTGGGGTTCTTCGCTTGTCCGATGGTTTCGTCTTGAATGTCATGTCTTTTGTCTTGCCACTCACGGAGCATTTGCATATGCTTTTCCCGCTCCAGTTCATACATTTCGGATGGCATGTCTGGCTTCTGCGCATTTTGTCCATAATCAGAATCTTTCTGCGAGGGCAATTGCTTGCGTACATATCGTGCAGCCTTCGTTTGCTTCTGTTTTGTAGCTCTCTTTTCCTTTTCTTTCTTCTTCTTTTCTTCCATTTGGCGAACAACTTTGGGCGTTTTCTTCTTCATTACCGCATTCAATCGCGAATGCACTTGGTAACTGTTGTGCTCCACGACAGCAGCAGCACATCTCCCCGTATATGATCCTCTTTCGGCGAAATTTAATCTTTTTCCGCCAGTGTACTTAACAATTAGTCCTTTCAAACTTTCCACAGCGTTATTATTGGTGTCATAGAGTAAGCTCTCCGCATAGGCTAACAGTGGATGAAGTATTTCTTTAACGTCCTGGTACACTCCAATTTTCATGAATTCTGGAACGATGTTTCTTTCATTCTCTTTATTCTTTCCATCGCAGAAATATTTTAGTTGTGCACACTCTTTGTGTTCACCAAACACATGGCACGGAACAGTCTGTATGTCGCCATGCAAATTCTTTGTTTTCTCGTCGGTTGATACATTCTGATTGTATCTAAACTTTGCGGCTTTTACGATGTCCGTGCGCATCCGGCGAATGCTACTTTTCACAATTTGTCTCAATGGTCCAGGAGTGGTCTTCTTCACAATCGCTTTCATTTTTGTGCAGAAATTTCGCAAAAAATGATTCGTGCATTCATTTTTTTTACGCGAATCTGTCTCTTATATGGGTCCGCATCAATAATCTTCTTATACACGCTGCTGTCCCCATCAGCAATCAGAGTTGAATAAACGAGCCCACGTTTTTCTACGCTAGTGTTGAATCCTTCTACCATAGCATCGCTTTCCACAGCAGTCGATGCTCGAGATGCATTCCAGTTTTTGAAGCATATGTGTTTTCGGGGTTCTTTCTTGTTTTTTGCAGCAATCCGACAAATTCTGCAAACTTTATTTCGAACGCCGTAAAATAAAACTTTTTTCGTGTGATAGCCAGCTATCACACCGACTCCAGACGCAGAATCGTAACATCCGCTGCGGTAGGATCTCTTCATCCAGCTTCCGTCGGCCACAACGGGGATATGAGGGGTTCCTGATCCGGGAAGAACGTCGCCTCTTTCGATCGCCAAACGTTTTTCTTCTTCAGCCGCTGCTAAGATCTCTTCTTCTGCAGCGGCAATTGCGGACTTGACGAATTCATCTTGATTCTTCACGAAGTCTCTCTTCGACATGCAACGTATGTTGACTCCTGCAAAAGTGTGTTCCAATTGGGCATAGCTGCCTCCACTTAAAATTGTTGCATTAATGGCGCCCTGATTTCTATCCACTTCTTCAGCTTCGTCCGATTAATTGTGGATTTCAGCTTTGTAATGGCATAAAGTGCACATTACGCTGAAGATGCTCTTGGAGCCACGCCGTTTCACACCAGTTATTCGTAGGTGTTCAATGCCACAGTCTTCCCTATCGTTTGCATGCTTACCTATCTTTTGCAATTGAGCAAGCACATTTGGGAAATTCATTATATCGTTGCTATTTAGGAGACGCGATTGCTCTTGCGGCTCTTCGCAACTTTTTCTATAACGAAATTATCTTCTTCGTTACTTTCTATATCAAAGTCTTCAAGCGCCTCTTCAGTTTCTCCCGAACTGGTCGTATGAGTATCTTCATCAGATGGCAAGTACATTATCTCTTGATGCGTATGATTTCGTCCATCGGATGTTGATGGTTCCTCTACTATACGCTCCTCGGCCACTTCTTCTGGACGTTGCCCTACGGCAGTATCATCTGTCCTTTTTCCGTTTTCTTGATTCTTCTGAAGGGCTGAAGACCTTCTCGTTTGGCGATGTACATTCCGTTTCGAAAATCTCCTTGCAGACGGACGTAATTGTCGGGAACGAAACGAAGGATTACTGTCCATATCTTCTGGCACGTCCTGCATGTTCACATTTCCAATGATACTCATTTTACACTACCCCAGCAAACACAACACAAACACAAACACAATATAACGCAACACAGCTCAAAATCCTTCTGCCCGTTACAAAACACGTAAACGCGAATCGTGAACGCGAAACGTGAATCCGAAGATTCGTTTGTGGTGCGTTATGAAACATATGACGCTTTACAAACCAAGCAACGGCCAGGGATCGGCGGGCTGCAGCTACCGCTGATGGAGGGGGAAACACCTACAGGAGCGGTGGTTGTGCGTGACTGACGCACGCAGGCACAGTTCATGTACCACAACCACCGCTTCTGTGTTTCCCTCTCCATCAGCGATAGCTGCAGCCCGTCAATCCCTGGCAGTCAATCCGTTACAAGCGACCAGGGGGGCCAAGCTTCCCTCTTACGAAAGTTGAAGCAGAGTTTGTAGCGCCTCCTGTCTACTAGGTGCGTACTAAACTGTGAATGTGTGAATCGGGACGTATGTGTATGTGTATACGTGTAATGCACCGCTTACTTTAAAACCTGTCCACGGATCGTCGCGCCAGCGACACGTATGCAGCAGATAGAAGGATAAACATTGAAACTGAATATTTCTTCTTTTCTTAGGAAAAGAAAATATATTCAATTTCTTTGTATATCCTTCTATCTGCTGCATACGCGTCACTGACGCGACGATCCATGGTCAGACGGCCTTAGAAAAGGTAAACCAGGGGAAGTGAGGACGCCATTTGAAGGATTTCTGGTCATTCCAAAATTTAATCTTTTAAATTTTAGTTTAGAAATGACAGGGGTCCTTTGAGTCACGTCTGTACTTCCTCCGATTTACCTTCTGAAAATATGAATATAATTAAAAGTAAAAGTATAATTAGATACATAAATATATGTTAAATGATATAAAAATTCTTTATTAATTTTAAATAATATTAGTCATTACAATTATTACAATAACAATGATCATATTAAATTCAACAATAATATTACAAAATTGATACAACTCCTAAAATATTTTACTTTATTTCCCAAATTGCTTCAATTCGTTGACATCAATAGAATCTGCAAAATAATTAAATTGTTTACAAAATAGCAGCTTAATATTGACATTTTTGCGATGTAACTAACCTAGGGAAATGCGAGTTAATCATACTCTACTGTACCTATCCGCCAGATAACTTTTATCCAGAGGCGAAGAAATCGGCCATTACAGAGGCTTTGTACGAAAATTAATAATTTGCTGATCGGAATGGCATAAAGATAGAAAAATTCAATTTGTACTACTATGCTACTATTCATTATTATTGAAAAATATCTGTTATTCTAACAGTTGAAACAAGGGAGACAGTATCGAATGTTTGTATTTTCTTACCAGTATGGACCTCCATACGTTCAGCTGCTTGCTGAACCTCCAGGCGGCCAATCCCTCCACAGGGTCCATTATTATCTGTAACACAAATTACAAATATTCATATTGTATAAACTAGTTAAATTCTAAGTTTAAAAAAAACAAACACATGCATTCTAAATTTTATAATAAGTATATATTTGTATTTCCTTACCAATATGTACATCCAACGGTTCCCTTACTTCCGGTACCTCCTGATGATCAACTGCATGCTGTAGCAAGCAGCTTACATCAATTGGTGCTACAAAATATTAAAATAGTTTTTAGTAAAGTAAATTATATGTAAACCATGCAAATGATTCTAGAGGTGAAAATAAGACGAAAATCAAGAATAACGATTTCGCGTTTGAGCCTCCATTTTGCAGTAATAATGGGTTAAATTTAAATTTCTGTCTCCTAAACTAGTAGTCGGAGGACTCTGGGCTTTTGTAGTTACATTGTCGACTAGCAATAGAACAAAACAGTATTCATACATTTTTCTGTATCTCTTAGGGTTTAACATTTATAAAGCTTTTAAAATCCGAGATGTCGGTAAGGAATGAATCTTGAATATTATAAACTTTATAAATGTTAAACCCTAAGAGATACAGAAAAATGTATGAATACTTTTTTGTTCTATTGCTAGTCGATAATGTAACTATAAAAGCGCAGTGTTCTCCGACTATTAGTTCAGGAGAGACGTATACAACTTATGAAAGGAAAAGAAAAGATTAACGACGAGAACGTTAAGTTATCCAGAATCATCCTTCTCTAATTATTACTGCAAAATGAAGGCCCAAACGCGAAATCGTTATTCTTGATTTTCGTCTTATTTTCACCTCTAGAATCACCCCTTACAATATTTTCAGCACGTTTTAAGAAACGTACACCCTATATATTAAACATACCTGGAAGTTCAAGCGTTGGAACAGCAGTCTTACAAAGATTCCTTTGTAATTTGTAGATGCCTAAGAACTGCGCATCGCAGATCTTCCTATTGCGAAGAGATTGGTGCATTAACAATGGATTGCCGCAAGCAGCAATCCATTTTAAGCACCTCTCTCGGTCTTTAACGATATCGGGAAATGCCCTCAGTAGTTTATTTCCCGATTCGCAACCTTTCACTTCACACTTCTTAGGCCCGGACATAATCTAAAACTCAAATTCATGCAATTAATAAAAAAAACTTACAGTATCTCAAAGACGTTATATTACAAAAATTACTTATCTTATGTGCTGACTGATCCACGTGGGTTATGGTGGGTTGCACTTCCTCGTGTCCGCGCCAAACATTTAAAAATGACGACGGTCGTCATGGTAACATTTCATCAACGTCGAAAGGTTGTGTGTCGTGCTCACTGATACACCTAGGTATGTGTGTGTGATGTACCTAGCGCCTCCTACCTACTTGGTGCTAACTAAACGGGAACTTCGGCCAATCCCAGACGGCTTGGTCCCCCTGCAAGCGACCGAACGTACACGTCATTACGAAATGCAGAATCAGGAAAATGTAAGTATTATATTGTATACTATTATACAGAGTGACTCTCTGGCTAGAGTATTCAAAGGCGATGCCGCCAATAAGCCACGCCTCGCTGAGTTTCGAGGATTTCGACGGTAGCAACGACATTCACTACGGCGTATTAAAAAATTCTTTATTCTTCATCGAATTGATATGGCAGTGATACCAATGAATTCCTGGCGTTCTCCTGATTAAAATCATGTCATGTAAATCGGACTATTTTTAACGAAGTTAGCGTGAGGCCATTTTCATCGGCACGTCATCGATTGACGCCATTTTCGCAAAGATCTGTTAAGAAATGCAGAACGTGGAATTCGTCACTTCCACGAAACTCAACGAGGCGCGGTTTATTGGCGGCATTGTAAACCGAGCGCTGGCTACATAGGGGTTAACGTGACTCAATGCAGTAACAATTCTTATTTAAAAATGTTGGATTAGTGTTGCCGAATACAAAATCACCGGTCTGCCGCGTTAGTTCCCCGGATTGACGCGGCAGACCGGCGATTTCGTATTCGGCAACACTAATCCAACAATAAGAACTGTGACTGCATCGAGCCATGTTGACCTATGTAGCCAGCTCTTAGACTATTTTCTTTGAGGACTCTAGCGAGAGAATCACGCTGTACAATCTTACTATTTGCCATGAAATAATACATTCATGATTTCATTTCCAGATGAAAGATACTGTCCCGACACCGGAAAGTGAAGAGGAGAAAAAGAGAAAGGAGGAGCAGGAGGTGGAAGAAAGAGAGAAGGAGGAGAAGAACGAGGAGAAGGAGGAGGCAGAGCAGAAGATGAAAAAAGAAATAGCGAAAGTAAGTTATGTTGAATGTGTGTGTGTTTCTCTGAAATTTATTTGGTATGAACGGCGAATATTTTTTTGGTCCGAATATTTTTCGAATTCACTATATGAGCCGCTGTTTTTGAAAGTGGTATAAGTCCACTTTTTGAAAAAATACTTCACTATCCTAAGTGTAAAGGAGAAATAAGATTGAAATATTAATAAGTTTGTTATTAGTAATTATCTTAACAAAGTTATTTATTTTTCATACTAGTTTGTTTATAAATTCATTATGATATGACGAAGTAAATAAGGAATGAAGACATGTATGTCTTCATTTTAATTATTATTTTTTACATTAAAAATATGTTTCACAAAAGCCAACTTCAATTAAAATATAAATTTCCAATTGCTATTGGTTATATTTTTCATAATATATTATTATTGAAAGTGGTGTAAGTCGATCTGTAGCTAAAAAATCGTTTATTTTCTTCAACATTTTTATTGATTGTTATACCATATAAAAATTAACAAGTTTATAGTTTTAAAAACATTACCCGATTTGATTAACGAATGCGAATATTTTTAAGTTGATTCAAATGCAAATCCTTAAATATCTCAATGTATGAATAAATGGACTTATACCACTTTCAAAAATAACGGCTCATATCTGCGGGTAGACCTAGAAAATATAATTTTTATTGTACTATTTCAGACGAAAAAGGAGCTGAAACGGCTAAAATATGGAGGAGGAACGCGTCGTCTGCCTCGTACCGTTCTCGTTCGCTTTCAGTGCCTCTCGCTCGCTCTCGCCTTCGCCGGACAAGAGTGAGACAGAAGTGGTGGGGATTGCGAAAAGTCCACATCGTGTACACCAAACCGAGCCCATAATGAGAGAATACTGTAGTACCTTTTATTTCAGTTTATCCAGATATTATCTTTGCCTATCTCTGTTCTTCAGCCGGTTCGCCGTGATTCATTCAAGCCTCCTTGATGGCAAAATAGTGATAGAGGAAATACGGCAACAGCGCGATTCGACTCTCGATACTTCTCGGCAACTATGTCTTTCCTACATTTATCGGCTAGTTTGGTCTTCCACCGGTTTTGATGGTACAAGGCACGAATATCATCAGTGCCGGTGACGGAGAATCATGGAAGCTGCATTCTGTCATTTTTCGAGTCTGTCTCAGTAAACGATTCATAAATTCATTAATATTTGAACTTACGGTGGTTATTAGCGTTCAAACGCACCAGACCCGTCTGCGCGGATGTCTACTGGAGGTATTTATACCCGCAAAAACTTCCTTCTTGCCGATTCCAGGGCGAAAGTTGTAATTTACGATTTGTTTAATACATCGCGTATACGCAGGGCCGGCGAAAGCATTATGCAAGTTACGCGCCGCATAAGGGCGCCAGCTGAATAGGACGTTAAAAAACTATATCGCACGCTTAATAATAAAGGAATCCAACCCCGACATAAACGAAATGTACACCCCGTTAAGACAAAATATATTAAATAGAAAACAGGTGCAAAAACTGAGGAGCACCAAAAATTTTCTTGCATAAGGCCGCCAACTAACCTCGCGTCGGCCCTGCCTATACGTCACGCTGGTGCTACGTGGCTGCAGTACACCATTAGCGCCACCAACGGAAAAGCCTTGAAGCCTCATTCTGTCACTTTTAGAGTCATAAATTCATTATTATTTCAACGTACGGTGCTTATTAGCGTTCAAACGCACCAGACCCGTGTGCACGGATGTTTACTGGAGGCAACTATATCCGTAAAAACTTCCTTTTGGCCGATTCCAGGACGAAAGTTGTAATTTACGGTTTGTTTACTACACGCGTATACGTACACGCTTAACTTAGCTTGTGTGAGCATACGCACATATTCAAGGCCCGCCGAGATGGCAGCCTTAAGAGTGCGTTTTCGCTGTCTCGTATGTTGTGTATAGTCTCGGTGAGAAGTTCGGTGTTGGCTCTTACAATTTGCATTTGTCCCTTGATTGTATTTTTTATTCTGTTATCCTGTCTTTTTAAAAGTCTATTTAATCACTGATTTTCTTTCTATCTTCGGAATCCATTACCCGAAGAGTGATTTGCCTATGTAATCTAATCCGTCTATTTGTCCATTACGCTGTTTTTGTGCTGAACTTTTAGATTGCTGGACGTAGGTAAGGAGTTTGGCGACGCGGTCTACCTTGTCTTGTATTTTTGTGGCGAATGTTTTACAGAATTTTTGGAAGTTGTCGGTAGAAGGCTTTTTACATGGCGCAAATGTATCATATAATGCAGTTTGGAGGTTCGCTTCGCGTTGGTAGATGTATGATATGTCTATGTGTAATACTAACTTCCAGCTCTCTCAATAAATCTGTAGATCGCCTAGGTTTTCGAAGTAAATGCTGGGGCGGTGTTGGAATTCTTTTATAGCGAAATCTGTGCCGGGGAGGGGTGCCCCTCCTACGAGTAGTATCGTTGTTTGTAGGAAGGAATTTCTGAAAAATATAATGTCGAGGTGTAGCCGGCGTTTGGTTTTGTTGGTTGCGAAGTCTTACCTCGTGCGTGCGCGAGATATATCTTTGTTAACGTAGGACAGTTTGTCTTCTTTTGCCTGGGCCTGGATAGAAGTGAGAAGTGAGGGTATAGGGGGCTCGATTTTCTTGATTGCTTCTTATTTCGTTGTGATTTCTTGTACAAAGATGTTGTCGGTCATCTTAGACATGCCCCGAGACATTATGTTTGCTCTAATTGTACGTGCGAGTGGTGTTTGTTTGTGCTTCGTGTGTGTGTTATTTTATTATACTATCTATCCGTTTATTTTTCTAGCGTTTCCAGTGTCCCGCACCGTCAGGCTGTATCAGTATCGCTTACATGGAGGCGATCAGGGAATATCGGGCGGACTGTCGCCGATTCTTCCAGGAGACCGATTTCTGGGGCGAGGCTGGTGACTCGTGGGGTCTGAGGGCTCTATTTGGTGAGTGTCTGATTGTACCGGTGATTGCAGGTTTAATTATTGTTTCTATTTCCGTACGTGTGGTAATAGTTTTACAATTGGGCCCTCCCCCCCCCCCCTTTATGTAGAACATCATGGGGACGTTTTTGTGGGGCCAGGTCCACGGCATCGACTGTGGTCGCTATTGGAGGCATGCCGCGCCCTACGTGACTGTGACGGCGATGTGTAATTGGGGTGCTTATCCTTGTATTTTCGCCCTCCCCTTTTCTCTCTCAATAAATTACATTTCTTAGTTTTATCCCTATATGATTGTTAGTGTATCGTTACTTTCCTTCATAACTGCGATCATTTCCTAATTCCTGCCCTATTCCATAAAGTGTTTAAGTCAGTTCGCGTGTACGCGGACCGTTCATCGCCTTTTATACTGTAATTATTGTTATCATGCGTGTTTTGAATCGTGTAGGGATCTATCCACGCAGGTGTTAGTTTTTGACCTGCTGCGTCATAGAGTCTCGTCGTGAGGTGGCACTTGGTCTCCGATTTTAAAAGACCTATCCGCGGTTTTCTTGTCGTAGTGTTGGAATTAAAATTAAAATAAATTTAATATAATGCAGATATGCAGTTTCATGCAATCGCGGATGCACATAGTCTATACATAGCTCAAGATTAAATAAAAAATGTTACTGTCTCCTGTTTTGAAATACAGCGACTTAATATCTTGTGTCATCTTTACAATTGGAGAATCATAGAAAGAATTATGCGGAGTCGATAGAAATTGATGAGGAGAGAAGGAGGAAGACAGGCAAATAAATAGATTGTAATATATATTGTTACAATAATTGAAAAAAATAGAAATATAAAAAGAAAAAATATAAAAATAGAATATAAGTAGTGTCTCGGTAGAACCATCTCTCTCTCTCTATCAATCTCTCTTTCTTTCTCCTTCTCTTTCCTTCTCTTTTTCTCTTTTTCTCTTTTTCACATCAGCCGCAAGACAACTAAAACATTCTCGAACAGCTGATAGACTTCCTATTTACTTTTCGCGACATCATACATACTCATCCATACAACACCTCACCTACACTCATATACACTCACGCTCTCGTGACCGACCCGAGTGCTTAGTTACACAGAACAGTAGTATCTCGACAACATTCGCCGAAACTATTACGTATCTATTGTATCGCCTCAATTCTCTATCTCTAAATAATCCGCACTATTCTCAACATTTTTGAGTTCTCTCTATACAAATATAATGTAAAAATATAAAATAAAAAGAGAAATTTAAAAATATAAAAATACAATATAAAAAGAAAAATATAAAAATACAAAATAAAAAAGATAAAATTTATTGCCCACTTTCGTGTCACAATTTAATGATCATATACTCTTTCCATTTCATTCCTGTGATTGTGTCAGTGTAAGTCCTACCCTTCTAATCTATCCTGTTGTGTCTTAACAATTTTTTCTATTTTACAAGTGTTTCCTAATCTATTCTATGTTACATAATCTTCTTTTATCACTTTCCTATTCTTCCCATCTTTTCCTTCTGCCTATTGTCTCCTGTAGAATAGCTAAGTTTTTCCCTTCTCCTCTAATTACCTCTGCCCAATTCCTGCCACTCTCTCCACTTACTTTACATGCTTCAATCGCGTGTTTCACTGTTTCTTCCTCTTTCTTACAAAGCCTCCATACCCCCTCTTCCTTCATTAGTCAATATTTGCATGCCCTTGTTTCACTACCCTGTATGAATCTTCCTACCCTTTCTAATTCTCCTCTCCTTTTTTCATTTTTCCCCATAAGTATTTCGGCTTATCTCCTGGTTTCCTTGCCACCTTTCTTAATTCTCTTAGGACCTTTGACTCTTTTACTTTCATCTCTCTTTCTTGTTCTTGGATGTCTTTTACTTATCTGCTCTATTTTTGTTCCACACTTCTTTCCCATTTAATCTTCTTCTTTTCCATTCTTCATTTGACCATCCTCTCCTTTCCAAGAATTTGATTCTCATTCTTTCCCTTTTCATTTCCTCTCATTAGTCTTCTCACACATTCATATCTTATCGATCCTTCTTCCGAGCTTATTAGCCTCTCTTCAAACTTCATTGCCCTTAATCCCATTTTAATTGCTATGTCATCTCTTCCTGTTTCTTTTAACAGCCAGTACATTGGTGTTGATCTCTCCAATTTCATTATCCGTCGTATGTATTTCGCCTGCAACTTTTCTATTTCCTCATACCTTCTCCATCCCCATAGACTCTGCTCCAGTCATCTCTGAATAATCTTTCTCCAATGCCCCATACTTTTCCTAGTATCATACTCGCTTTTCTAACTACTTTTTTAATATGGTGTTTATCCTCGTTTTTCTCTCTCACTGTATAACCTATATATACATATATATATTCCAGTTCTCTTACTCTTTTTATTTCTTCTTCATTCCAACGGAATCTTTCCTCTTTTCTTTTTTCTCCTGCTTTCCTGCATATCATTATCTGAGACTTTTGCACATTTAACTCCAAGCCTTTCTTCTGTATGTATCTCTCGAATCTCTTTATCATCTTCTTCAGTCCTTGAGCATTATTTGCCATTAACACAACATCATCCGCGTATGAAATTGTCCAAATCTTCCTTTTTCCTTTTACGACTCCTCCTTCCTGTTCTTTGCTAATTTCTTTTTTCCAAGTCTGCAAATGCGACATTGAAAAGTGTCGAGCTTAACGGGCACCCTTATCTAACACCCTTTCCTGTTAAAAACTTTCCTATCAGTTTCTTCTTCACTCTTAACGTGCATATAGTTCTGTCGTACGTTTCCTGTATCCTTATTCTTTGTTGTTCGCCTACTCCTGCTTCTTAAAGTTTTTTCCAAATTTCTTCCCCTTTCAATCTATCAAATGCAGCCTTCATATCCGCGAAAAACAGGTATAGCTTTCCTCTTTCTTTTGAGGTTTCTATATCTCTAGCCATTTTAACTACCGCTGTTGCGTCTACTGTTCCTTTCCTTCTCCTGAATCCCACCCGTGTATCGTTTAATATCCCATTTTCCATTTGTTCTTCTAATCTTCTTCTTAGAATTTCCGCGTGTTTCTTATAATCCGTGTCTATCTAAGTTATGCCCCTATAGTTCTTAACCATTTCCCTTTCTCCTTTTTTCTTGAACACAGGACTTACTATTCCTTCTTTCCATACTTCCGCAAAGTCCCCTTTCTTCCATGTTCTGTTTATCACCTTTGCTTGATTACCTATATTTATGAGGATGATGACGACCTCGATGTTGAATTAAGATATAATTTAAATGCAGGAGTTTAAATTTTAAGTCTGTTCGACTTTTAATATCTTACATGATTTGAGTTCAGATTAACGTGAGCCAGATCGGTTTGTATCTATATTTATCCAATAAATTTTTGTATGAAAGGACTTAATTTGATAAATTCTTTGTTTTTGCTACATTCAATAAAAAATTGGAATTTTATATGTATTAAGAATAGGTGTTTACCCTGTGGTAATTGATGGTTGGGCTTCAAATTCTAATTACTCAATACTAGGAGCGATTGGGTCAATTTCACAGTCAGTTTCTTATGAAGTAAGCTTATTTTTAACAATATTTTCAGTAATTTTATTAATTGGAAATTATTCATTATTGGATTTATATAAAATTTCAATATTAAATCTCAATATTATTACAACGTGCAGACGAAATTTTCAAATTTTGTCATCGTGCCACAACAGAGCGATGTTGCCTGTGAAACATTAGACACGCGTCGTGCTGCTAAAATCATACTTGATAGTGAATATTACGACAAGGGTTATCTTGTAGATTGCGAACTATTAGCATGTGCCATCAATGATATTCTAGCTGATGCTCGTAGGAAAAAAAATATTAAACTATATTATTGTTATTTCTTTTATCTAGCAATATATAATATCATAAATATATATTCTCTCCCCATTTTATTTACCCACATTCCACCTTCTTTCCTCGTCACATAATTTTAAGATTCGACGTTTAAAAAGTATATTTCTTTCGCGCCTTCTTCGCGTTGCCAAATGGCGTCATCACGCACGGCTGCTCCAGAGGACTCAAATTATGTGTAATTGCGCGATATGTTGCGGCGTTAAATCAGAACGATTTAGAATACTGTTAGCTTTAGACTTTAGAGTGTCTGTTTGCTACATATTGTTCGGCAGATCCACGCGGACGGAGGATTCAAATTATTCTTTCTCTGCGTTGGAAATAAATGTCTGTTGGTACGGAAAGAAATTTCAGCTGACGTCACATAATTCTATGATTCGCGCCTTCTTCGCGCTGCCAAATGGTAGGTATCATCTTGCACATCTTTCTCAGGGGATTCAAATTATGCGTAATCGCGCGATACGCTGCGACGTTCGAAATGCTGTTAGCTTTAAAAACTTTAGAATGCTCGCTGCATATTTGTTTGAAATAATATTTCTACATAATGATTCGGTAGATTGCTGATCATAAAATTATTATTATTTCTCTGCGTTGGGGGGAAAAAATGTCTGTTTGCTAAGTATTGGTTTGGGAAAATTTTTGGGAGTCATTCCCTCTCTCTGAAAAATTTTCTGGGGTGGGCCAAGGTCACCTTCTTCATCGGTTAAGTACGAAAAAGTTTTCGGGGGTGGGCCCCTCCCTCTGAAAAATTTCCGGCGTTGGGCCAGATCTGGAGAGGTCTCGGCGGCGGCTCGGCTCGGACTGATCCCCTCCACGATTATGGCTTCCCCCACTCCTCGGATCGTGCGCGCGCAACCAGTCTTCCACACCCCGCTCCACGCGCGCCCTCACTCCCCCCCCCCAGCGCCCCCGCTCTCCCTTCGGAGGACCTGCGTTAGTATCCCCCTTGCTATATTACTCTGGACGCGCGACACAATTGTCAGAAACGAGTTATTTGGCGGCGGCTGCGCCACCGCCAACGCGCGAGCGCCTGTCAATTAATAATAGGAGAGGGGGAAACAGACTAGCGAACCCGATACTGATTGTGGTTCATGATCCTATCAAAACGAACGTTCCCTCTAAGAAGAAGTAGGAAACAGCCGTCGATCCGTCGAATCGCTCGAGAGGACGTGTGTAGGTCCTCACCGCGCTAAAATCAATTTACGGCCCCTCTGTCGACATATGGCCGAGTAGGAAATCGCGGGTCTATAAGAAGGTCGACACGAAGCCAGGAAAACGGGGGAACCGTCCCTCTGGGTCATGAATGTGCCTTATTGGTATAACAAGTCCGCTATGACATGACTCTCTCATGTGGCCGCTGACACCATCACGCCACCCCAGCAGAAAACTAAACTAAACTAAACTAAACTAAATTAGGAATTACGGTTACGCCGGAGGCGACGGGGCAAAATCCCTCTTTACGTTCCGGAATCAATCACCAATCACCATCTCGGTTTCGGACGTAACAAATGTAAGACTGTATTTTATTTGTCGACATATGTGATATAAGTAATTAATACAATTACTTAGTTAACACTATATGGTTTAAACAAACTCATAAACTATATATAGCAACACAAGATATTTGTAAAGAAATGTTACATGTGCCAATTACTGCCAGTGTCCCTACTATTGCCATTTAATTTCTTATACCTAATAAAAACGTTCCGCAATGTCGAGTGCAAATATGTAAGTCCGTATTCTGTGTGTCGACATTTCAGGAACGTTCCACGTAATTCCGTATTCAGTGCGGAACGTTGCAGGGACGTTCCACTACGGTTGTACCGCAATATATTCCCAATATTCCATGGCAATGTGTGCGCAATATTCCACGAGTATTGTTTCGCAGTATTTGTGCAATATTCCGCCAGTATTGTGTGCGCAAAATTCCCAAAACATTGCACAAACGTGGGCATTGCAATATTGCACGGCAATGTGTGCGCAATGTTCCAGGAACATTGCACAAACGTACCCATTGCAATATTCCACGGCAATATTTCCACAATGTTGCAGTAAAATTGCAATGCAACCTGCAACCAAACGGCAACATTGCATTGTGCTGCAACGGTTATGCAACGTTCCTGAAATGAAGTGTGCTGTAGGGGAGTAAGTAGGCCGTAGGGAGTAGTAAGAGGGGGAATCCTCGTATTACTTTATTAGTCTATATATGGGTCATCCCACGTCAACCGGATCACCTTCGAGTCAAAAATTCGACAAAGCTTAGACAACCATGTGAGAGGCTTAAATTACTCGTGTACGCATATACCTTCAAAAGAAAGGTGGCTTTTTGAAAAATCCAATATGGCGGCTACAATCTGCGAAAGTGGCAGATTGTTCAATAATACTATCAATAAAAACCCGAAAATTTTTTTTTAGAAGATTTGAAAATAATAATGTCACTGGGTCACTGAACCGATCTTGGTCATCGATCGACGAGCCCAGTGCACAGCTGGTCCCAGGTATACGACACTACCCAAAGTTAAGGGTCGCAATGTCAGGTGCGTCCAGATGACCAGGATCGGTTCAGTGACCCACTGACACAGGTTTTCAAGCTGCAGGTGAATTTCCGACAAGGGTGAGTTTTAGTTACTTTATTGGTGATCATTCATTTTTAAATTTAACGCAAGCTATGGCTTATTTCCGGCGATAATTATCAAAATTCCCGTACGAAAATATTTATTCGGGCTTTTTAAACAGACTTATTCGTTATCAGCAACAGTGCTGGCCGTTATTGAATTACGGATTTTTATCACAATAACGAACTACTATCACTTTTCGTTAATTTCCTGTTATATTCACTTTTCGTGGCTACGTTATTAACACAAGGAAATTTACGTATTCCTTATCCTACCACTTCAAATAATTATTATTTTTGAATCTTCTAAAACAGAACTGTGTATTCGTCTTTCTACGTTAGACGTGATTTTCATCCATTTATCCTTCATTCATTATTCACTTTAAATGACAAACAATCCATGACAACATGTTCGATTTTATTTGTTACGTCTTTTTCATTTGCCATTCTACGCAATTTTCTTCGATGCATGCCGAGTTGTTTGTTGATAGTCGCAGCGCAATGCGTAGCTACGCTAGCGCGGGAACTCAGCCGTCAGACTCGCGCTCTGATTGGTCGGTGCTTTTTGTTAATATCTCGTTAACGAAACCTCGGAGAGCATTTTCGCAAGGGAAAAAGTTGTTTGCAATCACCCCCCGAATCACCCCCTTCAAGGAACCGCAGCATTTTTGGGACACCCTGTATACACATTTGTACATACATATACGCGCAATTATTTTGTAATCTGAAAAGTGTTTGTTAATATAAAAGTTTGGTAATTACAGTCGGATTTACTAAAGAGGGCGCCTTGGAACCGGTGCCAGAACTTGCGATGTTGCCGCTACTCCAGGCTCGTGATTGATGCTTCCCATACGCGGCTCCCTATGCCTTGACCAATGACTTTCCACTATTTACCTGTGGGCCTAGTGTAATCGTTGTCTTTGTCGGGTGTATATCGCTATCCTGTACGAGAGGGCGAGTCCAACGTCCTTCCCATAGAGATTTAACAGTGTCGAATCTTATTGGCGATTGCGGACGGCACGCGAGCATGCAGAATAAATGACGGACCAGTCGTGGAATACAGGCTCATAGGATTCTTATTCTATTTAGGGACATTCTACGGCAAATCGATCACGTTTTGCATTCGATGTCAGGGATATTGTTCAAACTGAAATATTAGGAAAAGGTTTCATCACTTTACTGGTTTTGACTTTATTTAAATTTTGCCTATTTTCATGAAACCGAGCTGTACTTATGAATTTTCATCTCAGAAACTCATTATCGTATGGAATTCATTCTTTTTTAATTTTAATCTAGAAAGTGCGACGGTCAATTCTAATATTTTTTTTATATTGAAAAATTAATTTTGTAATTTTGAAAATTATAACCAAAGTTTTATTCCGAAGCAGCGAAGGTTTTCCGCATTGCTTTCATAAATTTCGTCTCCAACTCGTTTTTTTAAACATGGCTTAAAGTATTCTTCTAAATAGAATGGCACCATAAAAATTAATGCCACAGTAACGTGTTGAAGGCGGTGATGCGCCCCGTTTCAGGTAAAAATATTTTGTTCTGCCGACATTATTTATAGACTTTATTGAAATAATATGGGATGCGAATTATATGGTCAGCTGTCCGTAATAACTGAGAAAGAGACGACTATATAACTGCGGCGTTAATCTTAATGATGTCATCCTAGAGTAATACTTTTAAGCCATGTTTAAAGGAACGAATTCCTGTCTAAAATGAAATGAACATTTGTTTACAAATTTCTATTATGCAAAAATAATTTTAGAATTTCGAAGCTTTATTCTGAAAGATTAATTCTTTTCGATTAAAATAAAAGAAAATTAACCAAATGCTGTTGATAGTTTTCGAGAGAGACATTCATAAGTACAGTATCTTTTCACGAACACAGGCAGACATCGCACAATTCAATGTTCTATATTTTGTAACCAATTTCAAAATACGTGAAACAATGATTCAAAAGTTTCCATAATTTCACGTGATTCACATAATGCGTATTGCATTCTATCAAAGTCTCTACAAATGTGATCGATTTGGCTTGGAACGACTTGTAGATGAAGGAATCTGTTTTATTGAACCAGTGAGAGAGACACAGTTGCGCATGAAAATAGGAAGAGACTTCCAATCTGCTACACAACGTGACAACGTCGCACGAAGTACGGAACTGGCATTGAGTCTCTCCACAGCTATGCTCGCCAGCCTACGGACCGCCCAGGCGCCTTCTTTAGTAAATCCTACTATACGGTAAACGATACAGTTATTGACCAGGGTACAGAAGTTAACGACTTAAAATTTCTGCCGCTATAGTCTAATGAACCAGCGCGTTTCCGCATCAATGATGTACTTTGATCAGAAAAGAGAGTCCTACCTTTCGTTTCGACCAGCGTTCCGCCGTGAAATCCGTCGGAAAGGAAAACGCGTAATTTCAACTCTCAATGAAGGTAAGGGCTTAGCGGGCATCTTTAGGGCAGCAACTTCTTTAATGGCTGTATAATCATTGTTCAATTTGTTTCCCGACGAATGCTTCGAAAATAAGCATTGCCCGATTATAAACGAATGAAATAAATTTCGCTTCGAAAAATACGAAATTGCCGGCTGTAAACGATAATGAATTTTCACTTCGCTCCAAATCCTCCTTTATTACGTAAGACGGAACAGTTCTCTTTACGGGATTACATTATATTACAGTCTTCTCTCGATATGTTGCCACGACTTGGGACCGGCGACACTTATTCCGAAAATATTAAAAATAACACAGGTTGGAAATGCTAAAATAAATAATATATGATATATGTGTATCTAAGTGGATTAGTTTTATCATATAGTTTAAGAATATGAAAAGAAACGTATGGTTCGAGTACGCGTCTGCAGAGAAACGAGACCGCGGTGTGTCTATTGTGCGAACAGCCTCGCACGATAGCCAGTCGAGCCGTGACTTCCGAACGAGAAATTATTGTTTTCAGAAACGAAATATTAAGGATTCGAAATGTGGCGGTGTTTATGATGCGGGCGTGATTTCTTTGCTATTTTTGAGTTTAAGAATTTAATTTGCGCGATTGCTGTGACTATTACTCTGGCACCATAACCGGAATAAACTCCGTCACTTAGTGACTCTTGTCGGCCAACGTTGACAGCTATATAGAAATACATTGTTCCGCGATGTTCATGCAAAATAGACTCAGTAATAAAACGTTATGGCCGTCGATATACGGATGACCCGCTAATGCACATAGCTAAAGTTAAGCTCTTAATCTTAAGTAGTTTATACTAGTATTGTATCCAAATATCTTTAGAAATAAGTTTTCTTCGTCTTATATTGCCCATCCTTAACTGCAGCTGTCAAATTCACCATAACGGAACTCTTTTTTTATAGCTTCTATCCTTTTAACGTTTTCTACCATTCAAATATTCTCGACACTTTAGACCATAAACAAAGGTCCGAACTTCTGGTCGATGGTCGACCCAATCCGCGCGGCACTACCGAAGCGCAGGTCATCAGGATCATAAACCCGCAATGCCGGTAGACGCTTTATTGTTTTCACGTGTAAGCATCACCCTACCAAGGGACTTTTCCTGCACCATAAGTCACAAAAAAACCTAAGGGCTGCCCTCCTCTTTCAGTATAAAACCTGTAATCGTCTCCGGTGGTGAGGCGGTTACCGGTGGGACGGAGAAGGGATTATTTGCCGACTCAGTCGGTATGTCCGGGTTCGGCGAATGAGTAGATGCTGGGTAACAAGTAACAGTTCTTTATTAAAGTGTGTTTGATGTTACATTAGTCCGGTAGTTCCGTACTAGTAGCGCGGCGGAAGAGCTCCGGTACTCGAGCGGTAACGGCGGCGCATCGGTTCGCGGCGGCGGCGATTTTCGGCGAGCGGTCAAGGAGGTAGGATGCGGAGTTGTTGAACGTTCTGCTCGGAATGGCCTTATGAGGCGCGTTCATTCGAGAGTCGTACAATAGAGCTTCAGAGTGCAATAGGGCTCCGGCCTAAAGGGCGCAGAGACACCTCTTTGACTTAGGTGAAGCGCAAGATAAATCTCGGTCGATTTCGGACGGAGGCTGGTGTTGGTACAGTGGTGGCGATGGCCGAACACTGACACACCTCGAAGGCTATCAAAAAACGAGCGTCTTGTATTGCGTGAAGCCGTATAGCGACATGTACAAGTGCTCCTGATTCCGCTCGCCGCGGCCTTTATATCGTGAGGCCGTATATCTTCGCCCGTGAGAGCCGTCTCGGAGTCGCGGCCGCCTAGCGGTCGCGACGCGAACTAACCCTACTGTCTCGGTGCCTGGCGTTCGCACGGCTCGTGAGGTGACTTTGTCACAAACCAATAGAAAATCACAATTTACAACCGCCAACACGCTTGACTCAACCAATCATAGGAAATTCGAGTCTTCATTAACGCTTCAAGACTTCCGAAAGTCAGTCGAACGATCTGTCAAACCAGGAAACACCAAATTGAGCTTCTTCATGTCCTTACTCTTAATTTTTACTCGTAGTTTCAAACCGTTGTAGTACAATTTGTAGTATTTCATTTAAAAATTTATTTTCAACAATGCCAACAATGAGAAGACCATTTTGAGACTCTTGTCAACCTTACGCCCTAGTAGTTGCCTAATTTTGCAGAGTAAAGTCATAAATAATCTCAAATAAATGTATTATAATAAAGGGCGCAATTTGAAAAGTTCGCCTAGAGCGCAAAAAAGACTCGTGCCGTGCCTGGCTATCTAACCGCAGTCACGATTCCATCTGAGTGCTCGCACTAGTCGCGCACGCCCGTCGCGCACGCAAAGCGTTCCATCTCACTCCCCCCTTCGGCCAGAAAGAAGCGAGAAACGAACACACGGAATTAGGGATCTGTTCACGATAGGGGCTCAACACCGGTCCCGACCAGCGAGCACATTAAGGTAAAAACTAATGAAATGAAACCCGTAAATTAACACTTTAACCGTTTTAGTGCCAGGGGTTTTTAAAAATCCGTGTCGGATTGTGCCATGAAGCGCGATAGCGCTTTTGTTAAAAATAAACCTTGGGACTCAATGTGTTAAAGAAAGACAGCTAATTATGCAGGTTGTTTACGATTATTTGAAAGAAAATTTGTAATTACGAGAGGAAACTCTGACAGACTCGCGACAAGATACATTCTGAACCGAGCGTAATCGAATTGACGATCGTGACCAAAAAAAGCGACACGGTTCACCACAGTACGCGAACAGCGCGATCGCGCTGCGTGGCACTAAAACGGTTAAAGACCAAAGGAGATAAAAAAAAGTTATGTCTAGTTAATTAAGTCTTACTTAAGTTACAATTAAACAGTAAGTGTAATTACATAATATTAATTGTTTATGTTCATATTAGGAACAAAAATGTTCAAAAGTGTATTTGTCAACACGTCACTTTCTGTTGTTGTATAATCAGGTTCAAAATAGGTTGCAACATCTGCAGACAATGTCATTGGTGTACTAATTAAACATGCCTGTTGACTCATATATGCGCGAGAGTCTGTTGAAGTGCAAGTATTCCTCTCCTTTCCTTCTTCCTTGACTCGTCCTCTAATTCTTGTATCATATCTGATATTATTACAGGGGCGTATTTCGGGTACAATTTTTTAAATATAATGCGACGATCACCCATCGTTGTTACACGTTTTACGAGTAAAAATGGACTGACTCGTTCAAACTACTAGATGCATGCAAACGGTCACTCGGTAAAGATTTTCACTCGGCTGAGTAGCAGACCGATGACTCGGCCGAGTCACTCGTCAGGTGTAAACAGGCCAGTAGCGACAGTCGACTTATACAGGGTGTCGAAACATGTACCTGGCGTCGAGACGCTGCCGCATCTCTAGATTTCAAAGTCGCAAAATATTTTGTGTTTTTGGGTGTATTTTAGTGTAAAACGCGTTTTTTTTAGAGTTTTTGTGAGTTTATTTTACAAAGAACCTATAATACTTTTTGCAGTACAAATATCAGGGTATATTTATACATGTTTCAATAATATTTATCATTTTTTTTTGGCAATAAAACATCCAAATTACTGGGAGTGCATGCTCTCATACACAATTGCTTATAAAATATGTCGTCTTATATCGTCCGTGGTTCCGGTTGTTCTGCTTACCTAAAATGAAAACACCAAATTCTTAATTATGGTGAATTTGCCTATAACAGGTACTAGAAGGGAAGAAAACATTGATAATTATCAAAATTACGGAACGTTGAAGTTTGATTATCGATTTTCTCATACTTCTTTTAACTTTCGGGAGCTTGAAAAAATAGAAGAAAGAAACATTTTGACATAATTCTAGTTCGAGCTATAGTGATACCTGCACTGAACGTGAACATACAGTTTTAAGCCAATTGGTGAAGTACAGTTTAAAATATCATGGACACCATTTTTTAAAAAAAAGAACAAAATGTTGTGTCTTTTAGTGAACAAATATATATATATATATATTTTATTAAAAGTACACGCTACGCATATTATCTTACTGTTACACCTATTATTGCTCTAGCTCTTCTGCGGTCACTCGTTCGTATATCCTTCTTCTCCCTCTCTTTCGCCTGCTCCCACTCCCCATGCCAATCGGCCTATCACGCGTTATCATTCTCTCTCTCTCTCTCTCTCTCTCTCTCTCTCTCTCTCTCTCTCTCTCTCTCTCTCTCTCTCTCCCTCCCTCTCTTTTCGCGGCTTCCTTACAAACACACTCTATAGTTCGGCCTTTCCTGCTGCTTCTCGACGTCCTTGTTACATTTATTTCGCACCAGTTGGAGCGTTCGCGATCCTGTCGCTTACAGGGGTGCTCCTCGCTCGCGTGGTAACTCTGCTTGTGTAATTGCCTGCTGATGCCACATATTTTAACCGATCGACGGAGATTATATTCGAATACTCTCGCTGAGTCTGTCGCTCGCCTTCGATATCTTGGACTACATACCTGTTGTTCTCTAACACCTCGGAAATCTCGTATCGACCGCGGTATTTTGCGTTTCTTATCATACTGTCGCTTCATAGCGTCTTGGTTTTCACATAGTAATTTGGACACTTCGAGGCCTTCTTCTTCAGCGCCTAGTTCGCGATTTACCTCCCTAATCTCTAAGGTTTATAATCCGGCAGCCTTATAATTAAAAACGATATCGTGAGGTGTGCGACGTGTAACTCGGTGACAACTACTATTAATGGCCCACAGCACGTCGTGGAGTATCTGATCCCAGCCCCCCCCCCGGGCAATTTCTCGTGTCGTGGTGGCCAAACAACTTAATATAACGCTATTTTTTCTCTCTACTTGTCCGTTCGCGCGTGGTGTACCCGCGGCGATTTTTACATGCTGGAGACTATACTCTTGGCAGAACTCGGCAAAGCTGGTAGCAGTAAACGCTGTTCCTCGATCGCTAATAATACGCACCGGCTTCCCGTAATGTGCCATGAATTTTATAAAAAAAAATCTAAGTGTAGCTGCCGCGCTTACGTCCTCCACCGCTTTTAAGACTACCTATTTACTATGGCCACATACTATAGCCGCAACATATTTATTGTTTCGCTTTGGTTGGTAAAGGCCCTAAATGGTCCATGTGCACGCTCTGAAATGGTCTGTCACCCTTATCTAGAGGGTGCAGAAAGCCAGGTTTCTTACCAGGCGGAGTCTTGTGATAAAGGCAAGGCACGCATCTATTCACGTATTTGGTAACAAATTCTTTCATCCCGAGAAAATAATATTCCTGCTTTAGTTTCGTAAGTGTCTTCTCTATACCCAAATGCGTCAGGGATCGATGTGCCTCTGCCACGTGCTTTAACTCTGATGGTACATATAACCTCCACCTGCCCTTACTGAGTTTATAAACTCTCGCGTTGTACATCGTGAATTTGGCATGTACCTCACCGTCACCGTCCTCTAGCGCGTCCCGTGCGCGTAGAATGTTCGGGTCTGTCCTTTGCATTGCCGCCACCCAATCGGTTGTCATTGTAATTCTTAACACCGGTAATCCAATCACCTCCGTAGCCTCAGCCTCCCCGACAGGATTCCTGCTTAGCCCGTTCGCGACTTGATTTTGTTTCCCACTCTGGTAGTGGATCGTGTAGTTGAATTCGGAAAGACGAACGAAACACCTACCAATTCGCGGATTTAATTCACGTTTATCGGCTAACATTTTCAGGCTGTTACAGTCTGTTCGGATTATAAAGTATATGCCTATAAGATATACGCGGAACTTCTTTAACCGCTTCGTTCCCTCGGACGAGTTATGTCGCGGCGCCGATAATGTTGGTACAAACTCACAAGGAAACATATCGAACCCGAAAATTCTGATTTTAATGAAACTCCGTATGATTGTAGAGCATGTCGGAGTATGTAAGAAACGATTTTTTTTTCTGCGGAAAAACACTTTGAGGGGGTGAAATCAGCCCCCAAATTTTCAGCGTTTTTTCGTTTTTCGAGTATAACTTTGTAACGGTGCGAGGTAGAAGAAAACCGTAAATGGACAAAATGTTCAGTGTTTGATGCCGTATAACGCGCTGCAAAAGAAATGTTTGTACGTCCAACAATTTATAAATAAATTAAAATTTTCGTTATTTTACATATAATTTCTAACCGTGAGGGTTGGGGACGATCTTTTTCCGTGTAAAAGTTATATTTCGCAATGGTTTACTAAAATGTAAAAGGAAAAAATTTTGGTTCATTTGTTTATTTGTTTACAAAAATTTTCCGCCTTTGTCCATATTACTACCATTTGCCACTTGACAATCGAGGATTTGGATGAAACTTGGTATACAAGCACACCATTTGGAACTATTCGACAAGTATTTGTCTTTATTGGCGGAAATTCATGTTTACAGGGTGAAACTACTCCCTCAAGGTTTAGGGGTGGGAACCTTCTAAAGCGTATAACCGAAAAAGTAATAGACATAGAAAGAAATGTTAAATACAAAAATTACTTGAATTTTTATGAGGAATAATATAACGGAAGTGCAACGGGAACGAAATCCTAGGTGGCGTCACAGTAGCCGTAAAATGTATAAAGTACGCGTAAAATGTATTTCCAAACAGTAGTTGCACTCCAGGTGTGCCGTTTTCATTTTTTTTTTGTATTTATGGGAACAATGTGTCAACGTTGAGATTGTGCTCGATTAGGAAAGTCCAAAATGCAAAGCATTGTCAAGACACATTCCAGCCGACGTTAGGTCGAAAGTAACATTAAAAATCTGGTCGGAACGTAACAGAATATACAGACAAATAGGTATGCAATCAAAAGTGCTACAGACGAATGTACGGCATCAATGAGGGTATCTCTAACAATGTCTTTACATACGTGAATGATTCTCGAAGACAGTATAATCATTACGATACATATTACCACTGGCAATTCTAACAGTATTGCCGTAGAAGAATGTTACACTTCTATGAAGAATGTGCGTGGTAGTGAAAGGCTTCGAAGAAATGATGAAAGCATAAGAACTTGTCGCACCATGCACAACAAATAACAGCTGGCGCTCCATAGATTGCACATTTAGGTGGATCTATGTTTTCTTGATTTTTAAAAGCAATATCCACAGGATGTTCAAACGTCGATTTACAATTAGTAGGTATGTACCCACTTTTGTACCATCCATACCTGAACAAGGCATTGTATCTTGGTGCAGACAATTGATTGTGAGTTAGTGATTGTAGTTTTATTATATTGTTACGCAAATGCAAATCAACGTCTATGTTTAAAAGGAGTACTATACCTGAAAATTTTCTCACGAAGCCTTTCCATACCCGAAATCCGTATACGTCAAGCGGTTGTATCATACCGGTTGTTTTCTTTGGAATAGTGTAAATGGCGAATTGTTTATTGTTGGGAACAAGTTCCAAGAGAGAAGCTGGACAGTGCCCAGTCCAGGAATCTGACAGAAGAGCACTTGAGGTCTGTGTATTAGGTATGTATACATTAGTAAACCAGTCATGAAATAATTGTGTGCTTAATTTTCCTGATTTTGATGCCTGTATATGTACGTTTGGAGCATTAAATAATATTTTCTTCACTTGAGGACCAAACGTTCCACTTGATTCTTTCAGCACGATTAGAAGGGGAGACATGAGTTTCCCAGCTGCAGAGATTACGGGTAATATGGTATAGCTATGTGTCATTGCTGAAAGGGACTGAACAACTGTTTCCACCTTTTTCGTGCTTTCAACTGCTAACGTACGACCAGAATGCAATTCAAGGCTGAAATTGCTTTCGTCCGCGTTATACACATGTTCCAGGCCGACAATGTCAATTACACTTTTGATCATGTTAACAAACTCTGTAGCACTGTTTTCCAAAGTTGCAGCGTCCGCCGCGTAAGAGCGGGTAATAAACTTATTTATCTTCCGAGATACAATATTATAATGTCTTCTAAAATTTAATATCCACATTGGCGAGACTTTAACATTTTGAAGAGAAACCGCTATATTTGCTTCCAACGCCCATTGTCGCAAATCAGTATCATGGATTATAGCGTTTACGTCCGTAGCAGCACAAAACTGATTAAAAACAGAACGGGATATTTGCATTAGTTTTTCCCTTCGATTCCCTCCCTTTTCTAAAGACTGCTCCCACCTGAATAACTGTGACACCGATTTTACCTTTCTGAACTTTTGTCTAACGCTCTCAAGTGGCAGACGCTTTTTCTTACCACCTTTCCAATAATCGACTGCGTTTTGTTTGAATTCCAAGTCCACGAGCCCACCTTCTTCTGGAACGCAGGCTTGTTCTTCATCTTGCGTTGACTCTAATACCTCAAGTAAGTCTTCTGGTGATAGTGCCTCTTCATCAACGAAGTCTTCTGAATGTAGTCGGAATGGTTGAAGGAATTCCAACGTCGTGTCTGTTTCCATGGTAAAAGATGTGTCCTCGACACTTCTTCGTATAATATCTGCTACAATATCGTGCAGTACCACCTCTTGTTGGTTCGCATCCGGTCGATTTATATTCCTTACGTCGAATGTTATCATGAGCAACTGGATAACACGAACAGGATTTATTCGCGCCATTCTTACAAATGTGCACCTTTAACAAATGTCAGAATCGAAAGACTAGGATGACTATCGAACAGTACAGGTCTCACACTAGTGCTGTAATGAGTTACGTATCGTAATGTGATGAGAACTATGTACGAACCTTGACAATCGACTCACAAATGCGAATTTTCATTCTGGATCATTGCGTTTTATATACAACATCGGCCAACGTACTCGCTGTTTTTCCACGGCTTTTTTTATCGACATAACAACTATTTTTAAATCGCTGCGTAGATTGGCTTTTCTATCTTAAATTTGTCTGGTCACAACAATCGTGTATTTTCGCAAATTGATTCTCAGCCTAGTTTCTCGCAAAAGGTCGAATACTTGTTGCAGTCGCTGCAAGCCTTCATCGATTGTCTTACTAGGTATGACAATATCGTCTAGATAAGCTAACGCCGTGTCATACCTCAACGATCCTAACACGGTATTTATGAGTCGCTGGAACACAGCTGGCGCGTTAGTCAAACCGAAAGGTATTCTTTTAAACTGGAAGTGCCCGCCTGGCGTTACGAACGCAGTCTTCTCACGCGATGACGGCTCTACGGGGATTTGATAATACCCGCTAAACAAGTCGATCGTGGTATAATATTTATAACCGTGTAACGCGTCGATTTGGTCATCAATGCGCGGTAGTGGATATTTATCTTTAACGGTGATCTTATTTACATCGCGATAATCTATGCACACCTTCACACTGCCGTTTGGTTTGGTAACTAATATCACCCGACTCACGAAAGGCGATTGACTCTCCTCGACAATATCGGCGTCTTTCAATTCCTTCATTATACCACTTAATTGCTTCCGTTCGTGATGCGACAATCGATATGGCCTGTACACAATCGGCTTATCCGAAGTGAGCTCTATTTTCATCGCTACCCAATTCGTTCTTCGCAAATGTTTAAAATTTTTCGCTACCAGATCGCGATTGACATTTAGCAAGACTATGAGTCGCTCCGCTTCTTCGCCGACGAGGCACGTATTTACATCGTCTAGCGCTATCGGATCGTCGTTCACCTGTATCATCGAGCTGGCTACATCGTCGCACTTGGTCGTAATGTCTTCGCGCGCCTCACCTCGAGCGACCACATCACCCTCGTGTATAGTAATGGGTTGACCCATAACATTCAAGACTGGTAACACCGTTCGTCCTCCGCCGTCGGTGGAGAGGATACACCTTGGGATACTCAGCTGCTGATCTCGTAGTCCAGCTTCCACGCAAATGTCCTGCGCTAGTGTCTGGCTCCTCACCGTGATGTGCCCCAAGTAATTGTGCGGGATCATCTATAGTTCCTCCGACCGGAGTACTGACCGTGTGGGCACCGTTGACGTCACCTGAACCGCGTTGTCCAAGGGAGAGGCAATCGTTAAAGCCCCAGCGCTGCTGAGGATGACGACGCCCTCACTCTCCGTATAGGGATGCCCTACCAGTAATGGTATTATACTACGTGCACCGTTACTCGTGCTTCTACAGAATCAATACTATTATTAGCGGTAAATATGTCAATTGGACGTACTTGCCCTGCTCCGTATCCAACGAATGGAGCCAACGTGGCCTCATGATACGTGAATCCGAATTTGTCCGCTATGTCTCGACGCATCGCGACTACGCTACTACCCAGATGAACGTAACACTTCACAGGATGTCCGTTGATTAGCGCGTCCTTGTAGTATTTTCGGCGCGTATCCTGGGCGACATGCATCACCGCTGGCGTTCCGCTCTGCGCTTTTGATCCTGAGGTGGTGGTAGTGCTCGATACAGTTCGGTCGCTTCCTGTTTCGCCGCGACTTGTAGGGCAGGCACGAGATATGTGACCGGTGTTTCCACATTTGAAACACGTAATCGTTTTTGCTTTGCTCGGGCAAAGTCTAGTTGGGTGACCTGTCTGTTTGCAAACAAAATATTTAGTACTATCCGTCTTGGTATTTAGGCCACTTGCCGCACGTTTGTTCGCTACAGAGTCCTCCCGTGTGTACGCAGAGCCAGACTCAAAGTCGAGCAACAATTCGCTCGGTTTCGTATACCGGCTGAGCGGACCCAGGAAATCTTTGAATCTTGAATTGTGTAAACCGTTTACAATCCACTCGATAGTTTCTGTATCGGTCATGAGCGCCCGATTACACCTGGACAGCTTTTCGTAAAAATATTCTATGATATTTTGACCGGCCTTTTGTTTATAATTTTGAGCTTCTAATCGCGTATGAACGGCGCTTCTTCGGTACGGAAAATCCTGTCGCAACAGGGCCTTCCATTCCGGCCATGTGCGTTCGTTTCGCGGAAGACTATCCCTCCACCGTCGCGCTACACCCGAAAGTGTGGATAATGCATAATGTCTCATCGCTGTTTCGTCCCATCGATACAGATCTCCGTATTCTTCTATTTTCTCGATCCATTCATCCACGGTGAGAGTGGTAGCCACTGGATCAAATCTTGGCAGCACGTCGAGCATGTTCCGGAAGCGACGCTCCTCTACAGCCTGCGTTCCGTCGACCATTATCCTAAAATTGCATAGTCCCCCGTTTAATCGGCCTCAATCTTCTCGATACTTGAGCTTCGCTGTCCACTTGACCGAAACCCGCCAACGAAAATTCGCGTAGAAGCGTTATCGCACCCGAATCCTTAATGGCGGCGAATCCTATTCGCTAGCCACGTGCTCGCTATCGTTTCCAATTCCGTTTTATTTTTCGTAACTGTCGACCACAACTATCTTTGGGCAACGTAGATCAACTAATCCCACTTCTGATTTACTGTTTTGTCTTTTAGTGAACAAATATATATATCTTTTATTAAAAGTACACGCTACGAATATTATCTTACTGTTACATCTGTTATTGCTCTAGCTCTTCTGCGGTCTCTCGTTCGTATATCCCTCTTCTCCCTCTCTTTCGCCTGCTCCCGCTCCCTATGCCAATCGGCCTATCACGCGTTATCATTCGCTCTACACTCTCTCTCTCTCTCTCTCCCTCTCTCTCTCTCTCTCTCTCTCTCTCTCTCTCTCTCTCTCTCTCTCTCTCTCTTTTCTCGGCTTCCTTACAAACACACTCTACAAAAATTTGATAAAACGCGTTCAAAGATTTGTATATCGATAAAAATCATACTTACGACTAATCTGTCAGCCCAGGACCATAAAGAACATCTTTTTGCTCAAAGAAGTCCTGCTTTGTTGATCTTTCTGCTCTATCGAGCATTTCAGTATATTTCGTTGATGACATGCCCTCATACTTTGGCAAGATGGCATTTAAAACTTGATCACTGAGACACGAATTGACAAATTTCATTCTGCACTTGCACTTCAATTTTGAATCGTAAATGACGGTTAGTGGTTCGAGAAAACTGAATTTCATTTTCGTAATTCTTACAAATAACAAAACGTTACTGCTGAGAAAACAGCAGAAAAATTCAAAATACAATAGCCTAATTCACTTGAGATTACAACATTAAATTCCTCTATTCCGCACTTTTTCAGTTAATGTGCACGCAAAGCTTGTATTCGGTTTAGCGGTGTACCGTTTGCCTTCAAACACTCATAACTTCGTTCATTTTAGGAGTTCAGGTATAGGCTTTTGCAAATATATTTTTGAAACTACGATTTTTAAGGAAATACAAAACAAATCAATTTCTTCAAAGATTTACACTAGAATACCCGTTTAAACAGTAATAGATATTCGGATGCGTTTTACGCAAAATTACTCTATGAACTCTAAAAAATTGTCAGTTTTCTGAAAAAAACTGAATGTACACGAAAAACGATTTACAGATTCGTATTCAACGCATAAAAATGTACAAGAAACACGTATTGCATGTTACAAGTCCGAAAAACGCTCAAATATGTAAACATTGTAAATAATTGTAAATAGGATAGTTAACAACTAAGCTAAGTGAGGTGAATGTGGATGTGTACATGGATATAGGTATGGTAGGTATGTGTATGGACGAATGTGTATATAAGACTGGAAGGGGGGTAAAATAAGATAGATAAGACTATTTAGCGTATATGGATAAAATGTATGAATGATACAATGTTATCCCGTAAAAAGAAGCAAAGAATAAAATTACTACTATTGCTATTAATGAACATTATGATTCAACATTTAAATACACTAGGTTCCTAAATTTAAATAGAATTTATACCTTTCGTTGCAAAATTCATAGAACCAAAAATTAATCAAATTCCAAATTTATCATTTGAAAAACAAATAATTGTAAAGGCCAAAATGAAAAGAATTTCACGATAAAGTATGAACAAATATTGCATGTTCAGATTGCTATTCGAATATTCGAATAATTACAGCTCTACTCTGAAGGCACGGGTCAATGTTCCCTGCTTTTATATGGTTTCATGCACCTTCGATGACTTCTGATTTTTCGTTGGATCGGAGGTCGGTACGATAATTCGGAGATCAAAGACGTTTGACGAAAGAAAGAAAAGGAAGAGGAAAAAGCAAAAGAAGAAAAAGAAAGAATTAAAGAGATGCAAGGTGAAGAAGAAGAAGAAGCAAAGAAAGAGCAGATGGGAGAGGAAAAAGAAAAGAAAAAGAAAACGAATGAGAATCCAATGAGGCCGCGGCGAAGTGCACGGCATACGTCGTGAAGAGAGCACATGAAACTCACCTTGCCCCAAGCGAATATGTCTTTGATTTTGATATGTTGACAGAAGGTTTTAATAAAAGTGATTTTAGAGTAAAAAATATGCCATTTTTTTTATATTCAGCATGTGGTCAAGAACTGTACCTGGACCGGTCAACAACTATGCCATGACCGGTCAATAACTACAATTTCGAGTTATGTTTCTTTATAATAACCTAACATCTAAACTACTGATTTCTTAAGGTTTTTTGGTTTTATAATCATCTTCGAAACTTCTCTTTCCACCTGGTATAACAAAACTTCATTTACCTAAACTGAAGCTCTTAGGTGTTCAACTACTATATCGTTTACCTTATACCGATGAGGGTCCATCTCACCAACTTCAATGATTTTTTAATTTTTGATTTTTTGAAAAATCATTGAAATCGGTGAGATGGAGCCCCATCGAAAAAATGAACTTGAAAAATAGAAGTTTCAATCCTCGGTTTTAAATATTTATCGCATGCTATGTTATACTAATACACGGAGTAGATATTATAAATTATAATTTTTCAAGTGTTTCCTTGTGGTAGCTTTGGCATATTTAGGTGGATTAATCGGATGGTCCTGCATTCGGCGATATGTATGACTCAATTGTTCATACGAAGCTTAAACACTACAGATGCTTGAACCTTGAAATCTCAGCCGTGGCGTTATCTCAGTTTTTATATAGCCACTTAGCTTTAGAATCCGTGTGCGCGAGAACACATCATGATTGTCAAAATCATAATTCTGACAACATATTCAAAAATGATTGAAATCGGTGAGGTCCACCCTTATCGGTATAATAACCAAACATTTATATTAACGACCACTTCATATTACAAAATAATTGTATCTGTATGTACAAATGTGTTACGCAGCCCCGTCGCTCGGTCTGCTTTCCTCTCTTCCACGAAGCCCGGACACTCAGCTGTACTTTATGTATACGCATCCTTCCGTTCATCATCAGCTAAAATTCTAAGAAAGCGCATCTTGCATTTCTCGTGCCAGTCCGGCTGTGGAGACAATAAACGATTCATTCTTTGACCAGCACCTTACCGAATAACATTTATTCTTCCCGATCCCTTGCTTCTACGATACGTGCCGTACGGGAGTTAGCATCTAATTGAAAATTCGTCTTGTATTTCCGAGCCGTCCAGCAGGACGGTGATCGCCGATGAATCTGACACCAAGAACGACGTAATTCGGACCATAATAAAGGAAATTCCATGGAAAATCGATTTATATTATTTCAAGCTGACTTGACTTGGTTAAAAATAGTCCGATTTACATGAAATTTGATATGATCGTCATCGGACAAACATAAGAAATGTGCGAGTCGAAGATTTCTCACTTTTTAATAGGCACTCGAACCCCTTCAAGGGTCGAAAGCCATAAAAATCGGATGAGGCACTGCGAAGGGCTGTCCTCGTCACGGGGTACAAGGCTGCATCTCCTTGACAGGCGTTGCTCCAGAATTACCCTGTATCATTTGTACAGTCTGTGACCCGACTACCCTCCGTGTAATCGGTCTGCGCGAAGTGGGGCGCAAGTTCGATCATTATCAGTACTCCTGCCCGAGAGGAATACGATTTACTTTAATTATAGTACATGTGTGTTTTGTAATAAAGTGTTTTTATCGTCTCCTGAATTCAATAACTGGCATCCAGACATCTACGCTCCTACAATCGACCGTCAATACGCCTCGTGGAGAGACGAAAAGGGGTAGCCCGCTGTCGACGCGTGGTCCTCTCGATTATAAACACGAGCTTCAATATCAAAACAATAGCATGCGTTAACGTATTCCGTGCGAGAGAACGTGGGCATTGCTGTGAAGATGGCCTCTTTAAGAGAGCAGCCGCATGTGAGGGATGCAAATCGGATTGGTTCTAATACAATGCTCCCTATGGTTGAAATTTAGTCTAGCAACTTGCATCCCTCCCAAAAGAATCGGCCATCCGAGCGTAGACGCAAGTGCGAAATAAAAGTAACGGTGCGCTTCTCGATACCGCAGATGTACCTACCTAAGTAGCATTTCTGACGGAAAAGAATTGTCCAGCCTTTGGGCCTGCCATTCTTGGCGTGGACCTTTGGCAAGTAGGTATCAGTTTCAACAGGCAATGCCGCCCGTGGCGCCAGCAAGACCGTCCCCGGTCCTTGCTATTCCAGCGGGTTTTCTTTCAGTGAAAATCAGTAAATTTTCAAGCGCAATATCTTAAAAACCAGAGGAAATAAAGTGTATACATTAAAGCTTATTGAATTTGTCTTGGAACGCACTATCAAGTCACCTCTTCAAAAAAATAGTTCCATTTAAAAAACCGAACTTGACCATGGTATCTTTTAAAGTTATAATCGAAAAATAGAATTCGTTCGAGCTAATAAATTGGCCCCCTCGAACCATGCTATTCCATATTTTTTTTATTTTTATACCTCCAATACGTTAGGTGATATCCCGCTGTCCAGTCTACCGTGGGACACCCTGTATATATATTATTTATTTTTTTATTTTTTTAAATTCTTTTAGGAATTTTAATTAGAATAGAATTTGATGTGGTAACTAATTTTATAATAATTTGTTAATATGAATTATATGTGCTATGTTACATGCATTGAAATGTTATGCATGAAATGTTACATGCATTATGGCTTATTTTATAATAACATTTCTTCAGCTTCAACCGTTAAGGGCTTAACTTTTTTATTTTCTTTCAATCTGTGAGAGCTAATTGAGGGATCTGATGAGATCAAGAGATAATGTAAAATATCTTTGTTATTCATTTGCCTGTTGCACATTCTGCTATGTTTATCTTATGCTTTACGAAAAATTTTATTATTTCCTTCTTGTGGCTTTTCTGATAGTCAGCCAAACGGTAAATCAAATGTGTTGAGGTTTGAAACGGACTCGTTCTCACGGTTGCGTCATAGATATCGATTTATTTATAAGTGTTTTAGCAGCAGGGCATTTGTAACGACGCTGATTGCTCGACAGTCGTCGCGGCCCGAGTTTAGGCAGAGTTGTTTAGGTTTCTCAAGAGTTGCGGGGTGAGATTAACCAGAACCGCAGTCCCGGGTACTGCAGCGTGCCTTCGACGAGACCCTTTCCCACCACCATCGAATTTCCCATGGTCGAAATCACCAATAGACATGGCTTTTTCCACCCACTCTTATTCTAAGCGACCAATGTCTGAAGTTTTTGATTCTCCTCAGGAGGAGAACGCGCGATTGAAGGCAGATCGAAACGAGCGCTCAACCGGTTCAGTCCATAATTTTTCAGCCATACTTTGGTTTTTAATATACAGTCCACTATTATTGTTAATGTTAAATAAATGTAATTTCTTTACCACCTATCCACATTGCTAACTCGGCATCAGGGAATCGATCACGGCTTGGCAGTCTCACACGAGCATATTCGTACTCAACAAAATGATTTAATAATGTCGCTTCCATCAATAAGAACTTTATGAAGGGAGTGTGGTATTTTATACCATTCATACAATTGCACACAACTATCTGTGTGTGATTTATATAATCAATATTAAAAAACAAGTTCTAAAGAACCGAGTGCGAGGGGGGATGTCTCGAACACTTGAACTACGTGGTTGTATCCACGCGCGACGGTATCCCCACCATTCCCCCACTATTGGTTGATGGCGTGAGCCCCGAGAGTTCCGTATCTTAAATCCACAAATCTAACCCAGACCGCACTCGACACTAACAATCGGTATCCCCCCTCGGACTAGGTTCTTTACAACTTGTTTCTTAACCCTTTCGCTACGGACGGATTCTACGGCGTGGTACTCCCGCGGAACGGGCCGCCGCGCCACAAGTGTGCACTTGCGGAAGAACTAAAATCGCCTGCTGTACGTTCAATACCGCTGCATATTATGCAGAGTGACTGTAGTCGCTCGTGGAAAGGAAAGGGTTAACAAATTATTAAATAACAAATCATCACATATCAATATATTGTTTTCAATTATCACATGATGCCATCAGAAAATATAACTTAATAATGTAATTTCGTATGAAACGTTTCCAAACACGGGCATACACAAAGTTCTACGTCGCATATCTTACATTTATAATGCGTTTGTCTTTGCACACCATTTTTAGAACAAACAATACACTTTCTTAATCCGCTTTTTCGTTTTGTGTTCGTACTAGTATAAATCGCCGAGAAGTGTCTATCAGTCAGTCTAAAGGGATATTTATCTTCAGATCTCGGACCGTTTTGTCTCAAATTCTCTTTACGATATTTTCCTAAAATTTGTCGGATCAATTCGAGGTGAAACGCAGCAATAGAAATATTTTTGTGCGTTTTGTATTTGTACAAGCAATATGCATTCCACACGGCAATATTTGTATTGTATTGTATGTGCTTTATTGTTTCCCCTTAGGGTTACAAGTCTCCTTTACAAATTAAACTCAACCTATCCTTATCTATTCTTATCCTATATTCTTATTCTACTTTCCTCCCTCTCTCCTTGTTCGCTCTCCCACTCCGCTCTCTCGCCCGCCGCTTCCCCTTCCCCGCCGCTGCGGTTACTCTACTCTTATCCTAGACTTATCCTATCGCATTCGCCTCTTAAACCTACGCCTTTTCCGCTTTCGCCTCCGCCCCTTTCCTCCGCCCTCGACTTCCATTTCCTCTCTTTCATTCCATTCCTCCTTTCGCTCGCTAGTTCCCTCATCCCTCCCTCCTTCCCTCCCCCTTTTCCCCCGCTCCTCCATCCCTCTCCCCCCTCCTCCCCTCTAACCTCTTCATCCAGCCTTCTCCCTTACCTCCTTCGTCCAGTATTTCTTTTATTTTGTCCCCTATTCCCCTCTCCTCTCCTTCCTCCTCCCTTGCGCATCTCTCCAGTACGTGTTCCCACGTCTCTTCTTCCCCCCCCCCCACATATCCTGCATCTCCTCTCATCCTCCTTCTCCCAATACCTCCCCCCCCCTCATTTCGTTCCCTAGCCGGAACCTCGCTACCCTCCTATATCTCTCTTCCCTCCATCCCGCTTCCAGGTATTTGGGGGTTCCCCTTGCCACTATTTCCGTGTACCACCTGTTATATCTGGACTCCTGTATTTTTCCCTTCTCTCCTCTGCCTGTCTTCTGCTGTCTTCTGCTGTCTTCTTTCTCCATTTCTTCGTACCCTCCTCGCCCCCTTACTCCTTCCTCTCCCTCACCCCCCCATCTCTCCATCCTAAATTCCTTTCTCTCTCTTTCCCACCCCGACATCTCCCCTCCCTCCTCCTTCTCCCTCTCCCTTACCTCGTCCAAGCATAGTCTGGCCAACTCCCCCCCTCTCCCCTTCCCAGCTTCTCTTCGTACCTCCACGCTCTTCCCCCCGCCCACGTCCTCACTTTTTCCCTCTTCGTCTCCTCCCCCACCATATATCCCGGGGTCTTCCAATCCACCCCTAACGACCACCTTACGTACCTTTCCTGAACCCTCTCTACCTCCTCCCTCTCTTTCCACCCCCACACCTCCGCTCCGTATCCCAACACCGTCCACACCAGCGCGTTGAACAGCCACATTCTTCGTCCCCAATCCTTTCCAAATTTCCTTTTTCCAATTCCCCAGACCTGTCGCATCACTACCCCCGCCTTTTTCACCCTGTCCCTGATGTGTGCTTCCTGGCCCCCGTTTTTCTTAAAAACATACCCTAGGTACTTGAACTCTTTTACCTCCTCTATCTCCTTCCCTTTCCATCTCCACTCCACCTTTCTTTCTCTCCCTCACCCTTTTCTGAACCTTACTACTTTTGTTTTCTCCACGTTTACCTCTAGGTTATTTCTCTCCAAGTACCTTTCCAGTCGCCTGATCATCCACTCCATCTCTTCCTCTTTCCTTGCCAGCAGCACCAGGTCATCGGCACATGCCAGAGAGCATATCCTCCTACCTCCTATTCTCACCCCACCCCAATTCCCTTTCCTTAATTCCTCCTCCACATCCGCTATTAAAAGGTTAAACAATATTGGGCTCAACGGGCACCCTTGCCTCAGGCCTTTCAATGTCCAGAAATTCTCCCCTGTTTCCCCTCCCACTTTCACCTTGCTGATTGTCTCTCTGTATATTTCTTTCACTCTCTCCCTCAGCCCCTCCCTCACCCCTCTCTTCTCCATCGCCTCCCATAATTTCCTCCTGCCCACGGTGTCGAACGCTGCCCTCAAGTCCACAAACAGCGCCACCAGTTTACCCTTGCTCCTTCTGGTCTGCTTCCCTATCATGTGGTTTAGCACATAGATGTGGTCTATTGTCCCTCTCCCTCTCCTGAACCCCGCCTGATTTTCCGGGATCATCCCCTTCCCTTCCACCTCCTGCTCCAGCCTCTCTCTCAGCACCGCAGCATATACCTTGTACAAGGTCGGCATGAGAGTTACTCCCCTGTAATCCTGCACGTTTGTCCCCCCTCCTTTCTTCACCAGCGGTGTTATTATCCCCTCCTTCCATCCCTGCGGCCATCCTTCTCTCTCCCATACTCTCCTACATATCTCCCATGCTACCTCTACCCCTTTCTCCCCGCCGTACTTCCAAGCCTCGTTTGGGATCTCGTCCCCTCCCATCGCCTTTCCCTCCTTCAGTCTCCTCACTACCCTTCTTATTTCCTCTTTGCTGATTCCCTCTTCCTCTCCCTTCCTCCTATTCCCCTCCCCTCCCATCCTTACCCTATTTTCCACTCCTCCTAGCAGCCCCATGAAGTACTCCTTCCACTCTTCTTTCTTTATCTTGTCGTCCACCCGCTTCCTTTTTTCCTTCCCCTGTTTACTATCTCCCACACTTCGTTTTCGGTTTTCGCTTCCGCTACTTCCCTTATCAGCCTCTCCCTCTCTTCCTCTTTTTTCCTCTCGCACAACTCTTTGTACTCCCTCCTTCTCTTCTTGTACCCCTCCCTCGTCCCCTCCCCCTTTCTCCATTTCCTTAACTCCCTTCTCACCTGCCTCTTCATCTCCTTGCTTTCCCTGTCCCACCACCCCTCCCCCTTCCGCCTTGTCTCCTTATCTCCTGCCTCCTCCCCTGATGAGGAAACATCACCTCCTTAATCCTTCCTACCATCTTACTCACCGCCTCCTGTATCCCTTCCCCTTCTATGCCCACTCCTTGCATGCCCCTCTCAAACTCCTCCTTCATCTTTCCCGACAACCGCCTCCCTCCTACCTTCTTTCCCCTCGTTTTCCCCCTTCTCTCCCCCACTTCTCCCTCCCTCATCGTCACCACCATCGGGTGATGGTCCGATTCCGCCCTGTCCCCTACCTCCATCCTTTCTACCCCCATTCTCGCCCTCTCATCCCCCAACACATAGTCAATCACTGTTGTTCCTCTTCCCCCCGTGTAGGTATATTCCCCCTCTTCGCCCCATTCTGTGCTCCCGTTCATAATTACCCACCCTGTCTCTTCTACTAGTTTTATTAACATTTTCCCATCCCCATTTACCTTCCTATCTTTCGACTTTCTTCTCCCTCCTTCATCTTCCTCTCCTCCCTCTATCCTACCTCCCAATCTCCCTGTCCTCGCATTGAAGTCCCCCCCCCCCCCTATTATCACCCTCTCTCCCTCCTTCTGCCCCTCCATCCATCCTCTAATCTTTTCCAGTTTCCTCTCCATGTCCCCGTTCACATATACAGCCACCACCGTCCATTCCTCCTTCCCCGCCTGTATTCGTTCCACCATTATTCTTCTTCTTGACCTTGCTCCTGTCCTCCTCTCATCTCTTCCCTCACCCCTATCACCATGCCTCCCATCGCTCTCCCCCTCCTATTCCTTCTCTTTGCCCACTGTGTCCTCCACTTATATCCCGACGGCAGTCTGTGCTTAATCCTGCTCCATCCCTTCTCCTCTATCCATGTTTCCATCAATACTATTACTTCCCATTCTCCTATCTCCTTCCAAAATTCCTCCTCCTTGTTTGCCATCCCCGCTACGTTCCAGAATGTTATCCTCCAGCCTTTCTTTTCTTCCTGCCTTTCTATCCCTCCCCTTTCCTCCCCCTCCGCCCTTAGTTTTTTGTCCCTTCGCTTCCCTGACTCCTTTCTTTCCTTCCCGCCTCCTCCTTACCCCCTTCCTCTTCTCCTCCCCTTGTTCCCCCCTCTGCCCTTCCCCTCTCCTTCCCTCTCCAGTCTCTTAGTACCTCCCCCTGCTCGTCCCAGAACCATGTTTTCCGCTCTATCACTATTTTCCCGTAGCTTATTCTCACCCTATTCCCTTTTCTTTCCTCCTCTTCTCCTATCTCTTTTATGAGCCACTGCATCTTTCTTTCCTTCCATGTCAGATCGTCTCCTATAAGGATAGGAAAGGTCCTTTCTCCCTTTTAGCTTTCCTTTGTTCCTCATTACTTCCCTCTTTACCTCCAAACTCTCCATTCTCACCTCCAGCATCAATTCCTCCCTCCCTTGTCTTCTTCCTCCCAGCTCCCTCACTCCCTCTATTTTTCCCTGCACTCCTACTACCTACAGCAGTTCCTTTGCCCTCTTCATCGCCGTTCCCTCCCTCCCTATCCCTTTAATTATAATGTTCTTCCTTTTCTCTTCTCTCTCTTTCATTTCTAGTTTCCTTTCCATCCCCTGTACCCTTGTTTCCCATTCCTCCCGTCCTGTCCCCTTCTCCATCCCTTCTCCTCTCCTTCCTTCTTCTCCTTTTCCCTCCTCCCTTTCCCTCCTCATCTCCAAATGTTTTAACCTCTCCTCCATCTCCTTTATCTTCTCCTCCTCTTTCTCCACCTCCTCTAATCTTTTTTCCACCCTTTCCATTCTATTTCCCATCTCCTTCTTTTCTTTTCTCCACTTCTCCTCCCATTCTTCCATCTTCCCTCTTAGTTCCGCCATATCTTCCCTTGCCTCTCTCCCTTGCTCTTTTACTTCCTTTAGGTCTATTCTCATCTCTTCCCTCATTTCCCTTATTAGCCTCTCTAACCCTCCCTCTACCCTTTTCTCCTCCGGTGATCTTCCTATTTTCCTACTCTTTTGGAATGCATTTTCTTCTCCTCCCCCATTTCCCTTGTCTCTCTTCCTCTTTCTCTCTCTTTCTCTTCCACATCTCTGCAATTTCCCCTGTACTTCCTCCACTCATGCTCCTTTCCCTGGCCAGTCTTTCTACGTTCGTTTTTCTACCTCTCTTTTTCGCCTCTTCTTCCTTTTCTTCTCCCTTCGTCTCATCTACTGCCTTTTCTCTCCCCTTTGTTTCTCCCTTATCCCCCTCTTTCCCTGCCATCCTGTCTTCCTCGCCCTCTTTTCTATTTTCTCTGCCTTCCCTCCCTTCTTTATCCACTGTCTCCGCTATCTCCTTATTCCCTGTCCTCGCCGCCCGATGTCGCTACCTTCCTCTCTTTCTCTACTCTCCCGCCTTTTCCTCTCCCGCTCAATCCTTTCCTCTTTACCCTAACCATCTCAACACTCGCGCGCTTCCTCCCTGTTTTCCTCTTTTCCCTCGCTCCCCTTTTCCTCGCCCTTTCTCTCCCTTCACTCCCTGCTCTCCCTTCTCCTTCCGCGCCCACTTCTCACTCCCTACTCGCCCTACTAGCACCTTTTACACTCCTTTCTCTCACACCGTTCACTCACACGTCACGCTTCTTGCAAACCGGAAATGAAAGTCCTCCACACGGCAATATCTAATAAATGAAAAAAGTACTTTTTATACCACTTTATTGATTTTCTAATGGATTGTATGGAACTAATAACCATATCGCATTTGTCGACAGCGCCCATTGAAGAATTATAATCCACTATACATTTTGGTTTGCGTATAAATTCGTGAGTTTTATAATTTCTCTTTCCTGTACTTATTAATTCATTAGTGTGGAAAGTGGATAACATAAAAATGTCTTTTTTGTCACGCCATTTAAGAGCCAGCAAATTATTAGTTATTCGAAACACAACCTCGCCTATGTTTAATTTTTTATTCAATAAAGGCATTCCTTTTCTCCTTTGTTTCACAGTGCCGCAAGCATTTGTTGCATTTATATGCAATAAATTAAAAGTGCAGGACTGCTGTAATAATTGTCCACATACAACGTGTGGCCTTTTCCCAAATAAGGTTTCAAAAGCATCAAAACGATGTTTCCTGTTTTGCCAATTTCTGGTGTGTCCTCTGTTATGCGTGTTTCGCTACCTGCATATATATTTACATCCAGTACGTAGCCTGTTTTGCAGTCGCATAGTTTTAATGCCAAATCGGCTTCTTTTGGCTGGTATATATTGCTTAAATGAGAGTCTACCCTTAAATAATAACAGACTTTCGTCTATGCATAAATTTTGAAATGGAGAAACTGAATCTTTAAATGATTTTTGAAGTTTACTGAAAACACTGCTGATTTTATGTAAGCGGTCAGAAGATTTTTCATTATGATCTACAAAATGTAACTTTTTCAATAATGTTAAATACCTATCTCTAGACATAATATCGGTAAAAATATTTGTTTTTAAAAGTTTATCCCGAGACCAATACTCGCTAAGTCGTAATTTTTTGTTTCGCGACATTAGCAACGTGCATGCGAGGAAAGAGTATAATTCGTCAACAGTTGTCCCAATGTTGTGATTAGATATGTTATCATTTATTGTATGTGCCCAGTATTTATTTGTCTTATCTATTATGAAGTTCGCCAGTTTGGATGAAAAAAATATTTGGAAATAATCTAATACTGAAGAGGAGAATTTGATGTCATCTCTCAGAAATCCGGCATCGGAGGCATTAAATTTGTGAAATTTTAAGTTAACATTCTCCATAGCCCATTGCATGTTATTAGAACTCGATGGACGTAAAGCATCGACGACATAATCTTCTTTTGATTCGGAAGTACTAAGTACATTTTTATTGGGAATGCTCATTGCCTTTCTTCTGGCACAATTATTATTTATCTCAATATCACTATCGGAGTCCGATGAATTATTATGCGTGGCATAGCCCTCATTTTCGTTTTCCCTCCTTCTTAGCAAATTTGAATTCATTATCTTTAAGGTATAAAAAATAAACAAAAAATTAAAAACAAAATGCAATGATGCGAAAAATAAAAAAAATAAAAGCACATACCGCGAAAATGTTTCAAACGACGGAGCCAACTCAAGCAAGCATACTGCCGAAACGTTATTTTTATACTGCTGTTCATATTGCCAGTTAAAAATCTCAGAGTGTAAAACAAATGCCAAACAATTGCGGTGGGTTACCATGGAAATAACATATAAGGATTATTCGTGCAAACGCACGAGTAACTATAGTCACCGTCCGTATGAAGCGAGCATCAGACATTGGGTGACTATAGTCACCACCCGTACATAGTGAACGTCAGGCGTTGGGTGACTATAGTCACCGCCCGTACGTAGCGAGCGTCAGGCGTTGGGTGACTATAGTCACCGCTCGTAGCGAAAGGGTTAATACTGATTATATACATTGTTCTTTTTTGTTTGCTTACAATAATTTAAAAAATGTATTACAGAATTAATAACTTGACCTTATGTAACATGATTTGGAATTCAAACTCAAACGAAATGGAGAGCAAAAGAGATGAAATTGTAGAGAATATTAGAAGTACAAATTCTTACAGTGCAAACCAATTACTTCAAATAAAGAGTAAATTACTGAACATCTTTTTTCCACAATATCTTAAGAAGTGGAAGAACAAGAAAGTTATGCGAAATAAAAAATCTTTCTGTTCTAAGTATGAACATTTTTCAAAAAAGTTTTTAAAAACTAAATAATAGTGCAGGCAGTCAATTAGCTGAGACACTTGTTGTAAATAGAGGTCATCCGCGTCTATCATTCGAAGTGGGTTCAGAAAAAACAAAAAACAGACGTGCAGATGAACTCGCTTTACTTTATTATTATAAACTCTTCTTCATTAAGACGAGTTGATGAAAGCACTTGAAAGAAAAAAAGAAAATTCCGAATTTAATTTGGAAATGAAAGCTAACTATATTCTAGCTATGTACATTGAAATAGACTTGACTGCAAGAAAATACAAAAAATTGCGTACTCATAATACAAGAATTACAGGTACAAATTCATATCCTCCTTATTCCAATGTTGTTCAAGCAAAAACACATTCCCTTCCAGAACATTTGAAATATTCTGAGTCAGGAGCATGTGCAAATTTAATATCTCTTCTAGAACATACTACAAAAAGAATTCTTTTTCAATTAGATAAGGATGTGCTGATGCAGTTGTCTGGTGAGAAATTAGTACTTGTTGGGAAATAGGGTATGGACGGTGCAAGTGGTCAACTAACTACATGGCAAAAGTGGTTAAGTCAATATTCAATATCTCTAACAGATGATAAAAATTACGATGCAAGTCATCATGAAATAAATGATGATGATGATGATGATAATGATGATAACGATCATGACGAGGATGATGATGGTAAAAATGAAACAAATGAAGGTGCAACTAATGATGCTGCTGAGAATTTGAATTACAAAAGTAACTGCAACAAAAGATCTATTAATCTTTTAGACAGTGCTGTTTTTATAGTTTCTTTTGTTCCTCTTCAGTTAAAAGTTAAGGATGCTGTTATTTGGTCAAATAAAACTCCATCATCAGTTCACTTTTGCCGATTGTCGCGTAGTAAATACGCGATCGCACGCTTAATCAAATTTGTGCGATTGTTTGATTTTATGAATTCTCGTTCAAAATTATGAAACAGCATAATCCATATTTTTTTCCATGCAATTTCAACTATTGTTGTATTGCGGAACTGTGCTCCGCGATAATCGAGGAACTTTTGGATTCCATTGTAACGTGCCTTAAGTTGCACGACGAGAAATGTTTTTCTAATATTTATTAGGAAATAACACGCGACGCGTAGTAAGAAAGTAAGATAATTTATATACTTTTGTCTTTAATTACACATGGGGCAAATATATTAGGTGGAAATAGAGGAGAAGAAGGGAACTGTTAGATATAACTTATCCTTATTCGAACTTTTTATTTTTAACATAATTATCGAACATTTCTCTTATTTGTTCACCAAACAAGCGAGACAATGCAGGCATTTAATAAGCGATAAGTATAATATAAGAAAGAACTATATTATAAAGTATCCAATAAAATAGTGATAGTATATTAACGACGGTTTGATAAGAAAATATTTAGGTTTCATTATTTGTATCAGTAAGATCATCGATCGGTAGAGGAGACAATTTTTTAACACTACGTTTATAAGTGCCTTGCGCGGTTTGTACGGTGGCAACTCGCACAGTGTTGTCACAGACCAGGTATAGGATAGACCTATCAACCAATGTATTTTTCTGTCACCGGTTTGGGGGGTCCTAGGACCCCCTTACCATTTTAGTGTCGCATGCAACGTTACCAGCGAAGTCTCGAAACAGATTGTAACGTTACGCGTGATAGGAATTAGAATTCAGCACGGGTATAACTGGGTTATTTTTTTAGTCGAAGCCCGCGATTTACAAATGTTTCTGTTAGAGTAACAGTTTAAAAATCGTCTTATGAACATATTCCGTTCAACGGAAGAGAAAGGAGGATGAAAATAAACCGATATCACATTCGGCTTTTAACTTTGCTGTCCTATTCCGGTTTATTTAATAAAAAACAACTTTCATTCGCTTGCAATAACATAATTTGTAAAAAGAGTGCTTTAATGTTTTTTAAGAGCACTTGTTGCTGAACCCCACCCATTTATCATGTCTTTGTGCATACATTAATGATGGTCTATATGATATAATACAGATATATAATAATAAGAAATAATTTTGTTCCTTATTTAATCTACGACACTCAATTTTTTTAAGTCGGCACCAGATTTACACAGTGCAAATGATGAGGCGCTGATATAAAAAAATTGAGTGTCGTAGATTAAATAAGGAACAAAATTATTTTTTATTTTTTAGCGCATTTTAATTTTTTTGAAGTCGGTTTTAATTATGATTTTCCATTTCTTGGACCGATGCGCCATTATTGTGGCTTTTACACGCAGGTGGCGAAAAATCTCTCCGTACAGGGGTATGGCGCAGCGGTCAACCCTGTTGTAGCTAAAAATTTTGAAACTGAGACAGGTACGAGACCAGTCGACATTGTTTTCAAACCTCATTACAGTAATCTGGGGTGAGTGGTAAACCGATCATAAAAGCGGAGCGCGCAGCTCGCTTACCTGGGCCGGGAAATTCCCAATAGGTCTTTGCCACGTGAATTTGAAAGAGACCATTCCAAAATTTTAGAAGCTCGGGGATCACTGCTGTCCAGCGGTCGCTAGCAGCTTTCCGAAGAGATTGCCTTCGTCGGCCGCCGACCATCTCGTTCTTTTGTCGATGTCGACGGGCTCGATGTCGCGGTTTCAGCCACGTCCAACAATGCGTTTGTAGACCTCAGAATCTGTTGTTCTGGTTTTCTTTTTCATAATTTTATCTTTAATGCAGTGTATGCATAGATAAGACTTAAGGGGCAACTAATCAGACGTGTCTTTGATAGTAGCGGTGTTTTAATTTTTTTTCTAGAATTTTGGTGTCTGAATGTTTTAAACTTTTAGCTACTCAACGCCACGCTTATACCGGCTTCCATTAATGCCATTTTTGGAATGATGCGCCATTATTGTGGCTTTTACACGCAGGAGGCGAAAAATCTCTCCGTGCAGGTGTATACCGCCGCGGTCAACCTTATCGTAGCTTAAAATTTTGAAATTCAAGACCATTATACTCATTCACCTTTTTCCTTCAGTGTCGGATCTGTATTCGTACTCAGAAAGTTAAAATTCGATGGCCACGACATTCTGGCCTTTTCACTGTACGCTCTCTTGAAATCGGTTAAACGGTAACGCGTACCTTTTTTTACAACCCTGAGGGGATCTTAGGTAAAAGCTTTCAAACGATGCGGCTCGGGGGTCATAAACGCTAGAGTAGTGACATAAGGACAAACAAAGTCAGCGATAGGCCATTCAGTAATCAGTATGCCAAGTTCTATCACAGAAGTATCACAAATGGATTACTAGTATTTTTCTGATGAAAATGACACCAAACTTGATAAAATCCTAATTATTTTTTATGACTGTAATGGAAAGTACTTGGAGTAAAGTAATTGAGGAAAGTAATGAAGAATACCTGAATTCTACGCGAACTAACACGGAACTGCTATGTGTGCCCAGATCTTAACGTAAGCGATACCTACGCTCGTGTATTTACATCGTAGATTGTTTTTTATAATTTTTAAATCCATTCAATAGTTAATAAGGACAGAGCCAATCAATTTGTAACGAAACGTAGGGATTCAGGGGCCTCGGATCCCAAAAACTACGAATATAAATTTTAGAAAAACGTTTTAATTCATTATTTTCAATGATTTTTACGTGTCGTAGGATGGGCACCGTCTATTTAGACACGCGCGATGTGCAGAGATTTGTGGGAATGTTAGTAATAGCGTCAATTTTGAATATTTTTCGGCGTACGACACGTGAAATTATTAGTTAAATGTTCCACTACATGTAAAATACTAACAATCAATTTCATCTTACAATTTATAGTTTGTATAAGCTCTGAAGAAGTGCCATATTGCAGCACCATATAGGCTCCTGATCCCCGAAATAGATTTGCAGAGAGAAATCCGGCGTGAGTCGTTGACAAATCTAGCCAAAGCGTAGCTTAGCGAAAGCTCGCCCTCTATGTTAAACTCTCACTCTAAACACGTCACATGTATACAAGCACGCACACATCTTTCAGTATCTCAACACATTTCAAAGTAGTTCTTGACTTGGACGCTGTTCATGAACAGAGGTCGCTAAATTCAGTCCTCAAATTCGGGGTCGGTAACACAGTTTGGGTGGTGACACGAAGTCCCATAAGGTGATAGGTCTATTCCATACCTCGTCTGTGGTGTTGTCTGCGCCGGGATGAACGGCAACAATTCGACCCAGCCTCCAGTGCATCGGCGGAGTGTTGTCCTCGTGAACCGTGACCAAAGTTCCCACCTTGAAGCAGTGAGCGTCTCCCAAATGCCATTTGTTTCTGGTGTGCAGCTCATGCAAATATTCCCTGTGCCATCTGGATCAAAAATGGGACTTTATTCTTTGAATGTGTTGGCAATGCGCAAGCCTGTTCGTTGGTACCTCTGCAAAATCAATCTCGGGCAAATTAGTGAGTCACCGATAAGGAAGTGACCCGGTGTTAGCGCAATGAGGTCTGTAGGATCCGAGGAGAGGGGAATTAAAGGACGGGAGTTTAGTAGCGCCTCGATCTCGATAATGAACGTATTAAATTGTTCATACGTAAACAATTCTTCGTCCAGGTTTCTATTCAAATTGTAATCGTTTTCGGTGGCGAGACGATTATCGGTAGGACGGAGAAGGGATTAGGTGTCGACTCAGTCGGTCTGTCAAGGGTTCGGCGAATGAGTGAGGCTAACTAACAAGCAACAATGTTTATTGAGTCGGTATGATGTTGTTACACCGCTGCACAGTGCGTTGAATCAATGGGAAGTCGGGACAAAAATCATAACTCCTGAACTAATCAGTTTTCGATCTATATACACTAATACTTTTTTAACCAGAATATATAGGTTCATCGATTGCTGTAGAAAAAAATATACAGTAGCATTAAAAAAAATTAAGGTGATCTGGATTTTTTATTGAATAAAAAGATTTTTATCAATATTTACTTTTGCAATTTGTTGTCAACTGAATACTGACGAACTTTTGTTCAAAAAAATTTTGTATCAAATTATTTTTTTCACTTGAATTTGAAGTTAGAATTTATTCATTATAATATATTTTACAATTGTACATATATAAGCTGATTTAGACTAAAGACGAAGAAGACTCTAAATACGTTAACGTAATGTATCGTTATTATAAACTTTTAATAATAATATATAAATATCGTAAACGTAATTATTCATATAAAACATAATATAAAAAACACACTTCTCCCCAAAAAAATTATTTCTCAAATAATTGCAGGTAGTAGCAGAAAAACGCGTTATTTTCATAAAGTATAAAGTTAGGGGAACCAAATATAAAAAAATCACGGATACGTTTTGTTACGTATTTTTTAAAAAGTCAGTTGAAATAAAATTTTCATTCTCGGGACTAAGACGTTTTCTAATGATCAATAAGGTCATAAGTCTAAATAATAATTTTGAAGCACACATACCCATAATGCTAGAATCCATTGTTAATAAAGTGAGCCAAGAATAATAAATATTCTTAAGGTCAAAATAAAAAAAGAAGAAAGTAACCCTACCGCGTATGAATTTCGAGTGACGCTTGAAGTCCTTAGATCCCAGGTTAAGATGGTAAATAACATCGTAAACAACTACGGTAACCTAGTAAGCATAACCGAACTCGATTCCTGAACATCTTGATGTTAATATTAGATGATAAATATCACCCTGCAAAATATTTGATTTTTCAATTTTTGTCCATGTATCAACGCACTGTGCGCTGTCCGGTAATCGTTTGACTAGTAGCGCGGCGGAGGGGCTACGGCGAGCGGTTAGGAGGCAGGATGTGGAGTTGTGTAACGTTCTACCCTGGCTGGCCGTAGAGGCGCATCCGTCCAGGAATTGTATAATAGAGTTTCAGAGTGCAGTAGGGTTCTGGCCTAATGGGCGCGGAGACACCTCTCTGACGTAGGCAGGGCGCAAGATAAATCTCGACCTATTTCGGACTGAGGCTGGTAATGGTACAGTAGTGGCGATGGCGGACACCGACACACCTCGAGGTTTTCAAAAAGTGATCGTCTTGCTGGTTTGCGTGAAGCGGTATAGCGAAATGCACATGAGCTCCTGATTCCGCTCGCCGCGGTCTTTATATTGAGGGGCCGTATATCTTCGCACGCGAGATCAGTCGCAGGCCCGGGGCTGCCCAGCGGCCAGGGCGCGAACTCGGCCCGTTGTCTTGCCGCCGTGCGCACGCGCGGCCCGCGAGACGTGACTTCGTCACAAAATGTCGCTTAAAAGACTTCACGGCGTACAGTGGTACATAATCACACTTTTTGTTCAAATCACCGTGCAGGTCGTAATTTTTTAGTAAACTTGACGATTTTCTATTAAATTTTGAGTTTCATTGTTTTTTTTATATTTAGCGAAATATACAGCACTTTTAAAAAATTGGTGTCTGTGGGGTTTTTTGGCCGCCGATTCCAAATTTAAACTCAAATTTTCTAAATTGTAGGGCTTTTTAACGATGGCAAATTCAATATATCGAAGCGAAATTTCAGAAAATGAGCTTATTCTGGAAGCAAGTCTTTGATTTTATGTTTATGTACGTGTCTTAAGCTGGAAAGATATGGATCGGAAGATTTTAAAAGAAAATATATTATGTCTTCGTTTGTATGTATAGGCGTCGATTTACGTGTATTATTTTCTCTACACCTCTTAATATCTTTGTTCCTCGCCTCTCATGCCTCTTCCGATAATTGCCCAATAGGAATTAAAAATGTCTCTATTACATCAGACCCATGAATTAAAATCATATGGCACGAAGAAGGCATTGGGTACCACATATATTTGTTGACATAAATTTCGCCGCATCCATGCAATACTTTTTAAATTTATTTACATCGATCGGTTTTCCTGATGCTATTGCTTGCATAATTATGTACAGTCGTTTTATGAAATGTTTATCAATGCCAGTGATTTCAGTAAACTTATTGTAATTTTGAAAAAACTTCCTTGCCGTGTTACCGTCATTTGTATTACCTGCACCTTGTTTTACTGCATCCACAAGTAAACCCGATTTATCACGAATGCCTGTTTGACTCTGGTGTTTAGTATTCTTAACCACTTCTTTTTCTTCATCGGTCAATTGTACATTCCATTTTTTAAGAGGTAATTTATATGCTAAATGCAGAATCCACTCCATGTTTCTAATCCACGCATGTAGAGTGGACAGACCGTACTGATACGTTCCTATATTTGCAGGCTTTAAGATTTCTGTTAAATTATTCATTTCTTTTGGAAGAGCATCACATATGCAACATCTTTGCGAAGAAGCGGTGCCTGTAAGAGCTTGGCGAACTTGCCCGTCAACCATAGTACATAGCATCGTATGCTCGATTGTGATTTCAACTTTCTCAAAGATTAATTTCGTTGGTTTCAAAACAGAAATTTCTTTTTCCATCTGTTTCATTCCGCATACACACCATTTCGTATACGCACCAAGTTTCTTCCCAATAAGCTTATTTTCTGAAATTTCGCTTCGATATATTGAATTTACCATCGTTTAAAAGCTCTACAATTTAGAAAATTTGAGTTTAAATTCGGTATCGGCGGCCACAAACCCTATAGACACCGACTATCTAAAAGTGCTGTATATTTTGCTAAATATAAAAAAAACAACAACGAAATTCAAAATTCCGGCCGGAGGGATCGATAGAGAATTTAATTGTGAGGAATTTAAAAAAAAATCGTAAAGTTTACTAAAAAATTATAACCTGTACGGTGATTTGAACAAAAAGTGTGATTATGTACCACTGTGCCGCGGCCTCCCAAAGTCCGCCGAAGTGCGGTGATCTGGAAGGTGAGAAATACCATTGTATCTGTTCAGTAGCTAAAACCGACTGTAACTTATTTCTATACTCGTCGGTTGCTAGAAAAGCCTGTAGCTGCAGGATTTCATTTTTTGCTCCTACAAAATTAGTAGCATTGTCTGCATAAATGTTTTTTGGGCGGTCTCTTCTTGCAACGAAACGTTTCAAAGCCTCCATGAATGTCTCTGTACTAAGATCAGTCACTAACTCTAAATCGATTGCTTTTGTGGCAAAACAAACAAAAACCACCACGTACGCCTTTACTCTGGTCCGGTTGCGTAACTTCTTTTCTTTAATAAAGAAGGGGCCACAGTAATCGATCCCTACATTTTGGAACGGTCGAGTCTGTATAACTCGCACCTCCGGCAAGTCCTCCATCACATAAGTTAGCATCCTGGGACTCGCCCTGTAGCAACGAATGCAACGGTGTATCATCTGTCTTGTCGCATTTTTGGTGCGATCGGTCCATGGATAAATGGTTTTAGATTGAGTATCGTACTGTCTCTCTTTAAGGATTTACATTGTTTTAAATTCTTTATTTCCGTTGGAAAGCTTTCTAATTGCACCAGCTTAATGACGCATAGGTGGGCATCGTAGATCCCCATTGCAGTTAATGGACCGCTTATTCTAACCTTACTTCGCATATTGCTGATAAAGCGCAACAGATATGCCATGACTCGATTTTAAGAGATGTGGTGGTGTTTGGATCCAATCCAAAGTGATACTAGAATCTGACCAGAATCTAGTTTTATTGAATTGCAGGTGTGACATTGCCTCTGCCACTACCCTGTACAATTTAGCCAAGAGTCTAGCCGCACATAATTCGAGACGGGGAAGTGATATGGTCTTTACTGGGGCGACCCGAGACTTAGAGCACAATAACCCAACATGATATTCTTTATGCTTGCTCGTAGCTCTCAAGAAGATACACGCGCCATACGCGGCCTCACCGGCGTCGCAGAAGCCATGCAATTGCAGTTCTACTGTATGTTCAAAAATTAATTTACGTGAAATGGCGAAACTATTTAACCAATGCAGTTCCTCCTTGAATGTCATCCAAGGCGTATAGATGCTTTGTGGGACCGACTCATGCCAGTCTATATTTTCTTTCCAGAGCTGCTGCATTATGATTTTTGCCTTTATAATTACTGGTCCGAGCAAACCAAGCGAATCGAACAACTGAGCTATCTGCGACAGGATTAAACGCTTCGTAACACGCTGCTTCTCGACGAACGGTTTAATTGTATAAATGATATTGTCAAGGGACGGCTTCCAGAAAACTCCTAATGACTTTTTGGTTTCAGAGGTATCTAAGCAAAGTGTCTTCTGATCATGTTGATATTCTAAATCCTTAATAAGGGTCTCCTCATTTGATGCCTATTGGCGTAGATGAAACCCACCTAACTTTGCTAACTGAATTAACTCCTTGCGCAATGCTACAACAGATCGAAGATCAGATGCACCCATGAGCAAATCATCCACATAAAAGTCTCTTTTAAATATTTGGGCCGCGAGCGGAAACATTTCCGATTCGTCACCTGCTAACCGCCTGAGGCAACGAACTGCTAGAAAGGGCGCAGAAGCCGTACCGTACGTCACGGTCTGTAATCTAAATGTTTTAATCGGTTGATTGCTCGACTCGCGCCACAAGATTTTTGGGTATACAGTGTCCGAATGATTCACCCTGATCTGCCGAAACATTTTTTCGCCATCCGCGGTCAGCACATACGCGTGTGACCTGAATCTGAGCAATATTGCAAACAATGTATCTTGAATGATAGGTCCTATCAACAAAGTGTCGTTCAGAGAGATGACAGTCGATCTTTTCGCCGATGCGTCAAATACCACTCTAACCTTCGTTGTCATACTTGATTCTTTAATCACGGCGTGATGTGGAAGATAGAAGCCCTCCTGATCATTGTCCGACACACTCTCGCTCATATGACCTAATGCCTTATATTCATTCAGGGATCCTATATACCGCGCTAATAATTCGGGATTCCGCGGTAGTTTACGCTCTAATGCCAGGAAGCGTTTCATGGCTAAGCTTCGCGATTCACCTAACAGGTCCCCTTTTATTATTAAACGGAAGTTGTACAATATAACGACCGCTGCTATCCCTTATTTTATTCTCTGATAAATGTTTCTCGCATGCAGTCTCCTCGGCCGACAGGAATCTACGAACGGGAAGATCTTCGACTTTCCAAAACCGCGTTAGCTGGTTGTCTAAGACAGTGGTTACATAACGCGTTTTAACTGGCCTTGTAGAGGTCGTCGGCCGCTGTATATTAGCTTCACCGGTAATTATCCAACCCAATCGTGTTTTTTGCAAATTTACCGCGTCGTTACATAGGTTGTCCGAATCTGTCCGATGCTTAGCAACTGATGAAACAGTGTGTTACCAAGCAATACCTCCACCTCGCACGGCTTGTGAAATTCGGGGTCTGCCATATCAACGTTTCGCGGTATCATAAGATTGGACCTGTCCACCTGACGCGACGGCAAGAACCCGGTTATGGTCGGTAACGCAATCAACATGACCTCCGCAGAGAATGAACCGTTCCTAGATCTGATTTCGGCTTTAACAGAGTATTCTGCCCTGGTGTTAAGCTGACTGAAACCCGAAAAGGCCAAATCTACCCTACGCTTTTTTAACTGCAAACGTTCCGCCAACTGCTGCTTGATAAAATGCGTTTGTGAACCCCCGTCAAGTAGGACTCAAAAAATTTTGACCCGCGCGGTAGCAAGTAATATCTCCGCATCATACGCTACTGCCAAGGCGGTCCAAGCGGGTTCAGCAGAAGCTGAGTCCGCCGGGGTTTCCGTCGACACAGGACTATCCGTCGACACAGGACTATCCGTTTGTGATGCGTTAGGGAAGTGAAATAAAATATTATGTTTGCGACTACACGTACGACATCCCCTCATAGTACAGTTATTCGTGCTGTGATTGTTTTTTAAGCAATTCAAACAAAGCTTTGCCTTACGTGCTGCTTCTGACCGTTCGCGAGGAGACAACTGTAAAAAATTCTTGCACGAATATAGCTCGTGAGGCTGATTACAAATGATGCACTGACCTCCATCGCTCACTGAGACATAGTTCTGGACGCGCTTGTTTGATTTAGATTTAGTACGAGTATCTACGCCGCCCACGCTACCTGTCTTTGTCTGTTCGTTCTCCAAATTATCACCACGAGCTTGTTTATTAATGAAGGTGATCAAATCCTCATATTTCGGTATTTCCTCATTTTCTAACGTTCTCTCCCAATCCCTACGTGTATTCTTATCCAATTTTTTAACCAACAGATAAACCAAAAATGCGTCCCAGTGCTCTATAGGTTGATTCAATGCCTTAAGTGCGTTTACGTGCATCTGAGTGTTTTCTGCAAGTGACCGCAGATTTGAGGGAGTATCGCGACTGATCTCAGAGAGCTCGAATAACAACCTTAGATGAGCCTGTACAATTTGTCGAGGCTTATCGCAACGTTTCCGAAGCAAGTCCCACGCCACTAAATAATTCTGCTCAGAGGCCGAGAGTGTTGAAATGACGGAAGCTACGTCACCGCGCAACGCGTTCTTTAAGAAATGTAATTTCTGTACGGCGGGCAGATCTGGGTTATCGTGCACTAACGACTTAAAAGTGTCATGGAAGCTATGCCACTCAATCGGATTGCCGTTAAAAGGGCGAATCTGAATTTTTGGTAAAAGCGAATTAGCCGGTCGAGTCATCAGTGTGGTCGGTGAATCGACCGCCCCTCCTCATGGGCTACCTGATGAGCTACTTGCACCCTGCAACCGACGCATACGCCTACCAATTTCGTCCGCGATTTCAAAATATTTTAATTCATATTCGTTACGGTTGTTTGTGTAGTCTGTTTCTTCATCATCTAATTCTATAGAAAACTGAACCTCTGAATATGCCGTGTTTAACTGATCTAATCTCTCCTTTCGCCTCTCCAGCGACTCAACATCCATGGTCGGATTGTCCCTTAGATGCGACAATAGGCGTGTAACCTGAGTCTTAACCGCGCTACGGGTTTTCTTTAAGGTTTTCAATTGATCCGAATCCGCCATAGTAAATGAGATCAAGACGCGTAATAGAGGTATAAATTGTTTAAAGCAAGTTAGGAAGGTGAACCACTGCACTCATCCAAGATGACTCACGCAGCGACTACGAAGTCGAAGATGGCCACCTCTCTGCGTTCCTCTCACACGTGGCAGGCTGAAGCGGAGAAAATCTCGTTGAAGCGTTGTCACGGGAGCGTCACAGGAGCGATGCCACTATTCCGAAGCGTCGTATCCGCTCGGCAGGCCTCCGTCGGCTCGTTGAAGATTTGGTATGCAGAGGAAAGCACCGCAATTCCGCTGCTGAAGACGTCCGGCCAGTCGATGCCTGTTTATTAGATGTTGATAGCCGTTGTTCCCACAACGGATCCGCCCCCAGGGATGATACGCGCAGCGTATTCTAAGGCAATGATGGCCTTCCTGCGTTCTCCTTGACGGCGATAATCCGAGGTGGACTGAAGCCTCGATGAAAAGTCGTCACGAAACAATGCCACAATTCCGAAGCGTCCAGATCCGCAGGTCCCTGTGTGCCTCTTCGAAGCTTCACGCGAGGATCGTTGAAGTCCTCACAATGTATCTCTACTATAAGTAGACTTTTTCCGGAGCGCACTAACATCCGGCTCGAAGGACCATATTTATGTCGCGTAGTAAATACGCGATCGCACGCTTAATTAAATTTGTGCGATTGTTTGATTTTATGGACTCTCGTTCAAAATATACTTTATTCAACTGAATACAATTCTACCACGTGTCGTGGCATTTTCGTCTTAAAATACAGAAGAAAAAAAAACTCTGCCACGTGCGTGACAACTTTCTTGGTATGAAAAATGGCTAATGCTTCTCGAGCTTGCCTCGCGCGCTCGGCTTGCCTCGACCAGTGCTCTCCGCCCCTCCAACTCAGCGCCAACCGAGAACGCTTAACATAAACTCAAAACAAAAAAAATACGACCCTAGCAATAGCGTCGCGACACCGATGTATCAAATTTGAATTTATTAAAGAAACTTATGCATACGTAAAAAATGAATACGAATATTACACACATCTATTGAAAAACGTTTAAACATATTGTTTTGATTTGAATGACATGTCATTTGAAGTAAGTTTTGATTTGAAGTGCACAATGATATACGGCAAAGTGTGTAATATACTAACTGAGCAAAAAGCTTCACCTTGCTGTAATATTTGTCGAGTTAGACTTAAATTTATAAATAATCTGGATTATGTGAAATATCTTCAAAGTAATGAAGAATACTACAAATTCGGCCATTCTGCACTCCACTGTGGGATACCGAATATCTGTTACACGAATCGTATAATCTTGATTTCAAAAAAGGTTCAGCAAGGACAGCCAAAGAAAAACAGTTAAAGAAATTAAGGAAACAAAGTATACAAAATTCTTTAAAATGTAATCTTTCATTACATGTAGATATTATTAAGCAAGGTTTTGGAACAACCAACACTGGTAATATAGCTCGTTCCTTTTTTTGCCCAAGCCAAAGCCGTTGCGAAATATACTGGTTTAGATGAACGTTTGATCCAAAGATTATATAATATTTTACAAGTTTTAACTTGTGGTAGAATGATCAGTTGTAGTAAATTCAAAACATATTGCTTCGATACTGCAGATATTTGTGTGCAATTGTATGAATGGTAGAAAATGCCACCATCCCTTCATAAAGTTCATATTTATGGAAGCGATATTATTAAATCATTTGATTTACCGTTTGGCTGGCTATCAAAAGAGCCGCAAGAAGGAAATAATAAAAATTTTCTTAAAGCACGAGCTAAACATAGCAGAATGTGCAACAGGCAAATGAGTAACAAAGATGTTTTACATTATCTCTTGATCTCATCAGATCCTTCAATTAGCTCTCTCAGACTGAAAGAAAATAAAAAAGTTGAGCCCTTAAACCCACGGTTGAAGCTGAAGAAATGATATAATAAAATAAGTCACAATGCATGTAACATTTCATGCATAACATTTCAATGCATGTAACGTAGCACATATAATTCATATTAACAAATTATTATAAAATTAGTTGCCACACTAAATTCTATTCTAATTACAATTCCTGAAAAAAATTAAAGAAAAAACAAAAAATAATATATATATATTTTTTTATTTTTTGTTCCTTTTTAATTTTTATAATCTCTTATATCAGCTAAACTTACAGTTTATTTAAAACTTAAATTTTGTAAATTTGAAGTAAATTTTTTATTTTATAGCTAATATTAAATTTACGAAAAATTAATTTTTAATATCTTTAGTTTCCAAAGTTTACGTTTTTATGTCATGTTATGCTGAATAATGTTTTTTATAGATTAGACAAGAAAATACAGGTTTTACTGCAGCACTCCGCTACTGCTGAGCCCTTTACGAGTATTTAAAAAAAAATTTATTGAAATCGGTCAAGATTTGCGCAGTCTAGCGATTTTTGTCCAAAATCGTACACTGTGCGCCGTCGCCGTCGCCCCAATGGATGTATGATGGATTACACAGGACCACAAAATTTTTTTTTAAAATGCACTAACTCGACTGCCTGTCCTATACGTATTTTGGGTCGCTGAATTCGAATCCGTTGCCCGTTTTGGCCCAACACGTCTAGTTTTTCAGTAAATTGCAAATAACTGTTTTAAACCCGTAAAATGCCATATAAACACAACATATCTTATTTCCACAAACTTATAACGTCACACTCTCTAATCTACTAATCCCAAGACCACAAAACATCTAATCCTATATTTCGTTAACCCTCTAAACCCAAAAATCGTATTTACACATATCCCCACAATCCACTACGGGGCGTTTGTATCTCAAACGCGGAAATAAATATTTTCAAATTTGCTCAATCTTCGAACTCGCGTAACTTCGCTAAAATTCATCCAACATTGATGAAACGTAGATCATTATAAAGTTTGATCTTTCTACTTTTCGATGGTTTAAACCACTTTTATCGAAATGGGTATCCAGGAGGTCAAATCCGCCCTTAAAGAGAAGTTTGCCAAACTGCAAAAATTTCTTCATGTTTGTCAAGTGTTACGGAGTACAGACGATATTTTTTGCAGTTTCTATGTATTCTGTCGGGAAGTGTGATCCTTTGTCTTTAAGATAAGCTATACTTCATCGAAAAGGGGTGGTTTTTAAGAAGGATACAGACATTTAAAGAAAAGCTGCTAAAATCATACGACCTAAAATCATAGAACATCTTTAGAGCGGGCCATCCGGTTAACCAAAAAGTTACAAGAAGTTATCTTCTTTTTCCTATGTAAAAATACTTCACTAACTTAAATTCTACTTGCAAGAAAGTTGTTTTCCCAGAAAGAAGTTTCTTCGCTTTGTTCTTACAGGTCTCGCATGAATTTTTCATTTCGAGAAGTAGACCAAAAGTGGTCTGTGTAAAAGCTAAGGCCTTATGCTTTAAAATGCGACTAAAAAGATCACTGAGAAATACTGCGAATTTTTTGTAACAAAGAATCAAAATCGAACATTTTCAAAAAGCCATAAGCCCGAAATGGTTAACCGATTTTTTTAGCTCTTGTAAAGCGTAGTCTCCGGCTTTTCCGCCAGGTAGCTATGATCGAACGTCGCAACTCGCTTACAGATTCGCAGCACCGGAGTAATATAAGGAACCGCCTTGCAAGCGTTCGCGAGCTTATCTCGACCTCCCACCACTCGTTTAGGCGAATAACCTGGGCATTTTTTATGAGATCAGAATTAATTGGATATATGTATTGTTGTAGTCCGTTTGTCAACTACTTTCCGAGCAGCAAAATTTGTTGCAGGTGGTTTTTAAACAGTCCTTTTCACGACTACTACTGCTTGCAACTGATTGTTGGGTTCGAGCGTTCTCAAACAGTCGTTTTTGCGATTACTTTTCGAGACAGTCGTTTTACTTCTTAAATTAGTTACTATAATTATTTTTTTCTGAAGTATCCATTGTTCCAGTAACAATGTCAGTCTGTAAAGGTAGGGATACTTTTTGTGTTGTTTGTGGGCATTAGTTACTGCCAATAAGTACAAGGAACTTTAATAATGATGTCAAACAAAATTATAAAAACTGCTTTAATATTACAACTAATCTAAATAATGCTTGGACTCCAAAAGTTATATGTACTCTATGTCATTCGTGTATCTCTAAGTCGGTAAAAGAAATAGAAAACGCGAAACGGTATTCTTCTCCTATGCTCTGGCGAGAACCTGTTGACCATCGAACGGATTGCTATTTTTGTGTGTGTAAGACAACGGGATATAATGCGAAGAATAAAAAAGCTGTGGAATATCCTACTGTTCAATCAGTAACTTTTCCTGTACCGATTTATATGCAAAATCAACTTAATTTAAAGAATTGTGAATCCGACAATTCTAAATGTCCTGACTCCGAGATTCAGTTATCCCATCACGATGAAGCACAAGGAGGCCCTTCTAATTCTCCAGAAATGGATGAAGTCCCAAACGAGGTACCTGGTGAGGATGGAATCCAAAACAGTACTTTTAATCAAAACTAATTAAGTGATTTAATCCGAGACTTGGGTCTCTCAAAAGAAAATGCGGAACTATTAGCATCAAGGTTAGAAGAGAAAAAATGTTGTAACACCTAACACAAAAGTGACTTTCTATCGTAATAGAGATATGTCTTTTAGAAAATTTTTCTCTCTCGAGAAAAATTTAGAATATTGCAACGATGTGAAAGGTTTAATTGGTGAATACAATAACATTGTGTATGATGCGAATAAATGGCGTCTTTTTATTGACTCGTGTACAAGAAGTTTAAAGGGTGTTCTATTGCATAATGGCAATGTGTACGCTCCAATTCCAGTAGCTCATTCAGTAGTATTAAAAAAAGAATATGCAAATATTCAATTTGTATTACTTAAATTACAGTATGATGAGCACAAATGGCAATTATGGGGAGATCTAAAAATCATCACCATATTGCTAGGACAACAAAGTGGTTTCACCAAATACCCGTGTTTTTTATGCGAGTGAGACAGCCGCGCGCGCGAGAAACACTACATGCAAAAAGACTGGCCTCCTAGAAAAAATTTAGAAGTAGGTTAAAAAAATATTTTAAAAAACAGTTTAATACCAGCGAATAAAGTATTAGTTCCACCTCTTCGTATAAAACTTGGACTAATTAAACAATTTGTAAAGGCTATGAAAGCAAAAGGTAGTGATGCCTACAGGTATATTTTTGAAAAATTTCCTATGCTTTCTGAAGCAAAAATAAAAGAAAGAGTACTTGATGATCCACAGGTAAGAGCTCTATTGAACGATGAAGCATTTGAACAAAAAATGACTGTGGAAGAAAAAGCTGCACGGCAAAGTTTCAGAGATGTGACTCTCAAATTTCTAGGAAATATTAAGGATTCTCAATACAAAACCATTGTTGGGAAAATGGTAACAAGTTTTCAAAATGTGGGATGCTTAATGAATTTGAAACTGCATTTTTTGAATTCACATCTTCAGTACTTTCCAGGAAACCTGGGTCATTTTAGCGAGGAACAAGGCGAGAGGTTCCACCAGGATCTGAAGAGCGTTGAGAAGAGATACCAAGGTGTTTGGGATGAGCACATGCTGGCGGACTATTTTTGGAGTTTAAAGAGAGATACTGAAATTTTCCATAAGAGAAAAGCTATTCGTAGGTCTTTTGAATCAAAGAAATCTCGTTATTCAAACAAAAAAGAATAACTTTCTTCCTGGCGTCGCACAGTGGGGCGTTTGTACCTCAAACGCGGAATAAAGTTATTTTGAAAAAGTATCGCCGAATCAAAAAATTTTAGGATCGATATGTATTTGAACATTTGAGCTATTAACTAAGTATGGTTGTTTTATTCATTAATGTATAACGCGGTTAGACGCTTTCGAAACCGTCAACCTCAAACTCATCGAAAATTAAGAATATCATTTGTGATTTCGTTATTTTTTTACATTAAATGATACGTGATACAATTAAATGAACCAGGTACGTATTTCAATTTTGCCAAATTACACATTGATACCACTTATTGATTTGATTTGATTTGATTTCGGACTTATGGCTTTTTGAAAATGTTCGATTTTGGTTCTTTGTTACAAAAAGTTCTCAGTATTTCTCACTGATCTTTCTAGTCGCATTTTAAAGCATAAGGTCTTAGCTTTTACACAGACCACTTTTGATCAACTTCTGGAAAAGAAAAATTCATGCGGGACCTGTAAGAACAAAGCGAAGAAACTTCTTTCTGGAAAAACAACTTTTTGCAAGTAAAATTCAAGGTATTGAAGAATTTTTCATAGGAAAAAGAAGATAACTTCTTGTAACTTTTTGGTTGACCAGTTAGCCCGCCCTAAAGACGTTCTATGATTTTAGGTCGTATGATTTTAGCAGGTTTTCTTCAAATGGTTGTATTTTTCTTAAAAACCACCCTTTTTCGATGAGGTATAGCTTATCTTAAAGACAAAGGATCACACTTCCCGACAAAATACATAGAAACTGCAAAAAATATCGTCTGTACTCCGTAACACTTGACAAACATGAAGAAATTTTTGCAGTTTGGCAAACTTCTCTTTAAGGGCGGATTTTACCCCCTGGATACCCATTTCGATAAAAGAGGTTTAAACCATCGAAAAGTAGAAAGATCAAACTTTATAATGATCTTTGTTTCATCAATGTTGGATGAATTTTAGCGAAGTTACGCGAGTTCGAAGATTGAGCAAATTTGAAAATATTTATTTCCGTGTTTGAGATACAAACGCCCCGTAGTGGGTTGTGGGGATATGTGTAAATACGGTTTTTGGGTTTAGAGGGTTAACGAAATATAGGATTAGATGTTTTGTGGTCTTGGGATTAGTAGATTAGAGAGTGTGACGTTATAAGTTTGTGGAAATAAGATATGTTGTGTTTATATGGCATTTTACGGGTTTACAACAGTTATTTGCAATTTACTGAAAAACTAGACGTGTTGGGCCAAAACGGGCAACGGATTCGAATTCAGCGACCCAAAATACGTATAGAACAGCTAGTCGAGTTTCTGTATTTTAAAAAAAGATTTTGTGGTCCTGTGTTATTGACGCCATCCAGGTCATCATCGACGTCAACACCGCCACCGCCACCGCCGCCTTCCGACAACTTTTAGATTACTAGTTTATATATTTTTTATTTTTTTATTTTTTTATTATTTTTCTCTATTATTTTATTTTATTGTATTGCATTTATTTACTGATCCCCTTAGGGTTATAAGGTCTTCCGGCTCCGCTTATCCTACCTTATCCACATACTCTTAGCTTATTTCCAAAAGGCAAAACTTAACCTATACATTGCCCCAACGCATAAGGCCAACGCCACCACCAACTAAACGCAACAAAATAAAACAAAATAAATCAAAATAAAACGAAGTAAAACGCAATAAAACGCAAAACCGAAAACGCACACGCAAAACGCAGAAGAAACCACGCAAAACGCCAAAGCCCCAATGCAAATAGCAAAGCCGCAACGCAAAAATACATCAAAAGCGACAACGCAAAATAAAACGTAAGAATAAATAAATAAATAAGGCGCACAATACGCCACCACAAGCGCTCTGTTCCTCTCCTCCGCTCTCGCCCCTATTGCCGCTCTCTCTCTCTCTCTCACTCTCTCTCTCTCTCTCTCTCTCTCTCTCTCTCTCTCTCTCGCTCCCACGCCTCCTCATTTCCATACTTCTTGCTTAGTTCTCCCCTATCCTCCAAAACCCTCCCTCCCACTCCCCGTTCTCGTTTCCATCCCTCCCTTCGACTTCCAGTTCCTCGTTCGCTCCACTCACGCTATTCATCCTTCTCTTTGTTTCCCTACTCCTCCCGTCTCCTCTGTATCTTTCTCCTCTCCTCTCACTGTCTCTAGTTCTTTCATCCACTCTTCCCCCTATCAATCCCAATATCAATCCCACATTCTCCTGGCAGCTGCCTATTTCTTCTCCCCCTCTTCTACATCTTTCCCACACGTGCTCCCATGTCTCTAACTCTCCAGCAGACAGTCTGCAGTATCTTTCCTCCGTACTTTGCCAGTACCTGGCTTCCCTCACCTCATTTCCCCTCCTAAATCTCGCTATCCTTTTCCTCCTAGCCTCCGTCCATCCTTTCCTCAGATAACCTGGCGTCCCCGGTCCCTTCACCCACTTATACCATTTGTTATAATTGGCCCCTCTTATCCTCTCCTACATTTCCAATTCCTGCCTTCTCCTATCTTCTCCCTCTATTTCCTCGTATCCCATTTCCCCCGCTTCTCTCTTCCTTCTTATCTCCCCCATTCCTATTCCTCTCTCTCTCTCCGAAAAAACTCTTTCTTTCCTCCTCCTCCCCTTCCCTTAACGTTATCTCCTCCCAGCATTTCCTCGCTAATTCCCCTCCCTTTCCTTCCCACATTTTCCTTTCGAAACTCCACGCTCTCTTTCCCGCTCTAGTGCTCATCTTTTCCCTCTGCACTTCTTCCCTTACCATGTACCCCGGGGTACACCAGTCTACCCCCAATGTCCATCTCAGGAATCTTTCCTGCATCACCTCCAGCTCCCTCCACTCTCTCCACCCCCATATTTCAGCCCCATATTCCAGCACCGTCCACACTAACCTATCTCAAATCCACAACCTTCTCTCCCAGTCTTTTCCAAATCTCCTCTTCCCTATTCCCCATACTTGCTTCATTACCGCTCTACTCTTCCCACCCTCTCTCTCACATGTGCCTTGCATCCTCCGCTGCTCATCAGCGTGTATCCTAAGTATTTGAATTCCTTCACTTCCTCCAGCTCTTTTCCTTTCCACACCTATCTTACCTTCCTCCACCTTCCTCCTCCCTTTCAAAACTTCATTACTTTGGACTTTTTCGCATTTAGCACCAATATCTTCCCGTCCAGGTATCTCTCCAGTCTCCTTATCATTACTTCCATGTTCTTTTCATCTTCCGCCAGCAATACAACGTCGTCCGCGTATGCCATAGTATATATCCTCCTTCCCGCCACCTGTACTCCTCCCTTTTTCCCTTTTCCCATTTCGGCCTCCATGTCTGCTGTCAACAGGTTGTACAGGTACGGGTTCATCGGACACCCCTGTCTGACCCCCCTCGCCGTCCAGAAAGCCTCCGTTGTATTGCTACCTACTCTCATTCTACTCTTTGTTTCCCTTAGCGTCTCCCCTATTCTCTTTCGCAACCCCTCCCTTACTCCACTTTCCACCATCGTCCTCTCCAAAATCTCCCTGTCCACCGAATCAAACGCAGCCTTTCAGTCTATGAACAGTGCGATCATTCTGCCCTTTTCTTTGCTTATCTGCCTATTGATCAAATAGTTCAGCACATAGATGTTGTCGATCGTTCCCATTCCTTCCCTGAAGCCCGTTTGATTCGGTGGCACTACCCCCTCTTCGTCCATCTCCTCTTTCAGCCTACCCGCCAAAACCGACACATAGACTTTATACAGCGTCGGCATCAGCGTCACACCCCTATAACGCTCCCTCAGTTTTCCATCTCCTTTCTTTACAATAAGCGCTATTATTCCATCCTTCCATTTTTCTGACCAGCCTTCTCCCGTCCAAACCCTATTGCATACCCTCTATCCCCATTCTTCTACTTCCGTCCCTCCGTATTTCCATACTTCGTTCGGTATTCCGTCTCCCCCTACTGCTTTTCCATCCTTCAGCTTACCTATTACCTTTCTTCGTCATCTCCCTCCCTCTCCCTCTCTCCCCCCTAACTACTTTGCCTTCCACCCCACCCCCCTAGTAACTCCTTGAAATATTCCTTCCTCTCCTCTATCCTTATCTCCTCATTCATCCTCTTCCTTGATTTTCTTTCCCTGTTAACCACCTCCCATACACCGCCTTCATTTTTTATCCCTTCTATTTCCTTCATGAACCTCTCTATCTCCTCCCTCTTCTTTCCCTCACATAGAGAGTTGTATTCCCTCTTCCCCTCTCTATACTCCTCTTTTCCTCTCCTCCCTCCTCTCCACTCCCTCAGAACCCTTCTTACTTCCTTTTTCTTCGCTTCACACTCCTTATCCCACCATCCTCATTTTCTGTGTCCCCTCCCTTCCCCCTTTCCCTCCTCCAATCCCTTCCTAAGCTCCTTCGTCATCTCCTCTAATTCTTCCTCTAACCCTCCACCTTTCGATTCTCCCCACCTTGTACCTGCTCTAAATTTCTCTCTTCCTTCTTGCGTCCAATCTTCCCGCGCCACCATTTCTCCTTTGGTTCCCCCCACCTGTTTCCCTCTCCTCAACCCCTTTATCCATACTATTATTGGGTGGTGATCAGAGTCAATATTGTCCCCGATCTCCAGTCTTTTCATTCTCTCTCTTACCTCACTGTCCACTATTACATAGTCTATGACCGTTTCACTTCTCGCCCCCGTATATGTGAATTCTCCTGATTCATCCCCTACCATATTCCCATTCCATATAGCCCATCCAGTTTCCTGTAATCTCTCCACTAACATCTTCCCGTCCGCGTTTTGTTTCTTGTCCTTCGACTTCCTTCCACCTTCCTCCTCCTCCTCCTCCCCCGTTGTAGCCCCCCCTCCCTTTCTCCCCGGTCCTTGCATTAAAATTCCCCCCTATAACCGCCTTTCTCCCCTCCTCTACCCCCTCCAACCACTCTTTCATATCCCTTAGCTTCTTCTCCATATCCACGTTCACATAAATCCCCACCACCGTCCACCTTTCCGCCCCTACCCTGAACTCCGCTATCATTATCTCCTCTTTCTCGACCTTCCCTCAAATTCTTCCCTCTTCCTCCATCATCTCCTTCCTCACTCCTATTAGCATCCCCCCATCGCCCTCCCTTTGTTGTTCCTTCTTTTCGCAGCCTGCGCCTCCCACCTATACCTCTTTGGCAATCTCCTTTTTACCCTTTCCCACCCCTTCTCCTCTACCTAAGTCTCCATTAATACTACCACATCCCATCCCTCTATCGTCCTCCAGAAGTTCTCACCCTTCTTTTCTAGTGCTGCTACTTTCCAGTAGCCTAGCGTCCATCCATCTTCCTCTCTCTTTCCCGCCTGTCCCCCTCTTCCCAGCCCCCTCTTTTTGCCTTTCTCTGCGTTCTCCTTCCCTCTTCCTTCCTCTCCTAACACCCCTTTTCCAGCGTCCCCACCTCCTCTTCCCCCCTCCCTCTTTCCTCGTCCTCCCTCTCCCTCCCTCGTCTGTCTCTTAGTACCTCTTCTTCCTCATCCCATTTCCACCATTCTTCAACTATCCTTATTCTTCCATAGCTCACCCATACTCTTCTGTCGTTCCTTTCTTCTTTTGCGGCTATCTCTTTCAGCCTCCATTGTATCTTCCTCTCTTTCCATGTCCAGTCGTCTGCTACCCTCACTGCCTTCCCTTTTAAGGCCCTCTTCCTTTCCATCACGACTCTTTTGTCCTCCATGCTTCTTAGATTCGCCACCACCATTTCCCCACCCTCTCTCCCCCCGTCCCACGTCCTCCTTGCACTTACTATTTCCACCTTTGCTCCTATTTCCTCCATAGTGCTTTCCACCCCCTCTTTTACCTTTCCTCCCTCCACCTTAACTCCCTTTACCACAATATTCTTTCTGCCCTCCCCCCTCTCCTTTTCCTCCATCATTTTCTGTATTCTCTGCATCTTCCCTACCACCGCTTTTCCTACTTCTACACCTCCACTCTTTTCTCTCTCCATCCTACTGATACTTTCCTCCAGTTCCTTCCACTGTTTCCCCTCATTCCCTCCTCTCTCCGCCTCCTCCAGTTTCTCTCCCAACCTCTCTAACCTTCCCCACATCTCTTTCCTCTCCTTTGCCCAATTTTCCTCTCCCTTCCTAATTCCCTCCTTAATCCTCTTCTTATCTCCCTTCCCCGTCCCTTCACCTCTTTCAACCGCTCCTTCATCTCCTTCCTCATTGTTAGTTACAGGTTCTCTAGATCTCCCTTTTTCCCTCCCTGCCTTTTATCCGGGAATCTTCTCGTTTTCTTGCTGCTCTCAAAAGCACACCCCCTCTCTTCCTCCTCGCCTTCTCCTCCTTCGTCTTCCTCCCTTTTCCTTTTCCACCATTCTACCAAACTGCCCGTGCTGCCTGTACTTCCTGAACTATTCCCTCTCTCCCTCTCCAGTCTCTCTACATTTGTCGGCTTTTTCTTATTCTCGCCCCCCTCCTTACTTGTCTTACTACCACCCTGCGACATATTCCACTACCCTATTTACTTCCCCTTCACTCTTTTCCTTCCACTCCCTTTCTAATTCCTCTTCCTTCTACTCCGATATTCCGGTTGTTGCCCCCAATCTTTTTGAAAACTTCCCGCCTATCTGTTTATTTCACACCCGCTCCGCCTGATGTCGCTACCTACCGTGCCCCTTCCCACTCTCCTTCCCGCCTACACCAACCGTCTCCCTAACCTCAAATCAGTCCGCCTCCTTCTCCTGCTCACTCTGTTCTCTCTTCGCCCACCTACCTCTTCTTCCCTTCACCAGAAGTACACCTCCCTTCTCTCTTTCGTTCTCCTCACTCCTACGTCCTCTCTCTCAGTTTCTCACTCCCTATCACTCCTCCAATTACACTCTCTGTCACACCTGCCTGTCACCATATACACATCCGGAACCAGAAGCCTTATTTTATTATTATATTCTTTTTTTTATATTTATATTTGGATTATTATTATAATATATATATATATGTATATATATATATATATATATATATATATATATATGTATGCATTATTCTTGTAACTATATATATATATATATATATAGTAACTATATATATAGTTACAAGAATAATACATGAAAGAATAATATATAGAATAATATAGAATAATAATAATACATAGGGAGAGAAGGAGGATGACGGATAAATAAAATAGAGAATGAATATATCTTTAATATATATCGTCATCCTCCTTCTCTCCCTACCACCTAATTAACGAATTTAATCCATTACTAATAGAATAATTTGTCTTACTTTTCTTCACTACACCCTGTATTGTTCTCAATTCATACAACCTGACCGACTCGCTGTTGTATTAAAAAAGCACACGAGATTACTCGCGGGAAACGGCAATACGCTTCGTGGAGGGACGCATGAAAAAAGGGGTAGTCCGCTGACGGCGCGTGGTTCCGTCTGCGTCGTCCTTTCTTCAAATTAAACAGGGATCCCTTACCTCTCGAGTTTAAGCACGTGCTTGAATTTCAATACCTTCGATATCATCTTTATGACTCGGAGTGGGCTAACCTAAGCATAGAAGTTGGTGACGAAAGACACTTAGCACTTTCGACCCCTCCGCATGCGTCATTCGTGCGCGCTCAGCCTGCTGAGCGTACTGGTCTGGATCCGGCTTTAGAATGCATACTACATAGTGGTTCGATAGATCGTTCATTCAATATTATTATTTCTCTGCGAGGTGAGGAAAAATTTCCCTCACATATTGGTTTGGAAAAAAAAATTTCCAATGGTGTGTTGGGGTTTGAAAAAGTTTTCAGGGTAGGCCAAGGTCGTCCCCTCCCTCGGTTAGGTATAGAAAATTTTCGGGGTGGTGGATCGAGTTTGAAAAAAGTTTGCGGGTGTCCTCACTCCTCGGAAAAATTTCCAGCGGCGGACCGCGTCTGGAAAGGTCTCCGCGGCCGCTCGGCCTGGACTGATCCCCTTCACGTTTGCGGTTTCCCCCACTCTGCGGCTCGTGCGCGCGCAGCCATCCTTCCACACCCCGCTCCTCCCGCGCCCAGAGTTCCCTCCACCGCGGTCCCCGCGCGCCCTCATTTCCCCCCACCCCCGCGGTCCCCTCGGAAGACCAGCGTTAGAACCCGCCTAGACATACTACTGTGGTCGTCGTTGAAGGGGGCCGACCGTCTTCTCTCTTCAGCTGCGAGTATCTGTAGACTATGCACGGGCCTATACCCGGTACCTCGCAAAAATATGTATGCTTGAGGACCTGCGTTTCAAGTTACAACACTTATTGTGTGCTATAATAAAATCCGTGTGCACCGTCGGTGAAGTCTACATCGGCGAGACAGTGGCATTTTTCTACATGGCACGAGACCAGCGCGATCGCACTGCGTAGCTTTGTTAAAACGGCTATCGTTTTCTTCCCCGTCGCACAGTGGTACATAATGATATTATTGTTCAAATCACGCTGCAGGTCGTAATTTTTCAGCAAATTTAATTTTTTTTTAAACCTTCGCAATTAAATTCTCTGTTAATCTGCCCGGCCAGAATTTTGAATTTCTTTGCTGATTTTTATATTTAGCAAAATATACAGCACATTTAGAAGATCAGGCGATGAACAAAGATATCACACGGAAATCGACACCTACACATACAAACGAAGATATAATACATTTTCTTTTAATATCTTCAGATCTCTATATTTCCAGTTTAAGACACGTAATTATAAACATATAAACAAAGATTTGCTTCCAGAAGCACAAATTCCATACCTCAAACAAGTTTGCAGATAATAAAATCGGATTTCTAAGGTCAACTAAGATAAAACGTTAAGTGACTCGAGTCTCTTAAAAATCTCAAATATTAAAATTCTTGCTCATCAATATTGAATCAGAAAAGTCAACTATAAGAACGCGTATTTCGTGAAAAAAAATAATTTGTACAAAATTTGAGATCGATTGAACTTTGGGAAGACGTGGCGCATCCCATGCAAAGTTTTGAAATAGAAGTAACTGCGCGCTAAGCGTAAAGAGTGGGGTATTTCTGAAAATTTCAATGAAATATTTTATATTTTCAGGACTATAACATAATTCTTTGCGTATTTAATATTGTTTTGTTTATACGTGCACTAAACCCTAAATTTCATTTGTACGAAATAAGACTATTTTACACTAACAATAAGGCCAACTGACCCGTAGCAGCACCGAAATATGACATACAACGTTAGACACTGAATAGACATTAAAAGACCCTTAGCCTTCAAAATCCTGTCACAGCTGCCCAGATTTGAATGGACAGTTCCCATCATTAATGGGCAAAGAACAAGTAGATCGATTACGTATAATAATAATGTTCAATGAAAATGAACACTTGCTTGGAATTCCAGCCATTTCTTCAGGCGCTGGAAAAGAACAGACTAATGCGGTCTGTGATTTACTTGCTGAATGGGAACTGATTGATAAAGTAGAAGCAAGTTCTTGCGATACCACATCGTCAAATTTGGGACGATTACAAGGTGCATGTGTAATTTTGAAGTAAAAAATCGAGAGGGATCTTTTATATTTACCTTGACGACACCATATTTAGGAGATAGCTTTACGGAGCGTTTTTGAGGAAACATTCCACTGGACCTAATATTCCCTTATTTAAACGTTTTCAAGGATTCTGGTCTCAAATAAATAAATTAAATTTTAAATCGGGAGTTGAAGATGAGATAGTTAACCAGTTACTCGACAATGTACCAGAAATAATAAGGCCTCATATAGTTTGGAATTTAAGCAGCCACCAGATCGCGAAATTCTTGAATTATTAATAATTTTTCTTAATGGAAGAGTTTCAATGTTTTCTTTCCGCGTATCGCATGCTCGATGAATGGCTAATGCCATATTGTGACGTCCCAATATTTTTCGCGCGGTATTATACTAAAGTCTCCCTCATAAATCGCTCCACAACTCCATCAAAATTCCTCAATTCAAGTCTTACCCCTTTTCCCCAATCACTGATCACCTTGACGATGTACCTTAGCGGTCCCCATCTCCAGATGATCTAATTTCAAATGCCCTTCCCCTCTTCGGCCTTCGAGGCGCGAACTCCTTCCACGTTTAAACCTTAGACAAGTCCCTCACTAACAACTCGCTCATCTCGAGACTATGTCTCACCCCCCACCCCCCTCCTTTTACAACAAACGTATTCAAACCTCAACCTTTCAAACCCCAATCAAAACCCTCCAAACCCATCCAACGGGTGGAGTACCCCTTTTCAAAGCCCCGAAAGAGCCGCCGAAATACGCAATAACGACACATATTTTACGCATGAATCATCAATACGCGCCGATTACATAACACATATTTTAAGCATGAGTCATCACGCATACCGCAAATTCCCCGCATACCTGACATTCCATCGCTTTTTATAAATACCAGCGCCACATGGACCACACACAGTCAGTCACAGTCAGTCACAGTCAGTCACAGTCAGACACAGTCAGTCACAGTCAGTTAGTTCGGGAACATCTGTTACGCCAAAGTCTCTATTATAAAAGTACAGTGTATAATATAAAATTTCGCTTCAGTGCAACGTCCCCAATAGGGTTACCAAACCTTCTACATCACTGTAAGCATTTATCAATTTATCTTATTGTAAGACACTAACGCTATCGTCTTCTATTATTTTCATTTACTTATGCTTATCTATACTTATATCATTTGATTTTGCTCACGCTTATTGCTTATGTTATTTCCTTATGCTTATGCTATTTGCTTTATATTCTTTGCTCACGCTTATTGCATTTATATCATTTAGCTTCTTACTCTTGTTGCTTTATATTGTATTCTTTCGCTTAAGTTATTTGCTTATATTATCTTCTCTTCTTACGCTTATCGCTTTAAATCGTTTCATTGCTTATATTACCGCCTAATTATATTATTGCTTAAGCTTATTGCCTTATGTTAACCTGTTTATAACCAACTCTAACACTTCTTATGTTTATCTTATCTCATGCGTAATATTATTATCATTGATCATCGTTATATAAATGTCTTGTGCTAATGCTTAATGTCCAACGCATTGTTATAATACGTTTACCGCCATTGCTTCAGTAGTGCATGGCTTATTCACACGCGTTCCAATAAATAACGCTTTTGTTTTACCCGACGTTTGAATTCTTGTAATTATCCTTCGAATACCTAGAATCGTTACGAGCCATAGCAACAGCTGATCTCTCTTCGCGAACACCGGGAGTTCTTATCAGTGTTTACAAGCTTACTTTCGCTTAGGGTCCCGCATGCCCAATGCTACACCTATTGAAAAGAACTACGACGCGTGTATTTTTATTGCAATGCAGTAGTTAAGCCAATTATAGAGCCATAAATACAAACCACAAGAGTTCTAACGGGTGTCACTCTGGTGAGCGATAACTCCCTAACCTTCCCTGGTCGATTTATGCTGCGAAGCTGGCCTTCGTGCTGAACGCCTAAACACCCTTCAGAGCTGCGAAGCTGGCCTTCGTGTCTGAGCTCCTAAACTCCTCAGAGCTGCGAAGCTGGCCTTCGTGTCTGAGCTCCTAAACACCCCTCAGAGCTGCGAAGCTGGCCTTCGTGTCTGAGCTCCTTTCACCCCTCAGAGCTGCGAAGCTGGCCTTCACGCCTGAGCTCCTAAACTCTCCAGAGCTGCGAAGCTGGCCTTCGTGCTCAACCTCCCAATATTCCCCAACCTTGTCACAGCCCTAACTTCCGCCATCCAGGACGTGACATACAGTACCAAATAAACAGTTTGCAAAAGCTTTTTACAACAATTATGGTTAAAAAATTGATAAAAAAAATTAAGTAAACGTAAAATATGTTAAATTATCCATCATTGAGAGGGAATAATTTTTCCCCATTTTTCGGAGCAAATTGCATTCCGATATCTTTTATAGTTCAAAAGTTATACGAAGAAGGCCCAAAATTTTACAACAGTTTATCCAGATATTATCTTTGCCCGCCTCCAATCTGCAGCCGTTTCGCCGCGATTAATTCAAGCCTCCCTGACGACAAAATAGTAATAGGGGAACTACGGCAACAGCGAAGATATCGGCAAGAATGTCTTTCCTACATTTATCGGCTACCTTGACCATCACATTGCGTGTACGTACGTGATTTTCCTAGCTTGTGTGACCGTACGCACACATTCAAGGCCCAGTGAGACCGCAGCCTTGAATTATTCCATACATTCTCTACAGGGTGACCGCGGGAAGACTGAACAGCTGGATATCTACTAAAGTAGTAGAGATAAAAAAATTTTTACATGGAATTGCAGGGTTCGAGGGGGCCAATTCATTAGCACCGACGAATTTCTTTCCGATTATTATTTTAAAAGATACGATGGTCAAGTTTGGTTTTATAATTGGAACTATTTTATTTTTAAGAGATCACTTGATTGTGCGTTCCAAGCCAAATTCAATAAGCTTTAATGTATACATTTGATTTCCACTGCTTTTGATATATTCCGCTTGCAAATTCATTGATTTTCACTTGAAGAAAACTCTCTGGAATAGCACCGAGGGCGGTCTTGTTGGCGCCACGGGTGGCATCGCCTGTTGAAACAGATACCTACCTGCTAAAGGTCTACGCCAGGAATGGCAGGCCCAAAGGCGGGACAATTCTTTTCCGTCAGAAATACTACTTAAGTAGGTACATCTGCGGTATCGAGAAGCGCACCGTTACTTTTATTTCGCACTTGCTTCTACGCTCGGATGGCCGGTTCTTTTGGGAGGGATGTAAGTTTAGTTGGTTAGGTTAGGAGGTGTGAAAGTTGCTAGACAAATTTTAACCATAGGGAGTAGATTGTATTAGGACCAATCCGATTTGCATCCCTCCTAAACGGCTGCTCTCTTGAAGAGGCCCTCTTCACAGCAATACCTCCTCCCCAATGCCCACCTTCTCTCATACGGAATACGTCAACGCATGCTTTTATTTTGATATTGGAGCTCGTGATTATACTCGAAAAATAAGGGATCTGTTCGAAATTTTAGGGAGGACGATACGTCGACAGCGGGCGTGGGAAATCACATCGGAAAAACATAACGAATCCATCGGCATCATTTTCATATCGATAGGATAAAGAATAAAAAATTATTTATTTCTGAAACAGGTATGAATCCTCGGCCTACCGTAGGGAATTGAGTTCAGCGCCCCCCTGCCGAAGGTGAAAATGTGAAATATTCATTTCAGCGTATTAAGAAATTCTTTATTCTTTATCCTATCGATATAGAAATGATGCCGATGGATTCGTTATGTAAATTTTTTATATAATATAATATTCTATATTATATAATATCCTATAATATCTAATATTATAAAATATTTTTAACAATATTTCATGTAAATTGGACTATTATTAACGCGACTATTATTAACGCGATATTATTAACGCAATTGATGCGAATTAAAAAATAAATTATTTCATATTTTCGACATTATTTTTCAAGTACAACCACCCGTCTTCCTCTTGCATCATCAGTTACGAGATACCCTCTATAGTACTGTTGCGGGCACCCTATGGATAGAATCCATGGCCCCTGGTGCCCACGACGAAGACAAGAGGACAGCGAGAAGAAGGCGATCGGACCGATCGCCTGTCAAGCTGTAATTTGAGAGTCAGCCGCCATTACAAGCAGACTTATCGATATTCACATTCCCCTGTCTAAGAGATTGTATTCCGTTACTTTTGTTCTTTTACCAGTCCTGTTAATATTCTGTTACTCTTGTTATACATTAAAGTCATATTATGTCGAACGCGAAACGTAACATTGGTGTCAGAAGTGGGATGCTCACTCGAAGTGGGATGCCCACTCGCGCTTCCGCGGCCTCCGCGAAACCTTCCCCTGAATCGACGGGCGACGCCACCTTACAGGAGCTGTTCACCAACCTCCAGCTAAGCATCGTGGAACAGATGCAGGAACATTGGAGGGACGACGAGGCCCGAAGGAGGGAGAAGGATGCGGAGAACCGGCGGACACAGGCGGCTTTCGAGGCGCGCATGTAAAACCTGGAAGAACGCATCCAGGTCGTATCCGCTTCATTACAAAATGGCCGTAATTCGGTTGGCAGCGACGCGAGTCTTCGGGGTGGGGAGATGGCGCCCGTTGTAAATAGTGTTGTAAATAGTGTTTCATCGCCGGTTAACCCTACCCCCGTCGGTGCGCTCGCTGCTGCCCCTTTTTCGGAACTTCACGTACTCCGCCTGGGTTACGCTGTGAAACCGACAATTTTCGACGGAAAAACGTCGTGGGAAGAGTACAAAGTACAGTTCGAGACCATCGCGCGCGCTAATGGGTGGAATGACGAAAAAAAGACTACAGCCTTGATCGCTTTCCTCGGGGGGTCAACGAGGAGCGTCCTCACGACGCTCTCCGCTGCTCAATGCGAGAGTTTCGCAGATTTGGTTTCCGCGCTCGAATTTCGCTACGGGGCGAAGAATCTGTCAAATTTGAACTATGTACTCTTCCAGAGCCATAGGCAGCGGAGAGATGAGCGCATCTCCTCGCTGGCCACCAAAATTGAACGTTTGGCGCAGTCCGCTTTCGCCGATTGCCCGGCAAAAACCCGCGACAAACTCGCCGCGTCTCAGTTTGTAATAGCATTGTCAAGCTCTGTCATGCAGCGGGAACTGCGACTCGGCGGTTTTACGTCTTTAAGAGCCGCCGTGACCAGAGCTCTCGAAATCGAGACCGTCGAGGCAATGTCTCGCAGCCCCGCTGCTGAATCGCGGGAACGGTACACGGAAAAGCGAAAGGCTAAATCGTCCAACAACACTTTTGAAAGGTACCCGGCGAAACAGCGGAGATTCGAGAAACCCGAGGGCCGATCGGACGACCCGCCAAGGATACCGAAGTGCTGGCTTTGCGGAAAGATGGGCCACTTGCACAAGGACTGTTTCAAGGCCAAGAATGGTCAGACAGGAGCAGCTCCTACCAAGAAGCCCTACGAGGGAAATGGGAAGCGGACGGCGTAAGGGGGAGATGCCGGACCGTAAAGAACAGACCCCTGTCGTCAAGAGTGTGGCGATGCAGGAGGCGACTGGGCGTCAATGGAATCCGGAAGACGAGATTTGCGTATGTGGAAAAATCAGTGGAAAACCTTGTAAAATTATCCTTGATACAGGTTCTCCTATCAACCTTCTGGCTAAAGAGCTGTATGCGTCGGAGGACATTGCTCGAACAAAACTCGACATTCGCTCCACTACTGGAGAGAAAATGAAAGTGTTCGGCAAGAAGAGCCTGGAAGTGAGCGTTGGAGGACTTTCGAGCGTGGAAGACTTTTACGTCGTCGACATGGTGGAAAAGTGCATCTTGGGAGCGGTCTTCCTGAAGAAGCACCGTTGCAACATTGACCTATCCCGGAATGTGCTGTGTCTTCCCGGTAAACCGGAGATACGCCTTGGTGAGCCGACCGTCGAGAAGAGAAAACAAGAAGAAGACAGGGAAACGGTCATCCCACACCATTTGGAAGAGCTGTATACACGCTGCTCATCAGGTTTGACAGACAGACAGAAAAAGCTATTTGCTGAATTACTTCGCGAATTTCAGGACGTTTACGCCACGGAGTCGACTCAGATCGGGAATTGCGACCGGGTTAAACACACCGTTAACACCGGAGATTGCACGCCCATAAAACAGGCGCCGCGGAGGCTGCCTCTACACCGTCGAGTAGAAGTGGAAGAACTGCTCAGGAAAATGTTGGCGCAGGGCGTGATCGAAGAATCCCGAAGTCCGTGGTCTTCCCCGATTATCCTCGTGAAAAAGAAGGATGGTAGCATACGGTTCTGCGTGGATTTCCGTCGCCTGAACGAGGTTACCAAGAAGGACTCGTATCCTCTACCCCGTATAGAGGATGCCCTCGCTGGATCTTCGCGGTTCTCAACCGTGGATTTGCAGAGTGGATACTGGCAGATCTCTATGGACGAAAAGGACCGAGAGAAAACTGCGTTTTCAGTGGGGACAGGACTGTGGCAGTTCAAAGTGATGCCCTTTGGACTCTGCAACGCCCTTGCAACATTCGAACGACTGATGGAGGACGTACTTCAAAATCTGACCTGGAAGATTTGCTTGGTTTACTTGGACGACATCATCATCTACGGGAATGACTTTGAGCAGGAGCTCGAACGCCTTCGGACAGCGTTTTTACGGTTACGTCAAGCTGGACTATTGATGAGCCCCAAGAAATGCTCCTTCTTCTGCCGAGAAGTAAAATATCTGGGCCATATTGTAACGGAGAGTGGAGTCAAGACGGATCCGGAGAAAATTAAAGCCATTTCGGAATGGCCACAGCCGAAGAACGTCACGGAATTAAGAAGCTTCCTAGGATTGTGCACATACTACCGGAAATTTGTAAAGGATTTCTCCATGATCGCCAAGCCTCTGCATCGCCTCACCGAGACCAAACAGAACTATCAATGGACCGAAGAATGCCAAGGAGTTTTCCAGGAAGTGAAGAGGAAACTAACCGGAGCCCCGGTATTAGCTTACCCAGTGATAGACAAGGATTTCATTCTGGACACGGACGCCTCTAATTTCGCTATTGGCGGCGTCCTCTCACAGGAATATGAAGGACAGGAAAAGGTCGTAGCCTACTTCTCCAAGACCCTGGGAAAAGCGGAAAGGAACTACTGCGTCACCCGGAGAGAGCTACTGGCAGTAGTGAAATCCATCGAACATTTCCATCACTACCTCTATGGACGAAGATTCCTGATAAGGACGGACCATGCAGCGCTTCGTTGGCTCTTGACCTTCAAGCGCCCTGAAGGACAGGTCGCCCGTTGGATCGAACGACTACAAGAATATGACTTTGAGATTCGCCATCGAGAAGGAAAAGCCCACGGAAACGCTGATGGACTTTCACGAAGACCTTGCATCGAAGAAAATTGTAAGAACTGGAATCGACTGGAGAAGAAAGAAGCAGAAGAGGAAGTGCATACCACGAAGAAGATTCACAGGATATTTTGCGACGAAAGGAAGAGCGAGTGGAAACGAAGTCAGGAGAAGGATCAAGAGATCAGTTTCATCCTTAAAAAGAAGGGGGAAGGAGAGAAGCCCGGCTGGCAAGATGTTGCTAGTTTCTCCCCACAGCTGAAATATTACTGGTCAATCTGGGACTCGCTGGAAGTTCACGAAGGTTTACTTTTCAGGAAATGGGAGTCCCACGATGGTACAACGACCTCGTGGCTTTTGGTGGTGCCGCGCGAAAGGGTTGCAGGACTACTAAAGGAGTTCCATGATGCGCCAGCAGCTGGACACTTCGGAGTGAACAAGACCTTGGCGAAGATCCGCCAACAGTTCTTCTGGTCTACGTGTCGACAGGACGTTCAAGAGTGGTGCCGGCGGTGTGACACCTATGCGGCGAAGAAGGGACCACGTCAGAGAGGAGCAGGGAATCTGAAAGTATACAACGTGGGAGCTCCGTTCGAGAGGCTTGCCCTGGACGTTGTGGGTCCGCTCCCGGGGTCTCAGGCCGGGAACAGGTTTATGTTGGTCGTGGCGGACTACTTTACCCGGTGGCCGGAAGTAATCGCGATGCCAGACCAGCGAGCTGTCACAGTGGCAAGAGCTCTTCTACACAGCGTAGTATGTCGTCATGGTGTACCGTTGGAGATACACACGGACCAATGAAGGAACTTCGAATCCTCCGTGTTCAAGGAATTGCTGAAGCTGCTGGGAATCAGGAAAACGCGTACAACTCCCCTACATCCTCAATCCGATGGGCTGGTAGAACGCTTGAATAGGACATTGCTCCAATATCTTGCAATGTTTGTTTCAGAGCACCAGCGGGATTGGGACGAGTGGATTCCCATGTTCCTCCTCGCTTATAGATCAGCACGACATGAGGCTACTCAATTAACACCAGCGATGATCCTGTATGGTCAGGAACTTCGCCTATCCCTGCAGTTATGGAGAGGATTGCCCCCAGAAGTAGAGGCCACGAAGAGGAATGGGGCCATCAGGAAGCCAAGGATTGGAGAACTGGAGGCGACAAGAGGAAGAGTGAAGACGAGCTGACAGTTCTGGGCGATTGATCGAGGAACGGGCCGATAGCATGCTCATGACTTGTGACCCCCTGCTTTCGGTCCCCGTCTCATCTTTCCATCTTCCCGATTCTGTCCGGCTCCAACAGATTCTCGTGGAGAAACAGAGAAAGTAATGTCCGTCTATTGTTTACCAGGGAACCCGGAACGAGAAATCATCGGAGCAGACGAGGGTTTCACGTGTCCAGAGCCACCAGAGGATGAGAACTTCGAGCAGGGCCGAAGGAGGATACAACACCGCAACCTGCCGCAACCGTCGGGGGACGTTCGAGGGAACGAGAAATGCAGCGAATCGACGAGGGATGTTCCGGAAGCACGTTGGAGATCAGAACGACGAACGGCGGAGCCGTCGCGGGATTCTTGACTTGAACCCCGACGGCTGAAAAGTCGAAGAGTCCCGACCGTCAGAAGAACCGGACCTCTCCGCCTGTCTCTGCTCAAGAAGAAGATGCGCCATCGAAGAAGAGGAAAGCCGTGCAAGAAAGAAATACACAAGTACGAAGACGCAAGTGGAGGGCAGAGACATGGAGATACGGATCCACGTACCCACGCCTTGCCCAGGGTTTTTTGGTGGTTTTCCCCTCGGGCGTGAAGACGAATGTCGAGGTGACGGTCTGAAGAGGCCACCCAGCGTTCTCCACTCTTCTGGACCAGGGTACGACTGCAGACGACGAAGAAGCTGCAGCGGTCGGGACGACCGCTCCTCGAGAGGGGGAGCAGTGTTGCGGGCACCCTATGGATAGAATCCATGGCCCCCTGGTGCCCGCGACGAAGACAAGAGGACAGCGAGAAGAAGGTGATCGGACCGATCGCCTGTGAAGCTGTCATTCGAGATCAGCCGCCATTACAAGCAGACGTATCGATATTCACATTCCCCTGCCTAAGAGATTGTATTCCGTTACTTTTGTTCTTTTACCAGTCCTGTTAATGTTCTGTTACTCTTGTTATACATTAAAGTCATATTATGTCGAACGCGAAACGTAACAGTACTTTCCGGTTAAAGGCTCGCGGATTATCCCTCTACATTTTTTTTGACGGGCCAGAGACTCATCACATCCAGGCTCCCGATGTCCGACAACCAAGCGATAAGCTCGACGCTCGTAGTGAGTCATGCATTACTAAAATTATGGAATTTCCTAATTTTCAGTGCATCTTCATAAAAATGGAATTAATGGATTTCTGAGATCTTCTTGATCAAAATGAGTCCAAACGCTACGTTATTTTGACTGTTTTTAACAAAATGGGATGTAAAATTGATCTGCAGTTTGTAGAAATTATTCTACTTGAATATCGTAAAAAAGGTACGAATAGCGTCGTATTTGATATCATTTTTATCAGGAGAACTTTGGCAATTCAGTAGGCCCATAAAACTCTGTCAAGCGTTGACAGATTCGCTACCATACTCCGATTAAAGTCCGGTCCCAACCACGCGAGCCTTTAAGGTCTGGACACACATAGAGTAACGTGTCAATTCTGTGTGTCCTTGCCAAGATTCGAAGCGAGTTACTGCAGACTCGCGGCCAAGAACTTCAACGAATCCACGAATCAAAACTTCAGTCTTATCTTCCAATAGTTGTTGTCGACATCGATTCCCTTGCCGTGTTTCGTGAACGAGATGTACCTATGTACCGATCTTTCCCTCGAACGCGATCGCGAACTCCTTAATCACAAACTCTTTGATCTGACAAATTGTGAAGCACGTCCAGTATCGAGTATGACCGTTGATACCGCAAGTGACAAGTTAGATGGATCGCGCCCCTGTATTCGCCCATCACTCGATAGTGATAATGATCGCGTACTTTTGTATCGGGCTCGTCGAAGGGTTGTCCGCACACGTGACACGCAATTACCTCGCGACAGCTCTGCTACTGTTGGCTCAATGGTTTCATAGGTTTCGCGTCGCGTAACTACAGACACACTCCGTCCGCAAATTCCCGTAGTTCTCGCACGAACCACTACACGCACTATTTAGCTGCCATATTTCGCAGCTAAGCAAAGTGTGACTTGCGTCATCCGGAAGTCGCTCCCCAGTTGAGATGCTGTAGCCGAACAAGCAGTCCGTGATGCTGCCCTTGCCGATGCGTGCAAGGTAGTTTCGGAAACATCCATGTCCCGTCAGCGCCTGGGTGGCGTGATCGTTTGGCCTGTTTAAGCCACTTTTCCACCAGGTCTGTATGTCGGGAATCTACCGGTGTATCCATCTGCCCGTTTCCCCCCAGTCCATCGAACTTGCTATTCCTTTTCCGTGGCTTCTCGGAGCCTCTTTTTCTCCGCTTTTTCCGCCTGTTTTGTATTTGTCTTCAGGTTCCTAGTGGTGGCAGCCCTCTCTCTGGGTCCCGATCCTCGTCGAAGCCATTTAAAAAAGTCCCACCTCTCTTTCACCAGCAGATCGATCGGCGGTATCCCCGTAATCACATTATTATTTATTATTATTATTTTTTTGTACGGGAAAACCCTTTAGTATACAAGAACACATAGACAGATTACAGAGTAAAAAGAGTCTGGTGATCAAACCAATCGCATAGGCACAGCGTGCCTTTTTCAAGGGGACAGGTTATTACGACGAATTGTTAAGACAATAGAGTAATTTGTTTCGGAACGAGTCGAGCGATGTAGAGAACAAATCAATGCTCGTTAGGTATTGGTTCGCTGTTTCCATAGCTCTGTTTATGGAATCTGCTGAGTAGTTTTGGTACAATAGCCTTTTTGAATCGAACAAGGGCCTAGGACGCAGTTGCCGTTGCGGAGCGTGAAAACGTACTGCTGCCAAGAGCTCAGGGCAGTCAATTTGTCCATGAATTATCTTGTATAGAAACATTAGATCTGAAACGATCCTCCGGTCACTGAGGGTGGCAAATCCAATCTTCCGTAATATAGGACCATAGTCATGATCATCGAAGCTCATTGGACAGCCCGACACCCTTGAGGCCAGTCTCAAAAAACGGTGCTGAACCCTTTCTACAAGACTTATATATATATCTTGTGTCTAGGGTTCCATACTACCGACGCGTACTCTAACAGTGGTCTAACTAGTGAGACATATAGGAGCTTAAGTGACTCAACCCTTCTAAATTGTCTACCGAATCTAGCAATGAGACCCAGGGTTTTCATCGCTTTACTGGTTGCCGACCTGTAGTGATTACGAAAATCGAGGCTTGGCACTATCGCAACACCAAGATTTCTAACTTCAGCAACTTCTATCAGGGGAACCTTGCCCAAACTATAGGACGATTCTACACAGCTAACAGCCCTATGGGCCTTCATTAAAACACATTTAGTAGTATTAAGCTGCATCTTGTTGGCAGTGCACCACCTCTCGAATCTATACAGGTCACCCTGTAGTTTCTCACAGTCCTGAACACTACGTATCGTACGGAAGACTTTCAGATCATCAGCATAGAGAAGGAATTTACTGTTCTGGAAAATGTCTCGAAGGTCATTTATGAACAGCAGAAACAGGAGAGGTCCAAGATGCGACCCCTGAGGTACGCCCGAGCTTACATGAACAGGGGCAGATAGTTGGTTATGAACCTTAACCATCTGCACCCTTCCCGTCAAATATGACCCAATCCAAGAAAGGAGTGAGCCACCAAAACCAATTGAGAGCAGTTTATTAATTAGAATGTCATGGTCTACTGTGTCAAATGCCTTCCGAAAATCAGTGTACACAGTATCCACCTGCAGACCTTTATCAAGGGCAGAAGACACGTAACAGTGGTACACCGCCAAGTTTGTTTCAGATGATCTGCCAGGGACAAACCCATGTTGCTCCTCACAGATAACGTTAGTTAGTAAGGGTGTTAGTTTCTCTGTTACGATAGCTTCAAACACCTTCGGTAGGGCTGACAATTTACATATGGGCCTGTAGTTTCTCACATCAGAGTGGATACCTGCCTTAAATACTGGGGTGACTATACTATTTTTCCACACAGTAGGAAAAACGCCTCTACTAAGTGATGAATTAAAAATATGCCAAAGAGGCCTAGAGAGAATAAAGCAGCATTCCTTCAAAAACCGAGGCGGAATTCCATCGAAGCCCGGGCTCTTATTCGCGTCAATCGAGTTTAGATTGCTATAAATCTCGCTAATAGAGATGGATAGTGCATTTATATTTAACCCTATGTCAGGGGTCAAATCAAGATTTAAGCCAGGTCCCACTCCGGACGGAGGAGCATACACAGAACCGAAAAATTTTGCAAAAAGGTCGGCAACCGCTGACGATGTTGTCGCCGTGGTTGTCTCAAGTACCCTGTTACTAGGAATCACATGACCTCCCCGCTTCGAATTGACGAACCTCCAAAAACCCGTGACATCATCCAATAAAGAATTCTCGATACTCTCGATGTAAACACGGTGATCACGATTCAGGGACACCTTACACTGCGCCCGGAGTGCCGAAAAATTAAGGTAATCGCCGTGTGTCCCCGATTGCTTATACTCCTTATGTGCCCTCTTCTTAACCCGGATAAGATGTTTTAACTGCGGAGAAAACCACTTCGGATAAGTGGATCTAAACACTGACCTAACCGGCACAAAGGCATTTATGGCTGTGTTAATATGACGATACAAACAAACAAGGGCAATACCTGGATCGATGTTACTAGTCTCCGAGTCCCAGTCAATTGCGTTTAGATATTCCCTCACCCCGGAATAGTCCGCTTGTTTAAAGTCTATATATATGAAGTTGTCAGCCACCGACCCAGTCGAGGTAACCAGTCCCTTAAACTTTGTGTACAGGGGAGAGTGGTACGCATCAGGTACAATTAGGGGATCAATGACCAGATCGACAACTACATTGGAGTCGCTCGAAAAAATAAGGTCGAGCATGCCATCATATGAATTGAAAACCGTGTTCATTTGAGACAGGTTGCAGTAATTGAAACAGCCAAGGAGGAGATCAATGGCCTCTAATTCATACAATGAGACCCCCGATTTCTTGAAGCATGACAAACCCTTGTCATTGAACCAGACTGCATGCGGGAGATTGTAGTCACCATAGAGCGAAATTAAGTCATCGCTGTACAAATTATATAATTCCGAAACACAGTCTACATGACTGGTATACCGAGCCGCACGGGACGCAGGCGGGATATAAATAGCCCCGAAGAGTATATATTTACTATTATTGAGATGAACTCTAACAAAAACTTGCTCATTATCATCGCTGCTAAGTGTAATAAGATGGCAAGGCAACGACCTCCTTACGGCTATAAGAACTCCTCCCCCCCCCCCCTTGATAGGCAGCTGGTACTAAGAGATCTGTCGCTTCTAAACACAGTATAGTCCCTCAATCCGAGTTCTACACAAGAAATGGAAGAATTAAGCCATGTCTCAACAAGAATAATTACGTCATAAGTTAATGTAGTTGTGTGTAGCGAATTAGAAAGGGTACTGAGTTTTGTGCGCAGGCCACGAACATTCTGGAAGTAAACTAAAGGGAACTGCCCACGTTTTTTGGGGGGGGGAGTTATGACGGTGATTTCCACGCACAATTTTCGGAACACCGCGAATATAACGAATTGTCATATCAGATTCTCCTTTCGAGTGGAGGTCACGCAGCTTCTCCCTGAGCAGTTTGAGCGTTGCACGTTGCAGCCTGGTCTTGTCGTCAGAGATCTTGCAAGGCCCTTCATATCGATGTTTGTTTTGTAGAATCCATTTGACAGTAGCGGATGAATCAAGGCCCACACGTAAGGGCCTACTCATTGAACTGCCAGACTTTCCCAAGCGATGGACGACCAAGTCTCGAGATTCCAGGGGACATATCCCGTGCAATAAGGTCCTTGCACCCTCCGCATCAGTAGTCCTGGCTTGCTCCAGCGACACATTCTGGGGCTCAGACATCCCAAATATTATAATATTTCTAGCACGCGCCTCCTGGTCATTCCATTCTTCAATGACATCCTCCGTGTCTGTTGGACGAGAAACTGCCTGATCAAAAGTGTTAGTAGGATTCGTTTCCAACTGTCGGACTCGTTCAGATAGTGAGCTAATGTCAGACCTCATTTCAGTTAGCTCTGTTCTTATTCCAGAGAGAATATCTTCTCGGAATTCAGCAAACTCACTCCTAATCAGCTCTTTAATCGTGTTCCTCATATAATCGGCAAACTCATTCTTAATCAGCTCACTCATAATGTCTCTCATATCATCGGCCGATGGTAAAGCCGAAAGTGATTTTAGTGTCTCAGATGGTATCGCAGTAATTGTTTGTGACGGCCCGCTCGCGGGTCGGTTGACATTGGAGCCAAGCACCTGAGATGGCGAGCAACAATTCAAAAGACGGCCGTTAAGGTTGGGATGACCCGAACGGATGAGACAGGAGGGTCCAGGGTGGGTGGATATCCCGCATCCCGGGCACGTGATAGGATTAGCTACTGTGGCACTGCAACCCTTGCACTTTTTGGTATTGCCCGTCATAGTAATGAGTAAACCTTCTTAGATACAAGTTCTTACGTCCCCAGACAGTGAAATTCCAGCACGAAGAACTAACATATTTCACGAACTATTGGTCGATTGGACAAAAGAGTCTCACTACCAACACCCGCACTCCGAAAAGTTAGGAGAAAATAAAAGAATCCAATAGACCCCAGAGACAGATGAGTCACACTTTAAACGCACATTGCTAACGTTCAATCGATCAAAACAAATCAGAGAACCTGTCACCTCAACGGATCAATATAGACTGATGTAATGTGTCGGTCGCCACCGTTCTATATGCACCGACTATTCTATTCAGTCCGATGCGCTGGCTTCTTCTCAGAATCAGTCTGCTTTCTTCGTCCTTCATTGCAGCCTCGGCCCATATAGGACCCTGAATAGCATAATACTCTCCATAATGAGGTAGTATAACTATTGCACGTCCGCTCTTGATCCGCCCCGTGTTGGCAGGAGTCCACTCAAGTTTGCTATGGCAAGTGGAGGCATTCACTGAGAGCCGGCTGGAAGTGGAGGCACTTGGCGATAAAATATTGGAAGACGATAAAGCCTATGTATCCGTGAGCGGTGGAATAATGTTAATGCGCAATGCAACGAAAGAAAACTTTTTTATTATTGGTTATTTATTTCTGAAATTTTCACTAATATGTTACTAATATTTCTCTCATTACAATAACACCAAGCACAAAATAATATGAATTGCAATTTACTAACTTAATAATTGATAATGATCTATTATCTCTCTCTAATCAAATAAGTAAATTTTATCCAAATTATGTCGAATTTGTGTATCATTTTAAGCGGCTAGACTCCTAGAGACACACAGTGTGAGAAAATGACATAGTCGTTGTCAAAACTCGATTCCCACGCCAAATGGAAATGAAAATCAACGAAACTTGATATACTGGGGTATTAGGTATCATTGATTACGAATCTGTAGCAGGTTTTTTTAAAAAGATGGCGGACCCAATATGGCCGCCCAAACTCGGCAAAAACTAGTAAAATAGGGATCATACGAACGAAAAACGTTGTTTCTTGAAGTCCTAAAGTTATAACTTTATAGTTTGAGTCTACAAAGTTGCATTATACTGAATAGAATGCTATACTAAGGAATAGTTGCTAAAAAATAGTGGATAACAATTAAGAAACAAACATTATTTACTAATTTTATCATTTCCCTGGCAAATACTGCAAATGCATAATTAATCTAATTATTGAATATCTATCGGAGACGAAAATAAAGATTATTGATATAAAAAAAATGTTTCTAAAATTGTTCATCAAAAATTTGTTTAAACAATTTCTTTAGGAAGTGGCAGTGAAATCCATTTCATACAATCAAATTGATCATATTTTGTCGTAACATTACTGTAGGATCACGGAAAAAAGGAAAGCCTCATGTTGTGCTAAGGCGCCTGGGGTCGAGATTCTGGTGTCGAATCTCGGGATTGCTCCGGGGCGTCCTTCACAGTCGTCGTCCAACGGGCTCCGTAGGTTCGGGTGAATATGCCGGGACGGAAGGGTTCGGCTTGAAACCGAAGGTAGGGGATCGTTGCGGGTTAAAGAGTTGGAACTCACCGTAAGGTTAAACAAGCTTATTCTGTCCCGATCTGGGTGACAGGAGAAACGCGTAATGTATTGTATCGTCGGTGATCTGATTACAAGAGAGCCCACTCATGGCTTGCACATCGTTCTTATACCCTAATCGGGGTGAAGGGGGGACCATCGGGTTCTCCGTCTTTGGCCCGCTTTGGGTGTTTTCCATATGCTGTTCGGCCGTTCGCTTGTGGCAATCGAAATGTACGCGGCGTCGTTGCCCTTGGGCGGGGTTCACAACACTCGGACGGGACTCGAACCCGCGATCTCCAGATTCGTTGCGGGCTGGCCAGCCGCCTTAACCACCACGGCTACCGCCAACTCCCCCGGTCTTGGTTATTCCGTGCCCTCTCTTATGGTAGGGGGGTTAGTCTTGATCCCACATTACTATAAACAATTTGTTAACATAATAGATTTCAGTAGTATTCAATAACCATAAGCGAAATTGGGATGGTACATTGATTTTATGACGTAGGTACCCACTAAGTAAGGATTCTTGGAAATTTCATCCCCAAACAGGTGAAAAGGGGTAAAGTGTGTTGTCTCGGACTCCTTAATATCTCTTAGGCTCTATTAGATATTGTTACGTCCCTACTTCCTATTTGGGGCGCGATTTTATGGAGTTTATACTTTTGACCCGCTTTTAAGCTACTCCAGGGACTTTACGCTCTGGGATAGTTGTGAAACTCTTTGGAAACACATTAACGCGATATATTATGCTGATTACCTTTTTATATGTCGATTGGTATTAACCGCCAAAGGATTGGAGCGTCTGAAATCCCGCTGATCTCCGGTGCGGGGTTGGTCTTGGGCTGTGCCCGGGGTCCCGCTACCACGATCTTTCTGTAGGGAAGATGGGGCTCGTTGGTTAAAACCCTCGGTCACGCAGATGTCCCCAAGGGCACTGTTGATACCGCTGGTGCACTCTTATACGCTAGAGCCAGTCTGCGAAGCTGGTTTTTCCCCGGCTCTGTGACTTCTGGGCATTACCACTTTTTATTTTGGGGATTGATTTGATTAAATGGTCTTTATTTCTCCGGGATCATGGTTCACGTCTAATTCCCGGTGACACCGTGGGCGGCTATCCGCTTTTAAGTGTCTCTTTCAACAGACGCAAGACACGATCGCTTATGAAACATTTCGATCGGTTTATAACCGTTTTAGAGGTTGACTGAACACGCGAATCGCTTTTTACACCCACTGTTTGCTGACACCGTGGGCGGCTGTCCTGCTTATAAGTGTCACTGTTGGTGGAAGCAAATTGCTAACATTTAAGAAACATGTAACGTTAGAGCTATTAATCACGGAAATCGCGTTTTACACCCAATACCCGATGACACCGGGGCGGCTGTCCTGCTTGTAAATGTCACCTTCGACGGACGCAAATCACGATTAATTTAATCATATTTTATACGTTAATTGTTTGCAATATTTTCTGTGCGATTGGTTCCGTACAGATCACTTACTAGGGGTTGAAGTTAAGTATATTGTTACGTTTTGCGTTCGACATAATATAAGTTTACTGAACAGCAACGATAACAGAACATTAAACAAGGGGTAACAAGAATAATATAAGAACAGGTAACGAATACAATCTGTTAGGAATACAATATCGAGACGTCTGCTCTTAATGGCGGCTGACTTTCGAATGACAGCTTGACAGGCGATCGATCCGATCGCCTTCTTCTCGCTATCTCTTGTCTTCGTCGCGAGCACCAGCGGGCCATGAATCCTCTACATAGGGTGCTCGCAACACTGCTCCCCCCCTTCGAGGAGCGGTCGTCCCGACCGCTGCAGATTCTCTGTTGACTGCAGCTGCACCCTGGTTCGGAAGAGTGGGAAGGACGCTATGTGGCCTCTTCCGTCCGTCGCCTCGGTATTCACCTTCACGCCCAGGGAAAAACCACCCCAAAAACCCTGGGCAAGGCGTGGGTGCATGGCTCTTCGCGTCGCTACCCTCCACTTGCGTCTTCGGTCTTGTGTACTTCTTTCTTGTATGGGCTTTATCTTCTTCGATGGCGCATCTTCTTCTTGGGTAGAGACTGGCGAGAGGTCCGGTCCTTTTTATGGTCGGGCTCGTCCAACGATTAGTTCTTTGTGTTCCCTCGGCGGAAGTCCAGCGACGACGCTCTTCTGGAGGTTCTGGCTCCTTGTCCCACGACGTCCCCGGAACTCCAACAGTCCCTCGGTGGAAGTCAAGCGACGAAGCTCCTTTGGACTCCAGCTCATTGTCCCACGACGTCTCCGGAACTCCAACAGTCCCTCGGTGGAAGTCAAGCGACGAACCTCCTCTCTTCCGTCCCCGGAACTCTAACAGTCCCTTGCAGAAAAACATTGCATGCATTAATTTTCTCTTCTTCTCACGAGGAACGGTGGAGCCGAACAGAGTCAGGGAGACGAAAAGGTGAGATGGGCACGACAACATGGGGTCACAACTCATGAGCTTGTGACCGGCCCGCTCCCCGATCAATCTTCCCCGGACTCCCAGCTCGTCTTCCTCTTCTTTCTTCTAATCTCCTCCAGTACTCCAATCCGTGGCTTCTTGATGGCCCCATTCCTCTTCGTGGCATCTGGTGCTGTTCCAGGGGACCGTCTCGGTGTAGCTCGTCAGCTGTCCCGTCTCCGCGATACCCCCTCCGACCGATCCGTGCGACTCCGTCGCACGTCCGTCCGGTGATTGGGGACACCATTTCCCGTTTGCTGTCGACCTCGTACGAAGGGACCCCTTGGTAGACACTGTACCTGGGACGCGGCCAGGATCCCAGCCAGGAGGGTAGCGGGGTGGTTCCACGTATGTCCGCACCCCGCTGCGGACCGCCATGCTGTTGTGGCACATTCGGGGAATTCGGGACCGCATCCAAGCCGCGGTAGCAGTCCCACGACACCTTGTCCCTCGTCGTGGGGTATCGTGTATCTGTAACAGACTCAAGAGCGGGGGCCGGACTACGAAGGTAGCCTCCGCATCCCAGTCCACCGAATTAGCTTAAACTAATCTTCGGTCTTGAGTCTTCGGAGTCCTGGCGTTTCTTTCATGGTTATGTCTTCACTGGAACTGTCCCTCGTATTTCTCAAGGCGGCGTACATGGACCACCTTGCACTTCTTCCAGGGTGACCGCTGGATCCTGTACACCACGTCGTTGATCCTATCCGTTATCCTGTATGGGCCTTCCCAATCCGCTTGTAGCTTCGGGTACTCTTCGTGGTAGCAACCACACTCGTTCTCCAGGCTGGAACTCCCGAACTCAGCATCCTCGACTCTCTCTCTCTCTCTCTCCGCGACGGTATTCGCTCTCGAACTCCCTCCGTCGCGGCTTCCAATTCGGCTATCCTGCGACGATGTTCGCTATCGAACTCCCTTCGTCGCAGCTTCGCGACGGTATTCGCCCTCGAACTCCCTCCGTCGCGACTTCCTATACAGCTATCCCGCGACGATGTTCGCTATCGAACTCCCTTCGTCGCGGCGTCGCGACGGTATTCGCCCTCGAACTCCCTCCGTCGCGACTTCCTACACAGCTATCCCGCGACGATGTTCGCCATCGAACTCTCTTCGTCGCGGCGTCGCGACGGTATTCGCCCTCGAACTCCCTCCGTCGCGACTTCCTACACAGCTATCCCGCGACGATGTTCGCCATCGAACTCCCTTCGTCGCGGCGTCGCGACGGTATTCGCCCTCGAACTCCCTCCGTCGCGCCTTCAGTAACCCCTGTCGTATTCCTCAATCCCTCAACTGGTAGCAGTTCTTGCGAAGATGACCGGCCCCTCCACATTGCCAGCAAGTTTTCTTCGTGTTGTCGTCTGAGCGATCGTCCGACCCCTCGAACCTCCCCTTCTTCTTCGGGCTCTCAAAAGTGTGGGAAGATTTAGTTCTCCGTTTTTCCGCATCGCGATCACGGGACTTTGTCGCGAGATCGCGAGACATCGTCTCGATGGCCTCCATCTCCACAGCTCTGGTCACGGCGGCTCTTAGGGAGGTGAACCCGCCAATTCGCAGTTCCCGCTGTATGACAGAGCTCGACAATGCTGTTACAAACTGAGACGCGGCGAGTTTGTCGCGGGTTTCTGCCGGGCAATCGGCGAAAGCGGACTGCGCCAAACGTTCAATTTTGGTGGCCAGCGAGGAGATGCTCTCATCTCTCCGTTACCTATGGCTCTGGAAGAGTACATAGTTCAAATTTGACAGATTCCTCGCCCCGTAGCGGAATTCGAGCGCGGAAACCAATTCCGCGAAGTTCTCGCATTGGGCAGCGGAGAGCGTCGTGAGGACGCTCCTCGCCGACCCCCCGAGGGAAGCGATCAAGGCTGTAGCCTTTTTTCCGTCATTCCACCCATTAACGCGCGCGATAGTCTGGAACTGTACCTTGTACTCCTCCCACGACGTTTTCCATCGAAAATTGCCGGTTTCACCGCGTACCCCAAGCTGAGTACGTGCGGTCCCGAAAAGGGAGCAGCGGCGGGCATACCGACGGAGGTAGAGACATGCGCCGAGGGGACATTATTTACACCACTATTTACATCACTATGTACATCACTGTTTACATCATTATTTACATTATTATTTACATTGGCGACTGTCTCTCTACCCCGAGGACTCGCGCCGCTGTCAACCGATCCGCGAATATTTTGTAATAAGGAGACTACGACCTGGATGCGATTTTCCATTTCTGACAACCGGGCCTCGAGAGCCGCCTGTGTTTTTCGGTCGGTGGCTTCCTTTTCCTCCCTGCGACGGTCCTCCCTCTGCCAGCGGGCTTCGTTATCCCTCCGCAGCTCCCGCATCTGTCCCGCGATACACAACTGGAGGCTGGTGAACATCTCCTGTAGAGAGGCATCACCCGTCGCTGCAGGAGAAGGGTTCGCGGAGGCCGCGGACGCACAAGTGGGCATCCCACTTCTGACACCAATGTTACGTTTTGCGTTCGACATAATATAAGTTTACTGAACAGCAACGATAGCAGAACATTAAACAAGGGGTAACAAGAATAATATAAGAACAGGTAACGAATACAATCTGTTAGGAATACAATATCGAGACGTCTACTCTTAATGGCGGCTGACTTTCGAATGACAGCTTGACAGGCGATCGATCCGATCGCCTTCTTCTCGCTGTCTCTTGTCTTCGACGCGAGCACCAGCGGGCCATGAATCCTCTACATAGGGTGCTCGCAACAATATTATATTGGTATCGGCGATCGATTTGCGGGAAATAACGAGAGGGCAATCTTCTGACGAGGACCAGGGACACAGCTATGCAATAGTTGGCTAATTTCAAGTTTACATTAACTCTTTTAGGTTTATAAAAGAAGCTCCACTTTCCTTTTGGGCTAATCGCTCAAAGTTGGTCCCTTACGGTGCCATAAATTCCGCCTTCTATGCTCATCTGAAACATAAAAACAAATCAAGACATTAAACTTTATTACATTTTGTTTTGTTGACCGAGCCGATTCTTAAAGTTCACATTTTAAAACAAAATGGCGGATTGTCAAACCTACACTTTCAGTGCCAAAAATCGATACCTACAGTTTGACACTCTGCCACTTTGTTTTAAATGCGAAATGTAAGAATCGGCTCGGTCAACAAAACAAAATGTAATAAAGTTTAATGTCTTGATTTGTTTTTATGTTTCATATAAGCATAGAATGCGGAATTTATGGCACCGCAATTCTACTCATTCCGCGAGGGACCAAATTTGAGCGATTATAGCGAGGGAAGGGATTATGCCTTTTTTAATAGAATTTATTTAATACATTCAATCAGTGATCTTTCATTTGCAACAAACTGCATATTCCTAGCTTTTAAATTTCATATAGAAAAAAATTCAGAAAATTGCTTAATTTTCGGTCAAAATAGTACTACGCCCCTTTAACTGTATTTGTAAATAATTTTTTTAGGAATATTGTGCACACTGTACATAAGATAAAGCTCCGCATCTTTCACATGTAAAAATACATCATTTACTTTGAATTTCAATGGCAGGAAAGGCATTTTGGTAAAAAAGAACGCGCCATAGACCCCTTCTCGCCCCTCTAACTACCCTAGTAGAAGCTAGTAGCAGCGAAGGCAAGGATTTACCCTTTCCAATGCGACCAGTAAGAACACTGAACTGCACTGAACTCTCGTTCAAAATAAACAATGAAAATTGGGAAATTCAGTAAGGTATAATTCCAAAAATATCAGAGATATCAAAACCAAATTTGGTACACTTCAAACATACAAGGTGTCCCAATAATGCTGCGGTTCCTTGAAGGGGGTGATTTGGGGGGTGATTGCAAACAACTTTTTGCTTTGCGAAAATGCTCTCCCAGGTTTCGTTAACGAGCTATTAACAAAAAGCACCGACCAATCAGAGCGCGAGTCTGACGGCTGAGTTCCCGCGCTAGCGTGGCTACGCGTCGCGCTGCGACTACGAACAAGCAACTCGGCATGCATCGAAGAAAATTGCGTAGAATGGCAAATTAAAAAGACGTAACAAATAAAATCGAACATGTTGTCATGGATTGTTTGTCATTTAAAGTGAATAATGAATGAAGGATAAATGGATGAAAATCACGTCTAACGTAGAAAGACGTATACACAGTTTTTTTTTTAGAAGATTCGAAAATAATATCACTGGGTCACTGAACGGATCCTGGTCATCGATGGACGAGCCCAGTGCACAGCTGGTCCCAGGTATACGACACTACCCAAAGTTAAGGGTCGTAATGTCAGGTGCGACCAGATGACCAGGATCGGTTCAGTGACCCAGTGACACAGGTTTTCAAGCTGCAGGTGAATTTCCGACAAGGGTGAGTTTTAGTTACTTTATTGGTGATCATTCATTTTTAAATTTAACGCAAGCTATGGCTTATTTCCGGCGATAATTCTCAAAATTCCCGTACGAAAATATTTATTCGGGCTTTTTAAACAGACTTATTCGTTATCAGCAACAGTGCTGGCCGTTTTTGAATTACGAATTTTTATCACAATAACGAACTACTATCACTTTTCGTTAATTTCCTGTTACATTAACTTTTCGTGACTACGTTATTAACACAAGGAAATTTGCGTATTCCTTATCCTCCCACTTCAAATAATTATTATTTTCGAATCTTCTAAAAAAGAACTGTGTATTCGTCTTTCTACGTTAGACGTGATTTTCATCCATTTATCCTTCATTCATTAATCACTTTAAATGACAAATAATCCATGACAACATGTTCGATTTTATTTGTTACGTCATTTTCATTTGCCATTCTACGCAATTTTCTTCTATGCATGCCGAGTTGCTTGTTCGTAGTCGCAGCGCAACGCGTAGCCACGCTAGCGCGGGAACTCAGCCGTCAGACTCGCGCTCTGATTGGTCGGTGTTTTTTGTTAATATCTCGTTAACGAAACCTCGGAGAGCATTTTCGCAAAGGAAAAAATTGTTTGCAATCACCCCCTTCAAGGAACCGCAGCATTTTTGGGACACCCTGTATACTTCAACACTTAATCCCACCAAAAATTATTTGAATTAAGCAAACAACAAAACTATAAATAACAATTCTAGTTCTGAAGAGTTTCGAAGTTGTCCTCTTCAAAACCGTGTAGTCGCGTTAAAATTTAATGAATGTGAAAAACAATCATGCTATATTATGACCCAAATTTGCAATCAACTACCTGTAAAAAAATTTGCATTATGGCGATATTTTTGTAAAAGGAGTTAGTGCCGCGTTTCGACCAGAAATACCCCACTGTGCGCCGTTGCTATTGCCTAATTATCGGTGGGCCTGAGAAATGGGATTAGGCTGCAGAATTTTCTGAACAATGCTCGAATAAAATTTATGGAATATGTATTACATTTAAGCTATAATTTAGATTTCAAAGCATGGAGGACTACAGGAACAACAAAACCGATTAGAGAACAGACAAAAAAAGGGGTCTAAAATGAATTCAGAGCGAGAATTGGAATTCTCGTTGATATTGTAAAACTAGTTACGGGGACAACGAATAATGGAAATACATCTAGAAGGTTTTTTGGAAATTCTACCATAACTGCCGAAATCAAGAAAATCGATGAAAGACTAATAAAACGACTTGCCGTTACTTTAGAAATAATTTGTTGCGGTATTGCGATCGATGCTATAAAATTTGCAAGATATGTTCGAGAAACAACAAATTTGACTATTTCATAAATCCCCTGGTACTACATGCCGGCCACTGTACACAAACTTCTGATACATGGCAAAAATATTATAGAGTATGCTGCTTTTCCTATCGGTTCACTTTCAAAAGAGGCCCAGGAAGGCAGGAATAAGGATTATAAACAGTACAGGATTCACCACAGCAGGAAGTACTCCTGATTGGCATCAAATGAAGACATTTTTTACCTGATAGAAATATCGTCAGATCCATACATCAGCCACTTAAGACTACAATCGAAACATAAATCGCTTCCACTTAGGGAGGAAGCAAAATTATTATTACAATAATATCATTTTTACACGGTTTGTTTATTAAAATATTACGTGTATTTCCTACATAAGAAAGTGAAATATTGGTTCATTGTAAATAGTAATGTGTGTGGGATATGAGTGAATACGAGTGATACATATGAGTCTGTACATTAGCGTGAATGAAACTTTTATGTAAATAGTTGTAAATGTTATAAGATATCAATTATTTTATGGAGTGTATATGCGCATGTTCATTTCTGAAAGTCTTACTCTATTAATAACAAAAATGATAAAATATTACAACTTCAGCAATTTTTCCATTTATTATAGTGCAATACAGAATGTTATTAACATTACCTTATTATGTAATTTTAGTCGTTTAATGTAATATGTTATAATTCAGTTGTGTTATTTCCTTTCTCTATTATGTTTTATAATGTTCGAAGCTAATTAATTCATTGTTTATGTAATATTACATACTTATTTGTACATAATTATCATATATGGTTTTTGTATACCGAATGTTTACGGGATTTATTACTATTTCATTTGTTAAAGATGCTTCAATTTGATTAATGTTCCTGTCCATATAACCGTTGGCTATTAACGAATAATATAAAAAAAAGTACTCAAAAATATTGAGAAACACCGAAGTTATGATATTTTTTCCGCAAATCTTATGTTACGTGCCCCACTGTGCGCCGTCTCCTGGGTACATAATCATTTATCTGTTTTCTTTAAGAACATATCTCACACTTCATTTTTATTCCTATAATTCCTGAGTACAACCTCATTCAACCCCCTCTTATCTTCTTCATCCCTAGTAAGTATAGTCAAGGTGGGCCTTAGCCCTTAGAGAAGCCCTAGAGCAAGAACCCAGTAGATCATTCCAACCGCTCGGGGCGATCTACGGAAAGGTCCCTTCCGGACGTAACATCCCACAAGCATTTTGAATCTTTATACATTTGGATGAATTCCTCCCAAAATGTACGATTCACATCCATATTATTCATGGTTGCGAACACCCAATTCTCAAGATCTTGTTGTTGGCAAGGTAAACGAAGGCTGACTGATTATTGTAAATTGGATAGGTAATGCCTATATAAGAAGCTGCCGCTTGGAGCCACAGAAACAGCTGAAAAGTGACGGCAAGCGGGTCGGTCTCAAGACGCGGTCCGAAGGTTTTCGCTCGATAGTCTCGCGGTCTTCCATCGCCGGCGGATTCAGCGAGATACGATTTCATTAAGTTCTCCAATAATGAAAAAGCTTGATCGCCCACAAATACGTAGGGCAATTGTAAATTTGTCCCTTCGGGCGTTGTTGGATTCGACAAATTCAACTTCTTATTCATTAATTTTTTTATAGAATGCAGTCTCTTGTAACACTCCCCCGTCGGAAATTCGTCCGTTTGTACCGGTATGTATGGTGACGTCCCACTATTTTTCGCGTGGTCCTTACTGGAATCTTCCGCATAAATCTCCCCATAACTCCGTAACAATCTATAAAAACTCAACTCTTAACCAACCTCCCCAATCATCGGATCGTCTGGACGATGTACCTTAGCGGTCCCCATCTCCAGATGATCAAATACGAAATCCCCTTCCCCTCTTCGCCCTACGAGGCACGATCTCCACCCTCACATTTAAAATTCGAACAAGACCCTCGTTCCAAAAACTATCTTAAATCGAGACCACGTCTCTCCCTCCCCCTCTTTACGACAAATCAAATCAAAGCCACTCTCAAACTCCCCAATCGAAACCTCCAAAACCATCCAATGGGTTAAGTACCCCTTTTCAAAGCCCCAAAAGTCCCCCCAATTATGCTATTGCAACGCATACTTCGCGCATGAGTCATCAATACGCATCAATTATGTAATACATATTTTAAGCATGAGTCATCGCGCATACCTGACATTCCATCGCGCTATATAAATACCAGCGCCACATGGACCGCGCACAGCTAGTTCGGTAAAACCCGCTAAGCGAGTCACATCGTCAACATTCCGCAAAGTCAGACACAGTAATTAGTATTGTTATAAAATCAGTGTGTTCAGTGAAAAGAACTATCCCTCTGCGACATCAACTGTAAGCTATTATTATTATTACCTATTGTACGAGTGCATATCGCCTCCATCTATATTCATTTTATTACTTTCGTTGCTAACGCTTATTTACATATGCTTAACGATTTTATTACTTTCGTTGCTAACGCTTATCCATTTATATAGTTTACTTTTGCTTATGGTTATATTCATTCATATTATTTTCATTATTAACGCTTATTGCTTTATACTATTTTCCATTGGTTATGCTTATCGCTTATATTATATTATTGTTTACGCTCTTTGCATTTATGTTAATCTTGGTTATAATTAATACTCATATATATATACAGTATTTTCTCCGTATGTGCTCGGTTTGGTGTACACGATAGGTGTTCGTCGCTATCCCCACCACTTCTGTCTCACTCTTGTCCGGCGAAGGCAAGAGCGAGATGGAACGAGAGCGAGCGAGAGCCACTGAAAGCGAGCGAGGACGGTACGAGACAGACGACGCGTTGATGTTTTGTCTCCCTCCGTCTTTCGGGCACCGTGACACTCCGTCCTTTGCGTGCGCGACGAGCGTGCGCGATGGTCGCAAGCACTTAGGTGAGGACGGGAACCGCATCGCAAGTCGTGACGCAGGCCCGGCTCAAGCCTTTTTTGCGCCCTAAGCGAACTTATCAAATTGCGCCCTTTATTATAATACATTTATTTGAGATTATTTATGACTTTACTCTGCAAAATTAGGCGACTGCCTAGGGCGGAAAGTCGACAAGAGGTGCAAAATGATATTTTCATTACTGGTATTGTTGAAAATAAACTTTAAAATTAAATATTACAAGTTGTACTATAAGTGGATTAAACTACGAATAAAAATTCAGAGTAAGGTTATCAATAATCTCAAATAAATGTATTATAATAAAAGGCGTAATTTGGCAAGCTCGCCTAGGGCGCAAAAAAGACTCGTGCCGTGCCTGGCTATCTGACCGTGGCGCGCATGCGTCGAGCAGTTACGATTCCATCTGTGCTCGCACCCGTCGCGCACGCTCGCCGCGCACGCAAAGCATTCCATCTCACTCCCCCCTTCGGCCAGAAAGGAGCGAGAAACGAACACTCGGAATTAGGGATCTGTTCACGATAGGAGTTCAACGCCGGTCCCGACCAGCGAGCACATACGGAGACAATACTGTATATATATATATATATTATTATTATTATTATTGATCACCGTTTATATAAATGTTTTGTGCTAATGCTTAATGTCCCACGCATTATTATAATACTTCTACCGCTATCGCGTCAATAGTGCATGGCTTATTCTTATGCGTTCAAATAAATAACGCTTTTCTTTTAACCAACGTTTCGGATTATTGCATTAACCCTTCGAATACTCAAAACCGTAATAAGCCGTCGCAACTGCTGTTATAGCAACTTATAATGTTTACAAGCTTACTTTCGCTTAAGGTCCTGCATGCCCAATGCTACACCTATTGAAAAGAACTACGACGCGTGTATTTTTATTGCAATGCAGTAGTTAAGCCAATTATAGAGCCATAAATACAAACCACAAAAGTTCTAACGGGTGGCACTCTGGTGAGCGATAACTCCCTAACCTTCCCTGGTCGATTTATGCTGCGAAGCTGGCCTTCGTGCTGAACGCCTAAACTCTCCAGAGCTGCGAAGCTGGCCTTCGTGCCTAAATACCATCCACCCCTCAGAGCTGCGAAGCTGGCCTTCGTGTCTGAACTCCTAAACTCCTCAGAGCTGCGAAGCTGGCCTTCGTGTCTGAGCTCCTAAACACCCCTCAGAGCTGCGAAGCTGGCCTTCGTGTCTGAGCTCCTTTCACCCCTCAGAGCTGCGAAGCTGGCCTTCGCGCCTGAGCTCCTAAACTCTCCAGAGCTGCGAAGCTGGCCTTCGTGCTCAACCTCCCAATATTCCCCAACCTTGTCACAGCCCTAATTTCCGCCACCCAGGACGTGACAATATATTCTTCGAAAATATTTTTATTTCGAAACGAATTCGTTTTAAAAAAGTATTTTTGTCACTAAATTATATTTGAAAACATGGATCCAAGCTCCAGTTGCTGCAGAAGCTCCTAGGCAAAATCATGACTTTTTAAAAAAACCTGTATGCATACAATACAATTAATGAAAATGTAAGTCGCGTCGTATTACGTAAATTTTGTAATCCCTTACGGTATTTGACACCAGAAACGGCAGCTCTAGCATTTTTTTATTCCAAAATTACGCATGAAGCCAAAAGATGGGTGGTGACAGCTTTGGACTTTGTTACTGATAATGAAATAAAAAGATTAATAGTAAATACGAATAAAGGAACCTAATACATGGATAATGGTGTTAAAGCTTTTGATTCGCAAAAAACTTCAACGTTTTTTAACAAATTTGCAATTCCTACAGGCTTTACAAGTAAGGATCGCTTAGAATGGGAAAATGATCCCAACTATAATGCTCGATTACAAATAGTAAATGACTTAAGGGTACTAGGCAGTCGTTCTTGTCTACAGCGAAGCATTTCCGTTTCAATTAATTACAAAGAAACAAATTGAAACTGAAACTTGTTCCTTGGCATTAAGTTTATTAACATCCTAAGCTTTAAAAAACATGTTTGTTTAGTCAAAAATATGCATTATGTATGACGCTACAGATGGATCATTAAAGAGATTTTTAAAAAATGTTTCTTTTGTTTTGCAGTGATAACTGAAAACGGAGATTCCAATCCATTCAAATCAAATTGGAACATGTTTACAAAATGTGTATTTTCGGAATGGACCTAAATTGAAATTAATGAGAACTCTTATTCTTTATGAAAAGAAACTAAAATCTCATTGATGAGGTTTTACCCTCCCCCAAGCCCTAAAAGATGGGGGTTTTAGTTTCTTGTCCTCTTGGAAAATTTCTTTCTTTTTAGTTTCGTGAACATACTCGAATTTGTTTTGAAAGAACCTCCGGTTTTGAGTTATCACTGCAATAAACAAAAGAAACTGTTACGAGCCGGGGCTGCGACAACGCGAGAGGCCGGCGAGAAGGGTATTTCCCACAGAATATGTTTTTTTTAACACCTGTATGAAAATGGGTGTTTTTTACGCCTGCTGAGCGAGAGCAAAATGGCCAATTTTAGACCTATTCGCATTTTCTACTTTTCTTCCAAGGGAAAAAGGCATTGCGCGCAAGCGTATTTGCAGTTTTTTACTTTGTTCCTGTCGTGTAACCGTCAATTCACCAACCAAAGGAGCGCGAAGCTTGAATCGAATACTGTATTCCCGTTACCTTGCCATGATGTGGACATAGCTTTTTATTCGGAGGGAAATTTGAATTAAAGTAAGGGGGGAACTTAATGAAGTTGTTGGTTTCTCTTATTTCTTTATACTGAAATTATGCAATTAAACATATTCATGGCTACATAATCAAACATTCGTTATCACTGTAATTTTTATTAAGCATTACCGAAATGATGTAAACGCTCGTTAGAAAACAAATGTAGTTAGTTATTCATGTTAACAACCGAATTTGAAGATCATTCATTCTATTGCGAGAGTCGACTCTGTAAAGACGTATTTGTCAAATCGTACTATATATATATATATATATATATATATATATATATATATATATATACAGGGTGTCCCAAAAATGCTGCGGTTCCTTGAAGGGAGTGATTCGAGGGGTGATTGCAAACAACTTCTTCCTTTGCGAAAATGCTCTTCGAGGTTTTGTTAACGAGATATTAACAAAAAGCACCGACCAATCAGAGCGCGAGTCTGACGGCTGAGTTCCCGCGCTAGCGTGGCTACGCGTTGCCCTGCGACTACGAACAAGCAACTCGGCATGCATAGAAGAAAATTGCGTAGAATGACAAATGAAAAAGACCTAACAAATAAAATCGAACCTGTTGTCATGGATTGTTTGTCATTTAAAGTGATTAATGAATGAAGGATAAATGGATGAAAATCACGTCTAACGTAGAAAGACGAATACACAGTTTTTTTTTTAGAAGATTCGAAAATAATAATTATTTGAAGTGGGAGGATAAGGAATACGTAAATTTCCTTGTGTTAATAACGTAGCCACGAAAAGTTAATATAACAGGAAATTAACGAAAAGTGATAGTAGTTCGGTATTGTGATAAAAATCCGTAATTCAATAACGGCCAGTACTGTTGCTGATAACGAATAAGTCTGTTTAAAAAGCCCGAATAAATATTTTCGTACGGGAATTTTGAGAATTATCGCCGGAAATAAGCCATAGCTTGCGTTAAATTTAAAAATGAATGATCACCAATAAAGTAACTAAAACTCACCCTTGTCAGAAATTCACCTGCAGCTTGAAAACCTGTGTCACTGGGTCACTGAACCGATCCTGGTCATCTGGTCGCACCTGACATTACGACCCTTAACTTTGGGTAGTGTCGTATACCTGGGACCAGCTGTGCACTGGGCTCGTCCATCGATGACCAGGATCGGTTCAGTGACCCAGTGACATTATAATTTTTGAATCTTCTAAGAAAAACTGTGTATTCGTCTTTCTACGTTAGACGTGATTTTCATCCATTTATCCTTCATTCATTATTCACTTTAAATGACAAAGAATCCATGACAACATGTTCGATTTTATTTGTTACGTCATTTTCATTTGCCATTCTACGCAATTTTCTTCTATGCATGCCGAGTTGCTTGTTCGTAGTCGCAGCGCGATGCGTAGTCACGCTAGTGCGGGAAATCAGCCGTCAAACTCGCGCTCTGATTGGTCGGTGCTTTTTGATAATATCTCGTTAACGAAACCTCGGAGAGCATTTTCGCAAAGGAAAAAGTTGTTTGCAATCAACCCCCGAATCACCCCCTTCAAGGAACCGCAGCATTTTTGGGACACCCTGTATATATATATTTGTTCAACCTTGAATATAAAGTTTCTTTTAATCATTCTAATTCTCGAGTCCAAAATTTAAACGCATCCTCCGAGCATAGTGCTTCTGCATTTCACGGGCAACGGTTCCACTCCTTGGAAATGGACGCTAGTTCCGAAGAATCATACAACACTCCTAGGGAAACTTGAGTTTGCGAGCTGGGTGAATGTTACCCAGTGGTATGAAGAAGCAGTTGTTTGATTAATAGATATCGATCATGTGTGTTTATGTTGACATTACAACTGTCACAGCACCTTTTTATTAATAGATAAAATGAGTGATAATGAGAATGATAGCGATACCACACGCCCCCGAAATCGCTAAAGCTGCAAAAGCGATTGAAGAAAATTTGCTACCGTCGAAATCGAAAGAAAAGTACGAGACGATGTGCAACAAATTTACGGAATAGCGAGATAACCAAAAATTGGAGTCATTATCAGGAGCAGCTTTTGAAAAATAATTAAGCGTATGTATTAATTTCGACAGAATAAAAAAGCAAACGGACATGCATATTTTTTGCGAATCGCTCAGCAGGCTGTCAAAAACACACCTTCCATGCAGGTGTTGAAAAAAGTATTGTGCGTAACCAGGGATATACGTGATTTTGCCTCGCGTGAAGTGTTGCTCCCGCTGCACTCGGACAGCAAACTTCACGCTCGTCAAAATCGCCTTCTTCTCTCCCTTATCACGCAATGTACTATTATGAGTTTGTTAGTTAGGGGCGCGGACCTGATGCGAAATCGGGGAGCCGCTTGGATTATTGAAAGCGAGGGCGAACCTTATGCGAAATCAGGAAGCCTCTAGAGTCAAACGCGGGGGAACCTGTCTTTAACACTTTCACGTCCGGTGACATTAACCTGGTGCCATTGGCAAGCCGGTCGTTATTTGCCGGTGATATTAACGTGGTGCCATTGGCAAGCCGGTCGTTATTTGCCGGTGACATGAACGTGGTGCCATTGGAAAGCCATTTGCAAAGCCTTTCAGAGCAACTTAGCTTTCGAAGCAGCTAAGTTTATTATGTTGTAATGAATTTTATGTTTTATATTTGTACATTTTAATGAACCACTTTGAAAAAAGTTCCGGCGACAGAGAAGAAAATTTTTGTGCCCCATGCGGACATGAAAGTGTTAATAATCAAGGAGCCGCAGGAGGGTGAAGCGTCGTCGACGAACCCGATGCGAAATCAGGGAGCCACTGGGTGGGAGAAGTTCCTTTTTTTGCTGAAAGGTGCGAACGAACCTGATGCGAAATCAGGGAGTTGCGGGAAATGTTAGTGTTACCTTGTAACTCTTAATTAAAGTTTGATACAACTCGAACGGTAAAGTTACATCGGTGGGTATGTGCTACTAATATTAAGGAGTCGTCGTCGTGTCACTCCTGCTCCCATAGTTGCCATCCAGCTGGTCGAGATCATGACTCCCATTACTGGTGTGTGATAAGCGAAAAGATTTTGAGGGCGTTTTCCCTTCGCAGACGCGAGCTCGAAAAATGGTTTAGAGCCGCTATGCGAAAATTCTACATACCTAACAAAACATTTTTTAAAAAACTCTTTAATGATCCATCTGCAGCGTCATATATAATGCATATTTTTGACTAAACAAACATGTTTTTTAAAACTTCGGATGCTAATAAACTTCATGCCAAAGAACAACTCTCAGTTTCAACTTGTTTCTTTGTAATTAATTGAAACAGAAATGCTTCATTGTTGACACGACTGCCTAGAACTCTTGAGAGTAGTTAACGAGACCGAACGAAGAGTTAAACTAATGCAAGAGTTTAGTAATGTACTCGCGCGAAATGAAGAGGCAAAACAAATTATAATGGAAATAGTATCCGATTAACGAATGCGCAAACCAGACAAAAAAAGCTACGTTAATGAAAAAATTGTAAATTGTTTTTAAATGAAAGTATTAAAAAGTGGTCAATAACCATATTTTCTTTTCTTCTCCTATTTATGATATAATATTCACCATTTCATATTAAAAATATTATCTTTTTATTAAATATAAAATATTAATGTCGAACATTCCTCCATTTTTAAAATTAATATTATTATTAACTTGTAACTAATATAAGAAAGAAATTAAAGGGGGGAAACCACTGTGAAAATTCTTTTTTTCGATTTTTCTTTTTGTGCATTTTCATAATATATTATTATCTAAAAAATATACCTGCATAATTTTAAATTGGATCTGGAAAAATTCTGGGAGCTACGGATGGTTTTGTATAGGTAGCGCAGCACTCAGAATCGATTGCACGCATAGGTAACTTAGTTTGAATTGCCCGAAAAGTTTATGTCCAAGAATCCAAATGTATCTAATAGGAGAGATTATGAGCTTATATATTGTTTTGAACTAGGTAGAGAATCACTGGTCACGACGAGACTGTGTACAGCTCGATCTTTGAGTTACAGAAAAGAACTTCTGTCAAAACTTTAAACGCGATTATCTCGAAATGGTATTTTTAGAACGGGCGGATTAATAACTCGGTCATTTTTTATTGGATTCACTTCTTGAAATTTTCAGGGAATATTCATAATAATATTATCTTCAGTTAAGCGTACAAGTGATATTTTTGATAGAATAATTCATTTAACGGTAACATTGAAAAAACATGTTGATTTTTGATAACTTTTCTTTAAAGTTCGCCATTTCTTAAAAAATTAACATTTTTTTAAATCTGCACGCTTAACTGAAGCTTTGTAACATCACAGACGAGGTATAGAATGGACCTATCACCTTATGGGACTTCGTGTCACCACCCAAACTGTGTTACCGACCCCTAATTTGAGGCACAGACGAGGTATAGAATAGACCTATCACCTTATGGGACTTCATGTCACCACCCAAACTGTGTTACCGACCCATAATTTGAGGACTGAATTTAGCGACCTCTGTTCATGAACAGCGTCCAACTCAACAACTACTCTGAAATGTGTTGAAATACTGAAAGATGTGTGCGTGCTTGTATACATGTGGCTTGTTTAGAGTGAGAGTTTAACATAGAGGGCGGGCTTTCGCTAAGCTACGCTTTGGCTCGGTTTGTCAACGACTCACGCCGGATTTCTCTCTGAAAATCTATTTCGGGGATCAGGAGCCTATATGGCGCTGCAATATGGCACTTCTTGAGAGCTTAAACTATAAATTGCAAGATGAAATTGATTGTTAGTATTTTACATGTAGTGGAACATTTAACTAATATTTTCACGTGTCGTACGCCGAAAAATATTAAAAATTGACGCTATTACTAACATTCCCGCAAATCTCTGCACATCGCGCGTGTCTAAACAGACGGTGCCCATCCTACGACACGCAAAAATCATTGAAAATAATGAAATAAAACGTTTCTGTAAAATTTATATTCGTAGTTTTTGGGATCCGAGGCCCCTAAATCCCTACGTTTCGTTACAAATTGATTGGCTCTGTCCTTATTAACTATTGAATGGATTTAAAAATTATAAAAAACATCTACGATGTAAATACACGAGCGTAGGTATCGCTTACGTTAAGATCTGGGCACACATAGCAGTTCCGTGTCAGTTCACGTAGAAGTCAGGTACTCTTCATTACTTTTCTCAATTACTCTACTCCAAGTACTTTCCATTACAGTCATTAAAAATAATCAGGATTTTATCAAGTTTGGTTTCCTTTTCATCAGAAAAATACTAGTAATCCATTTGTGATACTTCTATGATAGAAATTGGCATACTGATTACTGAATGGCCTATTGCTGACTTTGTCCTTATGTCACTACTCTAGCGTTTATGACCCCCGAGCCGCATCGTTTGAAAGCTTTTACCTAAGAACCCCTCAGGGTTGTAAAAAAAAAGGTACGCGTTACCGTTCAACCGATTTCAAGAGAGCGTACAGTGAAAAGGCCAGAATGTCGTGGCCATCGAATTTTAACTTTCTGAGTACGAATACAGATCCGACACTGAAGGAAAAAGATGAATGAGTATAATGGTCTTGAATTACAAAATTTTAAGCTACGATAAGGTTGACCGCGGCGGTATACACCTGCACGGAGAGATTTTTCGCCTCCTGCGTGTAAAAGCCACAATAATGGCGCCTCATTCCAAAAAATGGTATTAATGGAAGCCGGTATAAGCGTGGCGTTGAGTAGCTAAAAGTTTAAAACATTCAGACACAAAAATTCTAGGAAAAAAATTAAAACACCGCTACTATCAAAGACATGTCCGATTAGTTGCCCCTTAAGTCTTATCTATGCATACACTGTATTGAAGATAAAATTATGAAAAAGAAAACAAGAACAATAGATTCTGAGGTCTGCAAACGCATTGTTGGACGTGGCTGAAACCGCGGCGTCGAGCCCGTCGACATCGACAAAAGAACGAGATGGTCGGCGGCCGACGAAGGCAATCTCTTCGGAGAGCTGCCAGCGACCGCTGAACAGCAGTGATCCCCGAGCTTCGAAAATTTTGGGATGGGCTCTTTCAAATTCACGTGGCAAAGAGCTATTGGGAATTTCCCGGCCCAGGTAAGCGAGCCGCGCGCACCGCTTTTATGATCCGATTTACCACTCGCACCCCAGATTACTGTAATGAAGTTTGAAAACAATGTCGTCTGGTCTCGTACCCGTCTCAATTTCAAAACTTTTAGCTACGACAGGGTTGACCGCGGCGCTATACTCCCGTACGGAGAGATTTTTCACCACCTGCGTGTAAAAGCCACAATAATGGCGCATCGTTGCATAAAATGGAAAATTATAATTAAAATCGACTTCAAAAAAATAAAAATGCACTATAAAGTAAGAAATAATTTTGTTCGTTATTTAATCTACGACACTCAATTTTTTTATATCGGTGCCTCATCATTTGCATTGTGTAAGTCTGGCGCCGACTTAAAAAAATTGAGTGTCATAGATTAAATAAGGGACAAAATTATTTTTTACTTTTTATCGCATTTTTATTTTTTTGAAGTCGAGGAAACCAGAACAATAGATTCTGAAGTCTGCAAACGCATTGTTTGACGCGGCAGATATGCGATGTCGATCCCATCGACATGGACAAAAGAACGAGACGATCGGCAGCCGACGAAGGCAATCTCCTGCAGAGATGGCCAACAAATTATTTGAAATAAAAATTTCGTACACAAATTTTTATTTCAAATAATTTGTTGGCCATCTCTGGTCTCCTGCAGTCGCTCGCATAGGACGGTCGTGTCGAGCACATTATGTATTCCAAACCTTAAATATATTCACTTCTTGCATTCTAAATACCGTACTCCTTTCTCCTCCTATACTATTCAGTTTCCTCGATCAAATAAAAAAAGTTTCATATGAAACATTTATTGCTTTTTCAATAGTTAGTAAAATAATAGCGTCTGAAAAATAATATACAAACAAATCGGACATAGTGTATAAACTTACTGAAACATCCGAATATCAGTTAACATTAGTCAGTCAACGTCAGTTAGTATATAGTATAAACAAATAAATTTTTCTAATAGTTATGGAAGAGAATGAATTCCTTCTTCAAAAAATATGTATGGAATATTTTTAGCTACTCTACACACTTGCAAAATTCCACCAAAATCGGTGTGTATGGGTTCGATATGTTCCTTTTAAATAATATAGTACAGTAGAAAGATATTATTATTATTATTGTTATTATTATATGTCTGTATTATATCATATAGACCATCATTAATGTATGCGCAAACACATGATGAATGGGTGGGGTTCAGCAACAGGTGCTCTTAAAAAACATTAAAGCACTGTTTTTACAAATTACGTTATTGCAGGTGAATGAAATTTGTTTTGCGTTAAATAAACCGGAATAGGACAGCAAAGTTAAAAGGCGAATGTGATATCGTTTTATATTCATCCTCCTTTCTCTTCCGTTGAACGGAATATGTTCATAAGACGATTTTTAAATTGTTGCTCTATCAGAAACATTTGTAAATCGCGGGCTTCGACTGTCAAAAAATAACCTTGTTTTACCCGTGCTGAATACTAATTCCTACCACGCGTAGCGTTACAATCTGTTTCGAGACTTCACCGGTAACGTTGCATGCGACACTGAAATGGTAAGGTGGTCCTAGGACCCCCCAAACCGGTAACAGAAAAATACATTGTTTGATAGGTCTATTCTATACCTCGTCTGTGGTAATATACTTTAAGAAAATCTTCGAATTTTTCAATTCATGGCAAACATTGGAAAGTTACACGACCGCCCGTTTTGTAATTTTTTTTTGTAGAGCCTAACGTTATTGTATGTTGTGGCCATACCATCCAAATTTATTCAGTCTAGATGCATAAAATATTAGTTAAGTATATGAATTTTCAATTGGTAATAAAGATTTCTTGTAAAAAGATACATTACAATTTAATATACACACCTATTAAAAAAATATACATATTAATTAGTTAATATGTTGAAAAAACCATACTGTAGCACTATAATGGTAAATATTTGTTCACAAAAAGAACGTTTAACCTATATATTTTTTTTCTTCATTCCTTTCCGTTCATACAAAATTGCACATTTATTGCAACTTTAACGCGACTGTGCCACGTCTTCCTCTTATCCGATCAACTTCATCTTTTACAGGAATTCTTTTCTCACCCAATGGAACAATTTTAGGGAGCGGCGTGAAAAAAAATCGTGCAAAAAATTTTCACCAAGTGTAGCTAAGGTCCACCCTAATGAACACAGGCGAACACGCCTCAAATATGCATATTGGACATGCTTATGTGATTATGTCATAAACTTACTTTATTTTTTTAAGTGTTAAATCCACCCTCGAAGTGGGTTCCACACAGTACGAGATACCCGGTATATACATTATCCATTGTTACATAGATGATTCTGCTCATTCTGAACCCAGTCTGGGTAACGGAAAGAATATCTTTTGATTCCAAATTCAGCTAGAGTCTTTTATTTTAAGCTGTATTGTACAATTTGTATGCAATATCCATGAGTATAATCGTCAGGGTGTTCTCTCACCTCTGTTCTTTTCCCTTTTTATAAGTCCGACCTTAATAAAATATATTATTTCCGAAGAATTTCTGCTCGCTGAAAACGAATTTGTCTTGTAAAAATGGCGTAACACGTCAGGATTTTGTGAAAAGTGAGGTTAAACATGCCAAAAAAGCCTATTTTGGCCATATTCAAGCCAATATATCTAAATAATGGTAGGTCCTAGCCAAAATCCGACTAAATACATGAATTGAGCGAGAAAAAATGTACAAAATACATATATTACCTTGAGAGTTAAAATAAATTCTAAGCAAGCTGCGGCGTACAGAAGTTGTAACTGACTGAAGTCTGTGGTTTACGAGATAGAGTATATGGCGCACAAGAATCTGGGTAAATGCACGAAAAAGTTGTATATATTGTTAGTGGTTTTTGAGGTCGCTGATTCCGAATCCGACATAGAGTTTGTAAAATTAATTTGTTTAAATAATTTGTTAAGACGATTTATTGCAAAGTTATATTTCTTCTAAAAAAATGACTGCAGAATCATATTCTAAAGAAAATATATATGCATACTTCTCAAAGAAATGTGCACATATGTAATTAATTAATTAATTATTGCTAAAATTATAAATAATATACACAGTTTATTTGTTACAACAGACACTATGAGGCATATAATACACTGGACCACTGCTTGTATGGATAGTACATATTTTTTGTAGAACTTTGGTTGTTGATACTGAAACTGGCACCGAAATTGCAAAATTTATTTGTTAAAACAATACGTTTAAACAAATTATATTGTAAAATTGAAGTTGATATATAACTAAGGATTTTTGCACTATACACTACTCTTTCCACAAACGATAGGAGGAGTTGGAGCACTGTTTTGTAGAAGTCACAATGAAACATTAATATTATCTTGATATCTATAGGGCATCATCTTATAATCTTATATCATCTGTCAAGATGATAGCTTATCCAATCTTGTGATCATGTTTTGAACTTCTGACTGTTTCTAGAGTTCAAGAGAATATTAATGCTTCATTGTGCCCCTTGCATCAATGTGCCCCAATTCCCCCTACTACGCACTTTATTGTTCGATATACAATTGACCGTGTCTTTTGCACGGATTCTTTCATGAGACTGTCGGTTCGAAGCTCTCGAACACTCCAGATTTCTAAGCGCTCCTATATCGGAGCCAGCGATTAGATAGTCGCCGCGGTGAAAACCCAAAATCCCCAATCAGGTTCAAAGATAAGCAAATCGAGGACCCTCGAGAACTCCATGCGACACTCAAACCTATGGTGGGGAGCGACAGTTTCATTTCTCAACATACCGCCCGCCTTCATCTAGAATGGACGAACGTAATTCTGGTAATTTTTACAAGTTAAGGTAGATTCACACTATCCGTTTGCCGGCGGCAGGCTACCGTCCGTCGAAACATTCTTCAATGGGTTTTGTATGGTGGCATTCACATTGTTCCGTCGGACGACCGTCCAGCAACCGACAGACGGTGACCATCATATTCATTCACACTATCCGTCTAGCTGGTGGCAGGCTACCGACCGTCGAAAATTCTTCATTGTGTTTTGAGGGTCATATTGAAGACCCTCCGATGACCGACAAATGACGGTCAGCATTCTCGGAGAGAATACTTTGCCGGTGTAGGCGACCGTCAGGGCGAACGGCGCTCTGCGCTAACCATCGCGCGTCCGTCGTCAAAAGTAATTATAATGTACGGCGAAATTTTATTACACTTTTTGATACAGTATGTAAAAGTCATACTCTGTTTTTGGCTGCTTGTAACTCTATACCAGATCTTTTTTTATATACCTAATGTAAGTTTCTATTCGATGAATGGTCAGGTATATGTATGACATAACATTTTCCGTTTACCATTTTTTAATTAATTAATTAAAACATACAGGGTACTCTAAAGTTAGATGGCCAAACTGTACTAACAAAATTAGAAAACAACTTATCACTCGTTTTAAGGACGTATATTCTGATTATGTAGCAAATCATGTAAATTACATTGTATTTATGCAAAATATTATCTTATTTGATTATGTACTTATATTCTACAGTATGTCCAGTGTTTTCGTATGCGCATTATTACTTTTCTAATTATTGAAAATTTTTTTAAATGGAACTGTATCTTTTTTCATTATTGCCACTTTATTATCAATTTTAAGATTTCGTAGATGAACACATTATGAGTAGAAAACACTAGACGGACTAGAAATTTGCCACCAATATTCATAAAGATATCCGGTAATTTATTGTTCAAACATACGCTTCATACACATCGTTGAAAGCGTCTTAATAAAAAATCGAATAATAGCGAATAATAAAAAATTCCATTTAAAAAAATGACATTCATATTGAAATCTCCGTAAATAATAGCTTAAACGCAAATCCTAATATTCCATTAAGTTTCCTCCATTAAATCAGACAACTTTCATCTGAAACATTTTTTTGCTTTTTCAATAGTTAGAAACACAATGGCGTGTATACGAACAAACCGGACATACTGTATATGTAATTTGTATATTTTATCTGGAAATGTTGGAATATTTCGCAATGTGTCGAAGATAAAAAAGATCGGTTCTGTAAAGGTTGTTTAGTATAAAACAGGTGGGGGGAGGGGGCTTTTGCAGTGCAACATGTTTTTCTCTTCAGTTTCAACTTATTCTCTTTGTTGATTCTGGTAAAGGTCCCTAATAAACTGGTGTCGCACGCACGCGAATGAAGGCGCAAATTTATGTAGTACGAATACGCGTGTATTTTTTTTTTATTCTTTTTCAGTCACATCTATTGCTTTGACCCATTGTGTAAAGGTGGGATTTCCTAAGCGCGATGGGCCGCGGCTGGCCGATTTTATGAGTTCTCGAGGACGAAATTAACCGACGATGCGCCATCAAAGACAGTGAAAAGCCTAGCCTTCTTTTACATTATGTACATCTTGCTGTGTTTATCTGACGGAGGTGGTTGGGTTCAGTAGCCGAAACAAGTATTTCATACATACCTACTTCTTGAGATGTTCCAAGGGGTTTACTACATATGTCTCGTTTATCGCATGCAGGAAACGGTGTTTCCAATGTGCGCTTCATAATTATAATAGAACAACAATTACTTTCATATTATATTCTCCTCTTGACAGAATAAAGTGAAAAATATAAAATAGTTGAAAGAAGAAACCTTGTACTGTATGAATTCCTGGCATCGGTATATGTACCTACATACATATCTGACTCTTGAGGGGTATTCTATCGTGCATTAGCATACGTTTATATTCATACTACGATATCATTTGTCCAGACGAAATAAACAAGGTCATGAGGCCATTTAATGTCGCATAGGGCTGTAAATTACATACCGAGGCCACTAACGAGTCAAGTAAACGACAAAGGATGGTCGTCTCGTCGAAACCTATTGCACCCTGCCAGGGATACAAGTCAGTCTGTTCAGTTTTTATCTAAATATGCCAGAGATGAGAAAGATGCCACCAATTTAGCAATTAAAAAGTATTATCCACCATCAATATGCCTCGCGTTCAGACACAGGAATAAAGGGGGTATCTAGTAGTCCGCTGACTGCGCGTGGTCCCGCCTGCGTCGTCCTTCCTTCAAATTAAAGACGGATCCCTTATCTCTCGAATATATATACGCGCTCGAATATCAAAACAAAAGCACGCGCGACGTATTAGAAACTTCGCGTCTGCAAGGAATGCAGGTCCGATTGGTCATAATATAATCTCCCCAATTGCTATATTGGTAGCATCTTCTCCATATCGGGCATATTTAGGTAAAAACTGAACAGGCCGACTTGTGTACTACACCTGGTTCCCGAAAATTAATCAGACTGAACGGCCACAGCGTCTCGCGAGGGTCGCGGTTTATGACCATACCTGGTCCTACCTAATAGTATCTACGTGCGGATCCGAAACCATCGCACGTACTACCCACCAATAGAGCAATATACATATTAACTCAGGCCGAAGAATGCCTAAAATTCTTAAAGACGCTACCACGTTCTTGATTGCCCTTTAGAAATGCTGACGAACAGATGTTGTCGAAACGTTTTTGGGAAAACAGGTATGAAATTTCCGATCGTAAACAACAAATGAATTTTCGCTTCGCTGTGAGCCCGCTTTTGTTCCGGCACACAGTGGGCCTCAATCCCAAGAAATAGAGAAAAATTCCACATGTTACTTTTCCCTATCAAAATGCCGAATCTTCTTAAGCTACTTTATAATTTCGCAGGAATGTACTAACACTTTGTGGACAGTGTTTGGTATATTATAGGATAACATGGATACAGGTTTACAAATATTTCTGCACTTCCCATGGTATATTTGTTAAATTCTTTGATTTTTATTGGAATAATTGACATTAATTATTGACGAATTGACTTTGGTTTGTTTTAAATAATGTCAAACCTTCGCATGAATTGTATGCTAACACTTTCTGTGTGAACTTCCTTAATAATATGCGTTGTTGAATTTTTTCCCTATTTCTTGGGATTCTGTCCCACTGTGGCGAGGATCGCAGCTCGTTTGCAGCCAAACTCCTTCTGGAGGAGTCAAGCGATTGGCCGCAGCGGCGGCCAAAAAACCGACAGCTACTGATCTTCTTAAAATGCTGCATATTTCGCTGAATATAACAAAATTAACAAGAAATTCAAAATTCGGGCTGGACAGATCGATAGAGATTTTAATTATTAGACTGCGGAAGTTTTTGCTAATGCATATATTTATATTCAAACATTATTATGCATATTGCTTATGCTTTGTTAAAAGACATATGTTTTATTAAAAGGCATATGCATATATGTATCAACAAATATACTACAACACTATTGGAGCAGATATAAAACTGCACCCGTTATATTCTGTGATGTAGAACGTTCGTTTTCAGCACATAAGTTAACTGACAAACGACAACAATTACATGTTACAAACATGGGAAAGGTACCAGTAATTTATTGTAACGCAAATTATGGCGCTTCAACATAAATAAATTGTTAATTAAAATATAATTAGAGATAATGTTGTTGTTGTTCAGATAATGTTGCATACGCCAGATATGCGATATTGGCATATTTTTCATGCACATTGGCATATTTTACGTGCATATTTGCATATTCTTCTTGCATATTTTACGTGCATAAACATCCGCAGTCTATTAATTATAAAGAATGTAAAAAAAAGTTGTCAAGTTTACTAAAAAAATTACGACCTGTAGACTGATTTGAAAAAAAATTTCCTGTATCATTGTGCGCCGCGGCCAGCCACTGATGGGAAATCCCCACTCAAGAAGACCCTACGTGCATAGAATATAATTCTATCTGTACTTATAGTTCCGTTTTCTTTCGCCTTGGTAGGTAAATATCAGGACATTTATGGACGGTTCAGTTGTACTTTTAAAATGCGGGAATAGGTATAACCTGATATGCATATTCCAAGTTCGTACGTAGAGGGTGTTGTAAATGCCCTTGTTATAATCGCCTAAAAACTACCCCGGCTGACCGGCCAGAGGGCCTCAGCGGGGTCGCGGTTTATGATTGTATTGTCTCGCGAATTGCCAGTGAAAGGCGGCACACACTAATCAGAATTGACGACGAGCAAAAACTGTTAAAATCTTTAAAGGCTGCACAGGCTTTATTGCCTTTTCAGAATCTAGGAAGCAGATGTTTTCAACTAACACTTCGAAAACAAGCAATTATTGGTTGTAAACGACGAACGAATTTAGGCTTCACTCTTTTGTCCCGTAAAAGACGGAACATCATCAGGTAGTGCGATATATAAACCCTCGCTTTGGCTGCCGAACCTAACCGTCGATCCCAACTTTTTTTACTGTTTGATGTGGCTGACCTGCGCCGCCAAGAATGCACGCGAATGCGGGTGCACGCATCAGAAACAGTGGAAAGATCTACACTACTTTTAAACATCTGTCCTAGTGTTACTTGGGACCGACGCAACGATTGCGCTCAGTAGCCGAAGCAAGGGTTTCACAATTCATACTACATACTTGAGATGTCCCCAGCAGGCCATTTATCAATTGTACCTATGTAGGGTAAGTCCGGGGTGGTTGGACCACCGGAAAAGATCGGTCAATCTTGATATTTTAAGACCGCAGCAAGATAGGGCTCTCTGTATATTTGAAACAAAAAATATGAATCAGCTTGTTGTTAATCTCGGACTGACAATTGTTGCAAACACGTGTGTAAATTATAAGTAGACTGCGGCAAATGCTTTATGCAAATTCATATACTGACATGCAAATATTACTTTGCAAATTGCATATGCTTTATTAAAAGGCATATGCACATATGTTACATATTAGTCAAATACGCGTAGAACATATAGAAATATGTGACGTGTGTGTGTGTGCGTGCGTGCGTGCGTGCGTGCGTGCGTGCGTGCGTGTGTGTGTGTGTGTATCTCACTATATTTGGTTCCAATTAGGGGAGATTAGGTAGGTTTGGGTCAGATTTCAATTAATCTCTAATATTGACCAAAATAAGAGAGAAACATGCCTCAAATGTGAATTGTTATAATTAGTAAGGTTTTGCCATCAAATCTTAAAATTATAAAAGTTCTTAAAGTAAGTATTTGACCCACACCTCCCTTGTGTGGGGAGGTTTGGGTCAGGAAATGGTGATGAATGGGTCTTTTAATTTTTCTTGTCTTTTATCTCTTCTCTTCTCTACATATATAAAGCGGAAAGTATTATTGTGTTTGCAACGGGTAAACTCGGAAAGTACTTAACCAATTCTTCTGCGATTTCACAGATGTGTAGAGACAACATTTGGGAAGGTTTTAGGCTATCTATCATTTCGATATTACTAAATGGGACTGAGTAATAAGAGAAATAGTGAAACGAGGCAGATAAATCTTAGGTGGCGCCCACCGCGGTGCGCGTAGGGGTCACAGTTGCCAACGATTATTTCGAGAATCTATTAGTTTTTCAGTTAATTTTAATATATTAATGTTGCCGTTATTAATACATATGAGAAGCCCGGGCAACGCCGGGTACTTTAAGTTAGTATGATATAAGCTTATAACAGCGACTTATTTCGGCTACCAATTTAGGTTAAACGTACCACGAAAATGCACTTCTACTTGTAGAAAATTAATACGCGCTTTAACAAATTCCTCAGTTTGTTTACGAATTCCGCGACGACTGCTACAACGAATGATACATATGCGAATAAGGTACCTATGCCAAACAAGGATTGGAATACACTAACTGACCTAAATCTACCCACCCTCCCCTATAGATGAATTATGAAGCCGTTGCGTGACACTAGTGATAAATCGCAATATATACAACATTTCATAATCACTCGTTCATTATAATCGTCCGATATACATAAACAATCTGGATAAAATTAAACAGGCTCGATCATTTTTTTCTCTGAACACACGAAAATAGTAAAATTATTAATTTTCACTCTTTATTTTATTTCTGCAAATTAGTTGAAACTTTTAATGGAAATAATGCCGTTGCAATTGCAACTATTCTGAATATTTTCCAACAGACATAAGTTTTAGATGTGTCGGTCTATCCTTAAATAAAAAATATATAAAAAAATTGTATGTTTAACGATTTTATTAAAAATGCACTAAAAAGTAGAAAATAATTATTTTCTTATAATACAATTTCGATGGTATTTTTTTTACTTTAAATAAAATCGTGGAGCAGGATATGTCACAACAAATTCATTTCGACGCTTGATTCTGTATTAAATTGATTCATATTCTGTTGTGACATATCCTGCTCCACGATTTTATTTAAAGTAAAAAATACCATCAAAATTGTAGTATAAGAAAATAATTATTTTTTACTTTTTAGTGCATTTTTAATAAAATCGTTTAACATAAAATTTTTTTTATATATTTTTTATTTTCTAGATTTTAGTGTTTGTGGATTTACATTTCACAGCTTAGACTTCTTTACAAATATCTTTTATTGCTCTATAGAGTTTAACAGTTTGCTTAAACGCTATAGTGCTAATGTCACTAAAAAATAATTCTTTCCTTGTACTACAATTTCGATGGTGATATACTAAGAAAGCCTGCAAAGTTTTATTCTTAATATTCGTACATACGTGACGAATCATTTCTCAATAAATCGTGTATTTTCGGCAATCGCGATGCGACTAGCGCCCCGAACGCAGCGGCTTTTTGTCGTTTTAGTAAAAACGCGAGTGACTGATTTCAAGTCGTTTGCATTTGTGGTTATCGGTTATATATATATTGATGGCTGGGTAATTTTTTCACCCGCTCGGGGCTAATTTTTTTTTTAAATATTGTATTGTCATCCAAACTACGCACGCCTGCAAAGTTTCAAGGCAATTGGATAATTGGAAGTGGGTTAAATTTGAGTTGCCAGATTTGAACCATACATATATACAAACAAACAGAGGATCGAAGCTGAATAAAATCGTTTAAAAATTCGATAAAAATAAACATGGCATAAAGTAAATGTCCCAATATCTAGACATTTAAGGTACGGCTGACACACGTTTGAGAATTTTTCACAAGATAGTGGTATGTCATTAGAAGAGTGAGGCGAAAACGGATGCAATTAAATATGGCAATTAAGCATATTACTTAATTTCCTTATTCATTATACTTTTTGTAAGCTACACTTTTTGTTATGTTTCAAGGTCGGTCTCACCCATAGTGGCCCATACAGTACATAACGTTGCCACTGCAGTATGGCAACGGTGCAGCAACGGAGTGTGCTGTATGGGGGTAGACGCTCTAACCCGGACATACGGGTGAGACTGGCCAGTTGCAATGTCAATGCTACTCTTCCAAAATGGAAACAAATATTTTTAATTTATTGCACAGTCCCTCGCGGTCGGTTCGCGCGGACAAAACGCAAATGTGGCGCCAGCCTAAAACCGAGAAACGATTCCCGAGAATCCAGCGTCCCCGAATACCCCCCAACTCGCGATTATTACCTGGACGCGCATACTACATGACCTGGACGAGATTCCACGCGGGCAAAGTAGTACATATTGTTGCCGTTCATCATGAGGTCGTTGGATAATTTTGTCCAATCAGGAACAATTATCGGAAAGGAACCAATTACAGGAAGCAGAATATCAGCACCCCCCCCCCCCCCCCCGCCGAAATTTCCAATATAAGACTGTCGAGTACGCTCTCCGATGAAACAGAAATCAGTCACCAGCAACCCCTTTGTGTCGAGACTAGTGTCAGTATGTCAGCGGTAGACGAAAAATTGATTGTGCTAGTGCAGCAACACGAGTGCCTATACAATCAGGCGCATATAGACTACAGCGATGCCAAGGAGAAGAGGGAGTTGTGGTCCACTATAGGAAAACAGTTGGGATTTTCCGGTAAGTAATAGACACAGTTACGTGATTATAAAATTTATAATATAAATAATGTAGGGTATTGACAGGAAAATAAACATGTGTGTAGAATCCCGCTATGGTGGTCGCGACATAGGAATAATTTTTATATACCGTGTACATACATATATTTACAACGAAGAAAGCAGAATGCCCATACCGCGCCACTTTATTTTTACACACATTCGCTCTTACTTTCTTACATATATGTACACACACTCTCACACACACACACACACACACACACACACGCGCGCGCGCGCGCGCTAATTATCTATTCCACGGCAGGGCTCCCGCGTCGGACGTGAAAAATTTCTTAAATGTTTCGCGTGTTCCAAAAGCTGTGACTCCCCCGCAGCCTCCCTGCCTTCGAATATCGTTCAATAGCCTATTGCGCTGCCCGTCACACTCTGAATTTAAATTTGACAAAATGTTGTCTTTGCTTAAAAAATTATGCAATATGCATGTTGACAATATAATTTTGTCTGCATTGTTACGTATGTGGAATTTTCCCATACGTCGCTCTCAACCATTTTTCGAGCTCGCGTCTGTGAAGGGAAAACGCCCTAAAATCCTTTCGTTTATCGAACGCCACTAATGGGGGTCATGATCTCGACCATCTGGATCACGACCATGGGAACGGAAGTGACACGACGACGACCCCGAAGGATTTCCTTATATGGAGATTCCTAACGAATCGCCACTCATTTTTGGGACTATATAAACCCTTCGGTTTCAACCCTCGTTGGTTAAAAGCTATAGAGTCACGCGTAGAGTCACGTCGTGTCACGCTCGTACAGAGTTGGTTAAATTCAGTAAGGTCGGGCTAAAGTCTCTGTCAGAATCATAGTTAACCTCATAGAATCCGCGAGTCCGGTTTATATTCTATTTGGCACTTTGAAACAGCCACTCGTACGCCCCGCATCGCCAGTGCGTCAACACCGTGCAACTATTGGTAATTTATACACATTATTTAATTAACTAATCGCGACACTTACATTTGTACAATAACTGATTATTGAATATAGGTATGGTGTTCACGTGTAAATCGAGTAGATTCGTTAAATCCATCTTTTACCCAGCGATCCTTATAATATTAGTAGCACTCACCCACCGATACAACTTTACCGCTCGAGTTGTATCAACTTTAATTAAGAGTTACGAGGCATTACTAACATTTCCCGCGACCCCCCTGATTTCGTATCAGGTTCGTTCGCAAACCCTTTACCAAAACAAGCCATCTTCTCCAACCCAGTGGCTCCCCGATTTCGCATCGGGTTCGTCCACGAAACCTCACCCCTCCTACGGCTCCCTGATTTCGCATCAGGTTCGTCCGTATCCTACAGCTCCCTGATTTCGCATCAGGTTCGTCTGTAAATCTACCAACTTCCGAACAGCTCCCTGGTTTCGCACCAGGTTCGTCTGTGAATAATCCAACCTCCTAGCAGCTCCCTGGTTTCGCACCAGGTTCGTCTGTGAACTTCATCCTAGTGACTCCCCGATTTCGCATCGGGTTCGTTCACAACGTTTCACCCTCCTGCGGCTCCCTGATTTCGCATCAGGTTCGTCCGCGTGTGACTCCATTCCTAGAGGCTCCCTGATTTCGCATCAGGTTCGTCCTCGCCGTCAATAATCCTAGCGGCTCCCTGATTTCGCATCAGGTTTGTCCGCGCCCCTAACTAACAAACTCATAAACCGTATTCCTTGGGAAATATCCTTCTCGCCGGCCTCTCGCGTTGCCGCAGCCCCGGCTTGTAACAGCATATTTGGGTTGGGATTTCAAGACCCTGCGATATACTCTAAATCTTTGGGCAAGGATGCCAAACGCATTCTCCACAACCCTTCGCGCTCTGGACAATCTGTAGTTGAATGTAGCTTTGGCTTCCTCTTTTTCTACTTGTGACCCAGGATACGGGCGCAACAAATAGTTTTTTAGCGGGAAAGCCTCATCCCCAACCATTACAAATGGCATTTTATCATTCGTACCTGGGAGACATTTCGGTTCCGGGAGATTCGTTGTCCCATTCTCAAATCGCTGTCCCAGGTGCGAATGACTAAAAATGCCGCCATCGCTATTTTTACCATAACTCCCGACGTCGACGGCGATGAATTTGTAATTCGCATCTACTAATGCTAGCAAAACTATCGAAAACGTTTTCTTATAATTAAAATACAATGAGCCGCTCTTTGCCGGTTCCTCAATTTGCACGTGTTTGCCGTCCAGGGCTCCCACGCAATTTGGAAAGTTCCAAACATCCCAGAAGTCCGTGGCTCTCTTCTCCCAATCTTCTTTTTCTGGAAATGGCATTTGTTCACCCATCATTCTCTCAACAATAGCGTCGCACACGTCTCTTATTATATTCCAGACCGTGGAGTGACCCAACCTATAGCTAAAAGCTATGGTTAACATTGAGTCTCCTGTGGCGAAAAATCTAAAAGAAATTACAATTTTTTAAAAATATGTAAATTACTAATTTATCATTATTTTCAGGTACTGAATGCAAAGATCGGTGGTCTTCTTTACGGGACCAGTATAGGAGAGCCGTGAAGAATAGGAAAACCAAATCGGGTCAAGCGGCCTCAAAACAAAAACCGTGGAAGTACGAGCGCCAGATGGCATTTCTGCTGCCGTACTTCTAAGAGCGGGACACGCTCTCGAGCATCCCCATGGATTTCATGGAGCCATCCACATCCGGCGTAGGTGACCACAGTTCGGCGACTGTCTCCACCCCCCCCCCCCCCCATAACATCGCCGACAGAAGACACTACTGACAAGGTCGAAGAAACCGAAGAAAGTTACCAGAACCCCCCTCCAGCAAAAAAAAAAAATCCACGGACTACCAGTCACCCTCCGCGCAATTGATGAAATTTGTGATCGATTCCCATGAGAAACAGCAACAACAATCACGCTTAAATGAAACAGTTAACCGAAACCCGCCGGAAAAACGACACCCCATTCGCAATTTTTTAGATAGCATCGGAGATACAATTATAACATTTTCCAAAATGGAACAACATATTGCAAAGGACAAAATTTACAATGTGATATCGGAAATGGAGTTCGAACACCTTGTCAACGCGAATTCGTCACAATCCATTTCGGACGACTCCGCGTCCCTCTCGCCCGATCCATCGGTTTAATTTTATGGATTTAGTTTAGTTTTTTGTAATTTTAGCACTATATTTCTAATGTACATATTTTGTAATAAGGATTATAAAAATCAGGTAAACTTGTCGAATTGCATCTTCCTCAGGGATTTCAATGACTTTGAAATATTTTTCAAGGTCAACATTCTGAACAATTTTTCCCTATGTGAACGGCCCAGTGACCAATTAAGTAGTTTTTGCGAATATCTCGAAAACTAAAACCGAGTGACGATTACATGAATAGGGAAAAGTTGTTGAGAATGTTGATCTTGAAAACATATTTCAAAGTCATTGAAATCCCTGAGGAAGATGCAATTCGGCAAGTTTACCCCAAAATATATGTATATAAAATTGTAAAATATATGAAATACGCAGTGACCGCCTTTTTCAAATTATTTTTCCTTATATGTGTTTCACAAAAAAGTAATAAAAAAAGTTCCGTTCAAATAATCGTAATCTTGATGTTAAGGAACCATACAGCGTACTTTCATTTAATATAATAAAACTAGGAAATTCCTTCTTTAACTTGGGTTAGCTTGTCTTGCGACTTTAAAAATTCCGCTTGCACTGACCCACCGGTCATGTCGTCGTGAATCTGTTCATTTAGTGCTACTCCTGCGTTAATTTCATTGCTTAATTTCAGTTTATTTTTAATTTCGTTAAGTTGAGAAACGAGATATAAGTGAAACGCATTCGCGAATAGGTAAAATACTGTTCATATTTGGACTACAGTAAAATTATAATATGTAATGTAAATGTATTTACCTTAAACATACTCCCAACTTCTCAATTGGCGTTATTGCCTTCCTAAACCTCGTATCCTGCTTGGCTATTGATGGTCCTAATTTCGCCAATAATTCATTGAACTGGGACATTGACATTCGAAAGTATTGGTGAAACTTTGAGTCGTCATCCATTAATTCCTTGTACAGAGTGAAAAATTCTCCTTCCGTTCTCCGTTTCAATAAACTTTTGTGCATCCATTCTCTTGGCACATTGTTTTGTTGAGCGTTGTCCTCCTCCTCCTCCTCCTCCAACGAAATGGCAATAGCTGCTAACTCCACTAAGGAAAAATTTCCAAACATTTTGGAATCTGATTCTCCGGTACTATCCGTAGTGCGTGTCGAACGAAAACTGAATCACTTCTGCCGGACAGACCTCTGGGCATAGTAAAAATCACACCCTGGTGGAAGGGGCCAGGTCAGTCTTTTACGGACGGTACCCGCCGTCCGCCGCCCGTCGATCGTCGCCCGCTGCCCATCGACCGCCGCCCGTCGACCGCCGCCCGTCGATCGCCGGTTGCCGCCTGCCGTCCGCCACCACAGTGGGCCGGCTTGAACGATTTGGTGACATTTTGTGCCAAAAAATAGGATAAAATTATCCCTGTTTTTTACGGTTATTTAAGTTTTCTTTTTTCCATTTCTTTTAACTTAATTATGATCAATGAAATTTGAAAACTGTTTATTTGGTATTTTATTTAGTGCCCTTTCAAGTAGTTTAAATCGCATGTTGGGGAAACTTTTCGTTTCCATGTTATAAGGAAAAGTAAAATAGTACTTTTATTTTGTGTGTGTGTGTGTGTGTGTGTGTGTGTGTGTGTGTGTGTGTGCGTGCGTGTGCGTGTGCGTGTGTGTGTGTGTATTTATTACGAAGAATAAATAATAATGTTAAAATTGTATTCTCTCTCAATAGATTGGGTAGACCGGGGCGGTAGTAACAATTCGACTTTGAAATACGATTACGCAAGAACTATCACAGTTAGAACAAAAGTTCTTATACGAAAATGTTACTTATCTAACATTATGGAGACACAACAGTCCCGCTGTATGTCAAGTAGTATCCAGGTTATTAATAAAAAATGGGAAGCAGAGAATGTGTTACAACCGTTCCTAATCCCGGGTTGGTTGTAACACTGCATGGAGTCGACAGTAGCACAAATTTAACTTAACAAAATTGAAATATTTATTGATTTTAATTATAATAATAAATGAAAAATGTAAAATTTATAACCAATTATGCGGTATTGCAATTGTGGCATCGAAATAGAAAACGTTTTGGCTGGTGCATTCTGCATGTGATCAATTCTTACATGCAGTACATTGCATCCTTTTTTTATTTGGTTTGCTTGTGCTGTGCTATAGGACGCCATGTAAACACGACAATATTATTCATCTTCTTTGTCACTATTCAGTTCTGTCGCGGTCCAACCGATCCATACTGCCGATGTTACAATCGCCCCCGACAAGACTTTTGAACTTAAATTATAAATTTTAATTAACGAGACGGGCAAAAGTGATAAGTAATGATCAGTATTACTTTAAAAATGGTCAGATTAAGTATTAAAAGAAAGAAAAAACACGTACACTGCAAAGGATGTATTTATATTACAATTTTAAATCAGTTAGAAAAAGTTACTTTAGGGTATCGAAAAGTTATTTTCTTCGCTATACATATCTATTGTGTATCTATACTGCTAGAACATGGTTGTGTGTATTCCAAATGTCATTCTTCATCATATATCCAAAATTTGGGTTAATATCTATCATATGTTTTGAGATATTTAACGTGTTACAATCGCGCCCCCCCGCCCCCCCCCCCCCCGTTAATATCGCCTCCGTCTACCTTACTATTAAACATAAAAAGTAATTTAATTAATCTTACCATTTGGCTTTTTAAATAACAGACTGAAAAACAGTAATAATTTGTAAAGTAGGACGAAATAGGATATGTTTTCATATAATTATGTAGAGGAGGGTGTACTGAAAATATTTAAATTATTTAGTTAGAATGTGGAATTCTGTCGAACTTTAATGTATTCAGCATTACTTTTTGATATATTATTTAAATTAATTACTAATAAAGGATTATATTTTATCACAAAAGATTGCTTGTATATTAAAAATAACGATTTTTGGCTACTTTCCTCTACTATTTTACTTTTTCTTATAACTTGGAAACGAAAAGTTTCCCCAACATGCGATTTAAACCACTTAAAAGGACATTAAATAAAGGACTGTATAAATAGTTTTCCAATTTTATTGATCGTAATTAACTTAAAAAAATGAAAAAAGAAAACTTAAATAAATGTAAAAACCATTAGATTATATATCATTGGAAAGGGATAATTTTATCCTATTTTTGGCGCAACATTCATTCCGATAGCTTTTATAGCTCAAAAGATATACACAAATGTCACCAAGTCGTTCAAGCCGGCCAGCCCACTGTGCGCTGCCACGCGCCGGCTAGACGGATAATGAGAATGAACCAACCAGCTGACGATCGTTTGCTAGACGGTAGCCTGCCGCCGTCCAGACGGCTAGTGTGAATCTAGTTTTATAGTTTAGTCTTGTATTGGGACTAGCCAAATCTGTGATATAGTCGCCGTGCGTATTGTCACTACGCGGACGTAACCATCGCTGCTGGGGTTGACTGCAATGATTCGTGCCAGTGGCCATCTAGTGGGTGGTAGTGGCTCGTGCATCAGGAGACAAAGATGGCCCACCTTGGCGTTGGCGGAAGTGGTCCGCCATTTGTTGCGGGTCTGCAACGCACTCTTGCGACCAGCGTCGCCAGAAGTGATCGCGCATGTGGATTAACAGCTGCTAATGAGAGAGTCCAGGATTCTCTGAAATTAGCGAGAATTCCGATATAGCTACTAAAGGTCTCCCAATTAAAAAATGCCCAGGCGTTATCGTTTCCAAGTTCTCTTGATCGCACGATAACGGTGTGAGTGGCCAGTTCACACAAACTTCAATTTCTGTGACTACAGTGGTCAGTTCCTCAAAGGTGAGAGGAGTCTCTCCTACCACTCGCCGGAGATGGAACTTGATCAGTTTGACAGCAGCCCCCGAGATGCTGCCAAAATATGTTGCAGCCGGCCGTTGAATTTCCATGTGGTGCCGTTTTGCACCACTGCTGCGACCAATTCCTTGGATTCCGTAGAAACCACCGCAAAGAGCCGGCGTAATTCACGATCAGCACAAATAAAATTGATGTCAGAATCGCTGAGCAAGGTGGCACAGTTACCTCGGCGCGAACTGAACCTACGATAAGCTACAATAAAAGCTTCAGTAGTATAATCAGACACTACAGGGCCATTCTTTAAAACTGCAACATACGCGCGCGCGAACAGACGAAACTGGCAACACCGCCTAATGGACGTATTCCACTACAGCCATTCACCGATGCGGCGTTCGGAGGCTTGCCAGCGACCGCTGGGCAGCAGTGATGCCCGAGCTTCGAAAATTTTAGGAATGTCTCTTTCAAATTAACGTCGCAAAGAATTATTTGAAATTTCCCGGCCTGGGTTGAAGAATTTGGGGCCTTTTTCGTATAACTTTTGAACTATAAAAGATATCGGAATGCAATTTGCGCCAAAAATGAGGAAAGATTATTCACTCTTAATGATGGATAATTTAAAATACTTTACGTTTTCTTAAGTTTCATTTATGAATTTTTTAACCATAATTGTTTTGAAAACTTTTTACAAACTGTTTATTTGATACTGTATTTAATGCTCTTTTTAAAATTCATAGTGTTGATAAACAATAGGCTAGTTGTTTCAGTATCATTACTTTCACAAATTGAGAAATTAAATCTTTATTCAAATATGTGTTAGTTTTGATGACCTCAGAATCTATTATTCTGGTTTTCTTTCTTATAATTTTATCCTTAATGCAGTGCATGCATCCACGGGACGTAAGGGGTAACTAATGGGCCGTGTTTTTAATTGTAGCGGTGTTTGAATTTTTGTCTAGAATTTTTGTGACCGAATGTTTTAACCTTTTACCTACTTACTCAACGCCACGCCTATACCGGCTTCCGTTAGTGTCATTTTTTGGAACGATGAACCATTATTGTGGCTTTTACACGCAGGTGGCGAAAAATCTCTCCGTACAAGGGTATAGCGCAGCGGTCAATCTCATCATAGCTAAAACTTTTGAAATTAAGATGGGTACGAGACCAATCGACATTATTTTCAAACTTCATTACAGTAATCTGGGGTGCGAGTGGTAAACCGATCATAAAAGTGAAACGCGCGGCTCGCTTACCTGGGCCGGGAAATTTCGCACAGCTCTTTGCGACGGTAATTTGAAAGAGACCATCCTAAAATTTTCGAAGCTCGGAGATCACTGCTGCCCAGCGGTCGCTGGCAACTGTCCGCACGTCGGGCCGATAAATGATTGTAGTGGAATGTGTCCGTGAGGCGGTATTGCCATTTTCGTCTGTTCACGCGCGCGTAGGTTGCAGTTTTAACAGATGACCCTGTACTTCTAAATATATAGCATGGGTGACGAGACAGGCAAATAATGCGATGTAACCCTTTCTTGTTTTGTACCCTCGTCCAGAAGTAGTCTTAATTAAGAAACGCTCCCGCATAATCCATTTCGGTATTTAGGAATGGCCTAGACGGGGTTACCCGTAACTTAGCAGATCAGCCATACGTTGTGACATGGCCTGCGCTCGCCATCGAAAACAAGTAAGACACTTGTGAATAACCTGATGCACCACTCGTCGTCCGCAGGGGATCCAATAGTGTTGACGAATAGCAGTGATGGTTCGTTGGGGTCCACCGTGCAAAGTTCTCCAATGGAAATGTTGTATAACAGGGTACTGGAATGAGCCTTCTCTGGTAGAATCAATGGATGTTTTTCCTCATATGACAGGAGAGCATGCTTGAGTCACCCACCAACGCGTAATAGCCCCTTTCAAAGTGTTGGATTTCTGCAGGGCATGAATCTTCTTGTCAAACCATTGTTGCTAGACAAGCCGAACGCAAATAAGCCGAGCGTGTTTTAGTTCTTCTGCGGTTCATTTCTCAGCAAAAGTTTTAAAATAAATGAAAAAAATTCGGTGACTTATACAATATACATATTTTCCCCGCAGAACACGATTCTATATGTACCAAAACAAGTAATTTTGTAATTATACGGCGCACAAGAAACTACATAAATGCATGAGAAAGTTGTATATATTGTTAGTGGTTTTTGAGGTCACCGATTCCGAATACGGCGATTTGCACCGTATAGTCTATATATTTCATAAACCATAGATTTCAGTCTCTTACAACTTCTCTACGCGGTAGCCAGGCGCTCCTTAACCAGTGGGCTAAAAGAGCTATAGCCCGAGGGCGCCGGTGATCTAAGGACGCTTAAGAATCAAGTATGTTGAAGTGTTTTTTTTTCTTCAATTTTTTATGAGGGGAGAGACGCGACAACCGTTAAGTCCATAGGATGGCCTTGCACCCATTAGGAAGAAACTGTAGTCTGTGCGGTGTATAGAGTTGGTACGTGAAGGGTTAGGGCGCCAAATCTTTTTATCGGCCCTGGCGGTAGCTTGCTTAGAATTTATTTTAACTTTTTAAGTAATGCATGTATTTTGTACACTTTTTCTTGCTGAATTCGAGTATTTAATCGGATTTTGGTTAGGACCTACTGTTCTTTTTATATATTGGCTTGAATATGGCCAAAATAGGTTTTTTTTAGCATGTTTAACAACACTTTTCTCCAAATCTTGACATGCTTTGCCATTTTTACGGCTAAATTCGTTTTTAGTGAACACAAATCTATAAAAACCGATATATTTCATTAAGGTTAAAAAACCTTGTCGCACAGTGTAATATATATCGCTTAATCTATTTCTGATGTCACCTTAAAAAACATTCAGGCCTCATTCTGTGTGTCGTCTTCCCCTCTCCGGAATTAATTTCTTCTACTTTGTCAACTGTTTCTCAATTTCTTCTTTTGTAATCTTTAATTCTTCATTTTTGTATCGGCTATTTATTTTATTTTAAGAAACAACAATAATTATAGTAATAATAATATCAAATTAATTGCAATGATAATCCATTTTTTTTCAGATATGATAATCGTGTCAGATGGTATAATGGGAACTACCGATGTCCATGCACTAGATTCTGTTATACAACAGTTGCGTGCAACAACAGTTGCGTGCAGTTTTTTACATGTTGGAAGTACATATCATCCACACTGTGCTGATGGTTTAATCCCATACCAAGATTTAATATATTTCATGGCAAGAGCTACTTTGGGGACTTATATACCATTTAGCCGATATCCTGTACGTAATTTTTTAATGTATTACTTATATTTGTATTACGTCATACCATAAGTAATATGGGTTTTCTGAAAGCTGAGTTTAATACACTGGAACTCGTCGCGATCATCATATATCTGTTTAGTATATAATATGTCCGAACGCATACGTTCGTGGTACTATTTTCGACCGCGGAGAAGGTGTTCGATATTAAAATAAAACTTCGCAAACTGGATCAAATAAAAAGGCTTTAATAACAATGTAAAATGCTTCTTCCCATTTCTCACAAAGTACAAAGAGGACAAAGGACACGTGTGTAACTCAATGGCGTTGCGTTGCAAGAGAGAGGTTTTGCATGTGTGTCGCATGTCATCTAAAAGTCGCCCGAACGTGGCCAGCGTAACTCTTTGCACTGCCAACGCACGGTTGCCTGTTGCAGTTGGTGACGCGCACTGGTGGCGAAGTGGCGAGACCGCCACATATATACTACTGTAAAGAACAGCCTTCAGACAATGTATAAAAAATTCACGTGTGGATTGAATATGGTAAATATTCACAAAAAGGGAGCCTCCTGCAAATTTCGATAATTTTTTAATATATTGTCAAGGTCATTCAGAGCTCTTACTTTTTGACCTGTCGAGTACCTGGGTGCCCGGACATTACCCGGGATAACTTCAAGCAATTGAATGTTGTATTGTCTGTAATTGTCTGTGGTATAGTCTGATGTTAGCCAAATGTGATCGAACAATACCATATTCAATGGCTTGAAGTTGTTTCGGGTAGACGGGTACCCGACGGGTCAAAAAGTAAGAGTTCTAAGGTCATCACCCTGAGTAATGTTGTGAAGGTTTTACTTGGGGATTGCTGTTTATTAAAAATTATACATTAGCTTCATTCCTATTTTATCTCTGATCGGTAGTTAGTGGGAGCTAGATTCGTTTAGTAGCCTCCCGTAGGGACGACCAACTTTTAAGAGATGTAAGATAAACAATGTGGTTTAGGAACATACTCTCCCTGCAGAATAGCATGCTGTCAAGCAACATACTCCTTCGTCAGCGTTAAATAGGTAGACAGCACACCCACAACTTACGGATGCGCACAATCCACGAGTTACTGGTTCAAATCCATTTCTGAAACACATTTTTTTTATCTTAAATCTCTCACTTATTAGCGGCGCCCATGAGGAGGCCGCTAAGCACATTTGGCCCCAACAAATTACAGATCTAAAATAAAAAATATTTCAGTAAGAAAGATGAACAAGAGCATTTTGTTTACTACACAAGTACACTCTATTAAGTGTAAATGATATCCAGAAAATTATATACTTTCGACTTAATTTTTTTTCGTAATAACTTTTTAACAAACGGCGACACCCAAGTAAAACCTTTACAACCCTATTCAGGGTGATGGGCCTGGACAACATATTAAAATATTATCGAATTGGAGGGTGGCTCCCTTTTTGTGAATATTTGCCCAAACATGTTATGTTATACGAGGTTAATAAAGGGGTGGCGCATTACTTATGGAATGGCCTAATGTATGTATCGTCAAAGTGTATAGTGCTTTCTTTTTGTTTCAATGAATAGTACTAACAAGGAAATAAGTGGTGAAATCAGTAATTTCAATGAACTTAAAATTTGCGCCAATACATTCTATTAGAAGAAATTACAGTTGTACTTGTACCACTTCATATAATTGCAAAGTTATGTAAATAGAACATAATCAGTTCATAATGCGTGGATCGTGTTTTGGAATATATTATTGAGAAATATACAGTACATCTACATCGTGTAACAGTTATCGATTTGTCTCGGAAGAAGGTGACACAGTCCTTTCGGCTTGCCTTAATTGCCTTAGCGTGTAGAATTAGAGAGACTGAGTGCAATCTGTCTCATTCGTCGCAACAACAGCAGAAGAAGTGGAGGGGGTAGCGATCATCTAATTTCGAGCGCGAAACCCCGTCCTTCTTTCGAGACACTAATGTAGTACCAACAGGAAGATGATGATTTTAAATGAAAAAATAAGTCGAACATGTAGAATAAAAGTATTTCTGCATTTGCTTTGTTGATTTTTGTAGAGTATCCTCAGATAAGTATGCGAGAAGCATTTTTTTTAGCATATCCATTACAAGCCCGGCGAAAAGCATTCACCTTATCTCAGGGCATGCAATTTCACTTCGGTGCATGCGTATCCGACTGAAATTCAAACTCAATTGTCTCGAAATTGATGCGAATTAAAAAATAAATTATTTCATATTTTCGACATTATTTTTCAAGTACAACCACCCGTCCTCCTCTTGCATCATCAGTTACGAGATACCCTCTATAGTACTGTTGCGGGCACCCTATGGATAGAATCCATGGCCCCTGGTGCCCACGACGAAGACAAGAGGACAGCGAGAAGAAGGCGATCGGACCGATCGCCTGTCAAGCTGTAATTTGAGAGTCAGCCGCCATTACAAGCAGACGTATCGATATTCACATTCCCCTGTCTAAGAGATTGTATTCCGTTACTTTTGTTCTTTTACCAGTCCTGTTAATATTCTGTTACTCTTGTTATACATTAAAGTCATATTATGTCGAACGCGAAACGTAACATTGGTGTCAGAAGTGGGATGCCCACTCGCGCTTCCGCGGCCTCCGCGAAACCTTCCCCTGAATCGACGGGCGACGCCACCCTACAGGAGCTGTTCACCAACCTCCAGCTAAGCATCGTGGAACAGATGCAGGAACATTGGAGGGACGACGAGGCCCGAAGGAGGGAGAAGGATGCGGAGAACCGGCGGACACAGGCGGCTTTCGAGGCGCGCATGTAAAACCTGGAAGAACGCATCCAGGTCGTATCCGCTTCATTACAAAATGGCCGTAATTCGGTTGGCAGCGACGCGAGTCTTCGGGGTGGGGAGATGGCGCCCGTTGTAAATAGTGTTGTAAATAGTGTTTCATCGCCGGTTAACCCTACCCCCGTCGGTGCGCTCGCTGCTGCCCCTTTTTCGGAACTTCACGTACTCCGCCTGGGTTACGCTGTGAAACCGACAATTTTCGACGGAAAAACGTCGTGGGAAGAGTACAAAGTACAGTTCGAGACCATCGCGCGCGCTAATGGGTGGAATGACGAAAAAAAGACTACAGCCTTGATCGCTTTCCTCGGGGGGTCAACGAGGAGCGTCCTCACGACGCTCTCCGCTGCTCAATGCGAGAGTTTCGCAGATTTGGTTTCCGCGCTCGAATTTCGCTACGGGGCGAAGAATCTGTCAAATTTGAACTATGTACTCTTCCAGAGCCATAGGCAGCGGAGAGATGAGCGCATCTCCTCGCTGGCCACCAAAATTGAACGTTTGGCGCAGTCCGCTTTCGCCGATTGCCCGGCAAAAACCCGCGACAAACTCGCCGCGTCTCAGTTTGTAATAGCATTGTCAAGCTCTGTCATGCAGCGGGAACTGCGACTCGGCGGTTTTACGTCTTTAAGAGCCGCCGTGACCAGAGCTCTCGAAATCGAGACCGTCGAGGCAATGTCTCGCAGCCCCGCTGCTGAATCGCGGGAACGGTACACGGAAAAGCGAAAGGCTAAATCGTCCAACAACACTTTTGAAAGGTACCCGGCGAAACAGCGGAGATTCGAGAAACCCGAGGACCGATCGGACGACCCGCCAAGGATACCGAAGTGCTGGCTTTGCGGAAAGATGGGCCACTTGCACAAGGACTGTTTCAAGGCCAAGAATGGTCAGACAGGAGCAGCTCCTACCAAGAAGCCCTACGAGGGAAATGGGAAGCGGACGGCGTAAGGGGGAGATGCCGGACCGTAAAGAACAGACCCCTGTCGTCAAGAGTGTGGCGATGCAGGAGGCGACTGGGCGTCAATGGAATCCGGAAGACGAGATTTGCGTATGTGGAAAAATCAGTGGAAAACCTTGTAAAATTATCCTTGATACAGGTTCTCCTATCAACCTTCTGGCTAAAGAGCTGTATGCGTCGGAGGACATTGCTCGAACAAAACTCGACATTCGCTCCACTACTGGAGAGAAAATGAAAGTGTTCAGCAAGAAGAGCCTGGAAGTGAGCGTTGGAGGACTTTCGAGCGTGGAAGACTTTTACGTCGTCGACATGGTGCAAAAGTGCATCTTGGGAGCGGTCTTCCTGAAGAAGCACCGTTGCAACATTGACCTATCCCGGAATGTGCTGTGTCTTCCCGGTAAACCGGAGATACGCCTTGGTGAGCCGACCGTCGAGAAGAGAAAACAAGAAGAAGACAGGGAAACGGTCATCCCACACCATTTGGAAGAGCTGTATACACGCTGCTCATCAGGTTTGACAGACAGACAGAAAAAGCTATTTGCTGAATTACTTCGCGAATTTCAGGACGTTTACGCCACGGAGTCGACTCAGATCGGGAATTGCGACCGGGTTAAACACACCGTTAACACCGGAGATTGCACGCCCATAAAACAGGCGCCGCGGAGGCTGCCTCTACACCGTCGAGTAGAAGTGGAAGAACTGCTCAGGAAAATGTTGGCGCAGGGCGTGATCGAAGAATCCCGAAGTCCGTGGTCTTCCCCGATTATCCTCGTGAAAAAGAAGGATGGTAGCATACGGTTCTGCGTGGATTTCCGTCGCCTGAACGAGGTTACCAAGAAGGACTCGTATCCTCTACCCCGTATAGAGGATGCCCTCGCTGGATCTTCGCGGTTCTCAACCGTGGATTTGCAGAGTGGATACTGGCAGATCTCTATGGACGAAAAGGACCGAGAGAAAACTGCGTTTTCAGTGGGGACAGGACTGTGGCAGTTCAAAGTGATGCCCTTTGGACTCTGCAACGCCCTTGCAACATTCGAACGACTGATGGAGGACGTACTTCAAAATCTGACCTGGAAGATTTGCTTGGTTTACTTGGACGACATCATCATCTACGGGAATGACTTTGAGCAGGAGCTCGAACGCCTTCGGACAGCGTTTTTACGGTTACGTCAAGCTGGACTATTGATGAGCCCCAAGAAATGCTCCTTCTTCTGCCGAGAAGTAAAATATCTGGGCCATATTGTAACGGAGAGTGGAGTCAAGACGGATCCGGAGAAAATTAAAGCCATTTCGGAATGGCCACAGCCGAAGAACGTCACGGAATTAAGAAGCTTCCTAGGATTGTGCACATACTACCGGAAATTTGTAAAGGATTTCTCCATGATCGCCAAGCCTCTGCATCGCCTCACCGAGACCAAACAGAACTATCAATGGACCGAAGAATGCCAAGGAGTTTTCCAGGAAGTGAAGAGGAAACTAACCGGAGCCCCGGTATTAGCTTACCCAGTGATAGACAAGGATTTCATTCTGGACACGGACGCCTCTAATTTCGCTATTGGCGGCGTCCTCTCACAGGAATATGAAGGACAGGAAAAGGTCGTAGCCTACTTCTCCAAGACCCTGGGAAAAGCGGAAAGGAACTACTGCGTCACCCGGAGAGAGCTACTGGCAGTAGTGAAATCCATCGAACATTTCCATCACTACCTCTATGGACGAAGATTCCTGATAAGGACGGACCATGCAGCGCTTCGTTGGCTCTTGACCTTCAAGCGCCCTGAAGGACAGGTCGCCCGTTGGATCGAACGACTACAAGAATATGACTTTGAGATTCGCCATCGAGAAGGAAAAGCCCACGGAAACGCTGATGGACTTTCACGAAGACCTTGCATCGAAGAAAATTGTAAGAACTGGAATCGACTGGAGAAGAAAGAAGCAGAAGAGGAAGTGCATACCACGAAGAAGATTCACAGGATATTTTGCGACGAAAGGAAGAGCGAGTGGAAACGAAGTCAGGAGAAGGATCAAGAGATCAGTTTCATCCTTAAAAAGAAGGGGGAAGGAGAGAAGCCCGGCTGGCAAGATGTTGCTAGTTTCTCCCCACAGCTGAAATATTACTGGTCAATCTGGGACTCGCTGGAAGTTCACGAAGGTTTACTTTTCAGGAAATGGGAGTCCCACGATGGTACAACGACCTCGTGGCTTTTGGTGGTGCCGCGCGAAAGGGTTGCAGGACTACTAAAGGAGTTCCATGATGCGCCAGCAGCTGGACACTTCGGAGTGAACAAGACCTTGGCGAAGATCCGCCAACAGTTCTTCTGGTCTACGTGTCGACAGGACGTTCAAGAGTGGTGCCGGCGGTGTGACACCTATGCGGCGAAGAAGGGACCACGTCAGAGAGGAGCAGGGAATCTGAAAGTATACAACGTGGGAGCTCCGTTCGAGAGGCTTGCCCTGGACGTTGTGGGTCCGCTCCCGGGGTCTCAGGCCGGGAACAGGTTTATGTTGGTCGTGGCGGACTACTTTACCCGGTGGCCGGAAGTAATCGCGATGCCAGACCAGCGAGCTGTCACAGTGGCAAGAGCTCTTCTACACAGCGTAGTATGTCGTCATGGTGTACCGTTGGAGATACACACGGACCAATGAAGGAACTTCGAATCCTCCGTGTTCAAGGAATTGCTGAAGCTGCTGGGAATCAGGAAAACGCGTACAACTCCCCTACATCCTCAATCCGATGGGCTGGTAGAACGCTTGAATAGGACATTGCTCCAATATCTTGCAATGTTTGTTTCAGAGCACCAGCGGGATTGGGACGAGTGGATTCCCATGTTCCTCCTCGCTTATAGATCAGCACGACATGAGGCTACTCAATTAACACCAGCGATGATCCTGTATGGTCAGGAACTTCGCCTATCCCTGCAGTTATGGAGAGGATTGCCCCCAGAAGTAGAGGCCACGAAGAGGAATGGGGCCATCAGGAAGCCAAGGATTGGAGAACTGGAGGCGACAAGAGGAAGAGTGAAGACGAGCTGACAGTTCTGGGCGATTGATCGAGGAACGGGCCGATAGCATGCTCATGACTTGTGACCCCCTGCTTTCGGTCCCCGTCTCATCTTTCCATCTTCCCGATTCTGTCCGGCTCCAACAGATTCTCGTGGAGAAACAGAGAAAGTAATGTCCGTCTATTGTTTACCAGGGAACCCGGAACGAGAAATCATCGGAGCAGACGAGGGTTTCACGTGTCCAGAGCCACCAGAGGATGAGAACTTCGAGCAGGGCCGAAGGAGGATACAACACCGCAACCTGCCGCAACCGTCGGGGGACGTTCGAGGGAACGAGAAATGCAGCGAATCGACGAGGGATGTTCCGGAAGCACGTTGGAGATCAGAACGACGAACGGCGGAGCCGTCGCGGGATTCTTGACTTGAACCCCGACGGCTGAAAAGTCGAAGAGTCCCGACCGTCAGAAGAACCGGACCTCTCCGCCTGTCTCTGCTCAAGAAGAAGATGCGCCATCGAAGAAGAGGAAAGCCGTGCAAGAAAGAAATACACAAGTACGAAGACGCAAGTGGAGGGCAGAGACATGGAGATACGGATCCACGTACCCACGCCTTGCCCAGGGTTTTTTGGTGGTTTTCCCCTCGGGCGTGAAGACGAATGTCGAGGTGACGGTCTGAAGAGGCCACCCAGCGTTCTCCACTCTTCTGGACCAGGGTACGACTGCAGACGACGAAGAAGCTGCAGCGGTCGGGACGACCGCTCCTCGAGAGGGGGAGCAGTGTTGCGGGCACCCTATGGATAGAATCCATGGCCCCCTGGTGCCCGCGACGAAGACAAGAGGACAGCGAGAAGAAGGTGATCGGACCGATCGCCTGTGAAGCTGTCATTCGAGATCAGCCGCCATTACAAGCAGACGTATCGATATTCACATTCCCCTGCCTAAGAGATTGTATTCCGTTACTTTTGTTCTTTTACCAGTCCTGTTAATGTTCTGTTACTCTTGTTATACATTAAAGTCATATTATGTCGAACGCGAAACGTAACAGTACTTTCCGGTTAAAGGCTCGCGGATTATCCCTCTACATTTTTTTTGACGGGCCAGAGACTCATCACATCCAGGCTCCCGATGTCCGACAACCAAGCGATAAGCTCGACGCTCGTAGTGAGTCATGCATTACTAAAATTATGGAATTTCCTAATTTTCAGTGCATCTTCATAAAAATGGAATTAATGGATTTCTGAGATCTTCTTGATCAAAATGAGTCCAAACGCTACGTTATTTTGACTGTTTTTAACAAAATGGGATGTAAAATTGATCTGCAGTTTGTAGAAATTATTCTACTTGAATATCGTAAAAAAGGTACGAATAGCGTCGTATTTGATATCATTTTTATCAGGAGAACTTTGGCAATTCAGTAGGCCCATAAAACTCTGTCAAGCGTTGACAGATTCGCTACCATACTCCGATTAAAGTCCGGTCCCAACCACGCGAGCCTTTAAGGTCTGGACACACATAGAGTAACGTGTCAATTCTGTGTGTCCTTGCCAAGATTCGAAGCGAGTTACTGCAGACTCGCGGCCAAGAACTTCAACGAATCCACGAATCAAAACTTCAGTCTTATCTTCCAATAGTTGTTGTCGACATCGATTCCCTTGCCGTGTTTCGTGAACGAGATGTACCTATGTACCGATCTTTCCCTCGAACGCGATCGCGAACTCCTTAATCACGAACTCTTTGATCTGACAAATTGTGAAGCACGTCCAGTATCGAGTATGACCGTTGATACCGCAAGTGACAAGTTAGATGGATCGCGCCCCTGTATTCGCCCATCACTCGATAGTGATAATGATCGCGTACTTTTGTATCGGGCTCGTCGAAGGGTTGTCCGCACACGTGACACGCAATTACCTCGCGACAGCTCTGCTACTGTTGGCTCAATGGTTTCATAGGTTTCGCGTCGCGTAACTACAGACACACTCCGTCCGCAAATTCCCGTAGTTCTCGCACGAACCACTACACGCACTATTTAGCTGCCATATTTCGCAGCTAAGCAAAGTGTGACTTGCGTCATCCGGAAGTCGCTCCCCAGTTGAGATGCTGTAGCCGAACAAGCAGTCCGTGATGCTGCCCTTGCCGATGCGTGCAAGGTAGTTTCGGAAACATCCATGTCCCGTCAGCGCCTGGGTGGCGTGATCGTTTGGCCTGTTTAAGCCACTTTTCCACCAGGTCTGTATGTCGGGAATCTACCGGTGTATCCATCTGCCCGTTTCCCCCCAGTCCATCGAACTTGCTATTCCTTTTCCGTGGCTTCTCGGAGCCTCTTTTTCTCCGCTTTTTCCGCCTGTTTTGTATTTGTCTTCAGGTTCCTAGTGGTGGCAGCCCTCTCTCTGGGTCCCGATCCTCGTCGAAGCCATTTAAAAAAGTCCCACCTCTCTTTCACCAGCAGATCGATCGGCGGTATCCCCGTAATCACATTATTATTTATTATTATTATTTTTTTGTACGGGAAAACCCTTTAGTATACAAGAACACATAGACAGATTACAGAGTAAAAAGAGTCTGGTGATCAAACCAATCGCATAGGCACAGCGTGCCTTTTTCAAGGGGACAGGTTATTACGACGAATTGTTAAGACAATAGAGTAATTTGTTTCGGAACGAGTCGAGCGATGTAGAGAACAAATCAATGCTCGTTAGGTATTGGTTCGCTGTTTCCATAGCTCTGTTTATGGAATCTGCTGAGTAGTTTTGGTACAATAGCCTTTTTGAATCGAACAAGGGCCTAGGACGCAGTTGCCGTTGCGGAGCGTGAAAACGTACTGCTGCCAAGAGCTCAGGGCAGTCAATTTGTCCATGAATTATCTTGTATAGAAACATTAGATCTGAAACGATCCTCCGGTCACTGAGGGTGGCAAATCCAATCTTCCGTAATATAGGACCATAGTCATGATCATCGAAGCTCATTGGACAGCCCGACACCCTTGAGGCCAGTCTCAAAAAACGGTGCTGAACCCTTTCTACAAGACTTATATATATATCTTGTGTCTAGGGTTCCATACTACCGACGCGTACTCTAACAGTGGTCTAACTAGTGAGACATATAGGAGCTTAAGTGACTCAACCCTTCTAAATTGTCTACCGAATCTAGCAATGAGACCCAGGGTTTTCATCGCTTTACTGGTTGCCGACCTGTAGTGATTACGAAAATCGAGGCTTGGCACTATCGCAACACCAAGATTTCTAACTTCAGCAACTTCTATCAGGGGAACCTTGCCCAAACTATAGGACGATTCTACACAGCTAACAGCCCTATGGGCCTTCATTAAAACACATTTAGTAGTATTAAGCTGCATCTTGTTGGCAGTGCACCACCTCTCGAATCTATACAGGTCACCCTGTAGTTTCTCACAGTCCTGAACACTACGTATCGTACGGAAGACTTTCAGATCATCAGCATAGAGAAGGAATTTACTGTTCTGGAAAATGTCTCGAAGGTCATTTATGAACAGCAGAAACAGGAGAGGTCCAAGATGCGACCCCTGAGGTACGCCCGAGCTTACATGAACAGGGGCAGATAGTTGGTTATGAACCTTAACCATCTGCACCCTTCCCGTCAAATATGACCCAATCCAAGAAAGGAGTGAGCCACCAAAACCAATTGAGAGCAGTTTATTAATTAGAATGTCATGGTCTACTGTGTCAAATGCCTTCCGAAAATCAGTGTACACAGTATCCACCTGCAGACCTTTATCAAGGGCAGAAGACACGTAACAGTGGTACACCGCCAAGTTTGTTTCAGATGATCTGCCAGGGACAAACCCATGTTGCTCCTCACAGATAACGTTAGTTAGTAAGGGTGTTAGTTTCTCTGTTACGATAGCTTCAAACACCTTCGGTAGGGCTGACAATTTACATATGGGCCTGTAGTTTCTCACATCAGAGTGGATACCTGCCTTAAATACTGGGGTGACTATACTATTTTTCCACACAGTAGGAAAAACGCCTCTACTAAGTGATGAATTAAAAATATGCCAAAGAGGCCTAGAGAGAATAAAGCAGCATTCCTTCAAAAACCGAGGCGGAATTCCATCGAAGCCCGGGCTCTTATTCGCGTCAATCGAGTTTAGATTGCTATAAATCTCGCTAATAGAGATGGATAGTGCATTTATATTTAACCCTATGTCAGGGGTCAAATCAAGATTTAAGCCAGGTCCCACTCCGGACGGAGGAGCATACACAGAACCGAAAAATTTTGCAAAAAGGTCGGCAACCGCTGACGATGTTGTCGCCGTGGTTGTCTCAAGTACCCTGTTACTAGGAATCACATGACCTCCCCGCTTCGAATTGACGAACCTCCAAAAACCCGTGACATCATCCAATAAAGAATTCTCGATACTCTCGATGTAAACACGGTGATCACGATTCAGGGACACCTTACACTGCGCCCGGAGTGCCGAAAAATTAAGGTAATCGCCGTGTGTCCCCGATTGCTTATACTCCTTATGTGCCCTCTTCTTAACCCGGATAAGATGTTTTAACTGCGGAGAAAACCACTTCGGATAAGTGGATCTAAACACTGACCTAACCGGCACAAAGGCATTTATGGCTGTGTTAATATGACGATACAAACAAACAAGGGCAATACCTGGATCGATGTTACTAGTCTCCGAGTCCCAGTCAATTGCGTTTAGATATTCCCTCACCCCGGAATAGTCCGCTTGTTTAAAGTCTCTATATATGAAGTTGTCAGCCACCGACCCAGTCGAGGTAACCAGTCCCTTAAACTTTGTGTACAGGGGAGAGTGGTACGCATCAGGTACAATTAGGGGATCAATGACCAGATCGACAACTACATTGGAGTCGCTCGAAAAAATAAGGTCGAGCATGCCATCATATGAATTGAAAACCGTGTTCATTTGAGACAGGTTGCAGTAATTGAAACAGCCAAGGAGGAGATCAATGGCCTCTAATTCATACAATGAGACCCCCGATTTCTTGAAGCATGACAAACCCTTGTCATTGAACCAGACTGCATGCGGGAGATTGTAGTCACCATAGAGCGAAATTAAGTCATCGCTGTACAAATTATATAATTCCGAAACACAGTCTACATGACTGGTATACCGAGCCGCACGGGACGCAGGCGGGATATAAATAGCCCCGAAGAGTATATATTTACTATTATTGAGATGAACTCTAACAAAAACTTGCTCATTATCATCGCTGCTAAGTGTAATAAGATGGCAAGGCAACGACCTCCTTACGGCTATAAGAACTCCTCCCCCCCCCCCTTGATAGGCAGCTGGTACTAAGAGATCTGTCGCTTCTAAACACAGTATAGTCCCTCAATCCGAGTTCTACACAAGAAATGGAAGAATTAAGCCATGTCTCAACAAGAATAATTACGTCATAAGTTAATGTAGTTGTGTGTAGCGAATTAGAAAGGGTACTGAGTTTTGTGCGCAGGCCACGAACATTCTGGAAGTAAACTAAAGGGAACTGCCCACGTTTTTTGGGGGGGGGAGTTATGACGGTGATTTCCACGCACAATTTTCGGAACACCGCGAATATAACGAATTGTCATATCAGATTCTCCTTTCGAGTGGAGGTCACGCAGCTTCTCCCTGAGCAGTTTGAGCGTTGCACGTTGCAGCCTGGTCTTGTCGTCAGAGATCTTGCAAGGCCCTTCATATCGATGTTTGTTTTGTAGAATCCGTTTGACAGTAGCGGATGAATCAAGGCCCACACGTAAGGGCCTACTCATTGAACTGCCAGACTTTCCCAAGCGATGGACGACCAAGTCTCGAGATTCCAGGGGACATATCCCGTGCAATAAGGTCCTTGCACCCTCCGCATCAGTAGTCCTGGCTTGCTCCAGCGACACATTCTGGGGCTCAGACATCCCAAATATTATAATATTTCTAGCACGCGCCTCCTGGTCATTCCATTCTTCAATGACATCCTCCGTGTCTGTTGGACGAGAAACTGCCTGATCAAAAGTGTTAGTAGGATTCGTTTCCAACTGTCGGACTCGTTCAGATAGTGAGCTAATGTCAGACCTCATTTCAGTTAGCTCTGTTCTTATTCCAGAGAGAATATCTTCTCGGAATTCAGCAAACTCACTCCTAATCAGCTCTTTAATCGTGTTCCTCATATAATCGGCAAACTCATTCTTAATCAGCTCACTCATAATGTCTCTCATATCATCGGCCGATGGTAAAGCCGAAAATGATTTTAGTGTCTCAGATGGTATCGCAGTCATTGTTTGTGACGGCCCGCTCGCGGGTCGGTTGACATTGGAGCCAAGCACCTGAGATGGCGAGCAACAATTCAAAAGACGGCCGTTAAGGTTGGGATGACCCGAACGGATGAGACAGGAGGGTCCAGGGTGGGTGGATATCCCGCATCCCGGGCACGTGATAGGATTAGCTACTGTGGCACTGCAACCCTTGCACTTTTTGGTATTGCCCGTCATAGTAATGAGTAAACCTTCTTAGATACAAGTTCTTACGTCCCCAGACAGTGAAATTCCAGCACGAAGAACTAACATATTTCACGAACTATTGGTCGATTGGACAAAAGAGTCTCACTACCAACACCCGCACTCCGAAAAGTTAGGAGAAAATAAAAGAATCCAATAGACCCCAGAGACAGATGAGTCACACTTTAAACGCACATTGCTAACGTTCAATCGATCAAAACAAATCAGAGAACCTGTCACCTCAACGGATCAATATAGACTGATGTAATGTGTCGGTCGCCACCGTTCTATATGCACCGACTATTCTATTCAGTCCGAAGCGCTGGCTTCTTCTCAGAATCAGTCTGCTTTCTTCGTCCTTCATTGCAGCCTCGGCCCATATAGGACCCTGAATAGCATAATACTCTCCATAATGAGGTAGTATAACTATTGCACGTCCGCTCTTGATCCACCCCGTGTTGGCAGGAGTCCACTCAAGTTTGCTATGGCAAGTGGAGGCATTCACTGAGAGCCGGCTGGAAGTGGAGGCACTTGGCGATAAAATATTGGAAGACGATAAAGCCTATGTATCCGTGAGCCGTGGAATAATGTTAATGCGCAATGCAACGAAAGAAAACTTTTTTATTATTGGTTATTTATTTCTGAAATTTTCACTAATATGTTACTAATATTTCTCTCATTACAATAACACCAAGCACAAAATAATATGAATTGCAATTTACTAACTTAATAATTGATAATGATCTATTATCTCTCTCTAATCAAATAAGTAAATTTTATCCAAATTATGTCGAATTTGTGTATCATTTTAAGCGGCTAGACTCCTAGAGACACACAGTGTGAGAAAATGACATAGTCGTTGTCAAAACTCAATTCCCACGCCAAATGGAAATGAAAATCAACGAAACTTGATATACTGGGGTATTAGGTATCATTGATTACGAATCTGTAGCAGATTTTTTTAAAAAGATGGCGGACCCAATATGGCCGCCCAAACTCGGCAAAAACTAGTAAAATAGGGATCATACGAACGAAAAACGTTGTTTCTTGAAGTCCTAAAGTTATAACTTTATAGTTTGAGTCTACAAAGTTGCATTATACTGAATAGAATGCTAAAAAGGAATAGTTGCTAAAAAATAGTGGATAACAATTAAAAAACAAACATTATTTACTAATTTTATCATTTCCCTGGCAAATACTGCAAATGCATAATTAATCTAATTATTGAATATCTATCGGAGACGAAAATAAAGATTATTGATATAAAAAAAATGTTTCTAAAATTGTTCATCAAAAATTTGTTTAAACAATTTCTTTAGGAAGTGGCAGTGAAATCCATTTCATACAATCAAATTGATCATATTTTGTCGTAACATTACTGTAGGATCACGGAAAAAAGGAAAGCCTCATGTTGTGCTAAGGCGCCTGGGGTCGAGATTCTGGTGTCGAATCTCGGGATTGCTCCGGGGCGTCCTTCACAGTCGTCGTCCAACGGGCTCCGTAGGTTCGGGTGAATATGCCGGGACGGAAGGGTTCGGCTTGAAACCGAAGGTAGGGGATCGTTGCGGGTTAAAGAGTTGGAACTCACCGTAAGGTTAAACAAGCTTATTCTGTCCCGATCTGGGTGACAGGAGAAACGCGTAATGTATTGTATCGTCGGTGATCTGATTACAAGAGAGCCCACTCATGGCTTGCACATCGTTCTTATACCCTAATCGGGGTGAAGGGGGGACCATCGGGTTCTCCGTCTTTGGCCCGCTTTGGGTGTTTTCCATATGCTGTTCGGCCGTTCGCTTGTGGCAATCGAAATGTACGCGGCGTCGTTGCCCTTGGGCGGGGTTCACAACACTCGGACGGGACTCGAACCCGCGATCTCCAGATTCGTTGCGGGCTGGCCAGCCGCCTTAACCACCACGGCTACCGCCAACTCCCCCGGTCTTGGTTATTCCGTGCCCTCTCTTATGGTAGGGGGGTTAGTCTTGATCCCACATTACTATAAACAATTTGTTAACATAATAGATTTCAGTAGTATTCAATAACCATAAGCGAAATTGGGATGGTACATTGATTTTATGACGTAGGTACCCACTAAGTAAGGATTCTTGGAAATTTCATCCCCAAACAGGTGAAAAGGGGTAAAGTGTGTTGTCTCGGACTCCTTAATATCTCTTAGGCTCTATTAGATATTGTTACGTCCCTACTTCCTATTTGGGGCGCGATTTTATGGAGTTTATACTTTTGACCCGCTTTTAAGCTACTCCAGGGACTTTACGCTCTGGGATAGTTGTGAAACTCTTTGGAAACACATTAACGCGATATATTATGCTGATTACCTTTTTATATGTCGATTGGTATTAACCGCCAAAGGATTGGAGCGTCTGAAATCCCGCTGATCTCCGGTGCGGGGTTGGTCTTGGGCTGTGCCCGGGGTCCCGCTACCACGATCTTTCTGTAGGGAAGATGGGGCTCGTTGGTTAAAACCCTCGGTCACGCAGATGTCCCCAAGGGCACTGTTGATACCGCTGGTGCACTCTTATACGCTAGAGCCAGTCTGCGAAGCTGGTTTTTCCCCGGCTCTGTGCCTTCTGGGCATTACCACTTTTTATTTTGGGGATTGATTTGATTAAATGGTCTTTATTTCTCCGGGATCATGGTTCACGTCTAATTCCCGGTGACACCGTGGGCGGCTATCCGCTTTTAAGTGTCTCTTTCAACAGACGCAAGACACGATCGCTTATGAAACATTTCGATCGGTTTATAACCGTTTTAGAGGTTGACTGAACACGCGAATCGCTTTTTACACCCACTGTTTGCTGACACCGTGGGCGGCTGTCCTGCTTATAAGTGTCACTGTTGGTGGAAGCAAATTGCTAACATTTAAGAAACATGTAACGTTAGAGCTATTAATCACGGAAATCGCGTTTTACACCCAATATCCGATGACACCGGGGCGGCTGTCCTGCTTGTAAATGTCACCTTCGACGGACGCAAATCACGATTAATTTAATCATATTTTATACGTTAATTGTTTGCAATATTTTCTGTGCGATTGGTTCCGTACAGATCACTTACTAGGGGTTGAAGTTAAGTATATTGTTACGTTTTGCGTTCGACATAATATAAGTTTACTGAACAGCAACGATAACAGAACATTAAACAAGGGGTAACAAGAATAATATAAGAACAGGTAACGAATACAATCTGTTAGGAATACAATATCGAGACGTCTGCTCTTAATGGCGGCTGACTTTCGAATGACAGCTTGACAGGCGATCGATCCGATCGCCTTCTTCTCGCTATCTCTTGTCTTCGTCGCGAGCACCAGCGGGCCATCAATCCTCTACATAGGGTGCTCGCAACACTGCTCCCCCCCTTCGAGGAGCGGTCGTCCCGACCGCTGCAGATTCTCTGTTGACTGCAGCTGCACCCTGGTTCGGAAGAGTGGGAAGGACGCTATGTGGCCTCTTCCGTCCGTCGCCTCGGTATTCACCTTCACGCCCAGGGAAAAACCACCCCAAAAACCCTGGGCAAGGCGTGGGTGCATGGCTCTTCGCGTCGCTACCCTCCACTTGCGTCTTCGGTCTTGTGTACTTCTTTCTTGTATGGGCTTTATCTTCTTCGATGGCGCATCTTCTTCTTGGGTAGAGACTGGCGAGAGGTCCGGTCCTTTTTATGGTCGGGCTCGTCCAACGATTAGTTCTTTGTGTTCCCTCGGCGGAAGTCCAGCGACGACGCTCTTCTGGAGGTTCTGGCTCCTTGTCCCACGACGTCCCCGGAACTCCAACAGTCCCTCGGTGGAAGTCAAGCGACGAAGCTCCTTTGGACTCCAGCTCATTGTCCCACGACGTCTCCGGAACTCCAACAGTCCCTCGGTGGAAGTCAAGCGACGAACCTCCTCTCTTCCGTCCCCGGAACTCTAACAGTCCCTTGCAGAAAAACATTGCATGCATTAATTTTCTCTTCTTCTCACGAGGAACGGTGGAGCCGAACAGAGTCAGGGAGACGAAAAGGTGAGACGGGCACGACAACATGGGGTCACAACTCATGAGCTTGTGACCGGCCCGCTCCCCGATCAATCTTCCCCGGACTCCCAGCTCGTCTTCCTCTTCTTTCTTCTAATCTCCTCCAGTACTCCAATCCGTGGCTTCTTGATGGCCCCATTCCTCTTCGTGGCATCTGGTGCTGTTCCAGGGGACCGTCTCGGTGTAGCTCGTCAGCTGTCCCGTCTCCGCGATACCCCCTCCGACCGATCCGTGCGACTCCGTCGCACGTCCGTCCGGTGATTGGGGACACCATTTCCCGTTTGCTGTCGACCTCGTACGAAGGGACCCCTTGGTAGACACTGTACCTGGGACGCGGCCAGGATCCCAGCCAGGAGGGTAGCGGGGTGGTTCCACGTATGTCCGCACCCCGCTGCGGACCGCCATGCTGTTGTGGCACATTCGGGGAATTCGGGACCGCATCCAAGCCGCGGTAGCAGTCCCACGACACCTTGTCCCTCGTCGTGGGGTATCGTGTATCTGTAACAGACTCAAGAGCGGGGGCCGGACTACGAAGGTAGCCTCCGCATCCCAGTCCACCGAATTAGCTTAAACTAATCTTCGGTCTTGAGTCTTCGGAGTCCTGGCGTTTCGTTCATGGTTATTTCTTCACTGGAACTGTCCCTCGTATTTCTCAAGGCGGCGTACATGGACCACCTTGCACTTCTTCCAGGGTGACCGCTGGATCCTGTACACCACGTCGTTGATCCTATCCGTTATCCTGTATGGGCCTTCCCAATCCGCTTGTAGCTTCGGGTACTCTTCGTGGTAGCAACCACACTCGTTCTCCAGGCTGGAACTCCCGAACTCAGCATCCTCGACTCTCTCTCTCTCTCTCTCCCCGCGACGGTATTCGCTCTCGAACTCCCTCCGTCGCGGCTTCCAATTCGGCTATCCTGCGACGATGTTCGCTATCGAACTCCCTTCGTCGCAGCTTCGCGACGGTATTCGCCCTCGAACTCCCTCCGTCGCGACTTCCTATACAGCTATCCCGCGACGATGTTCGCTATCGAACTCCCTTCGTCGCGGCGTCGCGACGGTATTCGCCCTCGAACTCCCTCCGTCGCGACTTCCTACACAGCTATCCCGCGACGATGTTCGCCATCGAACTCTCTTCGTCGCGGCGTCGCGACAGTATTCGCCCTCGAACTCCCTCCGTCGCGACTTCCTACACAGCTATCCCGCGACGATGTTCGCCATCGAACTCCCTTCGTCGCGGCGTCGCGACGGTATTCGCCCTCGAACTCCCTCCGTCGCGCCTTCAGTAACCCCTGTCGTATTCCTCAATCCCTCAACTGGTAGCAGTTCTTGCGAAGATGACCGGCCCCTCCACATTGCCAGCAAGTTTTCTTCGTGTTGTCGTCTGAGCGATCGTCCGACCCCTCGAACCTCCCCTTCTTCTTCGGGCTCTCAAAAGTGTGGGAAGATTTAGTTCTCCGTTTTTCCGCGTCGCGATCACGGGACTTTGTCGCGAGATCGCGAGACATCGTCTCGATGGCCTCCATCTCCACAGCTCTGGTCACGGCGGCTCTTAGGGAGGTGAACCCGCCAAGTCGCAGTTCCCGCTGTATGACAGAGCTCGACAATGCTGTTACAAACTGAGACGCGGCGAGTTTGTCGCGGGTTTCTGCCGGGCAATCGGCGAAAGCGGACTGCGCCAAACGTTCAATTTTGGTGGCCAGCGAGGAGATGCTCTCATCTCTCCGTTACCTATGGCTCTGGAAGAGTACATAGTTCAAATTTGACAGATTCTTCGCCCCGTAGCGGAATTCGAGCGCGGAAACCAATTCCGCGAAGTTCTCGCATTGGGCAGCGGAGAGCGTCGTGAGGACGCTCCTCGCCGACCCCCCGAGGGAAGCGATCAAGGCTGTAGCCTTTTTTCCGTCATTCCACCCATTAACGCGCGCGATAGTCTGGAACTGTACCTTGTACTCCTCCCACGACGTTTTCCTTCGAAAATTGCCGGTTTCACCGCGTACCCCAAGCTGAGTACGTGCGGTCCGAAAAGGGAGCAGCGGCGGGCATACCGACGGAGGTAGAGACATGCGCCGAGGGGACATTATTTACACCACTATTTACCTCACTATGTACATCACTGTTTACATCATTATTTACATTATTATTTACATTGGCGACTGTCTCTCTACCCCGAGGACTCGCGCCGCTGTCAACCGATCCGCGAATATTTTGTAATAAGGAGACTACGACCTGGATGCGATTTTCCATTTCTGACAACCGGGCCTCGAGAGCCGCCTGTGTTTTTCGGTCGGTGGCTTCCTTTTCCTCCCTGCGACGGTCCTCCCTCTGCCAGCGGGCTTCGTTATCCCTCCGCAGCTCCCGCATCTGTCCCGCGATACACAACTGGAGGCTGGTGAACATCTCCTGTAGAGAGGCATCACCCGTCGCTGCAGGAGAAGGGTTCGCGGAGGCCGCGGACGCACAAGTGGGCATCCCACTTCTGACACCAATGTTACGTTTTGCGTTCGACATAATATAAGTTTACTGAACAGCAACGATAGCAGAACATTAAACAAGGGGTAACAAGAATAATATAAGAACAGGTAACGAATACAATCTGTTAGGAATACAATATCGAGACGTCTGCTCTTAATGGCGGCTGACTTTCGAATGACAGCTTGACAGGCGATCGATCCGATCGCCTTCTTCTCGCTGTCTCTTGTCTTCGTCGCGAGCACCAGCGGGCCATGAATCCTCTACATAGGGTGCTCGCAACAATATTATATTGGTATCGGCGATCGATTTGCGGGAAATAACGAGAGGGCAATCTTCTGACGAGGACCAGGGACACAGCTATGCAATAGTTGGCTAATTTCAAGTTTACATTAACTCTTTTAGGTTTATAAAAGAAGCTCCACTTTCCTCCGGGCTAATCGCTCAAAGTTGGTCCCTTACGGTGCCATAAATTCCGCCTTCTATGCTCATCTGAAACATAAAAACAAATCAAGACATTAAACTTTATTACATTTTGTTTTGTTGACCGAGCCGATTCTTAAAGTTCACATTTTAAAACAAAATGGCGGATTGTCAAACCTACACTTTCAGTGCCAAAAATCGATACCTACAGTTTGACACTCTGCCACTTTGTTTTAAATGCGAAATGTAAGAATCGGCTCGGTCAACAAAACAAAATGTAATAAAGTTTAATGTCTTGATTTGTTTTTATGTTTCATATAAGCATAGAATGCGGAATTTATGGCACCGCAATTCTACTCATTCCGCGAGGGACCAAATTTGAGCGATTATAGCGAGGGAAGGGATTATGCCTTTTTTAATAGAATTTATTTAATACATTCAATCAGTGATCTTTCATTTGCAACAAACTGCATATTCCTAGCTTTTAAATTTCATATAGAAAAAAATTCAGAAAATTGCTTAATTTTCGGTCAAAATAGTACTATGCCCCTTTAACTGTATTTGTAAATAATTTTTTTAGGAATATTGTGCACACTGTACATAAGATAAAGCTCCGCATCTTTCACATGTAAAAATACATCATTTACTTTGAATTTCAATGGCAGGAAAGGCATTTTGGTAAAAAAGAACGCGCCATAGACCCCTTCTCGCCCCTCTAACTACCCCAGTAGAAGCTAGTAGCAGCGAAGGCAAGGATTTACCCTTTCCAATGCGACCAGTAAGAACACTGAACTGCACTGAACTCTCGTTCAAAATAAACAATGAAAATTGGGAAATTCAGTAAGGTATAATTCCAAAAATATCAGAGATATCAAAACCAAATTTGGTACACTTCAAACATACAGGGTGTCCCAATAATGCTGCGGTTCCTTGAAGGGAGTGATTTGGGGGTGATTGCAAACAACTTTTTGCTTTGCGAAAATGCTCTCCCAGGTTTCGTTAACGAGCTATTAACAAAAAGCACCGACCAATCAGAGCGCGAGTCTGACGGCTGAGTTCCCGCGCTAGCGTGGCTACGCGTCGCGCTGCGACTACGAACAAGCAACTCGGCATGCATCGAAGAAAATTGCGTAGAATGGCAAATTAAAAAGACGTAACAAATAAAATCGAACATGTTGTCATGGATTGTTTGTCATTTAAAGTGAATAATGAATGAAGGATAAATGGATGAAAATCACGTCTAACGTAGAAAGACGTATACACAGTTTTTTTTTTTTTAGAAGATTCGAAAATAATAATATCACTGGGTCACTGAACGGATCCTGGTCATCGATGGACGAGCCCAGTGCACAGCTGGTCCCAGGTATACGACACTACCCAAAGTTAAGGGTCGTAATGTCAGGTGCGACCAGATGACCAGGATCGGTTCAGTGACCCAGTGACACAGGTTTTCAAGCTGCAGGTGAATTTCCGACAAGGGTGAGTTTTAGTTACTTTATTGGTGATCATTCATTTTTAAATTTAACGCAAGCTATGGCTTATTTCCGGCGATAATTCTCAAAATTCCCGTACGAAAATATTTATTCGGGCTTTTTAAACAGACATATTCGTTATCAGCAACAGTACTGGCCGTTTTTGAATTACGAATTTTTATCACAATAACGAACTACTATCACTTTTCGTTAATTTCCTGTTACATTAACTTTTCGTGACTACGTTATTAACACAAGGAAATTTGCGTATTCCTTATCCTCCCACTTCAAATAATTATTATTTTCGAATCTTCTAAAAAAGAACTGTGTATTCGTCTTTCTACGTTAGACGTGATTTTCATCCATTTATCCTTCATTCATTAATCACTTTAAATGACAAATAATCCATGACAACATGTTCCATTTTATTTGTTACGTCATTTTCATTTGCCATTCTATGCAATTTTCTTCTATGCATGCCGAGTTGCTTGTTCGTAGTCGCAGCGCAACGCGTAGCCACGCTAGCGCGGGAACTCAGCCGTCAGACTCGCGCTCTGATTGGTCGGTGTTTTTTGTTAATATCTCGTTAACGAAACCTCGGAGAGCATTTTCGCAAAGGAAAAAATTGTTTGCAATCACCCCCTTCAAGGAACCGCAGCATTTTTGGGACACCCTGTATACTTCAACACTTAATCCCACCAAAAATTATTTGAATTAAGCAAACAACAAAACTATAAATAACAATTCTAGTTCTGAAGAGTTTCGAAGTTGTCCTCTTCAAAACCGTGTAGTCGCGTTAAAATTTAATGAATGTGAAAAACAATCATGCTATATTATGACCCAAATTTGCAATCAACTACCTGTAAAAAAATTTGCATTATGGCGATATTTTTGTAAAAGGAGTTAGTGCCGCGTTTCGACCAGAAATACCCCACTGTGCGCCGTTGCTATTGCCTAATTATCGGTGGGCCTGAGAAATGGGATTAGGCTGCAGAATTTTCTGAACAATGCTCGAATAAAATTTATGGAATATGTATTACATTTAAGCTACAATTTAGATTTCAAAGCATGGAGGACTACAGGAACAACAAAACCGATTAGAGAACAGACAAAAAAAGGGGTCTAAAATGAATTCAGAGCGAGAATTGGAATTCTCGTTGATATTGTAAAACTAGTTACGGGGCAACGAATAATGGAAATACATCTAGAAGGTTTTTTGGAAATTCTACCATAACTGCCGAAATCAAGAAAATCGATGAAAGACTAATAAAACGACTTGCCGTTACTTTAGAAATAATTTGTAGCGGTATTGCGATCGATGCTATAAAATTTGCAAGATATGTTCGAGAAACAACAAATTTGACTATTTCATAAATCCCCTGGTACTACATGCCGGCCACTGTACACAAACTTCTGATACATGGCAAAAATATTATAGAGTATGCTGCTTTTCCTATCGGTTCACTTTCAAAAGAGGCCCAGGAAGGCAGGAATAAGGATTATAAACAGTACAGGATTCACCACAGCAGGAAGTACTCCTGATTGGCATCAAATGAAGACATTTTTTACCTGATAGAAATATCGTCAGATCCATACATCAGCCACTTAAGACTACAATCGAAACATAAATCGCTTCCACTTAGGGAGGAAGCAAAATTATTATTACAATAATATCATTTTTACACGGTTTGTTTATTAAAATATTACGTGTATTTCCTACATAAGAAAGTGAAATATTGGTTCATTGTAAATAGTAATGTGTGTGGGATATGAGTGAATACGAGTGATACATATGAGTCTGTACATTAGCGTGAATGAAACTTTTATGTAAATAGTTGTAAATGTTATAAGATATCAATTATTTTATGGAGTGTATATGCGCATGTTCATTTCTGAAAGTCTTACTCTATTAATAACAAAAATGATAAAATATTACAACTTCAGCAATTTTTCCATTTATTATAGTGCAATACAGGATGTTATTAACATTACTTTATTATGTAATTTTAGTCGTTTAATGTAATATGTTATAATTCAGTTGTGTTATTTCCTTTCTCTATTATGTTTTATAATGTTCGAAGCTAATTAATTCATTGTTTATGTAATATTACATACTTATTTGTACATAATTATCATATATGGTTTTTGTATACCGAATGTTTACGGGATTTATTACTATTTCATTTGTTAAAGATGCTTCAATTTGATTAATGTTCCTGTCCATATAACCGTTGGCTATTAACGAATAATATAAAAAAAAGTACTCAAAAATATTGAGAAACACCGAAGTTATGATATTTTTTCCGCAAATCTTATGTTACGTGCCCCACTGTGCGCCGTCTCCTGGGTACATAATCATTTATCTGTTTTCTTTAAGAACATATCTCACACTTCATTTTTATTCCTATAATTCCTGAGTACAACCTCATTCAACCCCCTCTTATCTTCTTCATCCCTAGTAAGTATAGTCAAGGTGGGCCTTAGCCCTTAGAGAAGCCCTAGAGCAAGAACCCAGTAGATCATTCCAACCGCTCGGGGCGATCTACGGAAAGGTCCCTTCCGGACGTAACATCCCACAAGCATTTTGAATCTTTATACATTTGGATGAATTCCTCCCAAAATGTACGATTCACATCCATATTATTCATGGTTGCGAACACCCAATTCTCAAGATCTTGTTGTTGGCAAGGTAAACGAAGGCTGACTGATTATTGTAAATTGGATAGGTAATGCCTATATAAGAAACTGCCGCTTGGAGCCACAGAAACAGCTGAAAAGTGACGGCAAGCGGGTCGGTCTCAAGACGCGGTCCGAAGGTTTTCGCTCGATAGTCTCGCGGTCTTCCATCGCCGGCGGATTCAGCGAGATACGATTTCATTAAGTTCTCCAATAATGAAAAAGCTTGATCGCCCACAAATACGTAGGGCAATTGTAAATTTGTCCCTTCGGGCGTTGTTGGATTCGACAAATTCAACTTCTTATTCATTAATTTTTTTATAGAATGCAGTCTCTTGTAACACTCCCCCGTCGGAAATTCGTCCGTTTGTACCGGTATGTATGGTGACGTCCCACTATTTTTCGCGTGGTCCTTACTGGAATCTTCCGCATAAATCTCCCCATAACTCCGTAACAATCTATAAAAACTCAACTCTTAACCAAATCCCCAATCATCGGATCGTCTGGACGATGTACCTTAGCGGTCCCCATCTCCAGATGATCAAATACGAAATCCCCTTCCCCTCTTCGCCCTACGAGGCACGATCTCCACCCTCACATTTAAAATTCGAACAAGACCCTCGTTCCAAAAACTATCTTAAATCGAGACCACGTCTCTCCCTCCCCCTCTTTACGACAAATCAAATCAAAGCCACTCTCAAACTCCCCAATCGAAACCTCCAAAACCATCCAATGGGTTAAGTACCCCTTTTCAAAGCCCCAAAAGTCCCCCCAATTATGCTATTGCAACGCATACTTCGCGCATGAGTCATCAATACGCATCAATTATGTAATACATATTTTAAGCATGAGTCATCGCGCATACCTGACATTCCATCGCGCTATATAAATACCAGCGCCACATGGACCGCGCACAGCTAGTTCGGTAAAACCCGCTAAGCGAGTCACATCGTCAACATTCCGCAAAGTCAGACACAGTAATTAGTATTGTTATAAAATCAGTGTGTTCAGTGAAAAGAACTATCCCTCTGCGACATCAACTGTAAGCTATTATTATTATTACCTATTGTACGAGTGCATATCGCCTCCATCTATATTCATTTTATTACTTTCGTTGCTAACGCTTATTTACATATGCTTAACGATTTTATTACTTTCGTTGCTAACGCTTATCCATTTATATAGTTTACTTTTGCTTATGGTTATATTCATTCATATTATTTTCATTATTAACGCTTATTGCTTTATACTATTTTCCATTGGTTATGCTTATCGCTTATATTATATTATTGTTTACGCTCTTTGCATTTATGTTAATCTTGGTTATAATTAATACTCATATATATACAGTATTTTCTCCGTATGTGCTCGGTTTGGTGTACACGATAGGTGTTCGTCGCTATCCCCACCACTTCTGTCTCACTCTTGTCCGGCGAAGGCAAGAGCGAGATGGAACGAGAGCGAGCGAGAGCCACTGAAAGCGAGCGAGGACGGTACGAGACAGACGACGCGTTGATGTTTTGTCTCCCTCCGTCTTTCGGGCACCGTGACACTCCGTCCTTTGCGTGCGCGACGAGCGTGCGCGATGGTCGCAAGCACTTAGGTGAGGACGGGAACCGCATCGCAAGTCGTGACGCAGGCCCGGCTCAAGCCTTTTTTGCGCCCTAAGCGAACTTATCAAATTGCGCCCTTTATTATAATACATTTATTTGAGATTATTTATGACTTTACTCTGCAAAATTAGGCGACTGCCTAGGGCGGAAAGTCGACAAGAGGTGCAAAATGATATTTTCATTACTGGTATTGTTGAAAATAAACTTTAAAATTAAATATTACAAGTTGTACTATAAGTGGATTAAACTACGAATAAAAATTCAGAGTAAGGTTATCAATAATCTCAAATAAATGTATTATAATAAAAGGCGTAATTTGGCAAGCTCGCCTAGGGCGCAAAAAAGACTCGTGCCGTGCCTGGCTATCTGACCGTGGCGCGCATGCGTCGAGCAGTTACGATTCCATCTGTGCTCGCACCCGTCGCGCACGCTCGCCGCGCACGCAAAGCATTCCATCTCACTCCCCCCTTCGGCCAGAAAGGAGCGAGAAACGAACACTCGGAATTAGGGATCTGTTCACGATAGGAGTTCAACGCCGGTCCCGACCAGCGAGCACATACGGAGACAATACTGTATATATATATTATTATTATTATTATTATTATTATTGATCACCGTTTATATAAATGTTTTGTGCTAATGCTTAATGTCCCACGCATTATTATAATACTTCTACCGCTATCGCATCAATAGTGCATGGCTTATTCTTATGCGTTCAAATAAATAACGCTTTTCTTTTAACCAACGTTTCGGATTATTGCATTAACCCTTCGAATACTCAAAACCGTAATAAGCCGTCGCAACTGCTGTTATAGCAACTTATAATGTTTACAAGCTTACTTTCGCTTAAGGTCCTGCATGCCCATAACTATACCTATTATAAAAAAATACAACGTGGGTCTTGTTATTGCAATGCAGCAGTAAAGCCAATTACCGAGCCATAAATACAAACTGCAAGTGTTCTAACGGGTGTCATTCTGGTGAGCGATTACTGCTTAACCTTCCCTGATTGACTTATGCTACGAAGCTGGCCTTTGTGGTAAAATTTCCTTCTAACCCTCGGAGCTGCGAAGCTGGCCTTCGCGTCTGAATTTCAAACCCTCAGGGCAACGAAGCTGGCCTTCGTGCCTAAAAATACCATTCCCCCTTGTGCTACGAAGTTGGTCTTCGTGCCTAAACTCCCATAGTATCCCACATTGTCACAGTCCTAACCACCGGCACCCAGAACGTGACAGTATCATCATGAATTCATACTTCGCATTAACAATAGCTGACACAACAGTACTAAATGTTCCTTTATAATTGTAATAATATGAACCACTATTGGCTGGTTTTGCAATCTGGACGTGTTTGCCATCGATTGCTCCGAGACAATTATTAAATTGCCACAGAGATTGAAAATCGCTTCCACTTGACTGCCATTTTTCCTGTGTGTCTGAAAACTGGAAAGAAGAATAATTTCTATTTATTTTAGCATCAAGATAATATTGTGGACGTAGAAGAGGATGGAAATATCTCGAGGCCTTCCACGTCGAAAAATTCTTCAAAAGGGCTCTAAAACGGAGCAAGGAATGCGTAAACGCGAAAGAAAAACTCGTCCAATCAGCATGTAACGCGTTACCTAAGGACGGCAACGAAGACGATCCCTTTGTTATAACGGAGAAAAAAATAGGTTGCGATTTGAAGGCAATGAGTCAGCGGCAACGCATACCCCATAAAAAACTTCAAAAAAGTAAAAAAATTACGCTAAGTACATGAAATCAAATAAATGGCAAAAAATAGAAGGTAATAATAATTACAAAATAAAAAAAGATGTGAAATCAAAATGAGCTGCAAGTACATAAAGATGCTTCCCAACTGCTCTTAAGATGACACAACTACATATACACAGCTAAAATGCTGTGTTCATACATTCCATTACTCATATCGCGGACATTTTTTAATTAACCCATCAAAAAGAATCCCATTTAAAAACATTGTCGTAAATGAATAGCTTTACAAAATTAATGATATGCAAAAATTACGTCAATTATAACAATGGCTATTTATACAAAGAAAAAAGGTATTAAATAATATTAAACAGATATAGTTTTATACAAATAAATATTTTAACACAAATAAATATTTAATACAAATAAATAATTATTCAAAATACTTGGCGCTGCGAAACCGAAGAAATGTTAATTGTCTTAGTATTAATAATTTACAATAACTCCCTTACAATCGAAAATACATAAACATATACACATACATATTAGAAACGCAGTCAGATTTTTATTCTACATATATTTAATTCTAATATCATACGTAGCATATGCACACGCACACGTACACACTTTCACGAACGCACGCACAAAAAAGAAAGAAAAAGATTAATGCAACTTATACATATTTATTCAGTCCCAGACAGCACCCGACGTCTTCAAGACGTCCATTTTACGTCTGTTTTACGTCTGAACGTCTGAATGTCCTGATTCGTGACAAAGATGTCCTTAAAATGTCTTTAAGACATCCACAAGATGTCTTAAAGACGTCTTTAACACACCCATAAGACATCTTAAATATGTCCGTCAAAAGACATCTTAAAGACGTCTGTAAAAAGCCATCTTACATGTATATTAGGTTAGGTTGCAGAGTAGCACTTATGCTGAACCTCACCTATTTACCATTATTGTTATATCGTAATTGTCATGGTGCAATAAAGACATTTAATAATAATATTCTGTAGAATATTTCGCTGTAATGCGCGTTTCTTTTATAAACAATTAATACCTATATATCTAGAATTTAGAACTGTTTATAATGAAGTATAATGGGTAGGTGTGAATAACGATTGCTTCGTAAACGGAAAGTCCTGGGTTCGATTCCTCTCGTCATCGTCAAAATTTTTTTCCGAACATGGACCTGATAAAGACGTCTTTAAGACGTCTGAGAAAAGACATCTTAAATATATGTCTGTAAGACGTCTTAAAAACATCTTTAAGACGTCTTGATTCGTGACATAAGGCGTGTAAAAAAACCTGTATAAGACGTGAAAACAACGTTTGTAGACGTCTTAAAGACGCTTTGAACGTCTGGCTTCAGACGTCTTTAAGATGTCTTTAAGATGTCTGTGTGCTGTCTGGGGTTTAGCAACACCAATTCGGGGCGCAGCGCCAAGTGTTTTGATTAAAATATTTATTCGTATTAAAATATTTATTTGTATAAAAATATATCTGCTTAATATTATTTAATACATTTTTTGTTTTGCATAAATAGCCATTATGTGTAATGGAATTTTAGCTGTGTATATGTAGTTGTGTCATCTTAAGCGTAGTTGGAAAGCATCTTTATGTACTTGCAGCTCATTTTGATTTCACATCTTTTTTTATTTTGTAGTTATTATTATCTTCTATCTTTTGCCATTTATTTGATTTCATGTACTTGGCGTAATTTTTTTTATTTTTTTTAAGTATTTTATGGGGATTCCACTTCTTTTTACAAAGATAATTTGCATTCGGAATGTAGGAGGAAGGATAATCACTACTTTCGAAGTGGTGTATAAGTTTATTTAATAACAATATAAGTAAAAGAATAAACATAGGACAGTGCTCGCGCTAGCGAATCGCAACGATCTCTGCCGCCAGTGACGCGGCGCCCAGCCACCTTTTGGAAAAAGTGGCAACGCACGGCAACGTCGATCGTCGCCGCTTCGGTCGCTGGCAAGAAAAACAGCGTCTTGCCACGCACTACTGCTTTGACCTTCTCGCGCGCGCCCGCGTAAGCACCGGACTTCGCGGCCCTACATCTCGGCCGTCCTGCTGTAACATCGGTCCCCGGTGTTGTCCTTCGGTCTCGGCACTGTTATCATCCGAATAACCATCGCTACTTTGGTCACTCAAATCATACAAACCCGACGTCCATTTCTTTATATTGTCTGCCGCCGTTGTTGTAAAACGAGGCCCTTCATGTTCGCCTACTTTATTCACTGCATAACGGTCGCCACGCAAAATGTCTGAAATTTGATACGGACCCAAATATTTTGGTTGTAACTTACTGCCAGGTGCAACCTGTACTCGCTTTATCGCTACTAAGTCGCCTATCAAATGAATTTTTGACCGTTTTCGTTTTTTATTATAAGTACGCTGATTCTCTCTTTGAACCTTTTCGATTGTTTGCTTAGCCTGCTCACGCAACGTATCCCGCTTTTCTTGCATTTCTCGTATCATTTCATCCTCGATGATTCGCTTCAATTCGACATCGTCCTTCAATCGCATATTTTTTCCGATTAACAATTCAAAAGGCGATACGCCAGTGCTACGAGACATTGATGAATTAATGTACTGCTGTACCTGGTCCACATATTTATACCAATTTTCGGGATTTGGTGCCGAAAGTTTGGTAAGCACGGGAATCACGATCCGATTAATGCGCTCTACCTGGCCATTTCCTCGCGGAACTCCAGTCGCGATAAGCGAATGTTTTATGTTTTCGTCGTTACAATATTGTTGGAACGCATTCGAGGTGAATGCGCTGCCTCGATCGGATACAACTTGCCGTGGGTTACCGAACACGCTCGCTTGTTTAGTCAAACGTTTTATTGCTTCTTCCGCAGTCGGCGATCTTGTCGGGTATAACCACGTAAATTTTGTGAAGGAGTCTATCACTACCAATAAATGTACATAACTTTTTTTTGTACTCGGTATAGGTCCTAAATAATCAATATGATATGTTTCTAGTGGAACGCTGCCTTTAGGTACAGTCTTCAGCCAACCTTCTTGTCTCCCGTGTTTCCTCTCAGCAAGGATACAAGCAATACAGTTTCGAACAACGTTGTCTATTTTATCTCGCATGCGCGTAAACCAAAATTCTCGTTTTAAAAGCTGTTCCACTTTTCTTACCCCAAAGTGGCCTTTATCGTGTGTTTGTCTTATAATGTCTGTTTGCATTGTTTTCGGAACTACGAAAAGTGTATCACCTCCACAATTTTTATACAAAATGCCATTTCTTATAATAAAGTCCTCACAGCTACCATTTTGGACTGATTGAAATATCGGTTTGAGGTTATCGTCGTCACACTGCGCTCTCGCTAGTCGCGCTATTAAACTAGTATTACTTTCTTCCAATAACATAACTTCTGGGTTTCGACTGAGAGCGTCGACATGATGCATCGCCTTTCCCGGCCTATGTTCAATTGTGTAATTAAAGTCCGCTAGTAGAATTACCCATCTCGCAACGCGTACACACAGATCTTTTTTATTCATGGTGAGCGCAAACGCACGACAATCCGTAACAATTTTAAATTTTATTCCGAGAAGATACACGCGAAACTTATTTAGTGCCTTAATTATTGCAAGTACTTCGAGTTCGTAACTCGTGTATTTCGATTCAGCCGTTGTCGTCTTCCAGCTTGCGTAGTACACTGGATGAAATAATTGATCTTGATCATCTCGCTGACACAGAATCGCACCAAAACCTCGATTACACGCATCCGTGTGTAGCTCTGTCTCCGCGGTCGCCCGATACAACTTTAGTAACGGCTCATGACTTAACATATTTTTTAATTCGTTGAAAGCATTTTCCTGTTCGATACCAAATTGAAAAGTCGCATCTTTCTTAAGCAGCTCGGATAGTGGATGAGCAATCCTCGAATATGCTCGAATAAATTTTCTAAAATAACCGGTGAGCCCTAGAAAACTTTGAATTTGTTTAATATTTGTAGGAGTTGGAAATTTCATGACGGCTCGCGTTTTTTCTTCAGATGGGCGCACCGTGCCTCCCTCAATAACATGCCCAAGGTATTCAATTTTATTTTCAAGAAATCGGCATTTACGCCAGTTTATGTTTAAGCCGTAATCGCTCGCCACAGACAAGACTTCGCGTAGTCTCGTCGCGCCTTCCTGCTCGCTGCAGGAAGGAATCACAAGATCGTCTAAATATGTTAATACCGTACCGTTAGAGATTAACTTTTGAAAAATTGCATTTATAAATCTTTGGAAGACTGCTGGGGAGTTGCATAACCCGAACGGTGTCTTGAGAAATTCATAATGTCCATCCGGCACAATGAAAGCTGTATACTTGCGGCTGTCTTCGCTTACAGGAACGTGAAAGAAGCCGTCTTTTAAATCCAGTGTACTAAACAATATTGAATTCTGTAGACGGTCTAACTGATCCTCAATCAAAGGAAGCGGGTACCGGTCCTTAACTATTTTCTTATTTAAATATCTAAAATCGACGCAGAGACGTATTTTTTCAACTTTTTCATCTTTTTTAACTTTTTTCTTTTTCACAAGCACCACCGGACTGGCATATTCCGACACACTAGGCCTAATGATTCCATCTCGCAACCAAACTTTGATCTGTTCATTCACCTGAGATTTTTCTACCGGTGCGAGTCTTCGAGGATGCTGATAAACCGGCACCTCGTCCTTTAATACAATTTGCAGCTCCACTTCCGATTGCTTAGTTCCTCGTGGTTCATAATTTGTTACAAGGTTCTGTACCTCGATTTTCGTCAAAGGATCGCGAATGTTCGACAGGTCTATTTGTCGCTCGCTATCCGAATCAGTTTCTGTGTCCTGTATATCGATACAAAAGATTTCTGGGACTTTAGGTGTTTCACATGCGGTTTTTACCGATTCGTTACGCCTCGCAACTAACGCGTTATTTCCTATTAGCTGGATATTTGCATCCCTCAATAGGCCCGAGCCTATCAACAAATTGTGGCTCATGGTTACGTCTGATACTACATGTATTGTTAAAGAAAAATCGCTATCGTCTATTTCTACGTTTGTTACAAAACTTCCCAATGTCATCATACCGTCTTTACCTATGCCTTTATATGCAATTGCCGGACCCGTGAGCAATGGCGAACCCAGCATGATATATTGTTCCGCTTTCATTAAATGGAGATCGCTACCCGTATCCAGTAAAGCAATCAATCGCTTATTTGCAATAGTTACAATTTTGTATACTTTTCGATCTCGAATCGCGGGGTTATTACATTCGTTAACTTGCTTACCACTACCTTTTTCGCATTTAGCCGCTATGTGTCCATACCCTTGGCACTGGAAACACTTGACGCCTTTTTCTTTCCTTGGACAGAAGAAGTGGGCCTCTGACAGGCCTTCATGGTTTCGTACTGAGACTGTTTCTTCCTTAATGACTTGATATCGTATGCGGCGTATAAAATAGCTTTATTCACAGGATCATCAGGAATTCCTTCGATAATATATTGGATTTTGGCTTCCATCTCAATATCGGCGTGACTGGCTATTTCCATCATCCGATAAACATATTCCTGATACGTTTCATCGTTCTGTTTCTTCGTTCGTGATAACTCCTTATGCACCACTTTGCTGTTGATCGTTTTCGCAAATTCGTCAATTAGAGATCGTCTCAACTGCTTCCAAGAAGTGGCACATTTCTCATACGACACGAACAATTTGGCTGATCCGCGTAGAAGTTTTTTTGCGTAGATGATTTTCTGGGCTTCCGACCAGCGACAAATCTTGCTCGTGTCCTCAAATTCCTCAATCCATTTACGCACATTCTGCTTCTTTTCACCACCGAATGTTTGCAATGAATCTTCAATATCTTTGAATGTAAATGGATGAGTCGCCGCAACTTCCCCATTCACAGACACATACTCTTCATCCCTTCCCTCACTTCCACTGTCGTTATTCTCTCCTTCGTCTTCTTCGTCATCCTTCCTCGCACCTGTTTCATCGCTCTTCTCTCCTGTCGTTGTTTCAAATTTAGCTGCCCTTAGACGTTCGCGTAACACCGCTTTGCTGCCCTTGAGAGGCAAACTCAGTTTTCGCAATTCTTCCTTAAGCTCTTCTACATCAAGCGTATCGATGTTGATTTTATGCTGGTCTGCCATGGTTTTGCGATACACTTGCTTAACACGTTACACAACACAAGTATCGACTCACAGCGTCACTCAATGTCAAACACACTTTTGACTCGACTGTTCAGCACGCGGACGAGCCCCCAATTTTGTAGGAGGAAGGATAATCACTACTTTCGAAGTGGTGGATAAGTTTATTTAATAACAATATAAGTAAAAGAATAAACATAGGACAGTGCTCGCGCTAGCGAGTCGCAACGATCTCTGCCGCCAGTGACGCGGCGCCCAGCCACCTTTTGGAAAAAGTGGCAACGCACGGCAACGTCGATCGTCGCCGCTTCGGTCGCTGGCAAGAAAAACAGCGTCTTGCCGCGCACTACTGCTTTGACCTTCTCGCGCGCGCCCGCGTAAGCACCGGACTTCGCGGCCCTACAGGAAAGACTTCAGATAATTTTTAATACTATATTATTGTTACGTCCTTACTTCTTATTCGGGGCCGCGATTTTTAGGGAGTTTATATTTTCAATCCGCTTTCGAGCAAATCCTGGGATTCTATACTCTGTGTTAGTTGAGCGCAAGATTTTATGGTATTAACGCGGGATATTATACTGCCTACCTTTTACTGGTCGATCGGAATGAGTCGCCAGGGGATGGGAATTTCTGATATTCCGTCGATCTCCGGTGCGGGGTTAGTTTTGGACTGAACCCAGGGTCCTACGTTGATTATTCTACCCTGTAGTTGTTGGGTGTTGATGACTCTGGGTGCTGCGCAGACTCCCAACAAAGATTCTGGGGTGGCCGGGGCGCACTTATAGTTATAATTTAATCGTCTTAATTGCACCTTTCGCCCGGCTCGATTGCTTTTGGGCATCTGAGGGTTAATTAAATCTTTTAGTTTTTGCTCGAGTGGAACCCAGTTTGCGCTTGACTCCAGAGGACACGGTGGGCAGCTGTCTACGCGTCAGTGATTCCGAAAATCAGCTCAAACGTAGTTCATTAATTATTCATTTTTTTTTTTGATGATTTGAAGGATCGATTAGTATTAAATTGACCGCGTAAACAGATTGACCTCTAGTATCTAGTGACATAGTGGGCAGCTGACTGCTCGCCGATGACGCTTTCAACGGAGGAGAATCTAAGTTTCTTTATTCTCATTTCTACGGTGGTACATTAATAAAAACTTCTTATGATAACGCCTTATCGGCTATTCGTTGCATAATATTTTGTATGTTTTCATACGAGGTGATTACCATACCTCAGAGTACGGAATAGTAAATATAAATGATTTAAAGGGTTAATTAATATTAGACTCCACGTCGCGGAACGTGACAATTATCTTCTATTTTTTGTGTTTTATTTGATTTTATGTACTTGGCGTAATTTTGTTCATTTTTTGAAGTTTTCTATGGGGATCTCACTTCTTTTTACAAACTGCATGTGGGGCAAAGTGGAACACTTTGCGTGGGGTAAAACGGAATACTTATTTAACCCACTTCCACCAATCTAATTGTCTTAAAGCTTTACAAGCGTGCGTAGTTATAATGACTGACCTATTCTGAATGTTGTTATTTTGCGGTACACAATTCTATGCGCAGTCTTAAAGTTCCAAATCCACCATTTACTTGCCACGAATTGAGGTAGGTTCACCTGTTTTTTTTCCTCCAAGGCCCACAATCTTAAATTCATGTTATGAATAATAGATCTTCTGTCACAAGGTTCTTCAAACTTTTGCAGTACATATTCCGCAATAAATGCAAATTTATCTGCATTTGTTCCACCTCTCTCTACACTCGCCTCCTACCTGTATAGCTGCTGCAAAGATTTAACCATAATTATTCTGTACACTGGTAAGCGATCGACGTGCCTTTTTTCCATTTTTCAAACCGTTACTGCTTTTCTCTTATAACTTAAGTCAACTTTTCCACCTTCATCATCAACAGTACATTCTGCAGGGTCAAAACTGTCTTCTTTTTCTTCTGCAGGCATAATGTACTCTACAACTTGTGCACCATATGGTTCTGATGGATCGGCAAAATCGAGCACATAATCATGTTCAATTAATGGTAGGGAATGTATGTTTTGAAACTTTTTTATAGTGTCACGAATTTCATTGTGCACTTCCATTTCTACCGAGTTCATAGGTGTTTATGTTATACTCGCAATTTTAAACATATTGGCTAACATGTTTATTACGTTAGCAACATTAATCGACTTCATTTTAAAGAAAAGTCTTTCAAGCAATGATCACTCTACTTTGTTCAATTGAATGGTAACTGACTGCTGACATGAATGTAACTGCCGTAAGCTGCATGCTCGGGAATAATTATATCAATCAAAAGACCCGAGTGCATAAACATGTTTACCGAAAAGTGGATGTGGCACAAAAGTATTATCAGTTAAGGTCGGATTTCCTATATGCGTTCGTCCGGCCACAATGACCGGCGGCGGTTCCACTAGCGCAAGGGAGAAACAGATGCATACTTCTCCATTGCACTAGTAGGACCGCCGACGGCCGCTGCGGCCGAATGCGTATAGGAAATCTGACCTTTACAATTAAAATGATGCAAAGGCTTTGTAAATCTTCACGCAATATTTTTTTATCGTGTGGTTTCCAAAGTAGCCTAATGCTATTACAATTGAAGTAATGCATGTACGAATGTGCTGATATCATAATGATTCATAGACGTCATTGATTAATTTTAATCAGTTTTACCGTGGATAAAATTTTAAGCACCTACTGCCTTGCTTAAATAACTGAAAGCTGTTTAAACTTTATATGACTAATAATTTAAATATTGGTTGAAGAAACCATTTTATTAATGGAAACTGCGAAAATGGACTTCAAATTCGGTAATAGAGGTTTTATTTGTTTGCAAAAAAAATATAACACATAAACTATTTCTATGTATGAAACGAGATTATCCAGAGGTACTTCAGCGTATATTTATAAAATACAAAAACTTAAAATTAAGAGTTGGTGTGGGGGTAACTTGAAAAATATGTTTTTTTTCGAAAATTATTTTTACACGGTTTTGTAGATATAGAAAAAAGATGCAACGTGTGTTTAAACTTCTTTTCGATATCTCTTATCCTTCCCGAGATATTCCACGGAAAAGAAAATTCTGCATTTTTTCAAGGAGTGTTTTCACCCCCGAAGATTCCATTATGGCAAAAACAAAATAGGGTTGCGTTACTGATGAACTACTCTACTTGCACACCAAGTTTCATAATTTTCTGAATTTCCGGTTGGTCAAACTTTCCTTGTAAGCAGTATCCTTAAGTCTATCGTCGACCTGTCGATGTGCGCGCCGGCCGAGACTGCTCACGTTTGGCAAGGTATTAGTTCCGCGATTTTCGTCTGGCAATTGTATCTTAGTGTTAAAGAGGTTCTAACTTAATGTTTAAAATGCCATAAAATGATCATTGTTAAAATGCAACTTTATGATCGTCTGGCACTCCTCGAGATCTAATAAAAATACCTGGCAACATTTTTTTATAACTTACCATTATGTTATTAATTGCCACGCCAAAAATCAGCCTTTAAGGGGACCGTCTCATTTTTGTTATGGTCCGAATCGATCGAAGCGTCCCCAGTAAACAGACGAATCCTAATGAAACTACTGCGGTCGATAAAAAGAACTTCTACAGAGGTGACATCTCCAGGTATTCTATGTAGACGAATGTTTTACGCATAGTTGCCACATCTGCTGTTCTCTCTGTCTCTGCCGCGCTGTTGCCACAGAGTTATCTCTTTCTATCGAGAAGTCTTGAAGGAATACGGCACGAGAGCTGCGTCTAGCGTCAGAGTCTCGCTGAACGTAAAAGAGGATAGCAGTAATGAAAGATAGAGAGGTTCGGGAGTGAAGTTAGGAAACATGTCAATGAAACAATACTAATTTGCGTATCAATAGTTTTTATTTATACGTAGAAGGATATAATATTTTGTATAATCAATGTGCAATTTCAAAGCATACAATTTAAAGTGTAACACGCCGATCGTAATGAAATTTATGAATGCTATAAATATATTTCGATGGTGTATTTTCACATTAAATAAAATCGTGGAGCAGGTTATCTCGCAACAAATTCATCTCGACACTTGATGCTGTACTAAATTGATTCATATTCTGTTATGAAATATCCTGCTCCACGCTTTTATTTAAAGTTAAAAAACACCATCGAAATTGTAGTACAAGAATAGAATTATTTTTTAGTTGTTAGCGCCTTTTTGATAAAATCGTTTAACATAACATTCTTTTATATATTTTTTTGTCTCTAAGCAAGGTACAGTCATCACAATAAATCAATCCAACTTCATTGAAGAATTGAAATAAGACATTTAAGCTCTCCCTTGAAATGGACAATTACAGATAAAAAAAAGTGTACAATTTTCGAAGAATTATATTATCTTCTCTCATTCTGTGTAATTCCTCTTCTCCATTGACGGTCTTCCTACAATTTTGCCAGGTCGCTCATAACGAAATGTGACGTAGACAGTGTGGATCTGTAACACATTATGAAATACATTAGGAAATAGTTAATTGTTTTTTTATAAGCGTACAAAATTTTACCGTAGATTTATAAGCTGTCAAATTTTACCTGAAATATGGTACTTATTATTCCATTTGTCCTGGCATTACTATCTCATACACCATGTTTGCAGTAATTTGGTAAAAAGTCCGCCTGTAGCAAATGATCGCAGATATATCGATAAGTTTGGTATAAAAGTAAAAGTTTGTTTCAATAATTCGTCGAACATCATGCATACCTGCGACGCCCGTATGTATCAGCCTACCGCACTTTGACCGAACCGGATTTCGTCTGGCTGCTCCTGTGAACTTAGAAATGTGTCTGAAAAAATTAAAGGGTGAATTAAATTTATTATTTCCTTCGTCACTTTCTTGGGAAAGTGACGGCGGCGCCGATCGACTCGCGTGATCGTATGATTTAGCTTTACAGCGCGGTGCCACGCCGGACCGATACAATAATTTCACTATTTTCGGAGGGAGACCTTTTTCGCTTTTTCAAGCTTTTCGGTTTTTCTTTCGCTCTCTCTGCTAGTATAAATTGTGACTCCCGAATAGGCATGCACCTATTGTGCCGACTATCTATTAATTCGGGTAACATGCATTCTAAATAAAATTGAACCAGGTTTGATTCCATTTCTCTTTTCTAAAACGCATCATCTCTCTCTACTTTTATAGATTTCAGCCCCTTCGGGGTCCAAACGCAAAATATACAGTACTTTCTGTCAGTAATATGTAACTGACCTTGTACTTGATAATAATAGTGATGCGTTTTGCTCATTGAAATACCTGCTTTACATGTGAACATGCGCTGGACAACGCGTACTTTTTCCAGAGCTTCTTCCGGCGTAAAGTTCTCCGCTGATTTGGGGCATTTAATTTCCAAAATACCCTCTTGACCGATGGTTCCATCCGGTGAAGCTCCTAAGAAGGGGATGCAGCTGTCGATGAAAATTCCATATTCCGCAATATCTGCGTATTGCTTCTTCAATTCTTCGCGAGCACTTTTCTCGCATTCTTTCCCGTATTCCACCGCGGGTTTACTAATTAACTTCGGATACGCAAATGACTTCACTGCATTTGCGCATAGCGTGTCAGGTCGGCGAAGGCACACTTGTCCAAAATTGGATGCTGTCAACAATTTGGACCTATACTGCAACCATCTGGGGTTCTTCGCTTGTCCGATGGTTTCGTCTTGAATGTCATGTCTTTTGTCTTGCCACTCACGGAGCATTTGCATATGCTTTTCCCGCTCCAGTTCATACATTTCGGATGGCATGTCTGGCTTCTGCGCATTTTGTCCATAATCAGAATCTTTCTGCGAGGGCAATTGCTTGCGTACATATCGTGCAGCCTTCGTTTGCTTCTGTTTTGTAGCTCTCTTTTCCTTTTCTTTCTTCTTCTTTTCTTCCATTTGGCGAACAACTTTGGGCGTTTTCTTCTTCATTACCGCATTCAATCGCGAATGCACTTGGTAACTGTTGTGCTCCACGACAGCAGCAGCACATCTCCCCGTATATGATCCTCTTTCGGCGAAATTTAATCTTTTTCCGCCAGTGTACTTAGCAATTAGTCCGTTCAAACTTTCTACAGCGTTATTAGTAGTATTATAGAGTAAGCTCTCCGCATGAGCTAACAGTGGACGAAGTATTTCTTTTACGTCCTGGTACATTCCAATTTTCATCAATTCTGGAACGATGTTTCTTTCATTCTCTTTATTCTTTCCATCGCAGAAATATTTTAGTTGTGCACACTCTTTGTGTTCACCAAACACTAGGCTCGGAGCATTCTGTATGTCGCCATACAAATTGTTTGTTTTCTCGTCAATTGATACATTCTGATTGTATCTAAACTTTGCGGCTTTTACAATGTCCGTGCGCATCCGGCGAATGCTACTTTCCACAGTTTGTCTCAATGGTCCAGATGTGGTCTTCTTTACAATCGCTTTCATTTTTGTGCAAAAGTTTCGCAACAAATGATTCGTGCATTCAATCTTTTTTACACGAATCTGTCTCTTATATGGGTCCGCATCAATGATTTTCTTATACACGCTACTGTCCCCATCAGCAATCAGAGTAGAATAAACGAACCCACGTTTTTCTACGCTAGTGTTGAATCCTTCTACTATAGCATCGCTTTCCATAGCAGTCGATGCTCGACATGTGCTCCAGTTTTTAAAGCATACGTGCTTTTGGGGTTCTTTCTTGTTTTTCGCAGCAATGCGACAAATTCTGCAGACTTTATTTCGAACGCCGTAAAATAAAACTTTTTCGTGTGATAGCCAACTATCACGCCGACTCCAGACGCAGAATCGTAACATCCACTGCGGTAGGATCTCTTCATCCAGCTTCCGTCGGCCACAACAGGGATGTGAGGAGTCCCTGATCCGGGAAGAACGTCGCCTCTTTCAATCGCCAAACGTTTTTCTTCTTTAGCCGCTGCTAACATCTCTTCTTCTGCAGCGGCAATTGCAGACTTGATGAATTCATCTTGAATCTTCATAAAATCTCTCTTCGACATGCAACGTATGTTGACTCCTGCAAAAGTGTGTTCCAACTGGGCATAACTGCCTCCACTTAAAATTGTTGCATTAACGGCGCCCTGATTTCTATCCACTTCTTCAGCTTCGTTCGATTGATTGTGGATTTCAGCTTTGTAATGGCATAAAGTACACATTACGCTGAAGATGCTCTTGAAGCCACGCCGTTTCACACCAGTTATTCGTAGGTGTTCAATGCCACAGTCTTCCCTATTTTTTGCATGCTTACCTATTTTTTGCAATTGAGCAAGCACATTTGGAAAATTCATTATGTCGTTGCTATTTAGGAGACGCGATTGCTCTTGCGGCTCGTTCTTCGCAACTTTTTCTATAACGAAGTTTTCTTCTTCGTTGCTTTTTATATCAAAGTCTTCAAGCGCCTCTTCCCTTTCTTCCGGACTGGCCGTATCAGTATCTTCATCACATGGCAAGCACATTATCTCTTGATGCGTATTGTTTCGTCCATCGGATGTTGATGGTTCCTCTACTATACGCTCCTCGGCCACTTCTTCTGGATGATGTCCTACGGCACTGTCGTCTGCCGTTTTTGCGCTTTCTTGTTTCTTCTGAAGGGCTGAAGACCTTCTATTTTGGCGATGTACTTTCCGTTTCGAAAATCTCCTTGTGGACGGACGTAATTTTCGCGGACGAAACGGAGAATTATTGTCCATATCTTCTTGCACATTCTGCATATTCACATTTAGAGTGTCACTCATTTTACACTAAACCAACAAACACAACACAAACACAAACACAATACAACACAACGCAACACAATTCAAAATCCTTCTGCCCGTTACAAAAAAACGTAAATGCGAACCGTGAACATGAAACGTGAATCCGAAAATTCGTCTGCGGTGCATTCTGAAACAAATGACGCTATACAAACCAGGCAACGGCGCAAATAGTCGGTTGCGGTCTGTCCGTTACAAGAAAGCCGACGACGTGAACGCCTAAAATTTGTGGTATAATGGTTGATATGAACAATGTAAGTATTATATTGTATACTATTATACAGAGTGACTCTCTGGCTAGAGTATGCAAAGGCGATGCCGCCAATAATTATGATTATTAATTATTATAATAATTAATAATTATGCAGAACGTGGAATACGTCACTTGGCGGCATTGTCTTTAGGACTCTAGCGAAAGAATAACGCTGTACAATCTTACTATTTGCCATAAAATAATACATTCATTATTTCATTTCCAGATGAAAGGTGCTCTCATGACCGTGTCATGGCGTCGGCCAAAGGCAGAGAGTGAGGTGGAAGTCAAAGAGAGGGAGAGAGAGGAGACGATGGGAAAGAAGGAAGAGGAGAAAGAGAGAGAGGAGGAGGAGACGCAGAAGGAGGCGGAAATACGAAAATTAAGAAAAGAAATGGCGAAGGCAAGTTTAATGTGTGTGTGTGTTTTTCTGAAGTTTGTTTGGTCTGAATATTTTTGGGATTCACTATATATACGGGTAGAAGTAGAAAATGTAATTTTTATGGTACTGTTTCAGATGAAAAAGGAGCTGAAATTGTTAAAGTACCAGCGCGGGCGAGGGGGCAAGAGGAGGTGGCGAGGCGCAACAGGGGGGGGGGGGAGGATGGCGCCGGGGAGGCGCAGGGCGCGGGGGGAATGTTTATATAAAAATGTAATTATTAAAAAAATATAAAAAAAAATTTTAATGAATTAGTGTCATGGGTTTTATTTAGAAATAAAAGTGATTCATTTCGATTGGAATGGACAGTGTTGTATATACGGTTCATTCCATGCCAAACAAATCACTTTGGACACTCAGTGTCTGAGATTTTGTTAAAAATGAAACATGTTATAGCGCATGTGAAAATAAGAGGGGTTCAAGTTGTCACATTTTGCCACATTCAAAATTGAAAAAAACAAATCATCAAAGTACACAACTTTCATCGATGTTTTGAAAACTACCTTCCGTATTTGGCAAAATGAATATTTAAATCCTTCTTATTTTCACATGGTCTGTAACATATTTCAATTTGAACAAAATCCCCAGGACGATGGGGAGGAAATAGCCGTGGGGGAACAATATTTATATTTACTCATTGAAAATATATTAAAATGATTGTTTAGTGATTGTTTATATTGTATGTTTTGATAGAATGTAAAACTTCGACATTAGATACCTATCGGCATGAACGTTTCAGTAACATAGTCCTGAGATTTTACCAGATGAAAATAAATTCAAACACAGTATAAATCGGATTAATTTTAGTATTTTTAGATTAGAATTTAGATTACATTTATATTTAATTACCAAGTGTAGTTGTAGAAATAATTCGATTTATACCGTGTTTGAACTCATTTTAATCTGGAATATCTCAGCAGTATGTTACTGAATACTAAAACCGTCTCGTTTTACATTTTATTAATACATAATCCACCGCAAGCAACACTGTATACCTCTCGAACCGAAATCAGAAGCCGCCGAATAGCCCAAATCCTCAGCTCGAAGAGAGATCGCGCCGGTTCGGATAAATATGCAGCCGAAAATCATCCGAAGCCTTCGAATAAAAGTCGAATAAAATTTTTTTTTTATTATTTATTATATAAACCGGAAAACCCTTTAGTACAAAAAGTAAAAAATAATTATCTTTCGTCGACGAATGAATTCACTTCGCTTCATAACGGATAAACATGAAGTATCTTTTATTTGAGTTTATCCAGATATTATCTTTGCCCATCTCTGTTCTCCAACCGCTTCGCCGTGATTCATTCAAGCCTCCTTGATGGCAAAATAGTGATAGGGGAAATGCGGCAACAGCGCGATTTGACACTCGATACGTCTCGGCAACTATGTCTTTCCTACATTTATCGGCTAGTTTGGTCTTCCACCGGTTCTGATGGTACATGGCGCGAATATACCATCAACACCGGTGACGGAGAATCATGGAAGCTTCATTCTGTCATTTCTCGAGTCTGTCTCAGTAAACGATTCATAAATTCATTAATATTTGAACTTACGGTGGTTATTAGCGCTCAAACGCACCAGACCACCCTGCACGGATGTCTACTGGAGGCAACTATACCCGCAAAAACTTCCTTCTTGCCGATTCCAGGGAGAAAGTTGTAATTTACGGTTTGTTTACTACACGCGTATACGTACACGCTTTTCCTAGCTTGTGTGAGCGTACGCACACACTTCAAGGCCCACGGAGACGGCCCCCTTAAAAAATGATATGATTTTACTGCTTTTTTTGTACCCCCGCGGCGTTGTTCTAACGCCCGACTACCAAGCGAAGGTTTCCGTAATCATCTGTATACATGATTTCATAAAATCAGAATTATTATTTTCATTAAAAAATGACATGCGAAAAATGTTCACTGGCTCTTAGTCTATTTGAAATGCGAAATGATTATCATTTTATCAATATATCGATATATTAAATACTGCTGCGTGTATGAGTGGCTCTACACTCTCTAATTGTTGCATAAACTTCAACAATTTTTTGTGTTTGTGGTGTATCATTTCTTTTGAACGTTTGTTCTTCGCAGTGAGTAGAGTACATTGATGTAAAAGAATTTGATGTTAATTTTCAACGTTACAAACAATTGTACTGCAAGTTTTTTTATATATGTCCATCGATCCAAAAGTGTAGACTCACCCCTTAAAGTAGTGGTCATTACTTTTCATACACCCATGGATTTTCAGTGTGTCTCGATATACAGGATGTCCCAAAACTCAGGAACTTCCCGGAACATACAATATCCTGATATAAGAAGATATTGGGAAGTCCATTACCGTTTTGGAACCCCAGGCTTCGTTCTCGAGATATTAACAGTTGTAACTTGCATATCGTGCCCGCTAGGCTATACCTATTCGCAAAATGGATGGTGAAGACGAGTCGTTCGTGCTGTGACGTCCGAGCAACATACACACGGACTATGCCATAACCTAGAAAAAACCATATCGGAACTCGAAGTCTAAAATCATTCTTATTGGACAGGCTTAGGTTCCAGAAATATTATAAATACGAGCCTATCTGACCATTAAATACAGAAGTCGCTAAGAACTCCTTCGACAGATGCCTAGCGAGAATTCGTAGTCGGTACTCGCCTAGAACAGCGTTCTTCAACCTTCTTACACCTGCAGACTCACAGAAATATGAGAAATATTTTGCGGACCGGCTGACATCTAAAATGGAAATAAAAACTAATGTAAATAGTACTTTATTTATTAAATCTAATGTTATAAACAGGGACCTGGAACGAAATTTTTTTTCGTTTCGGTTCAGCTCCAATAATAATAATTTCGTTTCTGCTGAAAAATATTTCGTTTTCATTAGAACGAAAAACAAATTTTGTTCCGAACCTGTTATTTCATTTATAAAAAAAACTCGTATAAACTTATTTTAACAATTTTATTGCCTTTGGTACTTATATTATAAAATATTGTACATTATAGTTATGTATTATAGAATATTATATATTATGTCTTTAGAAAAAATTTTTAAAAAAATTTAGAGTTTTGATGCTTTTGGTTGCAAGCCGTACCCACGAGGGTAAGACTCCCAATGCCTCTCCCAGCACCGCAGTCAGCCCTATCAGGGGTCTGAACTGACACAAAACATGATCAAAATAAGGGGCGCACTCAATTTAAATTTTTTAACCTGAAGTGTACAGAATGTTAGGTATTAGTCAGAATTTTTATTTCGGTTATATCGTTTTCACTCCTGCAACAGGGTTAAGAATTTCGTTTCGTTTCTGTTTCTGTTCCAAAATATATTTCGATCTTTTCGTTTATCATTTTCGTTTCTGTTCCGTTCCGGATCCTTGGTTATAAATTTACAATTTAATATAATTTTTTTATTTAATGGTGCGGCTACATAAATGGGCGCGAAATTTTTCGCGAACCGGCACCGGTCCGCGGACCACCGGTTGTAGAATACTGGCCAAGAACGTTAAGGTGGCCGTCTCAAGTTTGTTATGGTCCGAATCGATCGAAGCGTCCTCAGTAAACAGACGGACCTTAATGAAACTACTGCGGTCGATAAAAAGAACTTATACAGAGGTGACATCTCCAGGTACTCTATGTAGACAAATTTTTTACGCATAGTTGCCACATTTTCTGTTCTCTCCATCTCTGCCGCGCTGTTGCCACAGCAATTTCTATCGAGAAGTCTTGAAGGAATACGGCACGAGAGCTGCGTCTAGCGTCAGAGCCTCGCTGAACGTAAAAGAGGATAGCAATAATGAAAGATAGAGAGGTCCGAGAGTGTAGAAAGGAAAGATGGAAAGATATCAAACCTGACACAATTTGAACTGTCATTATTAACGATATTACAGATAAAATTTATTTGCAGAATTGAAAGCCCGTTGCGTTCAAAGTAGTCCGATTTAAATTATTTCCTCGCTAAACGTAAAAGAGGATAGCAATAATGAAAGATAGAGAGGTTGGGCAGTAAAGTTAGGAAACATGTCAATGAAACAATACTAATTTGTGTATCAATAGTTTTTATTTATACGTAGAAGAATGTAATATTTTGTATAATCAATGTGCCATTTCAAAGCATACAATTTGAATAATGTACATCACCGAAGTGTAACACGCCGATCGTAATGAAATCTATAAATGCTTATAGATATATATGCATATACAGGGTCATCCGTTAAAACTGCAACCTACGCGCTCGCGAACAGGTAAATTTGGCAACACCGCCTCACAGACGCATTCCACTACAACCATGCGCCGATACTTCCGCCATCTATGAGCCAATGATGAAAGTGTAGAGTCTTTTAGGTGCCAGTAGAGAGCGTAGGATGCTTTTGGCTTTCGCCAGAGAATATTAAATTTGTCGTAGCAGACGGGCAAAAGAAAGGTAGCCATTTTAAGAGTGCAACCGCGCCGATCCCGTTATCTACGTATGCAATGGTCCAGCAGCGATATTAGCCCAGAGTTGGGCAAAATGTAATCTAATTACACCTTACAAATTACGATTAAAATGTAATTGTGTAGTTGATTACACATTATTTTCTGTAATCGTTAATGTAGGTGGTTGACCACACTTTTATCAATTAGATAAATTAACCAATACAGAAAATAATGTGTAATCAACTACACAATTACATTTTAATCGTAATTTGTAAGGTGTAATTAGATTACATTTTGCCCAACTCTGGGCTAATATCGCTGCTGGACCATTGCATACGTAAATAACGGGATCGGCGCGGTTGCACTCTTAAAATGGCTACCTTTCTTTTGCCCGTCTGCTACGACAAATTTAATATTCTCTGGCGAAAGCCAAAAGCATCCTACGCTCTTTACTGGCACCTAAAAGACTCTACACTTTCATCATTGGCTCATAGATGGCGGAAGTATCGGCGCATGGTTGTAGTGGAATGCGTCTGTGAGGCGGTGTTGCCAAATTTACCTGTTCGCGCGCGCGTAGGTTGCAGGTTTAACGGATGACCCTGTATATGCTTATGTATGCCTCTCCAACCGAGATTACAAGCCGCCGCCGAACAGCCCAAGTCCTCGCTGGTCGGGACCGGCGTTGAGCCCGTATCGTGAACAGAGTCTTAATTCCAAATGTTCGTTTCTTGCTTCTTTCTGGCCGAAGGGGGGAGCGAGATGGGTCACTTTGCGTGCGTGACGAGCGCGAACACAAAGGACGAAGTGTCAGGCGACCGAAAGACGGAGCGAGACAAAACATCAACGCGTCGTCTGTCTTGTACCGTCCTCGCTCGCTTTCAGTGCCTCTCACTCGCTCTCGCCTTCGCCGGACAAGAGTGAGACAGAAGTGGTGGGGATAGCGAAAAAGTCCACATCGTGTACACCAAACCGAGCCCGTAATGAGACAATACTGTAGTATCTTTTATTTGAGTTTATCCAGATATTATCTTTGCCCATCTCTGTTCTCCAACCGCTTCGCCGTGATTCATTCAAGCCTCCTTGATGGCAAAATAGTGATAGAGGAAATGCGGCAACAGCGCGATTCGACTCTCGATACGTCTCGGCAACTATGTCTTTCCTACATTTATCGGCTAGTTTGGTCTTCCACCGGTTCTGATTGTACATGGCGTGAATATAACATCAACGCCGGTGACGGAGAATCCCGGAAGCTTCATTCTGTCATTTCTCGAGTCTGTCTCAGTGCACGATTCATAAATTCTTTAATATTTGAACGAACGGTGGTTATTAGCGCTCAAACGCACCAGACCACCCTGCACGGATGTCTACTGGAGGCAACAATACCCGCAAAAACTTCCTTCTTGCCGATTCCAGGACGAAAGTTGTAATTTACGGTTTGTTTACTACACGCATATACGTATACGCTTTTCCTAGCTTGTGTGAGCATACGCACACATTCAAGGCCCGCTGAGACGGCAGCCTTAAATCGAACAATAATCGTAGGTCCTTCTTATCAACGCCTTATCCTACTTCAAACAAGGAGAAAGAAAACCGTACCTTCGCGGACGTCGGTATCTCTATCTCTCCTTTCGCCCCTCTTCCACACAACCTACGACTCGCGAAGGGATCTCGTATTTTCGCTTCGTCATCTGTTTTGCGAATATATAGTCCAGGTCCGTCACCATCTATTAGGTTCGTCAAACTACCATTCTTTGTAAATCTATATCAATATTAAATGAAAACGTGGATACACTACTGTATGACCCAACTATCATAATGAACTGAAATTTTGAGGAGTTGGGAGGGGGGAGAGGACCCCTATTATAAAATTTTAGCTGCGGGTATTTGTTAGTTTCTGAGATATTCATAAAAAACTTTCAGCATAATATAATGAAATCTGCCTATACAGACGTTACTAAGGTCGTGTTCAGATTTATTGGCCGGTGAGTTCGGTTTTGCGAGCAACGCGCGAGGAGAAATCAGCCGCCACCACCTGACGATCGTGGATTGGTAGTTGAAGTTGCCTGGCCCCCGAAGGGTATGATGGGGTAACGGGAACGCTGCTCGGTTTCGCCTGACGGACACCAATCCCCACCGCGCGACGACCAGGCGTAGCCCGAGAGAGACTGAGAACGTAGAGAAAAGGATCACCGAGGCAGGCAAGCGGTGTGGTGGGCAGGGATGGGTTGGTATTTTTCGCCGCGTCGCAAATTGCATTTACGACATGTTGCAAATGTACGTATAATATGTCGTTTTTAAGCCCATTTCATACGTGTCATTTGTTGCAAATGTAATAAATAGAAATATTAATTATTTTAAGGTTTCAACAATTAAAGTGTATGGAAAATATAGTTCTTTCTGACTTTCTTGTTGGCTGCATGAAAATACTATAGAATATTGTAGAATATGTTGATTACGTCGAAAACAACATATAATCGCCACTTTCCTAACCCCAAAAAAATGTTGCAAAGCGTGGACTTCATACTCTTATAGCGTATTCGGACTGTCGCACTGGTGCGCACTGAGTGTGAACTTTTTCGCTTCCGATTGGGTAAAATTTGCTCTCAGTGCGCATCAGTGCGACCGTCCGAATATGCTATTAATTATTGTTTTGTAATTTTTAGATAAAACTAATCAAAAATGAATAGTGAAAGGTAAAGTAATTAGGAATAAATGTACGATAATAAATAAAATTTATTTGAATTGAAAATTATGCAAATAAACATATCTGTTTTAGAAAAAATGAATTTGATAAATTGTTATCCAATTTCTTTTTTGGGTGCAATATCCCTTTCAGTGTGGTGGAATCAAGCCACTTTAAAGCTTTTGTGTATGCACTAAATAAGAACTATGTACAATATGAACAATTATGACCGAGTGTCTCTCTGGCCTCTTTACATGGTCTATGAGCATTGTTAATGAACCTAAATATGTCCTTTATACAATGGATGTAAAAAATTTACAGCTAATCCATATGAGATAATGACTTTCGTTAGACATTGTTGTAGCTTTATTTTGAATTCTGTAAGATGTAACATGGCCACAACAGTTTTAATATTAGCTATTCAATTTTTCCAAACATCAATTAGTAGTACTCCCTCTTGTGGTTCATCTTTCCTTATAAAATTAACAAGTTCTATTCTGTGCCTAAAATTGTCGTGGATAATGTTTTCCTTGTAGGAGCCTTATGCTGATGGACGATGGTCCAATTTATTGATAAACGCGTTCAAATGTTTTGATTCTACTATACTAAGAGGTATATTACAGCCAAAAATAAGATTGGCTCGTAATTGATCAATCTTTTTTTCATAAAATACAAATAGTCTTTTATTAACATAATTTTTAATTTAAACAAATTATATTTATTATTCTATATGCATTTCTTTTACTAACCTTTCAATATCCATTTTTCGTCAGTGTAACTTAATATAATTTAATTTTTTTAATCAGAATTATAATTATTAATAAATTGTCACTCTTCATAACCTATACGAAAAATTTTTTGTAGGTTAGTTATTTTCATTTCAAATATACGACATTTATGACACATTTACGACATTTAAGACACGTGTCGTGTATGAAATACAAAATTCGTATCTTTACCCATCTCCGGTGGTGGGAGAGTACCCCTCACGAAACTCACCGCCCAATAAATCTGAACAGGACCTTAATGCAATCATTTTCTCGTCATCGTCAGCTATTTCACAGACGACGATACAAAAGCGATATTGACCTGATCGCGCGATGTTTGTAACTGCAGTCTCATTTTTAGTATTCCCAAACTCACATCAGTTCCGTACCATACCGCCCCAACCAATACTAATACCGTCGGCTGTGAAACAGTCGAAACAGTAGACGGCGACAAGAAGATTATTGTGTTAGCAACGTCTGTGTAGGCAGATTTCAATGTATTATGCTGAAAGTTTTTATTAATATCTCAGAAACTAAGGTCGGGGCCGGATATATTGGCCGGTGAGTTTCGTGAGGGGTATTCTCTCAGCATACCGCTTGTCTACCTCGGTGATCCTTTTCTCAATGTTTTTTGACTCGCTCTCGTTTCTTCTCGTTCTCGCCTTCACAGAACAAGAGTGAGTCAGAAGTGGTGGGGATAGTGCCAAGCTTCTGGCGTGTAGGCCAAACCGAGCTGTCAGTGTAGAAATACACATATCAGAATAGGTGTGCGTTAGCTACGAAAAAATTCAGGAGTTTGATTGGTCAGAGCATTGATTCTTTCTCGATAGCTTCATCTCGTATTAGTGTACGCATAGCTTCGTAACGCACACAACTATTACGCTAAAAATAAATAACAGCTATACGGCTAGGTTCAGGCGGAGCCGAGAAGCGTTCCCGTTACCCCACCATTCCCTTGGGGGGCCACGCAACTCCAACTGGCAAATTCACGATCGTCAGATGGTGGTGGTTAATTTCTCCTCGATCGCTGCTCGCGAAACCGAATTCACCGGCCAATATATTTGGCTTGGACCGTAACAAGTAACCGAAGCTAAAATTTTATATTAGAGGTTCTGTCACCCTCCCGCCCAGCCCCTCAAAATTTCGATTTATTACGGTGGTTGGGTCATATCGTAGTACAGTCGAAACGTTACACTGTTGAATATCAGTAGTGTAACTTCCGGGCCGCACAGTTTCGGACCGAATCAGCCGAGCGCGCGGTAGCGTACGCTGGCATGTACATTATACACGCAGGAGGCGCGTGTAGATACAGGCTCGCACACACAGTTGAACCTGGAAAGTAAACCAGCGCGGTCAGCTTTACTCTATGCATGGGTCTGTGTCCACGCGTGCCTCCTGCGAGTATGTGGTAGGGGTCACCGTCCGGACTCAGCTGTTTCGGCTTTAAACTGTGCGGTGCTGAAGTTCGATCGCTAATATTCCATTGTTAATATCTGAGAACGAAGCCTCGACTCCCAAAACACCAAAGGTCCTTTCGATGTCTCCTTGCATCGGGATATTATGTTCCGGGAAGTCCTTGAATGTTGGTACAACTTGTATACTGTAGGTCCGAAGATGAGCATGACAATAGTTTTCCAATAGGTAATAACCGTGTGAAAAAGCGCTGTGTCAAATTTAAGACGGTATTTCAACGATTGATCACACAGATCAGAAATATCTATGCTTCTTGCTCTACAAACACGAAATACGCGTAACATGTAATTATGTATCGGTATCAACACTTCGACATGTGTTGAAAATTCACGATAGTGAGCGTCGTGAGATGCCGGAGAGGTTATGATCGGCTATTGTGCACCACAACACAGCAATTGATAAAAAATGTACTAGTCTTTATTATAAAATGTTCGTTGAGTGAGGGTGAGAGTTTGTACACGTTGAGCTGAGCGTTAGCAAGTCAAGTTACAGAATTTGCTTGGTGAGTTGAGCCACGCGAGCCCACGCCGCCACGTGTTCGCATAAAACCGACACACGCGAATTTCGGTTGATCACGCGTGAATAACTACAATAATCGAGTGGTGAGCTGAGTTTAAACAATTTAATTGTAATGACTAATGTGAGAGCTGAGCGCTGAGAATTCACGTAGTTAGAAGGAATATCGAATCGCACGCGACACGTCTGTCCTTGTACGCTATGTGAACAAGAGTGATTTCAATGATGGCTGATCGCTTGCGGCGCGGCGTCGTCTTGAACATTCTCGAGTATCGATAGACGTGGGGAGGTTTGATTGGCGGATTGATTGTGGATCCGCCGTGCGTTCTGCAGCCGACACCAGACAGTGTTGTGGTAGAGTGAGCTGTGGCGTCTCACCACAAGAAATTTACTTTCGCGTGCAACCTTACTCCTTTAAGGTCGCGTGCAACCTTACTCCTTTCTTGGCTTTGCGTTTTCTCTCTTTTTTGGGATCGAGTAGGATGTGTATACATGTTAATAAAAGAATATATTTTTTCTCTTTGGTACAATGTGTAAGGTATGTACGCCGCCCGACATCCCCGATCGACGCACCGGCAACCTCAGAAGCTATTGCGTCGCGGCATCATGCACTTTTGCCGAACTTCGGTTGTTTTCCACGCGATGGCGTCGGTCGCTACCGAACGCAAAACGGTAGTCAGTCGCTGCCGAACGCCAAACCGGCATGTATCCAATGTGTATCCAATAAACGTTTACAAATGTGACTCGTAAAAACATCATCTAGACTCTCTCCCTTGCTACAGTCTTCTGTCCTTTTCTAATAGTCCGTGGGAACATGTGTGGCGCTGCTGGGCGCCGCGTAGGGAATTTTATGTGCTGAAAACGGACGCATCTTGCTGTCGTCCTATTTGCGTCGGCTGTCACCACAGCGCGTGGCACGGAGTGCTGCGGTACCAGGGCTTTCTGAAGCAATATAGTTTGAGTCGAAAGGAGTTGAAACGAACCTCCTTTCCGAACATGTACAACAAGGTCCACTTCACCACGTGTTTTTGCGTTTTTTGTAAAATCATACCAAATAAAGAGAACCAGGACTGTTAAATACGGAAAGCTCGTATAATTTGAATAACAATGAACCTTCTTCGGGCAACTATACCTGAACCTACTTCGCGATTCTATATAAAAAGTAGTCTACATAAAAGAGTCTACATAAAAAGTCTATTAAAAATTTTTGGCGACTTACCTTGTTAATTGAGACAATAATTCAATGTCCTATGTGGTGTAAAAACTCGTGACATTTCAAATTTGGACAACTTACCTTATTTGATACTTGGCAGGTTATGATTGATTGACACTTGGTACATTATAATTCAATAGTATATAGGTATGTACAATGACGGACGACGATCCCTGCCGAATGATCCCGAGAGTCGACGAACGAAACATGTGTAGCTTCTTTTGGCTGAAGGTGTGTGTGTGTAACGCGTATACGTATTATGTGGATGAAAGTCGACAAAATTTGGATAAAGGAGAAGAAGAAAATCTTACTATTTTCCTATGATACATGACATGATATTACGATATCTCTGTCATACGGGGACCAATTTGATTGAATTTGGTCTTATTCGAAAGCTTATATGCGATTTACACAAGAAAAATGACTTTAAATTTAGGAAATTTTTCGTTGAAAATAAGGGCATAAACTGCTACTGGCATTGAGTATACAGTATCAGAAATAATTTCATTGATGGGATTGAAAATCTAAAATGGTCGATCAAACATAGTGATCACAACGAGCTGAAATGAAAATCTCGGAAAAAATGTACAATAATACGATAACATGGTTGAAATAATAATTTATTCCATAAATGTAGTAAAATTGACAAAATGTATTCAGTTATTTATATATATCTACGGTTCTATCTTTCAATAAAAAATATTACATTCCGTGACTAGGGAGAGACGCGATTTTGCCTCGCGCGAAGTTTGCAATGAGTGTACTCGACTGCTTCAGGCATACTATCGATCCTCAGGGTGGGGGGGGGGGGGGGGGGGGATTTGTGGAAGAGGTATGGAGAACTCCCCATACTTTACCGTTAAGAAATGCCAGGCGTTTTCCGGACGGACTGAATTAGCGTAACCCACTGTGGTCCCCGAGAGTTAATGAATTACTAATAAAAGATGATTTTTATCTCAAATGACTGGTCTTTAATTTAAACAAAACAATATTCGGCTACTTTCCTTTACTATTCGACTTTTACTTATAACTTGGAATCGATAAGTTTCCCCAACATGCGACTTAAACCACTTAAAAGGGCATTAAATAAAGTACCAAATATTTGTATAGTAAATCCTCGTTATAGCCCCGTTCTTACCATGCGTAGTACGCCCGGTGACTATCCCCACCATTTCTTGGAATCCTTCAGCCGAGAGTGAGAGAACGAAAGAATCGACGGCAACTTCGTGTCAACTGTTTCGTTCTCTCTCGCTCGCGCTTCGGTTTTATCACTCGCGGCATCGGCCACACAGAATAGTGTCCGCAACGCGACGTACGCCCGTCGCCAGCCCCGTTCGTTGGGCTTAATACAAATGATTACTGCAAACAGTTTCCAATTTTTTTTTATCAAGGTTATGTTAAAATTTGGAAAAAATAAATGTAGAAAATATTAAATTATACATTATTAGAAAGGAATAGTTTTATCATATTTTTTTGCGCAAATTTCATTCAGATATCTTAAAAGACACCCAAATGTCACTGACTTCTTTAATCCGGTCCACTGTGCCGATATAAATCGGACTACTGTTACACAAGCAATAAGGTAAAAAAATGCCTACTCCTTTTATGATTTGTATTGCTTCTGTGAATGTAATCCCATTACATGACATTTTGTATGATTTTCATCGGAAAAACATAAATTATTGATGTCACTTCGTTATTAATACAATAAAGAATAAAGAATTTCTTAATACGCTGAAATGAATATTTCACATTTTCACCCTCAACTGCGGGGCACCGGCATCGAATCGCTGCGTTTGGCCGAGGATTCATACCTGTTTCAGAAATAAAATAATTCTTTATTCTTTATCGTATAGATATGGAAGTGACACCGATGGATTCCTTATGTTTCTCCGATGAAAATCGTAACAAATTTGGCTAAATGAGGCTATTTCTAACGAAGTTAAACGGCGATTATGAAAATCAATTTTTCATCTAATTTCTTTCCTTATGCTTCGAATTACGTCGTTCTTGGTATTAGTTTCATCGGCGAAACATACGGAATCGATTGGCGTCGTGTTAGCAAAAATCTGATGAGAAATACGAAAATCATGGATATTTCTCACTTCTTCTTAATGGTATTCAAACCCCTTCGAGGGTCGAAAGCCATAAAATTCGGTGTCGAAGACGGTCCTCGAGACCTCATACAACAATAGACCTTTCAAGTACTCGAAAAGGGCCAGTGCGGGGCGTCGTGGGGCCCTGGCGTTGACGCTTAGGTGTAGAAAATACCATCTGCGGCGCGCCGCGCATTGGAACAGCCACCTTTATGAGTGAAGATACTACACGGCAGCGACAGTCGAACAGTCGACATATATACATATATACACACGTTTTGCGCGTGTGCGTGTGCGTGTGCATGCGCGCGTGTGTGTGTGTGTGGGTGTGTATATATGTACTTGGCTTCGAAACGCTACCGCGTCTCTAGATACCAAACAGATAAGTAACAATCGCGACGAGTTCCACTGCTTTAAACTCAATTCTCAGAATAACCACATTACATGGGAATGACCTACATTTGACACACTTTTACTTGATGAGGTGATGTATTTATTTACAGATGTATCTAGATGAAGGAGAAATGAATATTTATCATACAAGTTTTTTATGCTGGCAATTATATCGCGAAGTAGTTTGCGACATTTTACCAGATTATTCTAACTGGCAGTCCAATAATTCCCTATTTTACGATCAAAAATCTGCTCAACTTTTACAAAAGAAGCAAATTGAAGATAAAGTTACTTGTACACTAAGTAGTTTATTATGTTGTCGTCTTCGAGAAGGATACTTAATAAAATGTGCTAATGTGAAAGACGAAGTACTAGAAATTTGTTTTGTACTATTATGGAAATCTAATGTTTCATTACAATATGCAGTAATGTGTCCTTGGTATACAAAATCATTATCTGCATCCAATACAATACAGTATACAATTACAATAGAAGGTAATTACTATTTTTTTACATAAAATATATCTTTATAAAGTATAATCGAATTTAAGTCTGATATTATATCCCGTATATGTATATGATATCCGCCATTACATTATTTTACTTAAATATTTAAGATATACTACTACAATAACACAGCTCGACAGCTATCTGGAATTGTAACATTCAATAGCCGTTTCTTATAGGTTTTCGTGTGCTGAAAACGGATGCGCAAGTCGTTTGTTGCCATCACCCTCAGTTTTTGAGAAATTCGATTTTGAAAAAAACTGCAAATTTTCAATTTTAAACATCGTTTGTGTCGAAACAGTAATAATTATTCGGTTGTTTGTACCGTAAAATTATTCTATGAACCCTCCTGAATACAACGCTATAAGTTATTAGTGCATTATGCAGATTTAAATATGTTTAAACAACGATCAAAGGGAAAAGATCATCCGAAATGTACCCATTTTTGCAGATATCTTTCAATTTATTTGCAAAACTAAGCCAGATCTGGGGAGCAAAATCTGACGTCAGAACCGTAGTCGCCTGTGTCCGCATTTGGCTGCTCTCTGAGGTGCAGAGCCTAATGTCAGTGCCTGATGACGGCAGAAGAAGATCGGCAGCAGTCGGTAGCAGATTCTGCCGTCTGCTTGGCACAGCCAACAGCGCCATCTGAGGGCCAGAATTACCAAACAATTCTCTTCGCGTGACGTCACATGCACGTGGCTACGCACTAAAACATGTGTACCGTGATTGCTATAGGTGTATCCCCCTCCTTTCTACTGCGCGTAGAGAATTGGTAAACAGCAGTTCTGGAGCAGATTCTGAGATTCTGCTCGCAGGTTATGTGAGCCGCAGTTTATTAAATAAGTTTTCTATTTATTTCTAAAGGTATGTATTTTGTCTTTGAGATTACAATTACAAAATAATATAAGTGGCACATATATTAAAATTTAATATTTACATTTAGAAATGGTGATTCTAGATGCAAACATAAGTCAATTTTCTCGAGAACGAAGGGCGATATCAGAAACTTTTATTCTATGTTTTGAACTTATATTTTTTGCGTAGAATCACCATATATCCGCTTGTGCTAACTCTGAAAACAAATATAATATTAGTATAAAATTGAAATGATACTGGAAAAGTACCAATGAATGAGTATTTTATTAAACGGGCGCTAAAAAGTGCAGATTAGTGTTCATTGCGAACGTCGCGAGTTAAGTACTTTATTTCAGTGATGCTCAAGTAAAGTGAGTACTGAAAAGTACTGTTTGGTTGTGTACGTTTTAAAACACTGGCGCTGAAAAGTGCCGACTGTTGTTCCTTGTGAACGTCGAGAGGTAGTTCCCGTTGTACTCAATTAAAATGGACACTGAAAAGTACCATTTGGTCACTTCGCCACTGTAAAAGGAGACACATCTCTACTTTTAATGGGCATATTTCTGAAAAATAAAATACTTACCACAGTTAAGGTTCGTTTTCATGTGACAGTAAATCGTGACTTTTACGGTCATGACACTAAATGTTGTAATTTTTAATGTTACGTTAAAACTTACCTTCGGAGGTCATCAGCTTCTTCTTCGGGTTGCTGGTCGCTCCAAAAATCGCGGCGCTTTTGCAAATCATTCGCTGCCGTCGCCCGTGGACCACGCTTCCTGCTGCGCAGCAAGCCTCTCTTTCACCGTCCGAAGTGCCCGCTGCATCGATACTTGAAAATCCGACCGGAGCGGCTTGTTGAAATGCGGATTCCCAGACACCGCTCTTGAAAAAGTAATGCACGCAAAGTACGTTAGCATAATTATGTATAAAAACATGAAGATGCTTATTGCTTCGTACCGTAAATGCCATCGTGATACGAGTGTTGTATAATGGCCTTTGTCCTGTTCGGCCGAACCAGGTGAAGGACGTTGTCACGTCGTCGATGAGGGCTTCCTTCATACAAAAGTCAACCGCAGCCTTCAGGCTGAACCCAGCTACGTATTTTAAATATTGAATCTAAACAAAGTAAGTAAATATTGATGAAAGTATGTATTATATAAAAGTAAATAAAAGCATAATTTCGTTTTCACTTACAACATTGGAATAAGTTTCGTCATCGATGTTCTCGAAACAGTCCACCTCCTCCGGTGACGATAAAGGAATGATGGCTGGTTTTCGTGGTGGACCGTTGTGGGTGGGCTGAACGCATTGGAGAACACTCTCCAACAGAGTATTCATTCTTCTGCAAACAGAACGGGTGGAAACGTAACGTATTAATAAACACGATACATGCGATACTTACGTCAGCTCCGCCTCCATGGATTCCATACGATCATGCATGCTCCTGCGAACATTAACATTTATAAGAAAATGTCCTTACAGCAATATTTTTATGGCAAAAAAGAGAAACATGTAAATTTACCTATTATCAGGGAGTTGGGTCGGCGCTGTATTATGCTACAACGGCCCACTGTGGATCACAATGGCGCGTGCAGACGATGTCCCTGGATCTGTAAATCCTTCGAGGACAGGAACATTGGCCGCATACGTATCCTGAAATATATCATTCGGATTAACATTATGAACACCCTCTGACCTTGCTGGATCGTATTCCTGCAGGATCATCCTCAAATCCTGGATGTCCTGTTCGATTGCTGGTCTTGGCGCGGTTGACATCCTTTGCCGTTTCGGAGCTTCCTCCTCCGAAGAAGTTGTCTGATATCTTGCGGGTTTCACGACCACACGTTTGCCTCGTTTGTCCATGACCGCCTGTAAGTATAAAAAGTACATATTACAATACTTAGCAAAGGTGTGTTAGCTGTTTTTTCCATTTTACATGCATACATCGCAATATTAACGAGATTTAAGATCACAACTTGATACCCAAAAATGGAATATTTTGTGTATTAACTTTTCGCACCTTTACCGCATTATATTTGTATGTATCTTCATTGTACGAAACCTCAAGACGAATCTATGTAACGTACTGCTCAATAATTCGAGTGTAACGCCAGAAAGGCTTCAACAGTAGAAAACTTGAAAAAATGACCCATGCAGAAACATTCGAACCAAACGATAAAATAACCCGTCACCAGAGATTAACAAGGATACGTGTAAATATGGTTTTACTTGTGAAGAACAATACAAAAGAAGAAAATGTAAATATTATAGCACGTCACTCACCAGAAAATAGTCGTAACTTGCCAAAAAGGAGAGACGAAGCTAGAAAGGGAATTTTTTTTACATAGTGGAAATCCCTAACGGATACCTCACGCCCCGTGGGAGGGGTGAGATTATGTGGGGCTTGCACCCACTAAAACCACCATGGTGACCGCCTGACGCAAGAGGCTTACACAAGAGAGAGGGACTGGCAGCGAGATACTTCTAACGAAAATAAATATTGAAGGATTTGAACACTACGGCTTCTCGCTGTGTGTAATAATGGCAACGACATAGCTATGGGTTTCTAAGGCGATGGTGTCGTCGTTATTGCCAATGGGCGTACTACCGTGAAATGGAATTCTATGCTTGTATACGGTTTTCTCCAGTACACCATTTAGTATAACGGGCCCTGTATACAGAAGGAACTGACGAAATTCGGTCGCCTTATATTTAGAGCATAGTTCAATAGCTCTGGGTCGTCTGGCGAAGTCTGAAGGGCAACATCTGCTAAGACTATTCAGTCTCGCAGACAGTATAGAAATTTCCGTGCGGCGCAATTTTGAGAAAGATGAATACTCTCCAAATACCCACGCAGGCAAGAGTTTCTTTACAACGCCCAAGCATGCAGGATGCATATACTCGAAAGGAACTTGCGAAACCATTCCCATCGGTAGCGATGACAATGGGCTTGTACCTTCCTTGTGATACTTCGCGTCTAACCGTTTAATATATTCCTCATCGGTTAGAGGAGAATGATTATCCCATCGTAAGCGTAATGCTTACAGATCAGGGTACCAGAAATCGTACATTTGGGACAGGGACGGAAAGACATATGCCCAGGATGATTTAACACAAATGCTCGAGCTGGGGCGTCAGCTATGAAACATCTCAGTCTTAAGGACAACTTAGTGGAATGAAAATTTATGCCTCCGTTTGACATGATGGCCCTGATATCTGCAATAAATTTCTCAAAGAATATAATGGAGTCGCGTGGTATTTGGAGACCTTTATAGATGCCTACCACTATCGGCTTTATTTGAGGAATATTGGAAATCCTACTTAGGACGGGCCAAATATGAATGGAACTTGATTTGTCCAAACTACATCCGTCGATATGAAAATCTAATTCTAACTGTCTAACAAATGATACCGACAAAGTGTTAGGGAGACTTCTAATAATTTCTTCTTCCAGATCGAAATGAATGTTTTCTCCTGGTGCCACGACGAATGTGACAACAGGATTACGTGGTGTAGATATAAGTGTTCTAACATCCTGAGGCAACTGGGAGAAAAACTAATGTGTTCAAAGGAGAGATAATATATTATTTCCATGAACGTGTGTCAAATTGTTGTCCACGAAACAAGACGCTAACCGTTGTCGAGAAGATTGCTCGGAGGAAGTAGCACAGGACAATGAAACGGTATCGCGGATATTAGAAACGCGTGACGTGGAAGTAGAAGGGCCGGCTTCTTCTACATTTATATCGCGCCTAGCACTGAATCTATCGAGGATTAAATTACCAAGAGCGGACGAACTACAACCTGCAGATGTGCTAGCAGCATCTTGCACGTTAGAAGTATTATCCGCTACTCTACGAACGGTATTAAATGCAGGACGGTATCGCGCGCGTAAGTTATTTCGCACATCGTGCATAACCCTTCTTTTTTGTCTCGCCGATAATGCGTGTCCGGGTTTCCGCGACGTAGACAATTTGAAACGATTAAATTCCATAATTGCTTACATCTTGTGGATGTCTCGGAAAGATTTTCGTAAAGCTTTAGAAATTCTTCGGATCTGCCGTCGATGACTGCCACCTTAGAATGAACGAAAATTCGAAACAAACGCGAACTGGGAAGTAGAGATCCGACCAATCACGCATGACCGCAAGGCGGCCAGGCCAATAGGAGCGTAGCCCACTGTACTGCTAAAACGTTACCTCCTGGTACCTTTTATTCGACGTGGTACCCTTTGTGCTTGAAAACAAACGCTCCTCTCTACCAAGCCTCTCCAACAATATTTCAATAGGATGAGGGAGAGACAACTTCATGGCATAAATATTCATTATAATGTCGACTTTCCTATTCGCGTATCTAGACCGCTTAATAACGACCCCAATTGTTCTCAATACCGTAAGATAGAGTTCAATAGCCTATCTCTGGGCATAAATGTACGCAATAATTGTTGCATCTCAGTCGACGGCTCGATCTGCTTAATTTTCAATACTAGCATGGACAATAATGACTCATATCGTTTGGGTGTTAAAAATTTTTTAGAGGTCGATGATTTTTATGTTATCGGCATAAAGTCTTCCGCTCTTGGCGTATATAAATGCGCCATATTGAGATCTGAAATTTTGTACATCTCCCCCGATTATGTTGGCGCTAAATGTTATAGAATTCCATTTCACGGTAGTACGCCCATTGGCAATAACGACGACCCCATCGCCTTAGAAACCCATAGCTATGTCGTTGCCATTATTACACACAGCGAGAAGCCGTAGTGTTCAAATCCTTCAATATTTATTTTCGTTAGAAGTATCTCGCTGCCAGTCCCTCTCTCTTGTGTAAGCCTCTTGCGTCAGGCGGTCACCATGGTGGTTTTAGTGGGTGCAAGCCCCACATAATTTCACCCCTCCCACGGGGCGTGAGGTATCCGTTAGGGATTTCCACTATGTAAAAAAAATTCCCTTTCTAGCTTCGTCTCTCCTTTTTGGCAAGTTACGACTATTTTCTGGTGAGTGACGTGCTATAATATTTACATTTTCTTCTTTTGTATTGTTCTTCACAAGTAAAACCATATTTACACGTATCCTTGTTAATCTCTGGTGACGGGTTATTTTATCGTTTGGTTCGAATGTTTCTGCATGGGTCATTTTTTCAAGTTTTCTACTGTTGAAGCCTTTCTGGCGTTACACTCGAATTATTGAGCAGTACGTTACATAGATTCGTCTTGAGGTTTCGTACAATGAAGATACATACAAATATAATGTGGTAAAGGTGCGAAAAGTTAATACACAAAATATTCCATTTTTGGGTATCAAGTTGTGATCTTAAATCTCGTTAATATTGCGATGTATGCATGTAAAATGGAAAAAACAGCTAACACACCTTTGCTAAGTATTGTAATATGTACTTTTTTTACTTACAGGCGGTCATGGACAAACGAGGCAAACGTGTGGTCGTGAAACCCGCAAGATATCAGACAACTTCTTCGGAGGAGGAAGCTCCGAAATGGCAAAGGATGTCAACCGCGCCAAGACCAGCAATCGAACAGGACATCCAGGATTTGAGGATGATCCTGCAGGAATACGATCCAGCAAGGTCACAGGGTGTTCATAATGTTAATCCGAATGATATATTTCAGGATACGTATGCGGCCAATGTTCCTGTCCTCGAAGGATTCACAGATCCAGGGACATCGTCTGCACGCGCCATTGTGATCCACAGTGGGCCGTTGTAGCATAATACAGCGCCGACCCAACTCCCTGATAATAGGTAAATTTACATGTTTCTCTTTTTTGCCACAAAAATATTGCTGTAAGGACATTTTCTTATAAATGTTAATGTTCGCAGGAGCATGCATGATCGTATGGAATCCATGGAGGCGGAGCTGACGTAAGTATCGCATGTATCGTGTTTATTAATACGTTACGTTTCCACCCGTTCTGTTTGCAGAAGAATGAATACTCTGTTGGAGAGTGTTCTCCAATGCGTTCAGCCCATCCACAACGGTCCACCACGAAAACCAGCCATCATTCCTTTATCGTCACCGGAGGAGGTGGACTGTTTCGAGAACATCGATGACGAAACTTATTCCAATGTTGTAAGTGAAAACGAAATTATGCTTTTATTTACTTTTATATAATACATACTTTCATCAATATTTACTTACTTTGTTTAGATTCAATATTTAAAATACGTAGCTGGGTTCAGCCTGAAGGCTGCGGTTGACTTTTGTATGAAGGAAGCCCTCATCGACGACGTGACAACGTCCTTCACGTGGTTCGGCCGAACAGGACAAATGCCATTATACAACACTCGTATCACGATGGCATTTACGGTACGAAGCAATAAGCATCTTCATGTTTTTATACATAATTATGCTAACGTACTTTGCGTGCATTACTTTTTCAAGAGCGGTGTCTGGGAATCCGCATTTCAACAAGCCGCTCCGGTCGGATTTTCAAGTATTGATGCAGCGGGCACTTCGGACGGTGAAAGAGAGGCTTGCTGCGCAGGCTGGAAGCGTGGTCCACGGGCGACGGCAGCGAATGATTTGCAAAAGCGCCGCGATTTTTGGAGCGTCCAGCAACCCGAAGAAGAAGCTGATGACCTCCGAAGGTAAGTGTTAACGTAACATTAAAAATTACAACATTTAGTGTCATGACCGTAAAAGTCACGATTTACTGTCACATGAAAACGAACCTTAACTGCGGTAAGTATTTTATTTTTCAGAAATATGCCCATTAAAAGTAGAGATGTGTCTCCTTTTACAGTGGCGAAGTGACCAAATGGTACTTTTCAGTGTTCATTTTAATTGAGTACAACGGGAACTACCTCTCGACGTTCACAAGGAACAACAGTCGGCACTTTTCAGCGCCAGTGTTTTAAAACGTACACAACCAAACAGTACTTTTCAGTGCTCACTTTACTTGAGCATCACTGAAATAAAGTACTTAACTCGCGACGTTCGCAATGAACACTAATCTGCACTTTTTAGCGCCCGTTTAATAAAATACTCATTCATTGGTACTTTTCCAGTATCATTTCAATTTTATACTAATATTGTATTTGTTTTCAGAGTTAGCACAAGCGGAGATATGGTGATTCTACGCAAAAAATATAAGTTCAAAACATAGAATAAAAGTTTCTGATATCGCCCTTCGTTCTCGAGAAAATTGACTTATGTTTGCATCCAGAATCACCATTTCTAAATGTAAATATTAAATTTTAATATATGTGCCACTTATATTATTTTGTAATTGTAATCTCAAAGACAAAATACATACCTTTAGAAATAAATAGAAAACTTATTTAATAAACTGCGGCTTACATAACCTGCGAGCAGAATCTCAGAATCTGCTCCAGAACTGCTGTTTACCAATTCTCTACGCGCAGTAGAAAGGAGGGGGATACTAGAGCTGTTCGGGTACTCGAATAAAGCGAGCCGAGCCTGGCTCGGCTCGACTGACCGAGCAGATCCGGGTATCCGTAAAATCCGGGCGGCCCGAAAAATTCGGGTAGCTCGAATTTGTTTCGGGCGGCTTGAAAAATCCGGGTAGTCCGAATCGTTTCGAGCCGTCCGGAAGAACCGGATAGCCCGAATTGTTTCGGGCCGCTCGAAAGATGGGGCTAGCTCCAATTGTTTCGGGTGGCTCAGAAAATCCGTACGCCTTGAACGTGGTTCGAGAAGTGCGACTGTGTTGAGTAGGTGAAATATTTGGAACGGTATGGAACATTTTAAGCAATATTTTTCTACTGGAATGTAAATGATGGTTATCAATAATGTGAAGAATTAAAATGCAATCGTTAAATAGAAATATTCGGTAACAATTGAAAATATCACTAGTTTACAGCCATTTTCCGCAGCAAATGCCACTATTTTTTTCTTATGTAAAATGGGCCGCTGATTCCGAAAATAAGGTCTAAAAAAATTTCTATGGATACGTTTTCGAGATATCAACAGGTGAACTTTTTACCTATCTATCGAAAAGGTGATCCCACTTAATTGCGAATATCTCGTGTTGCGAATGTTGCTATAGACAATTGTGTGAAACACTAAAATTTCATATTTTCTCGGTTTTGTGTTTTTTTTTCATTTTATAGTTTTATTTCAATTTTAATTCATTCTGTACATTTTCAAGTATTTTGTTAATATATGTGTGTTTTAGAAATAGTTCTGGCTCTTTTTTTGTCTTTTGTGCGTTGTGGTTAATTTCGACGGTGTTTTCTCACTTTAAATAAAATCGGGGAGCAGGATATTTCATAACAGAATATGAATCAATTTAATATAGCATCAAGCGTCGAAATGAATTTGTTGTGAGATATCCTGCGCCATGATTTTATTTAAAGTGAAAAAACACCATCGAAATTGTAGTTCAAGAAAAGAATTATTTTTTAGTTTTTATTGCATTTTTAATAAAATCGTTTAATATAATTTTTTTCATATATATGTATTTCAGTATTTTGTATGCAATTAATGTAAGATCATAAGATTAATATATTATAATGAGAATGGGAAATATTTATAGAAGCGTGTATGAAATTATGGAAGATAGAAAAATATATTCAAGTGATATTTACAGTGTTCGCTAATGCGGTAGAATATAGCACGGATATTGTGCAACATACATAAGCACTATATATTGCACAAAAATACACCCTCCAAAAATCTATATACGCACACTAGATACTATACACTCATATATACTACATACATCCTATATACACACTACACACACATACACTATATACATTATCGTCGCAAATTAGCAGATAAAAAGCAAATTTGTTCGACTTTGTCTGTTAATAACGAAGTTCGCTTTGCACTTATAATATTGCCTGCCATTGAAAATAACCTTTCGCTGAATGCTTGTGAAGCAGGTATTCCCAAGTAATTTCTAGCCACGGGAGCCAATTTCTGGAAACGGGACGCATTTTCCCTCCACCAATTTAAAATGCAGGTTTTTCGTGGTGCAACATTCTCTGCTATGTATGTTGTAATCTCCTGCGTTAGTGATACATATACATTTTGGTTGGATTCTTGTTCATCTTTTGCAATACTATCGTAAAATTCATACAGAGTTCCCGATGACGGTGACTCTGTGGTAAAAGAGAAATATATAACATACAACAGTCAGCAGAATCTCGCATAATCTTCTCATTGTTTTATACTCACCTGACGTTCGGTTTGATGGCAGAGTTGTCTCATGCATGTCGCTTGCGTCGAGGTACTCGGTCGCAACTGAATGCAATAAACTTTGAGCCGACGTTTTCCTTTCTGCGGACAACAACCTGTCTTTGACGCGAGGGTCCATGATCATTGCAATTAATAAGGGTTCGCAATCCTCTATGAAATTAAACCTGTTGTTTAATTCGTCTAATAATGTTTTTTTAAGATTTAATGTGTGACACTTATTATCTTTTCTTATAAAATCTAGCAGGGTGTGTCTTAAGGCATATATCGTGGGTATGTAGTTGGATAATGTTGGTATTTTGTCCATGGTCATGATTAGAGTCGCTTCCTTAAATATTTTTAATGATTTGGAATATTCTTCGATCGTGGACCACTCGCCACTGTTTATAGTGTCCGGCATATGTGGCTCGCCGAGAATTATATTTAATGATCGTCGTACCTCGAACAAGCGACTTAGCATTTCATATTGCGAGTTCCATCTAGTCTCGACATCGCCAATGAGCTTCAGCGTTTCGGAATTGGGTGAATCTTTTTTTTGTTGCATCCTCAATTTTTGGTCCGCAGATGTAGAGCGGTGAAAGAAAGTGACAATGTTTCTGCATTTTTTTAAAATTGCGAGCAGTTCCGCACAACTTTTAATTGAATCTTTGATAACCAACTGAAAAGAATTCGGTGCATTAAATATGAAATGTACACGATTTATTATTTATTTGAACATTTAATTATTTGTTATTGTTTATTTACCTGCAGAGTGTGCGCGAAGCAAGGGATACGCTCCCACGTAGGGCACAGTCTTACTGCTTTCACAATATTCGCCGCGTTATCGGTGATGAAAATTATTTTAATATTACTTTTGTCGAAACCCCACTCACTTAGGCTATTTTGCAATAGTTCGTTTAAATGTTCACTTGTGTGGGTTGTCTTCAAATAGTAAACTCCTAATGTATAATTATGTAAGTCAAAATTCTTATTTACATAGTGTAGAGTTACGGAAACGTAGCCGTCATTTCCCCGCGATGTCCAACCGTCTGTTGTGAACGCAAATCTTTTCACCTAATCGAAAACAGTTGAAAAATATTTATAAATTTCATCTAGAGTTAGAAAGGTATTTTAATATGGTCTAAAGCATGCTGATAGATATCAGAATCATTGGAAAAGTTTTACTTACAGTTCCGATATCCTTAGTGATGCTTTCCTTAACTTTTTCCCTTTCATTGTGGAACATTTCAGGTATTATTTCGTCAGAAAAAAGTGCTCGATTCGGGATGTCGTACCTCGGTTCAGCTATCTGCATGAGATTTTTAAATCCTGGGTCGCTTACCAGTGAAAACGGCTGACAATCGGCTATTATCATCTTCGCAATTGCGGCTGTCAATTCTTTCGCTCTTGGAGAATTTTTATCTAACATGACGACTTTCCTGCTACTGTCAGTGTCGTTCACAATATTTATATTTCCTATATCTACACTGGTCTCAGGCGTCTCCAGAGTTTTATATACATCACCATGTTGGATTTGCATATGCCTCCTCAGGGATGACGTACATCCCGCCTTTGTTTTAAATGTTTTTTTGCAGTGGTTACACATCCCTTCCTCGCGATTTAATTTTGAAAACCACCTCCACACGGAACTGTGATTTTTCCGCTGTCTCTCAGGAATGGAATAATGTTCCTGATTAATATTGGAGCTACTTTCAAAAATTTCCATATTTTCGGGATGTTGCAGCTGTATCTCGCTATTATCACAAAACTGGGCCATTCTTTCTACGCACGTCCGTTCACTATCGCTTTCAGCACAAGCGTAGCTCCTCTCAACAGCTTTTACAAAGGCAATCGCTTTACCATCTTTTGTTAATTACAAAATGTCCTTAAAATCTAATAGCCAATCAAATATTTATAAGCTAAATTCCTATTGGTCAATATATTTCCTTTCGGTTATCGATTTTTAAAAACAAGCATGACCGATCAGACGGAGACGTGGCTCGGCGAGCTCGCTTGTTTTTAAAAATTACAAAACATTTCCAATGATTCTGATATCTATCAGCATGCTTTAGACCATATTAAAATACCTTTCTAACTCTAGATGAAATTTATAAATATTTTTCAACTGTTTTCGATTAGGTGAAAAGATTTGCGTTCACAACAGACGGTTGGACATCGCGGGGAAATGACGGCTACGTTTCCGTAACTCTACACTATGTAAATAAGAATTTTGACTTACATAATTATACATTAGGAGTTTACTATTTGAAGACAACCCACACAAGTGAACATTTAAACGAACTATTGCAAAATAGCCTAAGTGAGTGGGGTTTCGACAAAAGTAATATTAAAATACTTTTCATCACCGATAACGCGGCGAATATTGTGAAAGCAGTAAGACTGTGCCCTACGTGGGAGCGTATCCCTTGCTTCGCGCACACTCTTCAGGTAAATAAACAATAACAAATAATTAAATGTTCAAATAAATAATAAATCGTGTACATTTCATATTTAATGCACCGAATTCTTTTCAGTTGGTTATCAAAGATTCAATTAAAAGTTGTGCGGAACTGCTCGCAATTTTAAAAAAATGCAGAAACATTGTCACTTTCTTTCACCGCTCTACATCTGCGGACCAAAAATTGAGGATGCAACAAAAAAAAGATTCACCCAATTCCGAAACGCTGAAGCTCATTGGCGATGTCGAGACTAGATGGAACTCGCAATATGAAATGCTAAGTCGCTTGTTCGAGGTACGACGATCATTAAATATAATTCTCGGCGAGCCACATATGCCGGACACTATAAACAGTGGCGAGTGGTCCACGATCGAAGAATATTCCAAATCATTAAAAATATTTAAGGAAGCGACTCTAATCATGACCATGGACAAAATACCAACATTATCCAACTACATACCCACGATATATGCCTTAAGACACACCCTGCTAGATTTTATAAGAAAAGATAATAAGTGTCACACATTAAATCTTAAAAAAACATTATTAGACGAATTAAACAACAGGTTTAATTTCATAGAGGATTGCGAACCCTTATTAATTGCAATGATCATGGACCCTCGCGTCAAAGACAGGTTGTTGTCCGCAGAAAGGAAAACGTCGGCTCAAAGTTTATTGCATTCAGTTGCGACCGAGTACCTCGACGCAAGCGACATGCATGAGACAACTCTGCCATCAAACCGAACGTCAGGTGAGTATAAAACAATGAGAAGATTATGCGAGATTCTGCTGACTGTTGTATGTTATATATTTCTCTTTTACCACAGAGTCACCGTCATCGGGAACTCTGTATGAATTTTACGATAGTATTGCAAAAGATGAACAAGAATCCAACCAAAATGTATATGTATCACTAACGCAGGAGATTACAACATACATAGCAGAGAATGTTGCACCACGAAAAACCTGCATTTTAAATTGGTGGAGGGAAAATGCGTCCCGTTTCCAGAAATTGGCTCCCGTGGCTAGAAATTACTTGGGAATACCTGCTTCACAAGCATTCAGCGAAAGGTTATTTTCAATGGCAGGCAATATTATAAGTGCAAAGCGAACTTCGTTATTAACAGACAAAGTCGAACAAATTTGCTTTTTATCTGCTAATTTGCGACGATAATGTATATAGTGTATGTGTGTGTAGTGTGTATATAGGATGTATGTAGTATATATGAGTGTATAGTATCTAGTGTGCGTATATAGATTTTTGGAGGGTGTATTTTTGTGCAATATATAGTGCTTATGTATGTTGCACAATATGCGTGCTATATTCTACCGCATTAGCGAACACTGTAAATATCACTTGAATATATTTTTCTATCTTCCATAATTTCATACACGCTTCTATAAATATTTCCCATTCTCATTATAATATATTAATCTTATGATCTTACATTAATTGCATACAAAATACTGAAATACATATATATGAAAAAAATTATATTAAACGATTTTATTAAAAATGCAATAAAAACTAAAAAATAATTCTTTTCTTGAACTACAATTTCGATGGTGTTTTTTCACTTTAAATAAAATCATGGCGCAGGATATCTCACAACAAATTCATTTCGACGCTTGATGCTATATTAAATTGATTCATATTCTGTTATGAAATATCCTGCTCCCCGATTTTATTTAAAGTGAGAAAACACCGTCGAAATTAACCACAACGCACAAAAGACAAAAAAAGAGCCAGAACTATTTCTAAAACACACATATATTAACAAAATACTTGAAAATGTACAGAATGAATTAAAATTGAAATAAAACTATAAAATGAAAAAAAAAACACAAAACCGAGAAAATATGAAATTTTAGTGTTTCACACAATTGTCTATAGCAACATTCGCAACACGAGATATTCGCAATTAAGTGGGATCACCTTTTCGATAGATAGGTAAAAAGTTCACCTGTTGATATCTCGAAAACGTATCCATAGAAATTTTTTTAGACCTTATTTTCGGAATCAGCGGCCCATTTTACATAAGAAAAAAATAGTGGCATTTGCTGCGGAAAATGGCTGTAAACTAGTGATATTTTCAATTGTTACCGAATATTTCTATTTAACGATTGCATTTTAATTCTTCACATTATTGATAACCATCATTTACATTCCAGTAGAAAAATATTGCTTAAAATGTTCCATACCGTTCCAAATATTTCACCTACTCAACACAGTCGCACTTCTCGAACCACGTTCAAGGCGTACGGATTTTCTGAGCCACCCGAAACAATTCGAGCTAGCCCCTTCTTTCGAGCGGCCCGAAACAATTCGGGCTATCCGGTTCTTCCGGGCGGCTCGAAACGATTCGGACTACCCGGATTTTTCAAGCCGCGCGAAACAAATTCGAGCTACCCGAATTTTTCGAGCCGCCCGGATGTTACGGATACCCGGCTCGGCTCGAAAACCGAGTCCCGGCTCGGTCCGAATTTCAAGCCGCCCGAATATTCGAGCACCCGAACAGCCCTAGGGGATACACCTATAGCAATCACGGTACACATGTGTTAGTGCGTAGCCACGTGCATGTGACGTCACGCGAAGAGAATTGTTTGGTAATTCTGGCCCTCAGATGGCGCTGTTGGCTGTGCCAAGCAGACGGCAGAATCTGCTACCGACTGCTGCCGATCTTCTTCTGCCGACATCAGGCACTGACATTAGGCTCTGCACTTCAGAGAGCAGCCAAATGCGGACACATGCGACTACGGTTCTGACGTCAGACTCTGCGCTCTCCTGCCAAACCCTGCTACCAATCTGATGTCAGATTGGACACAGATGGTTATCAGGGTGTATACAGTTTCCATGTTATTGAAAAGAAAATAGCAAAACTGATTTCAAAACATTCATGTTTTAAAGAAAAAAAATATTAATATGTATAAAGTAATATTCTATTAAAGAATATAATTATTTATTTCTGCGAAATAAATATTTTTCCAAATTAAAGATATTAGATTTATAGTCAAACCTTTCAACATTACATTCAAGCAAATATTTATTTAAAAATGATACACACTTTTCTTAAAGGTAAGTAACATCTGTTGTGCTGAATTTACATGTTGTAAATATTCGCTTGTTTTTAGCAATTAGGTTTTTCCTTTAAGAAAACCGTGTCCTACATTGAGATTCCCACTTCTGCAATTAAACAAATGTCGAATACCGTGCAATAAATATTATCTCAATACTAAAAGTAATTTTTGTTGACAAATAACAGTATAGAAAAGAATAACTTAGGTTTAGCAAATACATTTTCCATTCCAGTAGAGTATATTTTGACTTAAAATATCTGTTTCTTCAATTTAAAAAAAATGTATTTTCGTACAAGAAGTATATTTTTAAAAATATATCATTTTTTTCATTCATGAATCATGATTTAATAAATAATTACTTTCTTTTAGGAAATAATTCTTTGTAAAAAACGAGAACTTGAGTTATGATTTTCATTTCTGTAATTAATCATACATTTACATTTACGGTATTGTCTCCCTGAGGGCTCGCTGGTCGGGACCGGCGTTGAGCTCGTATCGTGAACAGAACCCTAATTCCGAGTACTCGTTTCTCGCTTCTTTCTGGCCGAAGGGGGGAGCGAGATGGAACGCTTTGCGTTCGCGGCGAGCGTGCGCGACCTGCGCGCATGCAAAGGACGGAGTGTCAGGTGTCCGAAAGACGGAGCAAGACAAAACATCATCGCGTCGTCTGTCGTCTCGTACCGTCCTCGCTCGCTTTCAGTGGCTTTCCGCTCACTCTCGTTCCATCTCGCTCTCGCCTTCGCCGGACAAGGGTGAGACAGAAGTGGTGGGGATAGTGCCACGTCCAGAATTGCCGGAACATTCTGGTCGAGAAGAGAGTTCTTGCCCCGTCGCCTTCAACGCAACCTAAACCCTAAGGCCGGCCGGTTACGTCGCAATGGAGTACTGTGCGGGGCGGGTGTATTGGCTTTGAAGGATCGTGGAGGAAAAGAAGAGGTGCGTTTCGTCTTGGGACCGTCAGTCAGACTCATCAGTAGGGCTATAACTGACGGCCCCTGCCCTAGACACACACGGGGACACAGAGGATTGGTTTTGGAACTTGTATATATATGAAATGAGTAAGGGAAATAGACTAGCGAGAAGATTAGACCTCTGGTGGCGCTCGTCGACACTAAGTCGCGATACCGTGGTGGGGCCGGGACGTCACATAGCGAAAAGCCCACATCGTTTGCACGAAACCGAGCCCATAGAGAGACTATACTGTATTTAATAAGATTTTCCTTGAGAGTATAAGTATCTTTATTGATGAACTGACTTCTAGAAAACATTAACCTATTTTTAGTAAATGTATTGTCACGTCCCGGGTGGAGGTCTTTAGGACAATGGCAATGTGGGGTTAGGAAATCAGGCGCGAATGCGAGATTCGTAACACTGAAGGTTGGAGGAAGTCAGGCTCAAATGCGAGATTCGTAACACTGAAGGTTGGAGGAAGTCAGGCTCGAATGCGAGATTCGTAACACTGAGGGTTGGAAGAAGTCAGGCTCGAATGCGAGATTCGTAACACTGAGGGTTAATGGAAGTTAGGCTCAAATGCGAGGTTCGTAACACTGAGGGTTGGAGGAAGTCAGGCTCGAATGCGAGATTCGTAACACTGAGGGTTGGAGGAAGTCAGGCTCGAATGCGAGATTCGTCACGCTGAGGGTTGGAGGAAGTCAGGCTCGAATGCGAGATTCTTAACACTGAGCGTAAGTGGAAATCAGGCGCGAATGCGAGATTCGTAGCACCGATCGACCAGGGAAAGTTTAAAAGGGTAATCGCGCACCTATGTGACACCCGTTAGAGCACTCGTGGTTTGTATTTATGACTCGGTAATTGGATTTACCGTTGCATTATTGTAAGAAGCCGCCCGCAATATTCCGTAAAATACGTCTAGCCGTATGGTCATGGGAGACCTATGCGAAAGTACGCTTGGTAAACACTATAAGGACTCTCACGTTCGCGAACTGAGATCAGCTGTTGCGGTAGCCTGTGTTGGTTTGGGGTCTTCCTAACCGAAGGATTGACACAATAATTCGAAGCGTGATTTAAAGTAAAACTGTTTACTAAATTTGAAGCACGAAAATATACCATGCACTGTTAATGCGATAGCGGTTAGGGTTTATAATAATGAGTTGGACGATAAGCATTAGCACGTAACATATATATAAATGGTGATCAATAGTAAAATATATGTGTGAACATGAAACACACGGTTATAAGCAATGAAGAATTATAATGAATGCAATAAGCAATTAGCTATAATAACAATATAATGTAATAAGCATATGATAATAGTGTAAAGCAATGAGTACTAGCAATACATAATTATAAATGTCAATATGTTTTATGAAAAGCGTAAGCAATACAAAATAATAAAAATGAGGATGATATTCAGTTTAACAATGGTAAGTAATAATCGCTTACAGTAGTTTCTGTAGATCGATAATCCGTTGAACACTGAATTGAGTTTTAGGAAAGTATAGCACAGTAAATTAGAGTAGTCAATAAGACTTGGTACTTCGCGGGAGCGGTTTCCGTAGAAGAGGACTCCGGTCTCTCGGGCTCTTGTATTTATATGATTTAGAGGAATGTCAGGTATGAGAGGTATGCGCGGTATGCACCATGACTCATGTACGAAATATGCATCTATAATTAGAACGTGTTAATGACCCATGTACGAAATATGCGTCGCAATAGGACTTCCGGGGTTTTTATTTGGGCTTCTGAAAAGGGGGTACTCAACCTATTGGGTGGGTTTTGGATGTTTTGACTGGAGAGGGATGAGAGTGGAGATTTGGAGGGTGTTTGAGAGGGGGTGAGACGTGGTCTCGAATTAAGAGGGTTTTTGGGACGAGGCACTTGTTTGAATTTAAATATGAAGGAGGAGATCATGCCTCGTAGGGCGAAGAGGGGAAGGGGATGTCGTAGTTGACCATCTCGAGATGGGGACCGCTAAGGTACATCGTCCAGATGGCCCGATGGTTGGGGAAAAGGGGTAAGAGTTGAAGTTTGGGGGATTTCGGTGGAGTTGTGGAGTGATTTATGAGGGAGACTTTAAATAATACCGCGCGAAAAATAGTGGGACGTCATAGTATGTTTCTTTGTATTAAATCTAAATGTACATTCTTTCATTTGAAGAATTTCGTGTTTGAATATATTAAATGTTTGTTAAAAAGCATTAATCAATGTTTATGAGGGAATAATGTTTCAAAACTAGTTACTTCTCTGTAAATAATACTTTTTTAAATGAATGAAAGGAAATTTTATAATAAGAATATCATATAGTTGTGCCAGCAATACATTTTATTTCAATGTATGTAGTAGAACAGTCAGTACTACATATAAAAGGTAGTGGAGTACGCGTAGTATGTATTTTTTTATATAATGTTTGTGATGAGACATCGATGGTAATTACAAACGTAGTGCTTAAACAGTCATATATATATATATATACACACACACACACACACACACACACACGCACGCACGCACACACATGTATATATAAGTGAATGAAAGAAATGAAGAAGAAATTGAATGTCATTATAGTGACACTCGTTCTCTGTGTAATATAAAATATTTTTAGTTTTTAATTTTCATTCATTCATTCATTCAAATATACTGACATATCATTTTTGTATTTGATAGTTGTACATTTTTAATTATTGTGAAGAAAATTAGTTATAAAACAAAAATTTGAAAAAGTGAATATTTCTTAATTGTACCCTTACTTTTCAAGTAAAATATAAAAAAACAAGTGCTTGTTGAGATCACTTTTACAAACACTTTTACCATATAAAATCGGCAGAAATATAACATTTTGAATCAGACAGTATGAACGTTATAAATCTTATAATCTACAAGATTTGTTTGTTTAACTAATCCCCATTCTTTGGTTTCTGAAATTTCGAATGCGTCAAGATGCAGGCAGTGTTCTATAATATTAACTTTACAATGTAGAAAAAAAACGTCACTCAAACTACTAATTATTACATAATGTATCGTAACAAACGAAATATTGAATATATTATAACTTATATTAACAATATTGTCTGATTCATAACGCGTGCCATTCACTCTTACCCAAGAGTAAAAATTATAGTTCGAACAATTCTCAAAAGGTAAAATATTTTTTAAACTCGAAAATTCTGTTATAGCACTTAGTTTCTGCAATGCAGGACCATGAGAAAGATCGTCCCGAAGCTCTTCATTGAGCACTAAGCGGTGACAAAACTGTAACTGGTGCTTCAACGCTAAACTGTAAGAAGGATTTTTTCGACTTGTTATTAATTTACTCGTCTCTTTGATTTGCTTGTGCTTCGCCTCAAAACGCATGCTTGACATTATTGATACGATGAAAAATAAAACAAATTCAGTTTCTGTATAATTGATGACACATCCCCGAGCAGAGATGAGGAAAAAATTATCTAAGTAAAAATTTTGAGTTCGAATAAAAGACAAAATTTTATTCGTTCATCGTTGAATTAAGATAACTCCGAGGTATCTTTATTTGAAGTACACACGGATGAACCAGTTTATTCGACGCGAAATTATTCCACGTGGCGAAGATACTTTTCTTACTGGAATGCCTTTCACTCTGAGCTCCGAATAACTTTGTCATCATTAACTGTATCTGTATTCGAAGTTCGAATAATTTCGGCAGGGGCCTGGGTCGTTAAAGGGCTGTCGAATGAGGCAGAGGTCCTTTACTACAGTCGCTCCACCAGGAGTCACCAATTTTACATAAATTGAAGTTCTTTATTTTATATCGCATCACTATGAAAATAACACCAATGGATTCCTGACATTCTCCCGATCAAAAGGACAAAATATGCAATTCGGACAATTTTTAAGGAAGTTTTCTTTAAATTCTGCAAACCAAATTCTCATGTAACTTCGTTAATTATAGCCCGAATTATATAAAGTTTTGTACCATTTTCATGGGGAAAACACAAGGAGTTGACCGACACGGTGTTTGGGGGTGGGGGGTGGAGTGGGTGTGTGGACCTTAAATATAAAATTGTTGCTTCGGGAATTTATTAGTTTCCGAAATATTAATAAAAAACTTTTAGTACTTCTGTTGACTTATTCCGATACCACGAATTCCACTGTCCAACTTGTTCCGGATATTGGTATTGGTTGCGGCTAGATCAGTGTGGGGGACGCGCCCGCAAGCGGGCGCGTAAAGCATGGCAGTTTGGAGATTTGAACCAAAAACTTGCGGATGCGATCCATCCTATTGTACAGGGTGGATACCTGTTACTCTACTGTGGGATCAGGAACCCCCATAGAATAAAAGGGAGCCCGGACCAGGGAACCGAACCCTAACCCCCGTACCCGGTTCGGTACTCCGTACCATCGACTAACCCGCCTAACCGGGTAACAGAATTCATCTGTAACCCGAGTAACCGGGTTAACCGGGTTAATGCGGTTACAGTAATACAGTGAAAACCATATTTGAGGCAGTGAGAGCAACAACGGACTAACCCACATTTTTTTCGAAATTGATTTAGTAGCAATAACGTATTCCAATAGCCTCTACTAATCATATAAAATAGGGGGAATTTTTTTTTTAATATGGGTTGGTCCGTTGTCGCTCTCATTGCCTCAGTTGTAACCATGTTTCCAAATAGTAATGAATTTTATTTGAATATCGGAGACTCCTTGGTAGGGCGATGCATGCACGTGAAAGTAATAAATATGCGAGATCAAGGATTATCTTGGCCGCGCCGAATTTGCGAGCGTCTGCGGACGGTCTTGCGTCTGGTTTTCGGTGCTTTGGTAGTACCTACCGCGCGCCGCGCGAACGAAACCGACTATCGACCAGATGACGAGACCTTTGCCTATTGTCTAAGGCTAAGGTATCGAAAATATACGAATGCTAGAAAATATTAAACAATGGAAGATATAAAGCGAAATGCGTACACGGCTGTACAAGATATTGAAGGACAGAGTTCCATTATGGGTGAACAATATGGAATGAAGAAAATGTATTTCTAAGGGTATTTGAATAAATTACTAGAATAAAGTACTTAAAATTAAGAGCTTATCGTCTGTCGAGTCGCCCGCATATCGACTGCTGTAATGTTTTATTACTTTTTATGAGCAACGTGGGACACCTCCGGACACGTCCTGAGTTTTGTGAAAAACCGACGCCTCGTCTTCATAATAAAGCTGTTAGTACCGGACCCGCCGGGTACCCGGGTAGACAAAAACTGGGTATCGAGATTCAAATCAATAGTACTATTTCATAACAGGCCTTCGCCCCTACCAGAACTATGTTTTATTAGTAGTCGTGAAAACCGTAAAGTCGAATGACAAACATTCATTAGTCTTGTGGGGTATAAATGAATAATTTGTTGTGCGTGAATGGAGAATTCTTGATCGGAATGCAAGTATCTGGTATGATTAGCCATTAGGAGAAACGCGTAATTGAATGGACAGGACCCGATTTACTTCATCTGTACGCCTCCGCCTGGAAGTGCGCTTCCCTCCGCTTCTGGATGGATCGGTGGTCCCCCGGACAACCGGTCAATGAGGAAGTAGGGTATATACTATATATGTATAAAGCAAGTGTTTTGGGAACGTCAGATTTTGCGAAGAGTTTATAAAAAGTTGAGACCGTGTAACATAGGAATTGCGAAAACTATTCCTATAGTCTTGTCTTGTAGCAGTCTGTAGCGGTTTATTGCTTACCGAACGCAAAAAGATTAGCTTGCAGTAATTGGAGATTAAGCCTAAAGACTTTCCTGCAATTCTGCAAGTTATTAGCCGGATGCTTTCGATTACTTTATAGAGCGAAGGAAAAGGTCCACAGTCATAAACCCGCAATAAACCGTGGCCCGCTAGCGATCCGTTTAAGGCATCATGCAAATGATTTTATTGGGGACTCACACCCGAAAAATACCGAAAGTCCCGTTGCATTTTTGGAGGCATATTTTCCCACCTCTACTCCTACGATTTGCGAAGGAGGATTTTTGTCGTGACCAATTACATTCAAGATTGTCGCCCAAAACTCCACCTTCAAGCGGATACGCCTTGCAGCAAGACAATATATAAGTACCGCGTTCTGTAACAGGAATCAGACAGTCTTTGGTATTTACTGATTACTCTATACCGACTAGTGTTCAAAGTTACAAGTCCTTCGTTGATCGAAGTTCACAGTGCAACTCATTGAATTTACAACACGTGCATACATACATACGTATATACGTTATAGTATACGTTTGTGACTTCCGTTTCTTTTGTTTCATCGAAATTTGAATATTATATGATGGAGCATCCTGTGCGTCAACATTTTTCATACGACGCCACTGAAGATAAATTAAAATGCCATATTGATGGATGCACAATAACATTATCAGTAAGTTATATCGATCAGTTAAAATATCCGTATATACCGTAAACTGGGGAAACATTGGCAACTAATTGAAATGTATTTTTGTGATTGTACTGCAAGTGTGGAAATACATAAAATTTTTATGCGTTTCCTTCTGAAGAAAATACAATGTTATAATAGAATACTTAAAGCAAATGTAAAAATGTTAGTTTTTATATTATATGTATAACAAAATGTTACAAAAAAACGTTCAATGTTTCCCCCGTTTACGTAGTAATAGTATAAAATGAAGTCCCCGATAGGCAACTGTTTGTTTGTTCGGGCTAATCTCGGTTAAATTCGCTAAACGAGTTTGCTCCGTGTACTTTAAGCTAGTTTTAAAAATATTTTGAAAGCCAGTCTTCTTTTACTAGGGGAACCATGCTGCTAATTTTACGCGACACTTACAATACCATCATCCAAACCAATATACAATTGTTACTATGTGGAAGGAAATGCGAAAAAGAAGGAGGAGTGAAAATTCATCTTCAGCATCAAGTTCAACGTCAGGTTCAACGCCAACGGCCTTCGTAATGACAAGAAAATCTCTTGTTGATGCTTGCGTCTAATTAATTACTGTAAATGGTCGACCTCTAAGTATTGTGGAGGATTCAGGCTTCCGAAAAATAATTGATCCTATACTGCAAACATTAATGCCATCTGCTACAATCAATACATGTAATATTCGCGAGGCAATTATTATTATTAAGGCACGTAAAGTGAGACACAAAATGAAAACCGAAATGAGTAATAAACTAATTTCTTTAAAAATTGATGGGGTAACCGATCTTGGATCCTTTATAGGGATTAATGCACAATATGTTGTAAACCAAAAGTAATTATAAGGACTCTAGGATTAAAAGAAATATTTGATAGAAATACTAGCGAGAAATCTGAAAAATATAGTTGTTGATGTATTGAACATATATGATCTTACCGCCGACAATATTTATTCGGTAACGACGGATAATGGTGCGAATATGTTAAAGATGATTCGTCTTTTAAAAGAAGAACAAGAAAACTGTAATGACACTAACGAGCATAGCGAGGTAGATGATGTTTTCTTCAATGAATATCAGAACGAATTTTTTTTACAGTGGGAGCTATTATTTCCCCCAGGCGGTAATAATTTTGAACTACTAGGTGTACGGTGCGTTGCACACACACTACAACTGGCAATTCTAGATGCGATAGTATTATTTGATATTAAGGAATTATTACAAAAAATACGGGAATTAATAAGGAAACTCCGCAGTCCAACCTTGGGAATTGTTTTACGGAATATGAAGCTGCCTCGACCAATTTTAGATTGCCTAACAAGGTGGAATTCCACACATAATATGTTGGAAAGATTAGTGAAGTTACAAGATTTTTGTTCTGAGATGGAGGTTGAATCATTATCCGAAGATGAATGGCATATTATTAATCAATTAATAGAGACTCTCGAACCACCGAAAATAGCAAGTAAAAAGATGTAATATGAGGAATTACTAATGGGAGATTTTTATGCGCAATGGATACAATGTCAGTTAAGATTACAAAAATTAAATAACAATTTTGCCACCCTGTTATTAGATGCATTAAAAAATCGTGAACAGGATATTCTCAACAACAAATGTGTATTATCTTCTGTTTTTTTGGATCCGCGATACAAGAACTTATTATCTGTATTAGAAAAGAATACCGCCATTTAACATCTCATAGATACGTGGAAACATTTTGAGAAACTAAATTCTGCTAATATAATTCAAACACAGGATGCAAATTCTTCCTTTTCAACATCTGATGATATTGAAAAAGTTTTATTCGAAAAAGACGCAGAGCAACAGAATGAGTCAAATGTAGCATTTAGTATTGCTGCGGCATTAAATACGTTTTTTCAAAGTCCCAGAGTAAATAGAGACCAAAATGTTTTGGAATATTGGGACAAACATAGTTTTTCCGAACTGCGAATATTTGCCAATATTGTTCACGCAGCTCCAGCTACTCAAGTGTCCGTGGAAAGATTATTTTCAGGGCTCAAATTTATACTAAACGATCAGAGATCGAGATTAAATCATGACATTTTAGATGATTATGGTTCTCCGAGCAAATGTAAATTTATAGTCTTAAGTAAATGCGCGCGCGTGTTTGTGTGTGAGTGTGTATGTGTGTACGTGTATATAATATTTATATTTCCTATTTGTTATGTATATACATGTTCATATTAAATAATTCTTGAAGTTTAAGAAATAAAGCATAAATTCCATTTTTAACAACCCTCTAGAATTAATCAATGCCGCATGCATTATGTACTCGTATATTTTAAACATTATATTTTCATTTGGTCTGAATATGTATTGCCTGTAGATTTACATATCACTGACTTGCCTTAAGTGACTGTCTAGTCTAGACAAAAATAAAACTATTTACTACTATAAAATCCACATTTTAGTTATTTTAGATCCAACTTAACGTAGAACTTATACAGAAATAGAGTGGCATTTTACTATAGCAAGTGTAGAGACTACAAAATGTGTCCGAAGGAGGTGAGAGCGTATGGCAGAAAGTCTTGTTGCACGAAATTTAAATGCTAATGGTAATAATTCAACAAAAATGAACGAAGAGATCCAATATTTTTAACACACAATTTATTGGTGTTGGAATATATTAAAAAGTATGGTATATTTAGAACAGTATTGGAATACACTTATGAATACAAACTATGCAGTGACGGACAATAGTTGCACGACATTCACGCCAAGACGGTAACACAACAAGTGAAGACGTAAGACGCATGCGTGCGCCGCGCAGTCAGAAGCCGAAGGGCCCCGACTGCCCACACGAACGGACGCGCAGAACCGGAGATACCCGAAGTTCTCCCTAAGGAGACGCGTGCATACGCGCCGCATTGAAAACGATCGGTCATTCGCCAATAGAATAAAATTAATTTAGTATGTTTATTGGTGAATTGAAATATTGTTAATGGGAACCTAAATATTAATGAATTAATGAATGCCGTGGCAACTACTGTGGATTTTATTAAAGTATTACGAATGTCTTTCACAAAAGTTTGAAAAGTATCAAGGGAGATGTGTTTTCAGCGTACTTTCTTCACTAATGTGTCTTGCTCTACATTGCAAGCAGTCCGCCATAATTTTCTTAATTTTTAATATGTCTTTTGACAAATTTTGTCGATTTACCTTATTTGACAAATTTCCAGAAATTTGTGCGAAACAAGATGCTCTGTTTATCTAATCTTCTTCGGACAACCTCCAAGTATGTGCATCCCCTTCATTTCTATCCAAGCCTGTGCGCCCCCTTCATTTCTATCCAAGCTTGTGCGTCCCTTTCATTTCTATCCAAGCCTGTGCGTCCCCTTCATTTCTAACCAAACCTGTACGTCCCCATCATTTTTATCCAAGTGCTGTGCGTCACCTTCATTTTTATCCAAGTCCTGTGCGTCCCCTTCATTTCTATCCAAGCCTGTGCGTCCCCTTCATTTTTATCCAAGTCCTGTGCATCCCCTTCATTTCAATAAGCTTTACATAAAGCTCTAAATTGCTGGTATAAAAATATATGGCAATTTAAATGCAATGCAATTTGTTACAATATATTATTTTATACATGCATGGTACAAATTTCTTGGAACTTATGCGAAAGAAGATGTTTCCCTGTCGAACCTTCTCCGGACAACTTCCACATCTACGACTCTACATAAAAAATCTATTAAAAAATTTGGCGACGTACCTTGTTAATTGAAACAACAATTCAGTCTCCTATATAGTGTAAAAACTCGTGACATTTCAAATTTGGACAACTTGCTTTATTTGAAACTTGGAAGGTTATAATTAAATAATATTGGTATATATATGTACAATGATCCCGAAAGTCGACGAACGAAACATGTGTTAGTTTCCTTTTGGCTGAAAGTGTACGTAACGTGTTACGTTTCTATGCGTGGCACAACGCGCGTTACAGGAATTCGGGACTGGTTCGAGTGGCGTGCGATAAAGAATTAAAATTCCAGAACAAGAATTAATCTTAATAGTGATTATTCAAGAAAACACTTCTAAATTGTATATGCAAACATAAATTGATGCTTTATGATACTAAAGAAATTAGTGTAATTAAGTAGGTTGCGACTCTCAGTCGGTACAAAAGAATAAAGTTGATCGTCTTGGGTTGTGACACTTGGTCAGTACAAAAGACCGCCCATTTGATCGATCGATTTAGAATAATGTAACTTAAATAGCTAATTCTGACGTTTTCTAGTCGATTGGAAGGAATTCGCTTATAGATAATGACTCTTTTGGTCGATGCAGTAGGAAAATAGAATAACTTGGGATCTAGGAGATAAAAAAGAATATGTTTAAGTTGAGAATTGTTTGTAGTTGTTTCATCGTTTCATCAGGGGCAGGGTATTGCCACCTGGAATAATCTCACTCCCTCGTTGATCAGGAATAATAATACTACCCTGAGAATAATTATTAATAACTTTGCTTCAACACACGAAAGGGCCTACGAGGCGGCTTCCAAGGCAGGAATGTCTCGTCAAACTTGGCAACTATGGCCTTAGTTGGAACATTCAACATATCCGAGGGGCCTACCAAGCGGCTTCCAAAGTTGGAGCATTAATTTAGGTCGGGATCAGCTATTAGCTTTAAATAATCCTTTGTATAAATCATCAAGTGCTCGAGTAATAGCTCGAGTGGTTGTATGAATCTGAATGCATCTCTCTGGGCTATCATGCCCGTATTTATATATATTCGGAGTATTGGGAGCGCACCAATAGGAATGGAGCTTGACTATTACGAATCAATTATTCTCCGCTCGCATGATCCGTTCTCTCGGCAGCCTACAGAGCGACTGGTTAATGCGCAGGCGCGCGTGGAATGCTCGGTTCCCTCTCTCATCGCTATGCACACATCACAGCTCGCGATCCTTGCTCTCGCCGATCCGCGGATCGACTGAGAATCGCGCATGCGTTCAATTCTCCCCCTCCTTAACACTCAATTCTCTCTTTCATTGTACTCGCGTCTCGCGGTATTCTGAGCTCATATTAATATTAACGCTAAACACACCCTATAAAAGTAAAATAATAAGAATATAATAAGAATTTAAGTATTTAAAGCTATGGATGCTCTGCATAGCTGTACGCCAATATCACCAAACAACAGTTTATGGAAGCGCTTCCATAGCTTTACGCCAATATTACAAAACAAAATTTTATTTGGTAATGTTTGGAAAATGGTACTTTGTTCAGCACAATGAAATAGTATCGGCCGATTTCTTATTCGCGATTCTTAATCCCCCAGCCCATCCCCTCCGAAATGATCCTTATCCATGCCATCCTTGACCCATCCTCATCCTCCCCTCCCCCTGATGGAAGCAGCCCAACACATTTCCGTGGTTTCTATCGAGCAATGACAATTTTTTAACAAATAATCAACGATAGGACAAGTTGATACTTAGAAATCTATAAAAAAAAGTCATTGGCCAAGAGTGGGTTAGTAAAGTTCTTCTGCAGGCACAAATGACACCATTCAAACGAGTACGGGATCCATTGATATTGTTTTTAGACCTCATTGAAGTAATATGGGATGGTAGCGGTACGGTCAGTCGATCGTAATAGCGGAGCGTCCGCGCGACGCCCGGTCCACTATTTACCACCCCACTGCGACGTTAATAGGAACCATAGCACTCTGGGGATAGGCTTATTTTGTGGAAAAAACTTCAAGGAATCTATTAATATCTATTTCGAATTTTTAAAATCACGACCTCGAGCCCGAATGTGCAAAATAAAAATTTATTTATAATTTTCAATGTTGCATAATTAATTTTTCGATCTGAAGAAAATTTAGTCAGGAAGGCCGATCCTTCCACATTAAAATGCCGTAAGAATCAACTAAATCCCACAAATAGTTTCCGAGATAAAAATTCATAAGCACCACCCATTTTCACGAAAATAGGCAAAAATCGCAAAATTCGAGGGCCTGTATTTTTTAAACAAACTCGAAATCGACAAAATGATGACTTAACCCCTCCCTAATTCCACGAGGCTTACAAGGTATTCAAGTGTAACTAACCCCCAAAATTGCCCTTTTCTTTTTTCGATAAAAAGCATAATTAATAATTACTTAAATACTTATATTCTTATTATATTCTTATTATTTTACTTTTATAAGGTGTGTTTAGCGTTAATATTAATATTAGCACAGAATACCGCGTGACGCGAGTACAATGAAAGAGAGAATTGAGTGTTAAGGAGTGGGAGAATTAAACGCATGCGCGATCCTCAGTCGATCGGCGGATTGGCGAGAGCAAGGGTCGGGAGCTGTGATGTGTGCATGGCGATGAGAGAGAGAACCGAGCATTCCACGCGCGCCTGCGCATTAACCAGTCGCTCTGTAGGCCGACTGGAGAACGGATCATACGAGCGGAGAATAACTAATGCGTAATAGTCAAGCTCCATTCCTATTGGTGCGCTCCCAACACTCCGAATATGTATAAATACGGGCATGATAGCCCAGAGAGATGCATTCAGATTCATACAACCATTCGAGCCATTACTCGAGCACTTGATGATTTATACAAAGCTAATTTAAAGCTAATTGCTGATCCCGACCCAAATTAATGCTCCAACTTTGGAAGCCGCTTGGTAGGCCCCTCGGATATGTTGAATATTCCAACTAAGGCCATAGTCGCCAAGTTTGGCGAGACATTCCTGCCTTAGAAGCCGCCTTGTTGGCCCCTTAGTTTGTTGAAGCAAAGTTATTAATAATTCTTATCAGGTTAGCGTAACCTCGCTCCGGGGAGGTTAACTAACGGACGGGCGGTCGAGTGAAAGAGGCAAGTTTAACGGGTGTTTATTTGGTCTAGAATACAAGCTTATCCGGCCAGGTCGGTGCTGGCTAACAGAGTGCGTGCGGCTTAGCCTAGACTTAGGGCTACGGCTTAATCTAGCGCGGCGGTTCGCGGGTCGGTCGCGGTCGTAGACGTGGTGCACGATTCGGTGGCGGCGCGCGAACGGCGCGTCGTGGTCGCGGTGTGCGGAGCGAGGCGTTGCGGCGGTACAGGTAGAAGTATGGGTGGTCGTTCTGGTGCCTTGGCTGTTGCCTCCACCAATGGCCCTGACCAAGAAGCCTTGAGCCCGTTCGCCCAGTGGGTAAAACCCTCGGGAGAAACGGAGACTATAGAATGTCTTCCGGAACAGACAACGTCTGAACCTAAGATTGACAGTGGGAATCGACTTGCGTCTAGAGGTCGGCGAACTTGCGTTCCTCTAGGAGCCGTGGAAGTTGGGGAATCCAAAAATACGCAGTGATACAGCTTGTGTTACAAGAGATCGCTGTGAGAGCTTTGAGCGTTCGCCTGTAACGCTCGTGGTAGACTCTGCCTGACGGGCCCGCTGCGCTGGCCTATAAGTGGTGCCCCGACAATTTCGCGAGCGAGAGTGCCCCTCGGTGCGAGGCGCGAGTGGTAGGGGGAAGATTTGTGTCCCACCGTAAACTCGTTACATTAGTAATATTATTCCTGAGCAACGAGGGAGTGAGATTATTCCAGGTGGCAATACCCTGCCCCTGATGAAACGAAGAAACAACTACAAACAATTCTCAACTTAAACATATTCAATCTCCTAGATCCTAAGTTATTCTATTTTCCTACTACATCGACCAAAAGAGTCATTATCTATAAGCTGATTCCTTTCAATCGACTAAAAAACGCCAAAATTAGTTATTTAAATTACATTACTCCAAATCGATCGATCAAACGGGCGTTCTTTTGTACTGACCAAGAGTCGCAACCCAAGACGATCTTTATTCTCTTGTACCGACCGAGAGTCGCAACCTATTTTCTTTAGTATTATAAAGTGTTAATTTATGTTTGTATGTATGAATTAGAAGTGTTTTCTTGAATAAACACTATTAAGATTAATCCTTCTTCTGGAATTCTAATTCTTTTTCGCACGCCACTCGAATCAATCCCGATTCCTGTAACGCGCATTGTGCCACGAGTTGAAACGTTACACAAGTTTAAACAAAATCCGAATCATCGAGGGAACAAAGTGATCGAGTTGGCGTGGAATGACCCAATGGCTATTTATTTAAGAACACTTAATTCTAATAATAAAGATAAGTTAATATTCCTTACAGCTACGATTGGATACGTTTTATGCTCTTCTGTCTTTTGTATCTATGCTATACGACTATATACAGGGTATCCCAGAATTGAGGGACATCCCGCACATACAATATCCTGATGCAAAAAGATATCGAAAAGTCCTTAACCGTTTTGGGATTCGAGGTTTCGTTTTCGAGATATTAAGAAAAAATCCCGACCAATCAGAGCGCGAGCCTTCCGCTGGAGCTCCCGCGCTAGCGTGGCCGCGCGCCGGGCCGCGCTGCGACTACGAACAAGCAAGGCGGCATGCATCGAAGGAAATTGCGTAGAATGGCAAACGAAAAAGACGTAACAAAAAAAGCTAACCTTTTGCCATGGTTTGTTTGCCATTTAAAATGAATAAGGAATAAAGGATAAATGGATGAAAATTATGTGTAACGTAAAAAGACGAATACACAGTTTTTTTTAGAAGAATCGAAAATAATTATTTGGAGTGTGTTGCGGCCGAAATCCAACGCGCCGCTTCGCGTTGATTTAAATGTGCGTGCGAGAGAGTGTAAACATTGGTGACACGCCGCCGTTCGGACGGTTACGCGCGTCACCCGTTTTTGCAGGAGATTCGAGCGGGGATCTCTTCCTGGAATTCGGCCGTTAGTTCCACGAACACCTGATACACAACAATTCGCTCTCGCACGCATAGTTCTCAAAAAGTCTTGTCGCCCAGCGACCCACGGTTTACTTGACCGCACGAAAACGGCCCTTCGAGCCTTCGCGCCCAGTGCATTGTACATAGTTGTACATACTTTCTGTTTCGTGTTACTTGCGTGTGTTAAGTCGTGTTTGCTCGTGTTCTTTTTCTGTGGAGTGACCGTCCTCGTTGTGAACGACGCCCACTCGGCAAATAAAACAGTGTCCGTCAAGCCGTTGGAGTGCGTCCCTTCCCTGGCCAACCTCAGCGGTGATCCCCAACGCCTTCACAAGGCAACAGTTTAAACAGAGTGAAAGGATAAAGAACACGTAAATTTCACTATTTAATAACGTACAAACGAAAAGGTAATGCAACAGGGAACGAGTAAAAAGTGATCGTAGTTCGTTATTGTCATAAGAATCGGTAATTCAATAACGGCCAACACTGTTGTTGATAATGAATAATAATAAATCCGTTTAAAAACTGCGAAGAAAAATTTACGTACGGAAATTTGGAGAAATATCGCCGGAAATAAGCCATAGCCTGCGTTAAATTGAAAAAATATTAGTCGCAAATTATGTAATTAAAACTCACCCTTTCGGAAATTCACCTGCAGCTTGAAAACCTGTGACACTAGGTCACTGAACCGAACCTGGTCATTGACAGACGCTCCGAGTGCATAGCTGATCTCAGGTACGTGACACCATCCAAAGTTAAGTGTCGCACGTCAAGTGCGTCCGGGTTAATGTACCGAATATTCACTTCACTGCACACCTACTAACACTGGTCACTTAATTTATTTTTCATGGAACGTGTCGTTCCAACTTTATAAAAATTGGTGGAAATGAATTTTTACTTGGCGTTCGGAGCCGTGGGTATTCCCGCGCAAATTCTCACGCTGCAGCACTTGCGTCCCCGTTGTTCGGGGGGTACACCCAGAACATCGCGTAATACTCTTGAACAAAGAACATTCCTGCGACGTGATTGCTTGCTGACTAACAAGATTTTTTCCAAGCGACTTCTTCTACCTCCAAACAATTTCTCTCGTTCCATTATGAGTTGACACCCACCAGGCCAAGAGGCTTCAGGTAAAAAGAAGCCAGCAAATTTTCGAAACACGCGTGCTTCGGCGAAGTGCAACGAACGGACTATCGTGCACTTTTACAAAAGTCCGCGTTTCGTCCTTTTCCTGCCAATGTACCCATTGCTTCGAGGTAGGCAGCAGACACCACGTGTTTCGGTTCGAAAGGGTCCGAAGAGAAGAGAAACAGAAAGTCTTCGAGTTGCTATAAAGAAAAAAATCCTGTTTCCTGTTTGCCTTTACCGATAACCTGAGTTCACGTGTGCTACGAGGCGAAACCAACTAAGCCATAAATTACCCAAAACTGTGGGAAACCGTTGTCTACCGTCGACTAGTGGGACAATACGGTCATAAACCGCGACCCTAGCGAAATGCTCTGGCCGATCAGCCTGATTAATTTTTGGGAACTAGCAATTCAAGAATATTATTCAGCACCAATACGGCTCGCGAAGAGATACAGGGAGAAAGAGAGCATGTAGTTCGCTGACTGCGCGTAGTCCCGCCTGCTTCGTCCTACTTTCAAATTAAAGACGGATTCCTTATCTCTCGAGTATAAACACGCGCTCGAAATTCAAAACAAAAGCACGCGTCGACGTATTCCTTGCGAGAAACGGTGGGCTTGAAGTCCGATTGGTCCTAATTTAACCAATCTGCTCTGCATCCCTCCCAGACGGCCACTGTTCTGAAGAGGCCCTCTTCACAGCAATATCTCCACCCCAAGGCCCACCTTCTCTCGCACGGAATACGTCGACGCGTGCTTTTGTTTTGAAATTCGAGCGCGTGTTTAGACACGAGAGATAAGCAGCCCCGATTGGTCAGTTTGGGACCAATCGAACTTCCAGCCTATCTTCTCTCGCACGGAATACGTCGCCGCGTATTGTCCCTGAATTGAGGGACAACCCGGGGCATGCTTTATCCTGATGCTAGAAGACATCGAAAAATCCTTTACCGTTTCACTTCGAGGTCCCGATTGTAAAAATCCGAAAAAGTACTACTACATTCGCTGATATGTTTTCTGTAAATTAAGCTTATTTCTCTAGAGTAACGCAGCTGATATTAACGTCGCAGTAAGCTGTTAAAGACAATAGTGCGCCCCGTCTCAGGTAAAGCAACCGCGCGCGATTACAATCAGCTGACCGTACCGCTACCACCCCATATTTCTTCAGTTAGGTACAAAAACAGGTCGACAGAAGAATTACAGGAGAATTTTACTAACCCACTCTTGGCTAATGACACTGTTTTTTATAATCATCAGATTTGTCAGTTCCAGCTTGTCCTTATCTTGATTATTTGTTGAAAAATGTCATTGCTCAATGGAAACCACGAGAAGGTGGTGGGTTTTTTCCATCAGGAGAGGTTGAGGATGGGTCAGGAGGCTGGCATGGATAAGAGTCAAATGACGGGGTTAGCGGTTGGAAGTAAGAAGGCAGTCAAAAGTACTTACATCGTGTCCCAATTTCAATAAAACACGAGTCATGGAGAGAAAGCAGTTATCGATTTGCCATGGAATTATGTGAGTGTATGTTACTCACTTTACTAAAAACAAGCACTTACTTACTGGCATTATTAATGTACATTCTATTGCACTACACTGCTCAATTTCTCACTCACACACTCACTCACACACTTGTATTATTTATGTACACTCTGTTGCACAATACTACTCACAATAAATGTTCAAACAGGTCTCCTCCTGTCTCTACGCACTTTTGAAGCCTTCTGATGGAGGAATTGCGAACATTCTCGCACAACCCTTGTTCTGTAATAGTTTCAAATGCCGCGATTATCCGTTGTCGTAATTTTTCTACGGTATCAATTTCAATGGATAGACCTTTTGTTTTACATACCCCCAGAGGAAGAAGTTCAAGGGAGTAATATCTGGAGATCGTGGTGGCCAATCTATTGAACCATCACGGCCTATCCAACGACCCGCGTAGGCATTATTTGAAAAGTCCTTGACAATATTCGCATAGTGTGGTCCAGCTCCATCTTGTTGGTACCACATGTTCCGCCGCACATTCAATGCAACATCTTCCAAAAGAATCGACACATCGTTCTCCAAAAAATTTAAATACGCTTCACCTGTTAATCTTGCTGGTAGAAAGAAAGGGCCCAAAATGTGATAACCAATTATCCCAGCCCAAACGTTGAGGGTCTACTGAGTTTGAAAACTTCTGATGGTAGTTGCATGCGGATTATCATAACTCCACACATGTGAATTTCTTGTGTTAAAAACATCTTCTCGCGTGAACGTACTTTCGTCTGTCCACAGAATCCTTTTTAAGATGTCTGGATTTTGTTGATACTCGTTCAAGAACCATTGACAAAATGCCAATCGAACTGGCATGTCGCGAGGCAGTAGTGCTTGTACCCGGCGCTGGTGGTATAGATACAATCCTTCTTCTTCTAAAATTAAATGTGCCGTCGATTTCGGTATTCCTGATCTTCTTTCAATGTCAAGCACACTTACAGTTGGATTTTCTTCCACGAAATCGATCATTGCTTCCTCATTTTCCGCGGACTCGTTGCTTCTTGTTCTTCCCCTCGTACTGTTATCTGAACGAAATTGAGCATTCCTTCTTACGTTCCATATCAACCCCATCATTATTTTTCTTGTTATGGGACGCCGATTGGGATACTTCTCATTGTATGCGCGTACAGTAGCCACGACGTTGTTGTCACAGCTCCCGTACACCACGAACATATCGTAATATTCTTCGTTGGTATACAGTGCCTGCCAAATGTACGATGATAGCTCTGTTAAAATCCGTTTGCTTTCGCTCCAGAAACAGTTCTGACTGTCCCATGTCAGGTATTAGCAGTCGTGCCCCCACAACGTCCTCGAAGGTAGGTACATTATTGGTCATTTCAATATTTCAAAACTATAAAGGGATTGGTTGTGGAAGGGATAGACAGGCGAAGGAACGGTGTCGGTTAGGCGAAAACGTTATAATCATTTCGTTATAAAATTTATTATGAGGCTAAGTCCAGAAATGCAACACGGGCGTGCTATTGACAGAGCGTTTCGTTTCTATCCTCTCCGCCCTTCGTTTCGTTCGTAAAACTCATTTGGTTTACTAAGGGGTTAATCGGTATACTGCTTCATTATCGGGTGGAACAACATGGTGACCGGGGCGCACTGTTCTGGACCGTCAAATCAGAGAACAATACGGTCATAAACCGCGACCTTCTTTAGACTACGTTGGCGATCAACGCAGTTAGTTTTTACGATTGGTCAGAAATAATGTCGAAGAACTAATACAGAAACGTGGGAAGTCTGGTAATCGAAAGAATTAAGGTACATGGCCGGTCACTGGTGTTTAAAATGTATGACCGGGCCTTCTTACTTTCAATCGTTAACCCCGTCATTTGACTCTTATCCATGCCATCCTCCTGACCCATCCTTAACCTCTCCTGATAGAAAAAGTCCACCACCTTCTCGTGGTTTCCATTGAGCAATGACATTTTTTCAACAAATAATCAAGATAAGGACAAGCTGGTACTTACAAATCTGATTATTATAAAAACAGTGTCATTGGCCAAGAGTGGGTTAGTAAAATTCTCCTGAAATTCTTCAGTCGACCTGTTTTTTGACCTTCCTGAAGAAATATGGGGTGATAGCGGTACGGTCAGCTGACAGAAATCGCACGCGGTTGCATTACCTGAGACGGGGCGCTCCATTGCCTTTAACAGCTTACGGCGACGTTAATATCAGCTGCGTCACTCCAGAAATAAGCTTAATTTACAGAAAACATCAGCGAATGTGGTAGTACTTTTTCGGATTTTTACAATCGCGACCTCGAAATGAAACGGTAAAGGACTTTCCGATGTCTTTTTGCATCAGGATATTGCATGTTCCGGGATGTCCCTCAATTCTGGGAGACCCTGTATGCAATTTAATTACCTTTAATTTAAGTCCGTCTTCTTAAAAAATTACCAAAATATTCATCGAGCAATATCTCAAAAACGTATCCATAGGATTTCGTCTCATGTCGATTTTTGAGTTTAGGGGGTCATCATACATAAGAATTTCATGACGGAGTCCAGATCAAAAATAATTTTTTGGATTTTGTAAACTAGTGTAATAAGGCCATAATAGCTGCGGGGTCGTACCCATTTCACTAGCATTCATGTATAGAGACATGGTCGCTCAGTGTGCCTATGGGTAGAGGGGGAAGGGGAGTTAGTTTCCAGACGCGACCGCGTCTGTTAATTTACAGTGGATCTGTGCGGTAATGTAGTATGCTTTTGTATGGTAACGCAGAGGGATTTTATTTTACCGTCGGTCGGTATTAGTGGGTTCGAGTCCCCGTGGGACGTTACAAACGCAAAATATGTAACGGTTTCGTTTCTGTTGCGTTCTGATGCGTGTAATATAACGTAAAAGCACTTCTTATTGCTTGAAACCAATATGGGGGCATGTGTTGTGCTGTGAAACGCAAGGAAAACACGTCGCTAAGGACTGGAGTTTCAGTGACTGTGCTCCTCACGTGCCTCGTTCCCGTTTCATGTACCACTGCCCAACAGGCATTTTGATCTGTAACATTCAATAGTCGTTTCTTATAGACGTGTGTGCGCTGAACACGAATTCGCAAACCGTTCCTCGTCATCACCCTCAGTTTTCGAGAAATTCTATTTTGAAAAAAGGCAAATTTCAACATTGTGAATCTTTCGTGTTCAAACAGTAATAGTTATTCGATATAATAGTTACAATGATATAAGTTATTATTGAATTATAAACATTTAAATATGTTTATACAACGATCAAAGGGAAAAGGATACCCGAAATACACAAATTTTTGCAGATATCTTTCTATATATTTCAAAAACTAAGGGTCTAGGAGAAAATTTGACCACTCCACACTATGCAGCAGACATTTTTCCTCCAGAAAATGTCAACGGAAGTTGTAAAACACCTTTTGTTTTCAATACACAAGCAGAAGAGTTTGGCACAAGGCGCTAGATGCGCCGAATATCACTGCACTGTTCGGTTTGTGCGGAGCACGTTTGCCAAACTGTGTGTTTTACCACTTCTGTTGATTGTTTCCGGAGGAAAAATGTCCGCTATATCGCGTGGAGTATTCAGATTTTCTCCTAGACCCTTAGTTTTTTAAATATATAGAAGCATATCTACAAAAATTGGTGCATATCGGGTGTCCTTTCCCCTTTGATCGTTGATTACGCATATTTAAATATTTATAATTCAATAATAACTTATATCGTTTTATTCGTGAGGATTCATAGAATAATTTGACCGAACAAGTAACCGAATAACTATTACTGTTTCGATACAAAGGATGTTCAAATTTGAAAATTTGCATTTTCTTTTCAAAATCGAATTTCTCGAAAAATGAGGGTGACACCAAAAAATTGTTTGCGGATTCGTGTTCAGTGCACGCAAGTCTATAAGAAACGGCTATTGATTGATACAGATCAAAATGGCTATTGGACAGTGATACTTGGAACGGAAACGAGGCGTGTGGGGGCACAGTTACTGTACCTCCAGTCCTTAACGATGTATTTTCCCTGCGTTTCATAGCACAAAACATCCCTTCATATTGGTTTCAAGCAATAAGAAGTGCGCAACAGAAACGAAACCTTTACATATTCTGTGTTTGTTAACATTTTGGTATTTTCCACTAAAATTGCGAAAATTCAAGGCGAGGTTCAGAACAGAAGATATTAACCGATCGAGCTGAAATTTTACACATGTATCACTGCCACGGGTGGGCAAGTTTTCCGCACTATTACGATGCGGTCCGACGAAAAAAGTGTTTTGCGCTACACCCTAGTGGGTATACTGGTCATTGAACAACGTAGGGACTTTTGGTTATTGACATAAAGGTTAACAAATAATTACATTTTCAAATATTTATTGAAGGATTTATCTTATTTCAAATGTTCCAACTGTCTTCCAAATCCTACACACTTATATTCTAATTTATCGAATTAAAAGAATTAATCACAATTCCGTAACATATCAAAGTCAAGTATACAATTTTACTGTTTTGTTATGCTGCGTTTATAACAGATTGATACCTGGTGATTTACATAACCGTTACAGATAACGACAATTCTATGAAACAATAAAAGTAAAATAGAATAGCGGAGGATGCTGTTTCTTAATTTTCGTTGTTAGCAAGATTTCTTTGTCAGTTTTTTAGGTTTAAGTTCAAATCGCCACGGTTTAATGATATTCGATTAAGCTGAACCTTTACACATCACTATATTAAATCAAATAAAATAAAATTAGGGGGGGGGGGGGAGCACGGAAAATTTGAATTGTTTTAGTTAGTAAATCAGTGGCACCCTAATATCCATTGTTGTAGGTCATTCTGTTATCAATACACAAATGCGCAGATATCGCACAAAACACAGAATTATATCACCCCCAAAAATGAAAAAATGTCAGTTCTCTTGCTCTAAAACGTTTAAAGAAATTTAAAAGGAATACAAGCTTACCCGCACTGGACACACCTTACATGTAGGGTAAGGGCAGGTAATATGGAACGGCACGTAGTATGGAACTTCGTAAAATTTCGATAACAAAATAACGAACTCTTCAGGCAATGGTGTATACTAGATCCCTCGACACAATAGACGATGATACTGGCAATTGAGCACTAGTCGGGCATCCATCATTGAAAGAGAAACATTTATATATTTCGTGGGGTGTAAGAGTTTCTGAAGAGTGCATCAAACAGTTAAATATTCTTCTTACTATAATTCTTAATTTCTTGTTGGAACATGTGTGTACGTAATATGGAACATACCGAGTAACGTAGATGAAGTTGATAATGATGATGACGACGATGATGTGGAAGGTTTATTTTGCTATGGCACTTATAAAAATAATAGACCCAATGTATTCACTGCTTTCAGTGGGCACACAAAGACTGTGGGGCTTTCGACGTATTATTCGCGTGCCCAACGTGTAGGAGACGCAGAAAGCACAAATAAATTCCAAGAATGATATATATTTATTTATTTGTATCTTCTACTTAATAAATCTTCATTTTTAGTAAAAAAAAGTAAAGAGTTTTGAGTTTTCATTACAAATTTCATAGGTGTTACATATTGGGACCCATTTTTTCGAACAGCTGATTTTCACACTTTTCAGTTTTTTTAGTATAATTGCACAACAATTGGATTTTTTTAAATCATATTTGTAAATATGATTTTGCATTAGTTTCTTCGTCCCCTCATGTCAATTTGATTAAAAAAAAAATACAAATTCCCCTACTTTTGACAAGCTTTTGAAATCAGATATTCCATATTACCTGCTTTTACCTTATTCCTACCTATAGCCGGACAGCCTGTATAATACTTATTATTACAATTGATTATGATAAGTAATTTTTTTTTATAAATTATTGAATTTAGTTATTAATTATAGATTATAATAAATTGACCATTGTCACGTCCTGAATTGCCGGAACGTTCAGGACGAGAGGGAGTTTTCTTGCCTCGTCGCCTCCGACGTAACCTAAACCCTAAAGCCGGCCGGTTACGCCGCAATGGAGTAACTGTGCGCGGCGAGTGGATCAGCGTTGGCCTCCTCCTTTGAGCTTTTGTTTGGACGTAAGCCCCTTCCTCCATTGGGACGGCATGCCTCTCATATTTTGGGATCGCCAAATATTGCAGTGGCAATGATCTATGATTGGAAATTGATTAAGGACTTTATCTTTTATGCATTGTGGTCAACCGGGACTCTCGCGAACATGACCACGGCACGCTTTGTTCGCGTATATTATTCTCGTTTCACCGTTCCATGATATTTTTAAATTTTGTGAAGGTATTACCTCTAATATTGTGCGAGGACTGGAGTACTGGTCGCCAAATTTTCCTTTTCGCAGTTTTATTAGGACGAAGACTGAGTCGCCCGGTTTGAAGATCTCTTCGTGTATGTGTCGATCGTAATATTTTTTATACTGAAGCTTTAATTGGTCTAGCTTCTTCGCTGTAACGTTTTGCAGTTCTTGCACCCTCGTACTTAATTTCGAGAGGTAGTGATTATATGTTTCGTTTTGAAAATCTTCGGGTACCGGATTCCGGCTGGGTACCCGAGCTGTTATCCCGAATACTAACTCGTGTGGGGTGTAACCGGTGCCCTCGTGGACGCTGGTGTTATACGAGAACGCGGCCAAGTCGATCCATTCGTCCCAGTCACTGTATCTATCGATGAACATTTTTAAATATTCGGTCAAAACGAAATGCGATCTTTCTAAAGAGCCATTAGTCTATGGGTGAAAGGTTGTGGTTCGGAATTGTTGGATTTTAAATTTCCGTGCTACTGCTTTCATGAAATTGCCAGTAAAATTTGCTGCTTGGTCGGTGAGGATGGCTCTAGGTGCTTCGAATTGTCTGATCAATTTTTTAATGAATGCGCCTGCAATCTTTATTGACGTGGATTGTTAAAGGGGCTCGCACACGAAGTATTTTGTCAGTAAGTCTTGCGTGGTTAGTACGTAGGTGTTGCCTGCTCTTATAGTAGGCAGTGGCCCTACTATATCTAGTGCAATTTTATCACAGGCGCGTCCAGGTGTGTCAGTGAGGATCATTGGTTGCCTGGTTTTAACACGGACGAATTTCTTCCGTTGCCAATCCGCACAGTTCCGAACGTAGCTTTCCACAGTTTTCTTCATGCCTTTCCAAAAATAGTGGTATCGAATTCAGTTATATGTCTTCGATACTCTTTTATACCCGGCTAATGCGGATGCGTGATTCTCCGTGATTATATTTAGCCCTTTCGATTCCTCGAGGCCTCGGATTAGTTGTAAACAAATGGTGACGCTGATTTCCTCTTCGTCGACGACCTCGAGGGCATCCATAATGATGTCCTGCCAGCTTAATTGAGCAATGTTGGCCGTCTACTACGTCTTTAAGGGAGGAAAGGGCTTCGCCCCATGTTGAGGTCGCCTGCTACTGTTAGGATTCCCATTTCCTGCAGATGTTTTGCTCCATCATCGCAAGTTTTCCCATCGACGCTTAAGAAGAAAATTAGCGTTTCTTTGCGTAGGGACAGTGAGTCGCGAATGGATGGCGTTATTCTGATGTCTTGATCAGAGTCTGCCTCGTATCCTGCATTAAGGGAATCGTTGACATCGATTATTGAAGAATCCGAGTCTGATGTTGACTCGTTTGTGGCATTGGATTCCACCTCGGAGTCGGGGTCAACCTGTTCCTGTGGCGTTAGCGGTCGCGGTGTCGAAATGATCGAATAGGGGGTACGTGACTGTTCCCTTTCTTCTTCCTGATCCTCCTCTCCTACACTACTCATCGTTTCTAGTAGGTTTTCTGGGGAGAGATCTGGTGGCGTTACTGTGGGTGTCGTTTTTTGACGTACCGTTCGGTACGGCTCTATCCTGATAGGCTTTGCTCTTTGACGGGTGCTAGTCGTGGGTGTTGTTGCTTTGGTGATTCCAGGCCTCTTGCGAATATTTGGGTTTTGCGTCGGCCAGTCCACCCAGTCACCGTCAGTTTCTTTCCGCGGTCGTATGGGGCATTCCTCTACTGCAGGGCGATTACGGGATAAGGCGTCGGCAAACTTGTTGCTCTTCCCTGGTTGACAGCGAATTTCGTACTCATATTCTGCTAGTTTTAGTCGCCACATAACGAGGCTTGATGTTGGGTCCTTTACCTTATGTAGCCAAATCAAGGGTCGATGGTCGGTGTATAAAATAAATTTCCTTCCATAAAGGTAAGATCGGAGGTATCCGACACAGTAAACGATTGCTAATAATTCCTTTTCTATAGTTGAGTAGTTTATGTCCGCTTTATTCAGGAGGCGGGAGGCATGAGCAATTGGTAGTTCCTTTCCAGAGACCGTTTGGCTTACAAGGGGAGTCCACGGTGAGGTAGTCATCGATTTTGATGAGCCTTGGCACGATGGATCTATGTCGAAAATAAGTAAATACGTGTCCGAGCGTTTCTGCCATTTGGTCTTAATAACAGAGATAATTACATGTAAATTATTAAACATTTCATAGCGCCAATGGAAAACATAAAAGCCATAACCTTAATTTAAGAATATACCGTGGAGCGTTCAGTAAGGCGTCGCCGTGGCGTTCCTGCGGTCGTGAGTTCGATTCCGCCTCTGTCTAGATATTATTTTCATACTTTATTTTTTCACACATTATTTTTTCCACACTGTATGAATAGTGAGAAAAAAAGGTAATGGTAGTAACGTTCACTAATTCTTTTAAATGTATAAATACAATTATTTTTTTTTTTTTTTTTTTTTTTTTTTTTTTAACGTGGGGAAATCTTCAAAAGACACCCCGACACCTCCAGAGGGGAATCCCCCGAGGGCGCCAGGGTAGTGTGGGATTTTTACCCACCAAAACCCCACGGCCACCATCGCGCGATGGGGTACCACCGGAAACTTCGAATAAGACTTCGCAGTACTGTTCCTGAATAATTAATATATCCATAACATAAGAACTATTATATAATAACGAGCGGTAATCTCGAAAAATTAGCATCCCAAAATTAATATCAGTACACAATTCAACTTACAGTAACGAAATGAGATATATATTTATGTTTTTACGTTTCCATTATCTGCAGCTCTCCGGGTGATATTGGTCATAAAAACATTCGAAACATAAAATGTTTCTGCATGCAGCACACTTTATAAATCCTGATTTGCTACATCTACAATTCGATCGCCTCAGGTCTGTTGGAAAGCAAACTTCATTCACATTTGCGAACACAGACCTTGACGGAATTAATTTTGACGCGAACCAGGCGTATTTAATCATATCTTCAAAAATTGGAGCAGACAGTTGGTGGTGTATAAGTGAATGACTTTTAATTGCATCTTCCCTCGAAGATAGATGTTCATTCTTTTGCAGAACATCGACCGAATTTTGTATCTTTTTAATAAAATTTTTCATCTGCCTAAAGAAATAGACGTCCAACGGTTGACAAAAAGGCGTGCAGTGTGGGGGAATAACTGCTATTTGGGAGCTGCAGTTCCCTTCCTCATCCGTGAAAATACTATTTATTTCTTGCAGATCTGTCTGACCTCCCCACGAATCGAGGAGTAGCAAGAATTTCTGGTGCCCACAATACTCTTTCATGACGTTGGTCAGAAACGTCATAAAGTGATTTTTTGTTAGTTTTCCAGATTTGGAGGCTGTTATATATACATTTTTGTATCTATGTGTTAAATTTTGGATGGTGGTGGCAACGCGAGGGCCAAAAGTTCCTTTCGCTTCTTGCAAGCAAAAGAAAACTTTCGGGAGGAGTTTTCCAGAAGCGGAGATGGTGTACTGTACTGTATAACTATGCGTGACCTTATTGAAATCTCCAAGAAACAGTTCTGTCATTTTTTCTCCCTTGTGAGACAAAACTCGCTGTATGTTCATTCGATACTCACAGCCACTTTGGTCCGTGTTTAACACGAAATCCGGATTAAAATTTGGAATTATTGTTGAAGTTGTTTTTTGAAATTCTGCTGCTATCTTTAAAATCGTGGGCAAATCCAAAGCATTCCGCGATTTAATATAACGAGTCGCTTTCCTCTGGCGAATCGAATTCTTCAATTTGAATTTGCTGACCCAACCGTGCGATGCGGAAAACGAAAAATTTTCCCCTTCAAATTGCATAGCCGCTTGAGTGGCCCATTGCTGCAGCATTCTTGTTGTAACAGGCTGTTTTTGTTGCCAAGCTTCATGGAATCGGTCGAGAGTCCGTTTATTTATCATATTATGTTTTTCCATTACTCCTCCACCGCTTTCAATTTCTGTTCGCCATCTATATATACGATTTTTGGAGTCAAGTGAGCTACCTCCATTACGACGTATGGTCTTCAAACTCCATTTCGGATGTTCCCTGACTAAATTTACAATTTTAATTTTTGTGTCCAGCGGTATGTAATCGGATTTTATCGCTTTGCTATCCGGTTCATATTCGACGTCCATATCTATTTCATTGTCAGATGAAGTGCTCGACGCTGAACTTGCACTTGAAACGGCTCCTGGCACTATATTTTCTTTATCTTCTCCTGGAATATCTTCGTTACAGAAAAATAATTCCTCTTGTTCGTGAAAATCCATCTCTTTTAATACTTCGATGATAGCTTTAGCCATTTTTTCGCCTATAGCTATCGACTTTTCCGATACGGGTTCTTTCGCTGGTCCTGTGATAATATTCAGTGACTCTAAAATTCCGCAACAAATTTTGAAGCTGTTCGCAATCTCGTCTTTGTCATAGGAGGCCAGAAACGCGTAGTCGTATTTTCCATCTTCGATGGTTTCGGTGGAAGCTCCACTTGTTAAAGCTTTCACTACTGCTTGTCTCGTTGCCATTCTGTAGACACCACTTTTCTATTCACCGTTAGAAATCGCACGTTTCCCAAAACTTTGAGAAAATTAGAATGCTTCTTGTTGCCACTGATGCAATGCCGGTGATTTCGGTGGCTTATGGCTTGTGTTTCTTTTGTTTTTTTACAAACAATCGACAAACGCATGCTCACTTGACTCCAAAAATCGTATATATAGATGGCGAAGAGAAATTGAAAGCGGTGGAGGAGTAATGGAAAAACATAATATGATAAATAAATGGACTCTCGACCGATTCCATGAAGCTTGGCAACAAAAACAGCCTGTTACAACAAGAATGCTGCAGCAATGGGCCACTCAAGCGGCTATGCAATTTGAAGGGGAAAATTTTTCGTTTTCCGCATCGCACGGTTGGGTCAGCAAATTCAAATTGAAGAATTCGATTCGCCAGAGGAAAGTGACTCGTTATATTAAATCGCGGAATGCTTTGGATTTGCCCACGATTTTAAAGATAGCAGAAGAATTTCAAAAAACAACTTCAACAATAATTCCAAATTTTAATCCGGATTTCGTGTTAAACACGGACCAAAGTGGCTGTGAGTATCGAATGAACATACAGCGAGTTTTGTCTCACAAGGGAGAAAAAATGACAGAAGTGTTTCTTGGAGATTTCAATAAGGTCACGCATAGTTATACAGTACAGTACACCATCTCCGCTTCTGGAAAACTCCTCCCGAAAGTTTTCTTTTGCTTGCAAGAAGCGAAAGGAACTTTTGGCCCTCGCGTTGCCACCACCATCCAAAATTTAACACATAGATATAATAATGTATATATAACAGCCTTCAAATCTGGAAAACTAACAAAAAATCACTTTATGACGTTTCTGACCAACGTCATGAAAGAGTATTGTGGGCACCAGAAATTCCTGCTACTCCTCGATTCGTGGGGAGGTCAGACAGATCTGCAAGAAATAAATAGTATTTTCACGGATGAGGAAGGGAACTGCAGCTCCCAAATAGCAGTTATTCCCCCACACTGCACGCCTTTTTGTCAACCGTTGGACGTCTATTTCTTTAGGCAGATGAAAAATTTTATTAAAAAGATACAAAATTCGGTCGATGTTCTGCAAAAGAATGAACATCTATCTTCGAGGGAAGATGCAATTAAAAGTCATTCGCGTCAAAATTAATTCCGTCAAGGTCTGTGTTCGCAAATGTGAATGAAGTTTGCTTTCCAACAGACCTGAGGCGATCGAATTGTAGATGTAGCAAATCAGGATTTATAAAGTGTGCTGCATGCAGAAACATTTTATGTTTCGAATGTTTTTATGACCAATATCACCCGGAGAGCTGCAGATAATGGAAACGTAAGAACATAAATATATATCTCATTTCGTTACTGTAAGTTGAATTGTGTACTGATATTAATTTTGGGATGCTAATTTTTCGAGACTACCGCTCGTTATTATATAATAGTTCTTATGTTATGGATATATTAATTATTCAGTAACAGTACTGCGAAGTCTTATTCGAAGTTTCCGGTGGTACCCAATCGCGCGATGGTGGCCGTGGAGTTTTAGTGGGTAAAAATCCCACACTACCCTGGCGCCCTCGGGGGATTCCCCTCTGGAGGTGTCGGGGTGTCTTTTGAAGATTTCCCCACGTTAAAAAAAAAAAAAAAAAAAAAAAAAAAATAATTGTATTTATACATTTAAAAGAATTAGTGAACGTTACTACCGTTACCTTTTTTTCTCACTATTCATACAGTGTGGAAAAAATAAAGTGTGAAAAAATAAAGTATGAAAAAAATATCTAGACAGAGGCGGAATCGAACTCACGACCGCAGGAACGCCACGGCGACGTCTTACCGAACGCTCCACGGTATATTCTTAAATTAAGGTTATGGCTTTTATGTTTTCCATTGGCGCTATGAAATGTTTAATAATTTACTTGTAATTATCTCTGTTATTAAGGCCAAATGGCAGAAACGCTCGGACACGTATTTACTTATTTTCGACATAGATCCATCGTGCCAAGGCTCATCAAAATCGATGACTACCTCACCGTGGACTCCCCTTGTTAGTATTCCTCCCACTGCATATTCGGAAGCGTCTGTAGTTTCAGCGTGACGTGAAATTCCTGTTCAAAATTCGGGTACTGCAGGATCGGTTCGCTTTGGAATGCCGATCTCAGGCAATCGAACGCGGTCTGTTGAGAAGACCCCCACGTAAATGGTGTGTCCTTTTTTAGTAGCGAGATCAATGGGCGAGCCGTTCTAGAGAATTCTGGGATAAACCTTCTGTACTATCCGGTTAATCCAAGGAATTCTTTAATTCCTCCTGGTATGCGAGGAGCCGGGTAGTTCCGGACGGCTTGGATTTTCTGCTGCTCTGGTTTCACGCCTTCCTCAGTGGTTATGTGTCCCAAGTATGCAACTTTCTTGTGCAGGAACTTACATTTGGAAAGTTGGAGTTTAAGGTTCGCCTCTCGTAGGCGGTGGGTGAGCTTTTTAAATTTGATTGGGTGTTCCGTGAGGGAACTTGCGTAGAGGACGTCCAAGAAGACGAACATTTCCGTGCCCTGGAGCCCCGTCAGTGTGTGGTCCATTAAGCGTTGAAAAGTCGCCGGTGCATTACGAAGTCCGAATGGCATCCTTACAAACTCGTAGTGTCCATGAGGTGTAGAAAATGCCCCGTGTTAGGTGCATCTTCCACCTTCATCGGTATTTGGTGAAATCCCGAAGCGAGGTCAAACACGGAAAAGTATTTGGCTCCTCCTAATTGGACCAATATCTCGTTGATATTCGGAAGTGGGTATGCATCGGGAACGGTCTTTTTGTTGAATTCCCTAAAGTCAATTACCATTAGCCACAGGGGTTGCCAATCGGGTCCTGGCTTCTTGTACACGATCCAGATGGGTGAGTTGTAGGGCGACAATGATGGTTTTATAATTTCGTTTTCCAGTAACTTGCGTACTTGTTTGCCGATTTCCTTCTTGTGTAGTGGAGGGAAGTGATATTGTTTCGTATTGACAGGTGCTGGGTCCGTCGTCTGGATCCCATGCTGGATGGCGTTCGTATGACCTAACTTCTCGCCTGGTAGATGGAAAAGGTCATGATACTTTTTTATAATTCCTTGAACATGGCGCTTTTCCTCCGGATTCATATGTTCCGTTGAGATTAACTGAAGTATTTGTTCCGCCCTTGAGAGGGTTTCCTCAGAATTGTCCGGTTCCGGCGTAGCCGCAAGAGACTCAGAGGAGTATTGGGAAAGGGTTGATTTGGCGTAGTGCGCGGGGGGTGAGAGTGAGTGGACCTTCTCGGGTGCCTCGAGATAGCAGATCGACGGATCCGGGGCTAAGAGGGACGTATTAGGACCTATTAGGTCGGGGATGGGGGCGATATCTGTAGGCATCGTAGTCTCTTTTGGTCGTTTTGGTTTGGATTCCAGAATTACTCTTTCGAATTCCTCTAATTCAATGGTGGGTATTGTGACTGTTGTGTCTATCTCGTTCGAGTTTATTATTTGGACGTATGCCTTGCCGTTCTGATTACGGACAAGTGCGTTACCGGCGTGAATTCCCGTGTCTAGGTCTAGCCGGGGTAAATACTCTTCCTTTACATTTGGGTTAGATACGTTAACGAAGAAAGTGGTTTTTGTTCTCGCGGGTAGCACGACTCGATTCTTGTTTACAAATGGAATGGATTTTCCGTGGAAGTCCAACTGCTTTGTGGAATAGTTTATTGCGACATTCCTTTCTATTAGGTATTCTAACCCTAGTATTCTTTGGGTTTTGATCGGGAAGTCGTCTTCAACTACGTGGAACGTGACGTCGTTGCCCAAAAGGATTATCTTGATTGTTCCAAGGGAGGAGACAGAGTCCTTTGCGATGCCTCTAAATAGCACTTGCTTCTCCGTATCGACGTCTTTGAATCGTTTTATGTCTTGAACTTTAAATAAGTTCACCGCAGAGCCGGTATCGATCATTAATTCGGGCATCGTCCCGAAGTCTGAGGAGTGAATTATCACAGATGGGACTTTACCATCTGTATTTAATTGCGCGGTGGCGATTCTAGCAGAGGTATTTCTGTTTCTGCTTGATGCCGCGTGAAAGATAAACTCGTGCCTGATCGACGACCGGTCTTACTGCGCCACACTCTTGTGATGGGTTAGGATCACAAAAGATCACTTGAATCTTTAATGGTAACTGACGCGTAAGAGATGTATTTTCAACAGATACAGATGTACAGTAAATGCTATTGAAGCGTACACTTATAGAGTATTTTGCTGAGTTCTAGAGTTATGTGACTCTGATTACAAGTGATTGAGTTCTGCCATTCTGGTGTCGTGGTCCCTCGCAGGAAAACTAAAATTGCCCTCTCCATGGAACTTGTCGAAATAGTGGTGGTTTTAGGAGGAGTGTCGAAGACAACTGATTGGTGTAGGCGTGTCATTAAGAACAGTGGTGAGGGTGAAATAGCGCGAGAAAATCTAACTCCCTCCTGCGGGTTGGGAACTGGTGAAAAAATGCAGGTATACGCGACGCGGATTTTGGACCTCGGTGTGGTGACCGCGCAGCTGCAATAAAAGCGCATCTGTTTGCTATCCTAATCCCTCGGAACTTTCCAAATTGGCTGCATTAATAGTCACAATCAGTAGACTTACAATTGCGTTTAATAAAAGTCCCGAGTTTATGGACGAGGACAGCGAGATAACGAACGCTGCTCATAGGGAAAACCCCTGACCATCGGCTAGACTATGGCGTAGCTCCTCGCAACACTGCTTGTATCATTACTAGACGCGCTGCCGCTTGGCCCGTTCCACGGTACGCATCCATAGTTTTCCGTGGGGGCGGGGCGTTTCCCGAATCCCTTTCCCGGCAGGTTCTAGGGTTTTGGTCGTTATTATTGAACATGCGTTTCCTGCACTCCGAGATCAGATGCCCGGGCTTCTTGCAATATCCGCAGATTCGTAACTCTGTATGTCTTGAAGGAGGAGCTCGGTTTTTATCTCAGTAAGGGAGTAGAGGTTTGAGTGCTTGGTGCCCATATTCCGCAGCGCGGTTTGGAGGGTACCTCTCGGGAGGTTGGGAGGCTGACCCTTAGTTGCCTCCACAGGACCGTGCGTCGTCACCTGTCTTGTTGCAGAGTTAGCAGGTTAGTTTGGGAGCCTTCTGCTCTGAAAATCTGAGACGGTCCCTGTCAATCTTCTTGTCCACGAGAACAGCCAGATCGAACGCTTCATCGAGCGTTTCGAAGTGGTATTGTAGTAGCCTCGTTCTTATATAGGGTAGAAGACTATCGTCGAAAGAGTCTAGGCTAAGCGATCTAGGTCATGAGGGTGATTTCGTGCGAAGTCACGGTAATATTCTCTGTCCTCTTCTAAAATGTCGAATCAGAGAACTGTAACGCGTGAAATGTACTCCAATATTTATCCTTGGTTCCTTTAATAACGTTGGCAAGTTCCCTACGATAGTGGTCCGACGTTTTAGCAGGGGCAAAGGTAATTTTAAGTTGTTTGATTAAGTCATTTACAGAGTCAAAGATCCGATCCTCAACGGCCAAGTACGCATGGTCTTGCAGCTTATTTCGCAACAACCTCGCTAGCTGGGGTTCAGGTTGCGGGGGAACCAGAGCCTTAGCCCTATTGTAGGCCCTCGCGAATTCCAAACAGGTATGTTGTGACCGTTAAACTTTGGGACCGTTTCTACAGCGTCTTTCAATTTGATCTGGGGCGACGGACCCTGGTCCATAATATAATTATAATTTGATACCGGTTTCCTGTCGAAACGGGGGGAACCTGAAGTGACAAAATTGTTTGCCGTTGGTGGGAGTGCAAGAAGGTTTTCCATCATTTCGCGGATGGCCTGAATTTGACCGGAAAGACCTTCGAACGTATTGGGTTTTGGGTTTACAACGAATTTCGCGTGCAAGCTCTCAATTTCAGCTTGTTTTTGCCGTAACAATTGCACCCGCTCCATTAATTCGGCGGTTGCGGTGTCTACAGCGGTAATGGAAGGGCCCGCGTCTTGGTCCATTACGCAAGGGTTGTCGGTTTCGCCGTACACGGACATGAATAATTTATCCGTCTCTACTTCTCTTAAGTGGCGTTAGAAGTGTTTTGATATTTTCGGCGTCCGGAAGCCGTTATTTAGAAACCAGGGTGCTCTATACCCGGGTAGGAAATATCGAATTCGTTGTAGCACCTATTCGAGAGGAGGTAATGTTCTGTGCACACGACGTACCTGCTTATGGGTCGCGTTCGGTGTAAGAGGTTATTGTACCGATGGCAATTAGGGAATATATAGGTTGATTGGTAGTAATGATCCTGATGTATTTCTACCATCTCTATTGGATCCAAATCGAAGCAGGTTAGGCAAATATCGGCGCCTTCCGTGGTCATTGCTACGCCCCCAGAAACGCAGATCAACGCATTCATATATGCCGAAATGCTCTGTAATCTGCGGCTCCGGTAAGATAGTGCGCCCCGCCGTGGGTGTTGAATGCACATGCTAGGTATTGGGATATTGTGGGTGCCGTATGTAGAGAGAACATATTGTCTGTTAACGGTAAACAAACATCCCACCGCTGTCACCAAAATTATGTCACGTCTTCGGTGGCGGTGTTTAGGACAGTGACAATATGGGGTAGTATGGGAAAGGTTAGGCACGAAAGCAAGCTTCATAACACAAGGCTTGATAGAATTTTAGGTACGAAGGCAAGCTTCTTAGCACAAGGGGAGATGAAATTTTAGGCACAAAGGCAAGCTTCGTAGCACAAAGGGAGATGGTATTTTTAGGCACAAAGGCAAGCTTCGTAGCACAAGGCAACCAGGGAAAGTTAAGCAATAAGCGCGCACCAGGGTGACACGTTAGAGCACAGGTGGCTTGTATTTAAGGCTTGGTAATTGGATTTACGGCTGCATTGAAATAAGAAGCCACACGTAATATTTCCGCGAAATATGTCTAACCATATAGTCGTACAAGACCTATGAGGAAGTAAGCCTTGTAAACACTGTAAGAAATCCCGGCGTTCGCGAACCGAGATCGGCTGTTAGAGTAGCTTGTTATGAAATGGAGGTTCCGTAACCGAAGGATTAATACAATAATTAGAAGCGTTATTTAAACTAAGAGCGTTCATTTATTTTTACGCATAAGCATATGCCATGCACTGTTATTTCGGTAATGGTTGGTTAATATAATAATGCGTTGGATATTAAGCATTAGCACAAAAACATTTATATAAATGATAATCAATAGCGATATATATACAGGGTCATCCGTTAAAACTGCAACCTACGCGCGCGCGAATAGACGAAAATGGCAACACCGCCTCACGGACGCATTCCACTACAATCATGCATCGGCCCGGCGTTCGGAGGGTTACCAGCGACCGCTGGGCAGCGGTGATGCCCAAGCTTTGAAAATATATACATATATATATATACAGGGTGTCCCAGGGAAGACTGGACAGCGGGATATCTCCTAACGTATTGGAGATAAAAAAATAAAAAAAATATGGAATTGTATGGTTCGATGGGGCCAATTTATTAGCGGAGACGATTTTTTTTCGATTATTATTTTAAAAGATACGACGGTCAAGTTCTGTTTTTTAAATAGAACTATTTTTTTTTGAGGAGCTGACTTGATAGTACGTTCCAAGACAAATTCAATAAGCTTTAATGTATACACTTGATTTCCACTGGTTTTTGAGATATTGCGCTTGCAAATTTACTGGTTTTCACTTGAAGAAAACCCTCTGGAATAGCAAGGACCGGGGACGGTCTTACTGGCGCCACGGGTGGCATTGCCAGTTGAAACAGATACCTACCTGCCAAAGGTCTACGCCAGGAATGGCAGGCCCAAAGGCTGGACAATTCTTTTCCGTCAGAAATGCTACCTAGGTAGGTACATTGCGGTGTCGAGAAGAGCACCGTTACTTTTATTTCGCACTTGCTTCTACGCTCGATGGCCGGTTCTTTTGGGAGGGATGCAAGCTCGATTGGTTAGGTTAGGAGGTATGAAAGTTGCTAGACTAAATTTCAACCACAGGGAGCAAATTCTATTAGAATTAATCGGTTTTGCATCCCTCACAAACGGCTGCTCTGTTGAAGAGGCTCTCTTCACAGCAATACCTACTCCACAATGCCCACCTTCTCTCGCACGGAATACGTCAACGCATGCTTTTGTTTTGATATTGAAGCTCGTGTTTATACTCGAGAGGACCACGCGTCGAAAGGGGGCTACACCTTTTCTTCCTGTGTCTCTCCGCGATGAGTATTGACGGTGGATTGTAGATGTCGGGATGCCAGTTATTGAATTCAGGAGACAATAGAAACACTTTATTGCAAAACACACATGTACTATAATTAAAGTAAATCGTATTCCTTTCGGGCAGGAGTCCTGATAATGATCGAACTTGCGCCCCACTTCGCGCAGAGCGATTACACGGAGGGTAGTCGGGTCACACACTGCACAAATGATACAGGGTAATTCTGGAGCAACGCCCGTCAAGGAGATACGGTCTGGTACCCCGTGGCGAGAACAGCCCCTCGCAGTGCCTCACCCGATTTTCATGGCTTTCGACCCTCGAAGGGGTTCGAGTGCCTATTAAGAAGTGAGAAATCTTCGACTTGCGCATTTCTCATCAGATCTTTGCGAAAACGACATCCATCGATTCCTTATGTTTCGCCGATGAAACTGACACCAAGAACGACGTAATTCGGACCATAATGAAGGAAATTCTATGGAAAATCGATTTATTTCATTTCAAGCTGACTTGACTTGGTTAAAAATAGTTCGATTTACATGAAAGTTGGTATGATTTTAATCGACGGAACGCCAGGAATCCATTGGCGCCACTTCCCCTTCGATACGATGAAGAAAAGAAGCAAACATTTGAAATCCTGAACATTTCTCACTTCTTAATGGTATTCCAAACCCTTCGAGGGTCGAAAGCCAGAAAATTCAATGAGGCACTGCGGGGTGTTTTCCTCGCCACGGGGTGACAGGCCGCATCCTTTGGCAGGCGTTGCTCCAGAATCACCCTGTACCTGTACTAAAGGGAAGTAGGAGAATATAACTCAATTTTCAACTTCAATAGTCTTTTATTTAGCACTTCCTTCTACGCTCGAATGGCCGGTTGAGTTCCAGCTAGGAAATAGTGGGTGATATAAATTTTTTCTTTGATCATAATAATTCCTTATTTGCATATTATAACCATCCTCTGCACAGTACTTATTTTTACCTTTGCTCGCACGACGTATGGGCTTAACAATGAAAGGGTTAAATGTCCAGTTTTGTCTTTTTGGTATCAATTAAATGCGTGTACATGAAATCGGTATGTTTTTACATAAAAAATATTTGTGAGTTTTTTGAAGCAACTACCAAGTAGACCTGGTTGCGTTCCATGCGAACCCGACAATATCAGTTCGTACAATAGCGGAAAATTGCGACTTATCCACACCGACTGTAGAGCGTCGGCCGCTCTTAGGGTGTCGCGTTTCAAATTAATGAAAGGGCCGACGTATTGAAAAGTGTTGTTCGCAAAGTGAAACTGTTTCGACTGTGTACGAACTTGAAACTTTATTGTAATATAAGATACATGTCGCCCCCCATAAACAATCTCGTTCAACAGAATGGAGCGTGTAGGTGCGGTACGGAGGCTTGGCGCCGATTACAAACACGCAGAAGATTAAATGAACGCAACGTTGTGACGGTACGTTACAACTTATGAACTAGTACCTTATGTCTAAGAGTAAAACATTGGTACAACTTTATGTACAATGAGGAGATTACGTATCTATCGGAAGCGGCGCGATGCGCTTCACGCAATGCGCCGATGACGCCGTCGTCACTTGGATGCACAGTGGACGAATTGATTCCTGTGGACGGACACGTTTCCTTCACGCTTTCCGTCGTTGTGGATGATGCTCAGCAGCCCTTTTGGCGTTGGCTGCTGCGTTGACCAGGACGTTGTCCCTGGCGAATGAAATGTTCTGCTGAATGTCGAATTCGCCAGTCCTTGCGTTGGATGCAGCGCCCTGTGCGCTGCTGTCTCCAGACTGTATTGGCGAAGATGCAGGATCCACTCTGGCCGTGTGGATGCGGATCAAGAGCCTCGTGGCACGAGATCCGGCTCGAAGGACCAATTTATGTAGAGCGTCGGTCGAGCACCATGGCGATCTTCACACGCGGCGCGGAAGGACACATACATGTTCCTATTCAGATGAGCGACTCAACACCGACAGTGCATAAAATCGTAAAGAAAAATGGTTTGGAGCCGTATAAACTATTTGATAGAGATTTTCGACTACGGATTGAATATGCGATGCGGATACTGCTGAAAATCGAAGACGATGCACAGTTTGTACGAAACTTAATGATAACGGACGAATGTACGTATATTTTATACGAAGGGCATAACATGCTATCAAAATAAGATAATAACCAGTACCGCGACACGGTTTTTATGTGGTGTGGCATTTTCAATCAAAAAATATATGGACCTTTTTGTTTCGAAGGAAATGTAATAGGACCAACATATTTAGAATTTCCGGAAAATGATGTGGATGATATTTTACACGACATGCCACTTGCTGAAGCGTAAAATTTATGGTTTCAACAAGACGGTACTGCAGCGATGAGGAGATGACTGGACTCATCATTTCCCAAGCAATGGATCGGTCGTGGTTTCATGAGGACAGCATTAGAGATTGCAATCGGGTAAATCGGTTAAAATTTTTTTTCACTGATAACTTAGTAGATATCGACGGAATTAATGAACCCATATATGTGCTACATTGCAATAGATAATTTATCGAATTTCCGATAAAAATTTGGCGAAATACCCTCAAACTTTGAGGGTATTTCTCGCGATTTACCGGTAATTCGCCAAATTTTTATCGGTAATTCGATAAATTATCTATTACAATGTAACACATATATGCGTTCATTAATTCCGTCGATATCTACTACGTTATCAGTGAAAAAAAAATTTTAACCGATTTACCCGATTGCAATCCCTAATGCTGTACTCATGGAATTCGCATTTCGGGCGGCTGTCCTTCCACGTGGCCTCCGTCATTAAGAATGCAACTTAATACACATTGGCAAAATGCAGATTCTACCCCCTCTAACATCTCGGCCGGCACATTTTGACAGGCTTCAATGATTCATTGTGTCAAGTCCGCGGTGTTCTGGACTGGAGTTTGAAATACTTTTTGTTTCACATATCCCCATAGAAAAAAATCGCAGGCCGAGAGGTCAGGGGATCGTGGTGGCCATGCCACTGTTCCATTGCGACCGATCCAGCGGTTGGGAAATGTTTCGTTCAGCCATCTCGTTACGATATTAGCGTAATGCGCCGGAGCACCATCTTGTTGAAACCATAGGTTCCGTCTTTCTACCAGTGACATATCGTGCAAAATATCTCCGAGATAATTCTTCAACATTTCTAAATACACTACTCCCGTTACATTTCCATCGAAAATATAGGGTCCATATATTTTTCGATTGAAAATACCACACCATACTAAAACTGACTGGCGATACTGGTTATTATCTCACATTCGTGAATTTTGATGGCATGTTAAACCATTTGTATAAAATATACATTCGTCCGTTACCACGATATTTCTGATAAACTCTAGATCCTCTCCGAGTTGCTGCAATATCGACATCGAAAATTCAATCCGTGGTCCGCAATCTCTAGGAAATAGTTTGTGCCGCGTGCTCGGTTTATACGGCTTCAGACCATTTTTCTTTACGATTCTCTGAATTGTCGATTTTGACAAATCGCAATTTGCCGCTATCTGGCGAATTGAGGTTGTGGGGTGGGCGTGGAATGCCGCCACAACATCAATTTCTTGCTCCTGCGTGTAGGTGGTCTGCATATTTTTTTTTAATGCATGTACACTCCCCGTCGCTTCGAATAGCTGGCAAATATTTTTTATCTGAAAACATTCCGATTTCATGTAAACGCATTTAATTGATACCAAAAAGACAAAACTGATTATTTAACCCTTTCATTGTTTAGACTATACGTCGTGCGTGCATGGGTAAAATTAAGTACTGTGCAGTGGTGAAAGGATCATTGCGGAAGGATCAAGCTTGCGGCTTGATCGAACCGCACCGCCGTAGCGACAAGGGTACACTCGTGGCGCGGGCTCCCGGTCGGTAGCGGCGCCCCCGCGGACCGGGGCGCCGTAGCAAAAGGGTTAAAGATTCAGTATTTAACTGTATGTATTTCACTAAATGAAAATAAAGACTTACCGTTTGTGGACTCGGTGTTGGTCGATCTGGATGTCGTCGGTGGAACTGTACACTTACTAATCGATATGATAAGCGTCCCTCACCACGTATAAGCACTAATTCCACTTTATCTTTTATAGTCAAATGCATTTTTCGACTGGATTCATTCGCGCCAAAGAACTGGTACGTAATGTCTAATGACTTCTGATCCACAGACTTTTTCCTAAGTCTGAGGAAAATTTGTCAGAAGATGCCATTGGCCCTTTCGAAAGAAAGGAACTTCTTCCTTATTGGTTGGAAATATCCATGTAGATGGTTAAAAGATGCAAAGGGGAAGTTTTTATGATCAACGAAAAAAAATTTATAACACCCACCATTTCCTAGCTGGGACCCATTCTGGTCATCCGAACGTAGAAGAAAATACGAAATAAAATACTACCTATTCCGTCTTACGGGATAAAGGAGAGGCTAGCTCAGAATGAAGAGAAACTCATTGAATGTTTAGGATTGGCAATTTAGTATTTTCGAGGGACAGTTCTTCAACATCTGTTGCGTTTCTACTTAGAAAGCAATCAAACATGCTGTCTTCTTGGCTTTCGACACCTTTCGCTCTGAGTTAATACATGTAGGTAGTGCTGCGTTGGTGGATGGTCGCCTCAGTAATTACGGATCGGAACGTACCGTTGTACCTGGCCACCGGTTCGCGGGACATTTCAGTCATAAACCGCGACCATGGCGAAACACTCCGGCCGATCAGATCAGCGTGTTTAATTTATGGGAACCAGATGTGGCATTTTTCTTTTCCCCTAGCTAAACTCTGTACGTTCGGCAGGCCATAACCCGTGCCCCGCTACAATATAAATAAATTATAATGATGTCCTCAACGCTGACCGTGACGAAAATTAATCTTCTGGTCCACACGATGACAGAAAAAAGATATTCCTATGTTACATTGAAGAATGTTTCCCTGGCAGCTGGGGTAGGAAACTAAATTACTCTGAAGAAGTGCCAGTACGTCTAGCGGTGAGACACAGGAAGAAAAGCGGTAGTCCGCTGACTGCGCGTGGTCCCGCTTGCGTCGTTTTCCCTACAAATTTGAGACGGATCCTTTATCCCTTGAGAATAAACACACGTTCGAATTTAAAAACAAAAGCACGCGAGACGGTATTGGGTGCAAGAAAAGGTGGGCCATAATACCCCGTGGCGAGGACAACCCCTCCCCCCCCCCGCAGTGCTTCACCCGATTGAATGGCTTTCTACCCTCGAAGGTGTTGGAGTGTCTATGAAGAACTGAGCAATCTTTGACTCCCGCATTTCTCTCAGATCTTCGCAAAAACGAGGCCAACTGATGATTCCTGATGTTTCGCCGATGTAACTGACACCAAGAACGACGTAATTCGGACCATAATGAAGGAAATTCCATGGAAAATCGATTTATATCATTTCAAGCTGACTTGACTTGGTTAAAAATAGTCCGATTTACATGAAATTTGGTATGATCGTCATCGGAAAACATAAGGAATCCATTGGCGCCACTTTCATATCGATACGATAAAGAATAAAGAATTTCTTACTACGTTGTAATAGATACTTCACATTTTCACCCCATGACTGTGGGACGCCGACCTCAATTCGCTACGGTCGGCCGAGGGTTCATACCTGTTTCAGAAATAAAATAATTCTTTATTCTTTATCGTATCCATATGAAAGTGGCACCAATGGATTCCTTATGTTTTTCCTATGACGATCATACCAAATTTCATGTAAATCGAACTATTTTTAACCAAGTCAAGTCAGCTTGAAATGATATAAATCGATTTTCCATGGAATTTCTTTCATTATGGTCCGAATTACGTCGTTCTTGGTGTCAGTTTCATCGGCGAAACATAAGGAATCGATGGATGTCGTTTTCGCAAAGATCTGATGAGAAATGCGCAAGTCGAAGATTTCTCACTTCTTAATAGGCACTCGAACCCCTTCGAGGGTCGAAAGCCATAAAAATCGGGTGAGGCACTGCGAAGGTCTGTCCTCGCCACGGGGTACCAGGCCGCATCTCCTTGACGGGCGTTGCTCCAGAATTACCCTGTATCTATTTAAGAAATAAAGTAATTCTTTATTCTTTATCGTATGGATATGGAAGTGTCGCCGATGGATTCCTTGGGGGTTTCTGATGAAAATCATTACAAATGTCGTGTAAATCGGACAACTTTTACATACGGAATACAAATAGCTTGTGTCAAAGAAGTCCGATTTGCATGATATTTGATATGATTTTCATCAGAAAAACATAAGGAATCCATTGGCGTCACTTCCATTTCGATATGATGAAGAAAAGAATTTCTTAATACGCTGCAATGGATATTTCACCCTCGACTGCGGGGGCTCGACCTTAATTCGTTACGTTCGGCCCAGGATTCATACCTTTTTTCCGAAAAAAGCCATAAAAATCGGGTCAGGCACTGCGAAGGGCTGTCCTCGCCACGGGGTACCAGGCCGCGTCTTCTTGACGGACGTTGCTCCAGAATTACCCTGTATCATTTGTGCAGTGTGTGACCCGACTACCCTCCGTGTAATCGGTCTGCGCGAAGTGGGGCGCAAGTTCGATCATTATCAGTACTCCTGCCCGAGAGGAATACGATTTACTTTAATTATAGTACATGTGTGTTTTGTAATAAAGTGTTTCTATCGTCTCCTGAATTCAATAACTGGCATCCAGACATCTACGCTCCTACAATCCACCGTAAATACGCCTCGTAGAGAGACACGGGAAGAAAAATGGTAGCCCGCTGTTGATACGTGGTCCTCTCGAATATAAACACGAGCTTTAATATCAAAACAAAAGCATGCGTCATCGTATTCTGTGCGAGAGGAGGTGTGCACTGGGGAGGAGGTATTGCTGTGAAGAGGGCCTCTTCAAGAGAGCAGCCGTTTGTGAGGGATGCAAATTCGATTGGTTCTAATATAATCTGCTCCCTATGGTTGAAATTTAGTCTAGCACCTTTCACACCTCCTAACCTAACCAATCGAACTTACATCCCTCCTAAAAGAACCGGCCATCCAAGCGTAGAAGCAAGTGCGAAATAAAAGTAACGGTGCGCTTCTCGATACCGCAGATGTACCTACCTAAGTAGCATTTCTGACGGAAAAGAATTGTCCAGCCTTTGGGCCTGCCATTCCTGGCGTAGACCTTTGGCAGGTAGGTATCTGTTTCAACAGGCAAAGCCACCCGCGGCGCCAGCAAGACCGTCCCCGGTCCTTGCTATTCCAGCGAGTTTTCTTCCAGGGAAAATCAGTAAATTTGCAAGCGCAATATCTCAAAAACCAGTGGAAATCAAGTGTATACATTAAAGCTTATTGAATTTGTCTTAGAACGCACTATCAACTCAGGTCTTCAGAAAAAATAGTTCCATTTAAAAAACCGAACTTGACCATCGTATCTTTTAAAATAATAATCGAAAAAAAAATTCGTCCGCGCTAATAAGTTGGCCGCCTCGAACCATGCAATTCCCTATTTTTTAAATATTTTTGTCTCCAATAGTTTAGGAGATATCCAGCTGTCCACTCTTCCCGCGGACACCCTGTATATGACCGGACCCAAACGGGGTCAAAGTTTTTAGTTTTTGACCAAGTTTGGCGACTTCTGTATATTTTCATCAATTTTTCATATTTCACTTTTCATTATTATATTTCATTTTTCATATTAAGCACATAAACATGTGAAATAGTGTTATATAACTAGTAGCGAAGCGGAGTATCTGTGTTTCTATTTTTTGTCGTAACGCGGTTGTAGTGAAAGAGGAACATATTTTGATTCAAGAGCCAATTGGTCCAACAGCCATTTTGATCTGTATCTTTCGATAGCCGTTTCTTATAAATTTTGTGCGCTGAAAACAAATCCGCACACCGTTGGTCACCATCACCCTCTGTTTTCGAGAAATTCGATTTTGAAAAAAAATGCAAATTTTCAACTTTGAACATCTTTTGAGTTCAAACAGTAATACTTATTCGGTTGCTTGTTCTGTCAAATTATTATATGAACCCCCGCGAATGCAACGATATAGGTTATTATTGCATTATTAACATTTAAATATATTTAAACAACGATCAAATGGAAAAGGACACCCGAAATGCACCAATTTTTGCAGATATCTCTCTCTATATATAAAAAATCTAAAGGTCTAGGGGAAAATCTGATACCTCCTTGCGATGCAGCAGAGATTTTTCCCTCGGTAAACACCAACAAACGTGGTAAGTCGCGTTTTGTTTTCAATACCGTAACGAAAGAGTTTGGCAAAACGTGCGGCGCCGACAGTAGTGGCTGTCGCTGAGCGGTAGTGGGTACGCCCGCCGCTGTTGGCTTCTGTATTGAAAACAAAACGTGTCTTACCACTTCTGTTGATGGTTTCCGGAGGAAAATGTCTGCTGCATCGCATAGAGTAGTCAGATTTTCTCCTAGACCCTCAGTTTTTGAAATATATAGAAAGATATCTGCAAAAACTGGTGCATTTTGGGTGTCCTCTTCCATTTGATCGTTGTTTAAATATATTTCACTGGTAATAATGCAATAATAACTTGTATCGTTGGATTCGCGAGGGTTCATAGAATAATTTATCAGAACAAGCAACTGAGTAACTATTACTGTTTGAACTCAAAAGATTTTCAAAGTTGAAAATTTGCATTTTTTTTCAAAATCGAATTTCTCAAAAACAGAGGGTGATGGCGACAAACGGTTTGCGGATTCGTTTTCAGCGCACAAAATTTATAAGAAATGGCTATTGAATGTTACAGATCAAAATGGCTGTTGGACCGGCTCTTAAACCAATAAAATATATTCCTCTTTCACTACAATCGCGTTACGTCCAAAAATAGAAACACAGATACTCCGCTTCGCCACAATATATAAAACACTATTTCACGCGTTTATGTGCTTAAATAATATTTTCTGATGCTCAACAGTGAAATATGAAAATTTTATGAAAATATACAGAAGTCCCCAAACTTGGTCAAAAACTAAAAACTTTGACCCCGTTTGGGCCCGGTCAAATAGTGACTGATTTCAAAAAATTTTTTTGCCTCTATTTGTCTTCCCCAGACGCACTTTTCCGCACTAGGCTGTTTCGAGTTTCGATAATTTGATTTTTTCGGCCCACCCTATTTGGTAGGTCGTAGAGAGGGGGTGAGACGTGATCTCGAGTTAAGAGGGTTTTTGGGACGAGGGACTTGTTTAGATTTACATATGAGGGAGGAGATCGTGCCTCATAGGGCGAAGAGGGGAAGGGGATTTCGTACTTGACCATCACGATATGGGGACCGCTAAGGTACATCTTCTGAATGGCCCGATGGTTGGGGAAAGGGGTAAGAGTTGAGTTTAGGGATTTTGGCGGAGTTGTGGAGTGATTTATGGGGAAGAATCTAATTATTACCGCGCGAAAATTAGTGGGACGTCACACCATAATAAATAATCTTTCTATAAATTATTGAATTGAATCATTAACTATGGAATAAAACACGAAGTTACTAAAAATGTCATTGAAAATTATAATATTTTATATTCAATTTAACAGTTAAGTAATATTAGAAACCCAAGAAAGTTCGTGCGGTTTTCTCGCTTACTCAGTTCGACCTCTGTTGTACAAATGTTTTACGATTTGTTATTGTACATACGTATCGTAAAATGACAAACACTCAAATTGCATAAGTTAATTAGTTAAGGGATAATGCCACTGTAGAGTCCGTAAGGGCAGTCTGATTTTGAGCATTTTTTATACGAGTATAGTGAATGGAATACAAAATCTGTTTGAAGGCCTTTATTGTACATACCTTGAAGTATGATCACAATTTTTTAAAATTTTTTTAATATAAAATTGCGACATCACAGCTCAACAAAAGAAGCTTGTTCTGAAAATCAGTGTTTCGCGGCCGGAAAGATTTCTCCATCAATTTTTTACCTAGAACAAAAAACCAACATTTTTTAGTTCTATATAAGATTATCTCGGAATGTACACGAGGAAATTAGAAATACTATTTTTTGTACGAATGGTGTGTGACTGAACAAAACGTTTCAACAATTTCGAGGTTGTGGCAGTTCCGTGTTTTGTTCCATCACGCACCATTCTTACAAATATCAGTATTTTTTAATTTGCTCGTGTACTTCCCGAGATAATCTTACATACAAGAACTAAAAAATTTTCGGTTTTTTGTTCTAGGTCAAAAATTGAAGAAGAAATCCTTCCGGTCGCGAAACATTGTTTTTCTGAAGGAGTTTCTTTGTTGAGCTATGGCGCCGCCATTTGTATCATAAAAATTAAAAAAAAAATATGATCATACTTCAAGGTATGTACACTAAAGGCCTTCAAACGGATTTTGTATTCCATTCACTATACTCGTATAAAAAATTCTCAAAATCAGGCTGCCTTTCCGGGTTCCACAGTGGTATTACCCCTTAATGGAAACAATTCGTCTTGTAAGTACCTATCATTTTCCGTCCAAAAACTTGTTTCAAAATGACTGTTGCGAATGCACCCATCTGTACGGTATTTGCTCTATGAATTCAAATATAGAGCAAAAGCTACTGAGGCAATTAGGAAGACTTGTATGCCACTCGAGAATGATAGTCTAAATGAACGTACGGTACAAAAGTAATTAAAAAAAATTACAACACGCAATGAAAGACTTACCTACTAATGAACCGCGGGAAAAGCGTCCTGGTTTCATCAATGATGATTTGTGAGATGCTATTGACACAGATCCAAAGCACAGACCAGGTATAGAATAGACCTATCAACCAATGTATTTTTCTGTCACCGGTTTGGGGGGTTCTAGAACCCCCTTACCATTTCAGTGTCGCATGCAACGTTACCGGTGAAGTCTCGAAACATCTTGTAACGCTACGCGTGGTAGGAATTAGAATTCAACACGGGTAAAATAAGGTTATTTTTTGACAGTCGAAGCCCGCGATTTACAAATGTTTCTGTTAGAGTAACAATTTAAAAATCGTCTTATGAACATATTCCGTTCAACGGAAGAGAAAGGAGGATGAATATAAAACGATATTACATTCGATTTTTAACTTCGCTGTCCTATTCCGGTTTATTTAACGCAAAACAAATTTCATTCGCTTGCAATAACGTAATTTGTAAAAACTGTGCTTTAATGTTTTTTAAGAGCATCTGTTGCTGAACCCCACCCATTCATCATGTGTTTGCGCATACATTAATGATGGTCTATATGATATAATACAGACATATAATAATAACAATAATAATAATAATAATAATAATATCTTTCTACTGTACTATATTATTTAAAAGGAACATATCGAACCCGTACACACCGATTTTGGTGGAATTTTGCAAGTGTGCAGAGTAGCCAAAAATATTCGATACATATTTTTTGAAGAAGGAATTCATTCTCCTCCATAACTAGTAGAAAAATTCATTTGTTTATACTATATACTAACTGACGTTGACTGACTAATGTTAACTGATGTTCGGATGTTTCAGTAAGTTTATACACTATGTCCGATTTATTTGTATATTATTTTTCACGCGCTGTTATTTTACTAACTATTGAAAAAGCAATAAATGTTTCATATGAAACTTTTTTTATTTGATCGAGGAAACTGAATAGTATAGGAGGAAAAAGGAGTACGGTATTTAGAATGCAAGAAGTGAATATATTTAAGGTTTGGAATACATAATGTGCTCGACACGACCGTCCTATGCGAGCGACTACAGGAGACCAGAGATGGCCAACAAATTATTTGAAATAAAAATTTGTGTACGAAATTTTTATTTCAAATAATTTGTTGGCCATCTCTGCAGGAGATTGCCTTCGTCGGCCGCCCATCGTCTTGTTCTTTTGTCCATGTCGACGGGATCGACGTCGCGTTTTTGCCGCGTCCAACAATGCATTTGCAGACTTCAGAATCTATTGTTCTGGTTTCTCGACTTCAAAAAAATAAAAATGCGATAAAAAGTAAAAAATAATTTTGTCCCTTATTTAATCTATGACACTCAATTTTTTTAAGTCGGCGCCAGACTTACACAGTGCAAATGATGAGGCACCGATATAAAAAAAATTGAGTATCGTAGATTAAATAACGAACAAAATTATTTCCTACTTTTTAGTGCATTTTTATTTTTTTGAAGTCGGTTTTAATTATAATTTTCCATTTTATGCAACGATGCGCCATTATTGTGGCTTTTACACGCAGGTGGCGAAAAATCTCTCCGTACGGGAGTATAGCGCCGCGGTCAACCCTGTCGTAGCTAAAAGTTTTGAAATTGAGACGGGTACGAGACCAGTCGACATTGTTTTCAAACTTCATTACAGTAATCTGGGGTGCGAGTGGTAAATCGGATCATAAAAGCGGAGCGCGCGGCTCGCTTACCTGGGCCGGGAAATTCCCAATAGCTCTTTGTCACGTGAATTTGAAAGAGACCATCCCAAGATTTTCGAAACTCGGGGATTACTACTGTCCAGCGGTCGCTGGCAGCTCTCCGAAAGCCGGGACGGCGCATGGTTCTAGTGCAGAGATGGGCAAAAAATTATTTGAAATAAAAATTTGTGTACGAAATATTTACTTCAAATAATTTTTTGCCCATCTCTGCAGGAGACTGCCTTCGTCGGCCGCCGACCATCTCGTTCTTTTGTCGATGTCGACGGGCTCGACGTCGCGGTTTCGGCCACGTCCAACAATGCGTTTGCAGGCTTCAGAATCTGTTGTTCTGGTTTTCTTTTTCATAATTTTATCTTTAATGCAGTGTATGCATAGATACGACTTAAGGGGCAACTAATCAGACGTGTCTTTGATAGTAGCGGTGTTTTAATTTTTTTTCTAGAATTTTTGTGTCTGAATGTTTTAAACTTTTAGCTACTCAACGCCACACTTATACTGGCTTCCATTAATGCCATTTTTTTTGGAATGATGCGCCATTATTGTGGCTTTTACATGCAGGAGGCGAAAAATCTCTCCGTGCATGTGTATACTGCCGCGGTCAACCTTATCGTAGCTTAAAATTTTGAAATTCAAGACCATTATACTCATTCATCTTTTTCCTTCAGTGTCGGATCTGTATTCGTACTCAGAAAGTTAAAATTCGATGGCCACGACATTCTGGCCTTTTCACTGTACGCTCTCTTGAAATTGGTTGAACGGTAACGCGTACCTTTTTTTACAACCCTAAGGGGTTCTTAGGTAAAAGCTTTCAAACGATGCGGCTCGGGGGTCATAAACGCTAGAGTAGTGACATAAGGACAAAGTCAGCGATAGGCCATTCAGTAATCAGTATGCCAATTTCTATCACAGAAGTATCACAAATGGATTACTAGTATTTTTCTGATGAAAATGACACCAAACTTGATAAAATCCTGATTATTCTTTATGACTGTAATGGAAAGTACTTGGAGTAAAGTAATTGAGGAAAGTCATGAAGAATACCTGAATTCTACGTGAACTGACACGGAACTGCTATGTGTGCCCAGATCTTAACGTAAGCGATACCTACGCTCGTGTATTTACATCGTAGATGTTTTTTTATAATTTTTAAGTCTATTCAATAGTTAATAAGGACAGAGCCAATCAATTTGTAACGAAACGTAGGGATTCAGGGGCCTCGGATCCCAAAAACTACGAATATAAATTTTAGAAAAACGTTTTAATTCATTATTTTCAATGATTTTTACGTGTCGTAGATGGGCACCGTCTATTTAGACACGCGCGATGTGCAGAGATTTGCGGGAATGTTAGTAATAGCGTCAATTTTTAATATTTTTCGGCGTACGACACGTGAAATTATTATTTAAATGTTCCACTACATGTAAAATGCTAACAATCAATTTCATCTTGCAATTTATAGTTTGTATAAGCTCTGAAGAAGTGCCATATTGCAGCGCCATATAGGCTCCTGATCACCGAAATAGATTTTCAGAGAGGAATCCCGTGTGAGTCGTTGACAAATCGAGCCAAAGCGTAGCTTAGCGAAAGCCCTCTATGTTAAACTCTCACTCTGAACAAGTCACATGTATACAAGCACGCACACATCTTTCAGTATTTCAATACATTTCAGAGTAGTTCTTGAGTTGGACGCTGTTCATGAACAGAGGTCGCTAAATTCAGTCCTCAAATTATGGGTCGGTAACACAGTTTGGGTGGTGACACGAAGTCCCATAAGGTGATAGGTCTATTCTATACCTCGTCTGTGTCCAAAGACTACGTACAAAACATTTGCAATAAGGTTTCATCTTAATGATGAAACAGTCCGAACCCATTTACGTAAAATCGGAACGGTGCGGGGTGTATAGAGTTGGGAAGTGGGTGCTGTATGAACTATTCGATGATCAGAAGCAACAGGGTTTGACTGTTTGCATTTTATTACTGCCCCACCAAAAAGCCAGCGGCAGTGGCCGTGGTGAAAGCACCGATTCTCGTCCGATCACCGAAGTTAAACATCACGGGGCGTGTACCGGGGAAAGATGGGTGACCGTTGTTTTACTCCGGGTGCGTCGCACAGTGGTCTCAAATCCCGAAAAGATGGCCAAAATCTCCAAATATTATTCAATTTAGGCACAAATCGGTCCTGTGGGGTTTTTCGGGTCGCTGATTACGAATCTAATCTTAAAACTTTAAAAAATAAAATGGCGAATCCAAAATGGCGGACAACTATAGTAAAAAATTATTGGATCTGCTCGAATGTCAATACCCTGATGTTTTTGGGGTCGCTGATTACGAATCTAAACTTAAAACTTTAAAAACAAAATGGCGAATCCAATATGGCGGACAACTATAGTAAAAAATTGTTGAATCTACTCGAATGTTAGTGCCCTGATGTTTTTGGAGTCGTTGATTACGAATTTGAACCTATAATGTTTATAAACAGATTAGCCAATTAAAACATATAGAAGAATTCACAGTCAATTAGTTCTTGGTATTTGACAGGTAAAAATCCAATTATATTTCGTAAATTTCAAGACAATAAATATTACTTAAATACAAATAGCAAACAAGAATAATCGATAAACATATTATGAAAACGAAATTTCAGTGTCCGAGTTTTCTTCCGTGATATCTGAATCATCATCAGACAATATGTCTATTTCGGAGCGATCATCCGTATTTACTATTGCCGCATTTACGGATGGCTGTAGTAACAAATTCACCGTTTCTGACGATAAATTCCTCATTTTCTTCGTTGGTAATTTCCTTATGCTGGAAATGTATGAATCTGATGCTATCATGAGTCTCGAAAAGACATCCTCCATTGTCTTAATTCGCGAACACTTCCGCGAGTAATCTTCGCGAAATCTCTTTATAAATTTATTTAGGGCCTCTTGTGCACCCTCAGACATTTGCCCTATGGGCAACAATGCGGCTTCTTTTATCTGCGGTCCGTGAATTAGAAGCTTATGTACAGATGTCGGCATGTAATACCAAGGATATAAATGAACAAATTGCCTAGCTGTTTCCATTGCATATTCTTTAAATTTTATATTAGTTATTGTATGATCGCTCGAAATGGTTTGAAGGATAACGTGAAAATGTTTATTAAGTTTTCAGAAACTACTGTTATAGACGCAGATACAGCAGATTTTTCGAAAAAACGCCGAGCTGTATTTCCATCATTGGAACTACCAAACCCCTGCTTCGGACGATTCACAATCAGGCCCAATTGCAAGCGAAAACCTTTCTGGATAATAACTTTACGTTTTTTAACCATCTCATTGTCTTCTTTAGTTCGTGCTTGCCACTTCTTCATGTCCAGTTTGTAGGATAAGTGCAAGCAACACTCAGAAAACCATATCCACGCGTGTAACGTGGATAACCCAAAACGCAAATGGTTTTCGTTGATTTCTCTTTGCACAACTTTATCAATATGATTGAATTCTTTTGACGTTGCTCCGCATAAATGGCAACGTTGAGCGGATGATATAAAAGACACAGCGTGACATACTTTGCCATCAATCATCCCTAATTTAGTTAACCCTAATTTATAGGTGACAGAAATTTCTTTCCCGTCTATAATTGTTACGAGAGGAACAAGTGCCTGTATTTGTTCCTCAATATATGAAACCTCCTGTAACGTTGACTCCGTATTTTCATGGAGGAACTGGAGTCTGATTGGTCTGCAGAACCGGGGAGACGAACGTCGTGGATTCTTCGATACAAGAAGTTATGTTGCAGATCTGTTGTTATCCGATAAAAGCTGTAGCGGAACAAGCGAGGACATAAAAATGTCAGAATCCGACTTATTGCCATCGCTAAATGGTATACACTCACAAGTATACACTCTGACCTGAGCTTCCATCACAGCCCCATTTACAGATTAAGACCAAACTTTTAATCACGTCATTTTGGTACAACAAAATACGTTTGACTGTCTGATTTAATAAACTCTGTATGTTCACTTCTGTGCTGTACTCTGTTATAATAATATAATTTTTTGGTAGATAGCACTGAACTTTCGCTTCCAATATAGTTTTGTATGACGGATATAGGTTGCAATTACTTTCTTTGCTTATTGTTCTCAAGCCTAAATATTGTCTTTTTGATAATTTGTGTTCGATTAAGACCGAAAGAGCAGCATCACCAGACAATGTTGTTTCACTCTTTAATTCTACAGCTCGTATGTATATTGCAGCTTTTGATGGGCTTCCACATGTCACATCTTTCACAATTTTTGAGGCGTTTAATTTTCCCTCGGCACTAAGGCTTATGTGTGTGGCATATGACAGAACGTCTAATATGTAATTTGTCCGAATTTCTTCAGTTTTCCTTTGTTTTGTCCTTTCACTGGCAAACGAAAATTCCGAGGATATACGACCAGCTTTAGTTTTTGTATTAATTAAGATGGCTGCAGGTACACGGAAGGCAACAGAAACGTTTAGCCAATCCTCAAATTTTTTAAAAAATTTCTATTCCGTCCTTTTTATAGTGCGTGTAAGGCTGATTTCATTTCGTGTTCAGTAATTAGAATAGATCGAATAAGAATGTGTAATAAATGTCTTCTAAATGTTACAAAATCATCAAATAGTTCAAACTCGTTGAGGAGAGCAATTTTACTCTCGTATGAGCAGGGTGGCACCTAGTGGTAGCCAATTTTGTTAAAAATTTGCAAGGTACAAGCATTAGCAACAGGTCAGAACAAAAATTTCCGTGGAAGTTCGTGGAAGTTACAACTTTTCATCTACATTTGTAAAATACGCAGGCCAAATTTTGCTTCTACGTTCTCCAAGTAATTTTACAATCGTGTAACGTAAACGCTAACAATTATAGTTATATAAAAGTAAACGAATATTCTACTTACTTCCTGGAGTAGCATCCATTTTACACAATGGAAATTGGTTAACTCTTTAAAAAATTATTCACTTTCAAAGTCGGCGTTCGAATTCGTATCGGCGCTCACAGAAAATGTTTCAGTAACGAAGATTAACTTTGAAATGACTTACCTGTCAAACCATAAACATTTTGCCTTTTTCCTTGCCGGTATTTTATGGTCAGATCATCACTGTATCCAACCCAATGACTAAAAATTCCGAAATGAAAAGTTCATTTTTGAGATTTTGGCCAAGTTTTCGGGATTTGGGACCACTGTGCGGCGTCGGCGTAGGAGAGGTTATCTGTCCTTCTCGAGGAGAGTTGTGGTGGAAGTCTGGTGGGGGTGTTACGCGCGAAGACACTGTCTAAAGCTGGCTACGTGCTGTTGGCCACAGTTGGCGCAATTTATTTGTGTATTAACGCGATCGCACTGTTTCACATCATGATCCTTCCCGCATCTGACGCACCTCAGTTTCAAGTTGCAGTGAGCACTGGAGTGACCAAAAAGTTGGCAGCGTTAGCACTGCGTGTAGGGATGGAGTGCAAAATCACTAGCAGTGATTTATCACTATGATCGCAGAATCACGATCACGGGCGTGATTTAAGTTAAATCATGCCCGTGACTTTTTACCTTAAGAGAATTCGCTCACTGTGAATACTATAATCGTAATCTTGCTCATGATTGAATTATTTTGTATAAAATACTTCAATATATCTTGTGTTACAAATAAAACGTGCTAATTCAGCGAATATATAATATATACATTCATAAATAGTCAATGTATGCACGCACTGATTTGATTGGCTAAAGTATTCACATATACATTATACTTTTTAACTAAAGTGAAGAAATTTTCGCTAATTTAAATAGATTAAGAACGATTACATTGGTTCAAAATATACAACTGACATTTTATAAGCACAGTGAGGACTTGAGAATGTTTCGGGAGAAATTAGAAATTGGATTTATGTTCCACCAATCAGATCACAAAAATTGCGAATCACTATTCTGCCTGCACCAATCAGAAGCGATCACGAAAATCACGGATCACTGTGAAAAATCACCGTGATTGGGAACGAACGTGATCGGATCACTCGTGATTCACAAATCACGGTTCTAGCCAACACTAACTGCGTGGAGGAGGTTTTTGTGGTGTATTTTTCGAGGGAACATTTATGATAAAGTATGACGTTTTGAGACTACAGATGGCCCAAAGTGATGTCCGGGCAGGTAGTATAATGGCAGGAGCAGCTTTGATCCGTCCGTTTGAGATTTTGTCATCTGATGGACTGTGACTGGTTTCGAAATTTGGTGCTCAACATCCTTCCTCATGTCGTCAGGAGAGAAGCTGTTGGGTAGTCCACAGATTATGAATTTCCTTTTGTGGTCTGTTTTATAGCCGAACGTGTGGAATTCAGTGTTGATGCTTTTTAGCATAACGGAGATTTTTTTGTGGTCCTCTATGGTTTTGGTGAAAATTTGGGTCGTCCTGCCTGTGTTCTTCAGTTAAAAATGTTTGGTTATTTTTGTTATTTCAAGAATGAAAGTGTTGATGTTAGCCGGAGTGCCGTTTAGGACTATGGGGGGGGGGAGGTTTCTCCCTTGTGGCAGGTTCGGGTGGCTGGTCGGGGTCATTCCTCAGTAGTGCAAAGGTGTTTGAGGTCGGGATATTTGGTAACGAAGTGTCGGTGTCCATTGTTGATTCTGCAGAAGCAGAGTGAGTATTCATCTCGTCCAGTGAATTTCTGGCAGAGGAGGATGAGCCGCATTTGAGCTGGTGAATGATTTTCCTGGCCTGCTGCGGTGGTTTGATGTGTACCTTGGTTTTGGTGGTCTCTTTCATTGTGGGTGAATCTTGTCCGGGTGTCCCCGCATCCTTGAGTAAGGTGGTGCACTTTGTCACTTTATTGTTTTGGGGATAGTTCACTTTGTGAGATCTGTGTAGGGGCATTGGCGCAGGGCGCCGGTGGTTTGCCACGGCGGATCACACGAGTCATGGGCAGCTACGCGCGCGGTCAGCGATGCTTAGTTCGGAATAAGACTACGAGTCGCAGAAACCAGGTAAGAGTGTATTGTCGACTTTTACAAGAGCCAAGGGGTGTCCGCACCCTTCGAAAGTCAGGACAAGACTGGCAGCTACAACCGTTGATTGAGAAGATTGCTTACGTATTCTAACTTATACTCCTACCGTGCAACACTTTAAACTCAAATTATTCAAAAACAAAGATTCGTTTTCACAAACCCCATTACATCTCCCCAATCGTGGATACGGATATCTCACACCAAATTCATTTTGACCCTTGATGTTGTATTAAGTTGATTCATATTCTGTTTTTTTTTTTAGCGCATTTTATATATTTTTTTTATTTTCTAGTTTTTAGTGGATCTAGTTTGTGGGTTTTGCATTTCACAGCTCAGACTTCTTTACAAATATCTTTTATTGCTGTATACAGTTTAACAGTTTGCTTAAACCTTATAGTGCTAATTAACTAATTGTATTAATTACTTATATCACATATTGTCCGTGTTCACATATACTCCCTCGGAGGTTCCCTGTGAAATGTAACACTGAATTTTGTTTGTCGATATATATGTGATTTAAGTAATTAATACAATTACTTAATTAACACATAGTGGTTTAAACAAATTCATCATAAACCACATACAGCAACAAAAGATATTTGTAAAAAAGTGTTACATGTGCCAATTACTGCCAGTGTCCCTACTATTGCCATTTAATTTATTATACCTAATAAAATCGTTCCGGAATGTCGAGTGGAAATATATAATTTCCGTATTATGTGCGAATGTCGCAGGAACGGCGCTGAGTACAATGTGCGCAATATTCCATGGCAATGTGTGCACAATATTCCGGGAGTATTGTACCGCAGTATGTGCGCAATATTCCATTGGAATGTGTGTGCAATATTTCGAGAGTATTGTACCGCAGTATATGCGCAATATTCCACGGCAATGTGTGCGCAATATTCCGCGAGTATTGTGTGCGCAATATTCCCGAAACATTGCACAAACGTGGGCATTGCAATATTGCACGGCAATGTGTGCGCAATATTCCAGGAACATTACACAAATGTACCCATTGCAATATTCCACGGCAATATTTCCACAATGTTGCAGGAAAATTGCAATGCAACCTACAACCAAACGACAACATTGCATTGTGCTGCAACGGTTATGCAACGTTCCTGAAACAAAGTGTGCTGTAGGGGGGTAAATAGGCCGTAGGGAGTAGTAAGAGGGGGAATCCTCGTATTACTTTGTTAGTCTATATATGGGTCATTCCACGTCAACCGGATCACCTTCGAGTCCAAAATTCGACAAAACTTAGACAACAATGTGAGGGGCTTAAATTACTCGTGTGCGCATATACCTTTAAAAGAAAGGTGGCTTTTTGAAAAAAAAGCGGAAACTCTCCCAGCGGAACGCCTATACTGAAATTATCGATTGTTGGTTGAAACGAAACGTAGGACTGTCTTTTCTGATCAAAGTGCATCATTGATACGGAATCACACAGGTTCATTAGACTATGGGAGCAGAAATTTGAACTGGTCAACTTCTGTACCCTGGTAAATAACTGTATCGTTTACCCTGTGTAGCTTGAAATTGGTGATAACTTCCAAATTACAGAAACCATACGAATTTCCTTGGGTAAATAATATATGGAATTAGTGTTTAATTATTAAAGTGATTATGGAATGTAAAACTGTTCTAGGTATTTTTTGTGTATCATATTGACAATTTTTGTTTAAACATAATGTGACATGGATGAAAGTATAAAAACAAAAATAAAATAATATTCTTTTGCAGCTCCTTACGAGTTTCTGCACGATATTACATGTTTGTCAAAGAAACCATTGAAATCCCAGTATCGACAAGGCGTGGTGAATCGCTTTTGGACAACTTTGACATCTCTGACAGAAGGTGATACCATGCTTGCGCACTTTAGCTGGTTTCCAGAATTTGGTTGGACCTGGTATAGTGTACCGGACACTATTAGAAGTGGCATGCCGGTCTTTTATTCATCAGCTTATCCTTCACCCAGTACAGTGCAGTTTAGGTATATTTGTAAATACATTCATAATATTAAATAATGATCATCGGAAGATTAACAAACCCACAAATAGTAAATAATTAGTAAAAATTTTTACAGTTTATGCTCAGTAAACATAAAACATCCATTTAGAAAAGAAACAGATAAAGAAGCATTCATTTATTGTTTATAAGTAGCATAAATGTTTTTGTACAGAGTGTTGGGTAACAGGTGATACAAAATGATATGGGTGGTTCTACGTGACCAAACAAGACGAAAATTAAAAGTAACGAAATTGTGGTGGAAACTTCGTTTTTAAGTTATTAATGTTTATAGATGGAGGTCAGGAACGCTTGCAGAGCAGTAATGTAATCAGCGGCGTGCGTTTGGCTCCCTGATTACCGTAGGCGTAGGGATAAGTTATCTCAATGACACAACGTCGATGATGAGGGTGTAACTCCTCTGACGGGGTATGCTGCTGCTCTTTCAACAAATTAATGTCTCCAGAACGAACTGGAAAATAAATGCGTGTAGGATGCTGGAACTTGTTGGTTGTAACTTTATTCTCAGACGTTACTGTTTTGAGTGATTGTATAAGACTACCTATTAAACTTGTCGCACTCGCCGAAAAAATTGTGGGAGGTGGAGGTTTTGAAATTCTCACAAATTCGGTGATTCCTGTTTGGATGTGGAGGAGTCACCCAGGTTCCTGAAGTGGGGCGGTAGTTCCTGGAGAAGAGGCACCTCCGCGGACAGCCCTTGGCGTGCATCATCATGTGGAATTTCCCTGACTCGTTGCAGGGAAGTTCCAGTTCTCAAAACTAACGTAAAAACGATGACTTCGAACCTCGGTGTCCTGCTGCTACATCTGGCAAAAGCTACAAAACAATTTAGCCAAAAACCGTCGCGATATAGACCGCCCGCGATGATCAGGTTCAACACCCAAAGCAGCTATAATGGCCCACAATACGTCTTCGCAGTAACAGGTTCTTTAACTCACAGCCATAATATGGTCTTCCAACACTTCATAAGGCATTTAGATAAATTGCTGCATTTTATTAACTCCGCCCACTAGCTGAGATCGATGAAGGCATGTCAAAACCTGCCCTTCGGGAATTTTCAAGTAGAGAGAGTGAATACTTATTAGAATAATCTTGTCCATAGTAGGCTCCCACACGCGCATATGCCACATACACATGCGCCGCGATTATTCTGCTCGCATCTACAAAAATGTCCAAATATTGCGCAAATTAATAAATTCTCAGTTACAATTAAAGTATAGGCTATGATGTTTAAGAGGACCGTGAACCGCAAACGCTGAGTACAGATTGATAACGTACTGTGTCGTTAACCTTCCGAAAATCAAGTAACACTGCAATGTAATTTAAGAACCGAAGTGTGCGATGATAATGAGTCATATACTGTTCGAGAAAAAAAGTGTTGTTATTCTTTTAAACAGTTTTTAAGTGTTGAGTACCGGGGGGGGGGGGTGGTGCTGTGGAGGTCAATCAGTTAATATAATGACACCATCACTATTTATAAAATGTTAAAGTAAGATGTGAGTTGAAATAGATAGTTGAAATTGCTTTAATAATGTAACCGTGACGATCGACATATTGATTTTTTGGTAGGCGTTGGTTGGTCGATTGCTGATGGCTGCCGACCGCGCGGCCGCGGTGATCTCCTAAAAAGTTCAATTTGCAGCATAACAACGTGATTTGGATAATTTTCAGCTGCTTTTGTACAACGAACTGTTGAGACTTCAAATGAGCAGATTTGACGAAGAATTTATGTACATCTCGCTAATTCTTCCTTTCTGTGGCTCGTTCGTACTTCTTTCTCGGTCGCTGTCTTTCTTTCGTACTCGCTGATCTCTTATTCGACCGTCGTTATCGGCAAACTATAAACCCATGTCGGGAGTGACTTCTGTTAGTCCTACACACGATACGAGGAACGACTCGAGCCCGAAATGGATCTTTATATCGGGGAATTATTGTATCCCATCGATGCAGCCTAGCTAGACATTACTTTGTTATTTGTTTTTTCGATTTGTATCTCCTCATTAAGTGTAACTGTTTAAGTGAAACTGAGAAGTTATTAGTTTGCGTAGTTTTTGGACATTTTTGTGGACACTAGCGGATGTACGATCTACGGATAAGTTTGTACAGATATGCACCATCACAGAGTAGTAGAGCAAGGAGAGTTCTAACCCAAATTTGAGTTTCAAGGCCATTTCCCCTCACCCTTCCCTCGACCTTGAAATCCACATTTGAGTTTCAAGGTCGGAGGAAATCCAACGCGGCGGGCGGGCGGCGGCGGCGGCGGATGACGTCATAGAGATGGCGGAGGGATGGGGGGGGGGGGCGGTATAGCGCGAGAGCAGATATCGAATTAATCGATACCGAATCAATATCGAACCGATATCGAAGTGCATCGAGGAGGAACCGCGGGTGAAGTGCTACTCCGAGCGTGGTACCGACTACTGTTGGTAATGAAGGAAATATTAATTTAAGATATTAATATATATGAAAAAACAGAATCTCGGGCGACGGGGCTCGAACTCAAGACCTCCCGCTTTACGAGTTAGCCGCCTAACCAACTCTCCCAACGCCAGCTCTCCAACATTAGTCTTTCCTGAATCGTACATATACCGAGCGTCACACGCGTGCACACATGCCATGAGCCGTTGCCAAACGCCAACGCATAATAATTTATTTTTATCAGAAATTGTTTCGGATGATGTCGGGAAAGGTCGGTGTTTTTACAAAGCACGTATTCGGGGACGGGAAAGAGAGAGCATTATTTTAAAGCTAAATTCGGGGGAGGGAAAGAGACAGCACTACATAGTGGTAAAATCGCAGATATTCTAAAAAAGTTTCAAAATGTTTTCGAACGTAGCAGCGTATCGCGCGATCGCGTGAAAATTTGAATCCTCTGAAGCAGCCGTGCGGGATGATGTCATTTGGCAGCGCGAAGAAGAAAAAATTTTTTCCATATCAACAGACATTTTTTCCCAACGCAGAGAAATAATAATTTTAATTCCCTCCCACACCGATCTGTCGAACCAATATGTAGCAAACAGACAGACACTCTAAACCTAAAAATTTTTCAAAATGTTTTTTCAATCTTAACATCGCAGCGTATCGCGCGATCACGTGTAATTTGAATCCCCCGTGATGAGACCGCCGTGCAAGGCATATGACATTCGGTGGCGTGAAGAACGCACGAATCATAGAAAGAATTATGTGGTGTCAGCAGAAATTGGTGAGGAGAGAAGGAGGAAAGCGGGTAAATAAACAGATTGTAATATATGTAAAACGATTATACATTGTTACATTATTTAAAAATAGAAATACAAAAAGAAAAAATATAAAAATAGAATATAAATAGTGTCTCGGCAGAATCATCTCTCTCTCTCTCTCTCTCTCTCTCTCTCTCTCTCTCTCTCTCTCTCTCTCTCTCTCTCTCTTTCTCTCTCTCTATCAATCTCTCTATCTTTCTCCTCCTCTTTCCATCTCTTTTTCTCTTTTTCACATCAATAGAAAGACACCTTGAACATTCTCGAACAGCTGATGGACTTCCTATTTAATTTTCGCGACATCATACATACATACATACATACACTTCCGACCAACACCTCACATACACTCATACCCACTCACGCTCTCGTGACCGACCCGAGTGCTCAGTTACACAGAGCAGTAGTATGTCGTCATTATTCGCCGAAACTGTTACGTATCTATTGTATCGCCTCAATTCTCTATCTCTGAATAAACCGCACTATTCTCAACATTTAGTTTATTGCCCACTTTCGTGTTACAATTTAACGATCATATACTCTTTCCATTTCGGTCCCGTGGTTGTGTCAGTGTAAGTCCTATCCTTCTAATGTTTCCTGCTGTGTCTTAATAATTTTTTCTATTTTACAAGTGTTTCGTAATCTATTCTATGTTACATAATCTTCTTTTATCACTTCCCTGTTCTTCCCATCGTTTCCTTCTCCCTATTCTCTCCTGTAGAGTAGCCAAGTTTTTCCCATCTCCTCTAATGACCTCTGCCCAATTCCTACCACTCTCTCCACTTACTTCACAAGCTTCAATCACCTGTTTCACTGTTTCTTCCTCTTCCTTACATACCCTTTCTTCTTTCATTAGCCAATATTTGCATGCCCTTGTTTCACTACCCTATATGAATCTTCTTATCCTTTCTAATTCTCCTCTCCTTTTTTCATTTCTCCCCCCATAATCATTTCGGCTTATCTCCTGGTATCCTTGCCACCTCTCTTAATTCTCTTAGGAACTCTGACTCTTTTACTTTCATCTCTCTTTCTTGTTCTTGGATGTCTTTTACTTATCTGTTCTATTATGGTCCACACTTCTCCCCCATTTAATCTTCTTTTCCATTCTTCGTTACTTCATTTCCTCTCATTAGTCTTCTCACACATTCATATCTTATCGATCCTTCTTCCGAGTTTATTAGTCTCTCGTCAAACATCATTGCCCCTACTCCCATTTTAATTGCTATGCCATCTCTTCCTACTTCTTTTAACAGCCAGTATGTTGGTGTTGATCTCTCCAATTTCATTATCCACCGTATGTATTCCGCTTGCACTTTTTATAATATCCGCATACCTTCTCCATCCCCATATCTCTGCTCCATACGCTACGGTGCTTCTAACTAGCGCATCAAACAGTTTCATTCTTCTTTCAAAGTCATCTCTGAATAATCTTTCTCCAATCCCCCATACTTTTCCTAGTATCATATTCGCTTTCCTAACTACCTTCTGAATATGGTGTTTATCCACGTTGTTCTCTCCCTCTCACTGTATAACCTAAATATTCCAGTTCTCTTACTCTTTCTTCTTCATTCCAACGGAATCTTTCCTCTTTTCTTCTTCCTCCTACTTTCCTGCATATCATTATCTTAGACTTTTACACATTTAACTCCAAGCCTTTCTTCTTTATATAGGGCAAACCAACCAGTAATTGACCGCATACCAGTGAATGACCATTAGGCAAAGAAATGTCAATTATAAATTTAAAAATTACTATATGTTTATAAATGGAGTGTAGTTGCACGTTTAATATCCCATATTTTTAGTTATGCGTATTAAACAAACATTAATAAGTACGATTCTTAATACAACTATGCGGTCATTTACTGGGTTTCTCATTCAACAATTCGGTCATTCAGTGGTTGGTTTACCCTATCTCTCAAATCTCTTTATCATATTCTTCAGTCCTTGTGCATTATTTGCCATTAACACAACATTATCCGCGTATCAAATTATCCAACTTTTCCTTCTACCTATTACGACTCCTCCTTCATGTTCTTTACTCATTTCTTTTTCCAGGTCTGCAAATGCGACATTGAAAAGTGTCGAGCTTGACGGACACTCTTGTCTAACACCCTTTCCAGTTAAAAAAACTTTAGTATCAATTCCTTCTTCACTCCTAAAGTGCATATAGTTCTGTCGTACATTTTCTGTACCCTTATTCTTAGTTGTTCGCCAATTACTTCTTCTTAAAGTCTTTGCCAAATTTCCATTTGTTCTTCTAATCTTCTCTTTAGAATTTCCGCGTATATCTTATAGTCCGTGTCCATCTATGTTATGCCCCTATAGTTCTTAACCATTTCCCTTCCTCCTTTTTTTTTTGAAGACAGGACTTACTATTCCTTCTTTGCATTCTTCCGGAAAGTCCCCTTTCTTCCATGTGCTGTTTATCACCATTCTTTGATTACCTATATTTATGAAGATGATTGCGACCTCGATGTTGAATTAAGATATACTTTAAATGCAGGAGTTTAAATTTTATGTCTGTTCGACTTTGAATATCTTACATGATTTGAGTTCAGATCGATGTGAGCCAGATCGGTTTGTATCTATATTTGTCTTATAAATTTTTGTACGAAAGGACTTAATTTGTAAATTTTTTGTTTTTGCTATATTCAATAAAAATTGGAATTTTATATTTATTAGGAATAGGTGTTTACCCTGTGATAATTGTTCGTTAGGCTTCAAATTCTAATTATTTAATATTAGGAGCAATAGGGTCAATTTCACAGCCAGTTTCTTATGAAGTAAGTATATTTTTAACAATACTTTCTGTAATTTTAGTAATTGAAAATTATTCATTATTGGATTTATATAAATTTCAATATTATATTAAATTTATTTTAATTTTAATTCCAATACTTCGACATGAACATCGCGGATAGGTCTTTTAAAATCGGAGACCAAGTGCTTCTGCACGACGAGACTGCAAGACGCGGGCGGTCAAAAAACTAAAAAACACCTGCGCGGATAGGTTCTTACACGATTCAAAATACGCACGATAATAATAATTACAGTATAAAGGGTGACGAACAATCCGCGTTCACACAAACACATTATAGAATAGGGCAGTAATAGGGAAATAGTCGCAGTTTTGAAGGAAAGTAACGATACACTTACAATTATATAAGGAGAAGACTAAGAAAAGTAATTTATTAAAAAAAGATGGTAAATAAGCGCACAACTTGGCGTCGTCGTCTCAGCCACGTAGGGCACGGTCGGCCTCCAATAGCGATCACAGTCGAGGCCGCGGAGCAGGCCCAACGAAGATGTCCCCATGATGTTCTACACAAAAAACCAATTGCAAGACTACTACCACACGCACGGAAATAGAAACAATAACCAGACCTACAATCCCCGGTGTAATAAGACACTCACCAAATAGGACCCTCAGAAGCCATGAGTCTTCGTCATCCTCCCAGAATTCTGCATGCTGGAAGAACCGACGCCAATGCGCCCGATATTCCCTAATTGCCTCCATATAGGCAATGCTAATACAACCCGGCGGGGCGAAGCACTGGAAATGCTAGAGGAATAAACGAATAAATAGAACAATAAATTAACACAACACGATGCACAAACGAACCCCACTCGCACATGCAACTAAACAAAACATGATTTCCCGCGGCACGTTCAAAATAACTGACAACATATTCGTTCTGCAGATCACAACGAAATAAGAAGTGACCAAGAAAATCGAGTCCCATATGCCCTCACTTCTCACTTCTACTCAAGTACAGACAAAGAAGATGAACTGTCCTACGTTAGCAAAAAAAATTATCTCGCGCAAGCAGAAGGAAAGACTGCGCGACTAAGAAAAAAAAACGAAACACCGACTACACCTCGACATTATAATTTTATAGGATTTTTGTCTTATAAAACGATGATACTACCCGCAGGAGAAACAAGCCCCGACACAAATTTCTCTATAAAAGAATTCCAACACCATCCCGGCATTTACTTCGAAAACCTAGGCGATTTACAGATTTATTGAGTTACCTAGAAGTTAGTATTACACGTAGACATATCTCGCATCTACCAACGCGAAGCGAACCTCCAAACTGCACAATATGATATATTTGCGCCATGTAAAAAACCTTCTATCGACAACTTACAAAAATTATGTAAAACATTCGCCTCGAAAATCCAAGACGAGGTAGACCGCGTCGCCAAACTCCTTACCTACGTCCAGCAAACTAAAAGCTCAGCACAAAAAGAGCGTTGTGGGTAATAGATGGATTAGGTTACATAGGAAAATCACTCTTCGGGCTAATGGATTTCGAAGATAGAAAAAAATCAATGATTAAATAGACCTTTTAAAAAGACAGGATAACGGATTAAAAAATGCAAGCAAGGGACAAATGCAATTTGTAAGAGCCAACACCCGAACTTCTCAACGAGACTATACACGACATATGAGACAGCGAAAACGCTCTCATAAACGCGACTTGGCAAATTCAATACTTACTCCAACAGACAACTGACATTTCTAAAATTCAAGAGACAGTGGACGAACACCTCATACTAATAAACAGTGCCGCGGAAACATTATTGCATGACATGCAAGACTTGTTAGCATTCATTATGGATATAAAGAAAGGAGTCATAAACCCGCGGATAATACCAACAGCACAAATCATAACGTACCTCACTTTCGCAATCGCACATATTCTGAAAGGACTAGACATCCCAATCGGAATAAAATTAGAAAACATGCACGCCCTGTACGAAATCCTTACGTTCTCCGCATTTTCGGATACCAAATTAATTACTGTAGTACTAGATATTCCATTGTTAAACGCGAAAAAAATTCAAATTGAGCAAGGTACACCTAATACCCACAAAGATAAACGAATCGTTCTACGCGTATAGAACCCCTCGACTCATAGGTGGTACTTGACACCTCGGTGCAAGATTACATACATCTGAGCAAACAGGGCCTAGCAAACTGTAAGACAATATACGATCTGTACCTCTGCACCTCTAATCACCCAATGTTCAAAGCGATACCATACAGACCGTGCGAAGTAAAATTGTACACAAAATTAACAAACACATGTAAAATGCGAATTATGACACTGAATCACACATTCCAGATAGAATTACAACTACCAGGCACGTGGATTTATATCGCGCTGAAACCGATACGACTAGCAGTTATTGTTATTATACCAGAATCCTTAATACTATACATATTTGTGCTCTTGTCGTCGCAACTACGTGCGAGTGGGGTTTGTTTGTGCATCGTGTTGTGTTAATTTATTGTTCTATTTATTCGTTTATTCCTCTAGCATTTCCAGTGCCTCGCCCCGCCGGGTTGTATCAGCATTGCCTATATGGAGGCAATTAGGGAATATCGGGCACATTGGCGTCGGTTCTTCCAGCATGCAGAATTCTGGGAGGATGACGAAGACTCATGGCTTCTGAGGGTCCTATTTGGTGAGTGTCTTATTACACCGGGGATTGTAGGTCTGGTTATTGTTTCTATTTCCGTGCGTGTGGTAGTAGTCTTGCAATTGTTTTTTTGTGTAGAACATCATGGGGACATCTTCGTTGGGCCTGCTCCGCGGCCTCGACTGTGATCGCTATTGGAGGCCGACCGTGCCCTACGTGGCTGAGACGACGACGCCAAGTTGTGCGCTTATTTACCATCTTTTTTTAATAAATTACTTTTCTTAGTCTTCTCCTTATATAATTGTAAGTGTATCGTTACTTTCCTTCAAAACTGCGAATATTTCCCTATTACTGCCCTATTCTGTAATGTGTTTGTGTGAACGCGGATTGTTCGTCACCCTTTATACTGTAATTATTATTATCGTGCGTATTTTGAATCGTGTAAGAACCTATCCGCGCAGGTGTTTTTTAGTTTTTTGACCGCCCGCGTCTTGCAGTCTCGTCGTGCAGTAGCACTTGGTCTCCGATTTTAAAAGACCTATCCGCGATGTTCTTGTCGAAGTATTGGAATTAAAATTAAAATAAATTTAATATAATATTGAAATTTATATAAATCCAATAATGAATAATTTTCAATTACTAAAATTACAGAAAGTATTGTTAAAAATATACTTACTTCATAGGAAACTGGCTGTGAAATTGACCCTATTGCTCATAATATTAAATAATTAGAATTTGAAGCCTAACGAACAATTATCACAGGGTAAACACCTATTCCTAATAAATGTAAAGTTCCAATTTTTATTGAATATAGCAAAAACAAAAAATTTACAAATTAAGTCCTTTCGTACAAAAATTTATTAGACAAATATAGATACAAACCGATCTGGCTCACATCGATCTGAACTCAAATCATGTAAGATATTAAAAGTCGAACAGACTTAAAATTTAAACTCCTGCATTTAAAGTATATCTTAATTCAACATCGAGGTCGCAATCATCTTCATAAATATAGGTAATCAAAGAATGGTGATAAACAGCACATGGAAGAAAGGGGACCTGCCGGAAGAATGCAAAGAAGGAATAGTAAGTCCTGTGTTCAAAAAAAAAAGGAGGAAGGGAAATGGTTAAGAACTATAGGGGCATAACTTAGATGGACACGGACTATAAGATATACGCGGAAATTCTAAAGAGAAGATTAGAAGAACAAATGGAAATTTGGCAAAGACTTTAAGAAGAAGTAATTGGCGAACAACTAAGAATAAGGGTACAGGAAATGTACGACAGAACTATATGCACTTTAGGAGTGAAGAAGGAATTGATACTAAAGTTTTTTTATTTGGAAAGGGTCTTAGACAAGAGTGTCCGTCAAGCTCGACACTTTTCAATGTCGCATTTGCAGACCTGGAAAAAGAAATGAGTAAAGAACATGAAGGAGGAGTCGTAATAGGTAGAAGGAAAAGTTGGATAATTTGATACGCGGATAACGTTGTGTTAATGGCAAATAATGCACAAGGACTGAAGAATATGATAAAGAGATTTGAGAGATAGGGTAAACCAACCACTGAATGACCGAATTGTTGAATGAGAAACCCAGTAAATGACCGCATACTTTTATTAAGAATCGTACTTATTAATGTTTGTTTAATACGCATAACTAAAAATATGGGATATTAAACGTGCAACTACACTCCATTTATAAACATATAGTAATTTTTAAATTTATAATTGACATTTCTTTGCCTAATGGTCATTCACTGGTATGCGGTCAATTACTGGTTGGTTTGCCCTATATAAAGAAGAAAGGCTTGGAGTTAAATGTGTAAAAGTCTAAGATAATGATATGCAGGAAAGTAGGAGGAAGAAGAAAAGAGGAAAGATTCCGTTGGAATGAAGAAGAAAGAGTAAGAGAACTGGAATATTTAGGTTATACAGTGAGAGGGAGAGAACAACGTGGATAAACACCATATTCAGAAGGTAGTTAGGAAAGCGAATATGATACTAGGAAAAGTATGGGGGATTGGAGAAAGATTATTCAGAGATGACTTTGAAAGAAGAATGAAACTGTTTGATGCGCTAGTTAGAAGCACCGTAGCGTATGGAGCAGAGATATGGGGATGGAGAAGGTATGCGGATATTAGAAAAAGTGCAAGCGGAATACATACGGTGGATAATGAAATTGGAGAGATAAACACCAACATACTGCCTGTTAAAAGAAGTAGGAAGGGATGGCATAGCAATTAAAATGGGAGTAGGGGCAATGAAGTTTGACGAGAGACTAATAAACTCGGAAGAAGGATCGATAAGATATGAATGTGTGAGAAGACTAATGAGAGGAAATGAAGTAACGAAGAATGGAAAAGAAGATTAAATGGGGAAGAAGTGTGGACCATAATAGAACAGATAAGTAAAAGACATCCAAGAACAAGAAAGAGAGATGAAAGTAAAAGAGTCAGAGTTCCTAAGAGAATTAAGAGAGGTGGCAAGGATACCAGGAGATAAGCCGAAATGATTATGGGGGGAGAAATGAAAAAAGGAGAGGAGAATTAGAAAGGATAAGAAGATTCATATAGGGTAGTGAAACAAGGGCATGCAAATATTGGCTAATGAAAGAAGAAAGGGTATGTAAGGAAGAGGAAGAAACAGTGAAACAGGTGATTGAAGCTTGTGAAGTAAGTGGAGAGAGTGGTAGGAATTGGGCAGAGGTCATTAGAGGAGATGGGAAAAACTTGGCTACTCTACAGGAGAGAATAGGGAGAAGGAAACGATGGGAAGAACAGGGAAGTGTTAAAAGAAGATTATGTAACATAGAATAGATTACGAAACACTTGTAAAATAGAAAAAATTATTAAGACACAGCAGGAAACATTAGAAGGATAGGACTTACACTGACACAACCACGGGACCGAAATGGAAAGAGTATATGATCGTTAAATTGTAACACGAAAGTGGGCAATAAACTAAATGTTGAGAATAGTGCGGTTTATTTAGAGATAGAGAATTGAGGCGATACAATAGATACGTAACAGTTTCGGCGAATAATGACGACATACTACTGCTCTGTGTAACTGAGCACTCGGGTCGGTCACGAGAGCGTGAGTGGGTATGAGTGTATGTGAGGTGTTGGTCGGAAGTGTATGTATGTATGTATGTATGATGTCGCGAAAATTAAATAGGAAGTCCATCAGCTGTTCGAGAATGTTCAAGGTGTCTTTCTATTGATGTGAAAAAGAGAAAAAGAGATGGAAAGAGGAGGAGAAAGATAGAGAGATTGATAGAGAGAGAGAAAGAGAGAGAGAGAGAGAGAGAGAGAGAGAGAGAGAGAGAGAGAGAGAGAGAGAGAGAGAGAGAGATGATTCTGCCGAGACACTATTTATATTCTATTTTTATATTTTTTCTTTTTGTATTTCTATTTTTAAATAATGTAACAATGTATAATCGTTTTACATATATTACAATCTGTTTATTTACCCGCTTTCCTCCTTCTCTCCTCACCAATTTCTGCTGACACCACATAATTCTTTCTATGATTCGTGCGTTCTTCACGCCACCGAATGTCATATGCCTTGCACGGCGGTCTCATCACGGGGGATTCAAATTACACGTGATCGCGCGATACGCTGCGATGTTAAGATTGAAAAAACATTTTGAAAAATTTTTAGGTTTAGAGTGTCTGTCTGTTTGCTACATATTGGTTCGACAGATCGGTGTGGGAGGGAATTAAAATTATTATTTCTCTGCGTTGGGAAAAAATGTCTGTTGATATGGAAAAAATTTTTTCTTCTTCGCGCTGCCAAATGATATCATCCCGCACGGCTGCTTCAGAGGATTCAAATTTTCACGCGATCGCGCGATACGCTGCTACGTTCGAAAACATTTTGAAACTTTTTTAGAATATCTGCGATTTTACCACTATGTAGTGCTGTCTCTTTCCCTCCCCCGAATTTAGCTTTAAAATAATGCTCTCTCTTTCCCGTCCCCGAATACGTGCTTTGTAAAAACACCGACCTTTCCCGACATCATCCGAAACAATTTCTGATAAAAATAAATTATTATGCGTTGGCGTTTGGCAACGGCTCATGGCATGTGTGCACGCGTGTGACGCTCGGTATATGTACGATTCAGGAAAGACTAATGTTGGAGAGCTGGCGTTGGGAGAGTTGGTTAGGCGGCTAACTCGTAAAGCGGGAGGTCTTGAGTTCGAGCCCCGTCGCCCGAGATTCTGTTTTTTCATATATATTAATATCTTAAATTAATATTTCCTTCATTACCAACAGTAGTCGGTACCACGCTCGGAGTAGCACTTCACCCGCGGTTCCTCCTCGATGCACTTCGATATCGGTTCGATATTGATTCGGTATCGATTAATTCGATATCTGCTCTCGCGCTATACCGCCCCCCCCCATCCCTCCGCCATCTCTATGACGTCATCCGCCGCCGCCGCCGCCCGCCCGCCGCGTTGGATTTCCTCCGACCTTGAAACTCAAATGTGGATTTCAAGGTCGAGGGAAGGGTGAGGGGAAATGGCCTTGAAACTCAAATTTGGGTTAGAACTCTCCTTGCTCTACTACTCTGTGATGGTGCATATCTGTACAAACTTATCCGTAGATCGTACATCCGCTAGTGTCCACAAAAATGTCCAAAAACTACGCAAACTAATAACTTCTCAGTTTCACTTAAACAGTTACACTTAATGAGGAGATACAAATCGAAAAAACAAATAACAAAGTAATGTCTAGCTAGGCTGCATCGATGGGATACAATAATTCCCCGATATAAAGATCCATTTCGGGCTCGAGTCGTTCCTCGTATCGTGTGTAGGACTAACAGAAGTCACTCCCGACATGGGTTTATAGTTTGCCGATAACGACGGTCGAATAAGAGATCAGCGAGTACGAAAGAAAGACAGCGACCGAGAAAGAAGTACGAACGAGCCACAGAAAGGAAGAATTAGCGAGATGTACATAAATTCTTCGTCAAATCTGCTCATTTGAAGTCTCAACAGTTCGTTGTACAAAAGCAGCTGAAAATTATCCAAATCACGTTGTTATGCTGCAAATTGAACTTTTTAGGAGATCACCGCGGCCGCGCGGTCGGCAGCCATCAGCAATCGACCAACCAACGCCTACCAAAAAATCAATATGTCGATCGTCACGGTTACATTATTAAAGCAATTTCAACTATCTATTTCAACTCACATCTTACTTTAACATTTTATAAATAGTGATGGTGTCATTATATTAACTGATTGACCTCCACAGCACCACCCCCCCCCCCGGTACTCAACACTTAAAAACTGTTTAAAAGAATAACAACACTTTTTTTCTCGAACAGTATATGACTCATTATCATCGCACACTTCGGTTCTTAAATTACATTGCAGTGTTACTTGATTTTCGGAAGGTTAACGACACAGTACGTTATCAATCTGTACTCAGCGTTTGCGGTTCACGGTCCTCTTAAACATCATAGCCTATACTTTAATTGTAACTGAGAATTTATTAATTTGCGCAATATTTGGACATTTTTGTAGATGCGAGCAGAATAATCGCGGCGCATGTGTATGTGGCATATGCGCGTGTGGGAGCCTACTATGGACAAGATTATTCTAATAAGTATTCACTCTCTCTACTTGAAAATTCCCGAAGGGCAGGTTTTGACATGCCTTCATCGATCTCAGCTAGTGGGCGGAGTTAATAAAATGCAGCAATTTATCTAAATGCCTTATGAAGTGTTGGAAGACCATATTATGGCTGTGAGTTAAAGAACCTGTTACTGCGAAGACGTATTGTGGGCCATTATAGCTGCTTTGGGTGTTGAACCTGATCATCGCGGGCGGTCTATATCGCGACGGTTTTTGGCTAAATTGTTTTGTAGCTTTTGCCAGATGTAGCAGCAGGACACCGAGGTTCGAAGTCATCGTTTTTACGTTAGTTTTGAGAACTGGAACTTCCCTGCAACGAGTCAGGCACTCTCCCTCTTTACTCGAAAATTCTCGATGTGTGGGTTTTGACATGCGCATGTGGGTTTCAGCGAGTAGGCCAGTATAGTGCAATGCAGCAATTCACCTAAATGTCGTATGAAGTATCACAAAATCGTGTCACGGCACACAGTGTTACAAAATCTAGCCCTACGTCTATGAAGCAAGCTGATGCCCATGACTTGCCCAACGCGCAGCGCTGATCGCCGAGTTAAGGTGGGATTTCCTAGCCGCGATCGGCGGCGGCGGCCAGCGTCGATGGACGGTGGCCAAACTCCGAGCACCATTCTTATGGAGAAGCATGTATCCGTTTTTCTAGGCACGGTTTCGATCGGCTGCATCATTGCGTCTACTACAGCAACAACCTAGACGCGAGATACAACACAATGCAATGAGTCCACGCTCGACTCCTCCAATCTGATTCTAACGGCGGCCGCGCTGCGATCCATCGCCACAGTGGGACAAAACATCCCAAAATAAGGAAACAAGTCAGAATTCAATTGTTATGAGATTATATCTTTTTTATATATTTCTTGTAAACTAATAATATGAGTTCCTAAAAAAGGGAAAAATATCGTGGCGGCTACTTCTGATCTGCATGTAAATACGTGTCAAAGTTTGTATGTTTTTTCTTGTGGAGAATTTTAAATCGAGTCTCTTAAATTTTTGATGATATAAAAGAGACAAATTTTCGGGGAAATGAAATGAGTCGTATCGTTTTTGGTAAGCAATAGCAAATAATTAGTTACATACAGTTATTTTCCATAAGAAACCCATTGAAAAAATATTAGCAATTATCAGCTTTTTAGTTACCCTCCGGAAACTTCCGAGCAAATTTTTTTGTTTTATAATCAACATATATTTGTCTTTGCAACTGCAAAGACAAGATTTGGCAATATTTACCAATAATGGAGTAATTACCTGTATTCTATGTCGCACAGTGAGATTGATCCCAAGAAATAGGGGAAAATTCAACAACATCCCATTTTTTACACTGGAAATGCCGAATATAATTAAGGAGGTTCATAAAAATAGTGTTAATATACAACTCATACGGAGGTTTGACGTTATTTAAAAAAATAACGTTAATAATTCCAATAAAACTAACCGAATTTGATAAATATACATAGATACTATAGAATGTGCAGAAATATTTGCAAAGCTGTAACCATGTTATCGTATATACGAAATACTGTTCATAAAGTGTTAATACATTCCTACGAAATGATATAATATTTGGGCAACATTCCAATCGACTAATTGGGTGGAGGGGCCCAAGAAGCCAGAAATAAAGGATTTAAAAAGTATAGAAAAGTTTGTACATTCAAAATATTCTCATTGTAATACAGACGAAGATGTTTTAAACTTTTTATCGATTTCTTCAGATCCAGTATTCTAGGTATCTTTGTCAAATAAAACCAAAAAATTTTTTTTATAAAGTAGCTTGACAAGATTCGACATTTTGATTGGAAAAAGTGGCATGTTGAATTTTTCTCTATTCGTGAGATTGACGCCCATTGTGCGGTGGGACAAATGCGGGTTCAGAGCCAAGCGAGAATTCATTCGTGTTTTCGACCGATAATTTCATATTTCCTCAAAACATTTCGACAACATCTGTTTGCCAGCATTCCTAAAGGGCAGCCAAGAACGTGGTGCCGTCTATAAGAATTTTAGGCATTATTCAGTCTGATAATGAGTTAATCCGTATATTGCTGTGTCGGTGGGTAGTACGTACGATGGCTCCGGACCCGCACGTAGGTACTGTTGTTAACCACCGCGCCGACTCGCGGGACAGTATGGTCATAAACCGCGACCCTGGCGAGACCTTCTGGCCGATCAGCCTGATTAAGTTTTGGGAATCAGATATGTCATTTTCCTCCACTAACAAAATAAGAAGATATTCTTATGTAGATTGAAAAAGGTTTCCCTGACACAGGAGTAGAAAACGAAATTACTCTGAAGAAGTACTAGTACGCCTCGTGGAGAGATTTGATATGATTTTAATCGGGACAACGCCAGGAATCCATTAGTGTCATTTCCTTTACGAGACGATGAAGAAAAGAATTTCTTAATACGCTGTAATGGATATTTCATCCTCGACTGCGGAGCGGGGGGGAAGTCGACCTCGATTTGCCGCGATCGGCCAAGGATTTATACCTGTTTCAAAAATAAAATAATTCTTCATTCTTTATCCTATCGATATGGAAGTGATGCCGGTGGATTCTTTATGTTTTCCGATGAAAATCATACCACATTTCATGTAAATTGGACCATTTTTAACGAAACTAGCGTGAAATTATATAAATCAATGTTTCATGGACTTTCCGTCATTATCCGCGTCATTATTCCGCGAATTACGTCGTTATTGGTGTCAGTTTCATCGGCGAAACATAAGCAATCGATTGGCGTCGTTTTCGCAAGGCACTGCAGGGGGTAATCCTTGCCATGGGGTACCAGGCGGCATCTCTTGGAGGATCACCCTGTAGACCCTTTCAAGTGCTCGAACCCAAGTGGGGCCTTGAACGTTGCGCGGCTGTAGTCTGGTCACCGCTACTGACCATCGGCCGCAGCCGCCGGCCTCCGCCGCCGATCGCGGCTAGGAAACTCGACCTTTACCGGTTTGCAGGAGTTCCTGACCCGAATTATTAAACATCATTAAATAATTAAGACACGAAGCTTCGACCACAACTTCATTACTATAGATTTGCGTCGTATTTTGTTACGTGGAATTACCCAGTTCATTTTCTACCTCCTTTGTCGAGCACCGTGCATAAATATAGAGAGTGTTCCACCCAACTGGCCACGTTATAGCTTTAAAACGATAGAAGATAAAAAAAATTATTAGGCACATTTAAATTGTTTCGAAATGAATGAATAAAAGTACTCATGACAAAACGTCAAAAATGTCTGGATACAGGAAGCTGACTGATGCTTACAAGTGTCTACGAGACAGGGCCGCAAGCAGTGCGAGAGAGGGTGTTTTCCAAGGAATACAGTTTATCAGTTTATCACTGACGCTGAAGTCATCCGGAATTACACTGTGCGGATACGGAACTGACAAGTGTGAACTGCTCTATTCCAAAACAGGGAAATAGGGCTGCAAAAATACTCGAATATTTGAGCAGCTTGAAATTCGAACTGAGCCGAGCCGAAAACCCGTAAAAATCGAGCGGCTCGAAAGAACCGAGTAGCTCAAATTATTTAGAGCGGCCCGAAAGAACCGAGTAAAGTATTTCCTCGCTAAGGTCTCGCTGGTCAGGACCGGCGTTAAGCCGTCAGCGTGAACGGAACCCTTATTCGGAATTCTTCGCGGATCGCGGGTTAGGATTGTATCCGAATGTAATAAATAAAGAGGCTACACTACACGTAAGACAACAATACGTAAATATGTTTATTTAACTGCCGTTAGGCCCACAGCGGCGTGCACGTAGTGCGTAATGGCGTCGTGTATACGATACGACTCTGTGAGATCTGTCTCATGTAAGTGCCTCGACGCATCTCCTCGTATCGAGGCGCTGCTTGCGACGCCCAGGCTGCGAGGCGTGTTGCCGTGTAGGGGTAAGTATGATGGGTGTACTAGTATATTCCCCCTTGCGGCCCTATTACCGCAGATGGATAGAAAGGTGCTGAATAATGACTTGTACACTGTTGACTAAGTATGTATGTATATTTACAGACAACGCCAGAGTCGCCAGAGGCGAACGCCAGGCGTGCTTTACACGACGTGAGACTACGTCTGATATCGCGCAACTAGCGCAGGACGTGTTATTCACATACGTGAATCTAAATAACCACTTGTTACAACAGACTGAACAGGAGGTCTAACAGGAGTCTACAAGCCCCTGCGAGAGACTTGACTTGCCTTAACGAGTAGTCGTAACGAAGTGAAGTGACGTGCGTTCCGCTTGGCAACGCACGCCGGCTTGCGAGGTCTCCCCACTACCGAACAGTCCTCGGAGTGGGGGAACCGCCGCTCCCTACAGCCGAGCTATCCCCACACCCTAATTCCGAGCGATCTCGCTTTTTTCTGTTCGAAGGGGGGAGCGAGATGGAACGCGGCGGGCGTGAGCGACGGGCGCGAGCGTTCAGATCGACGCATGTGCGCCACAGTCAGATAGTCAGGCACGTCACGGACCTTTTTTGCGCCCGAAGCGAGCTTGCCAAATTCCGCCATTTATTATAATACATTTAATTGAGCTTCTTCATGACCTTACTCCGAATTTTTATTCGTAGTTTAAAACAGTTGCAGTACAATTTGTAGTATTTCATTTAAAAGTTTATTTTCAAGAATGCCAACAATGAAAAGACCATTTTGCGCCCCTTGTCAACTTTACGCCCTGGGCAGTTGTCTAATTTTTCAGAGTAAGGTCATAAATAATCTCAAATAAATGTATTATAATAAAGGGCGCAATTTGACAAGTTCGCCTAGGGCGTAAAAAAGACTTGAGTCGGGCCTGCGTCAAGATTTTGCGAAGCGGTTTTCGTGCTCACGGTAAGCGCTTGCGTCTCGTACCGTCCTCGGTCGCTTTCAGTGTCTTTCACTAGCTCTCGTTCCATCTCGCTCTCGCCTTCGCCGGACAAAAGTGAGACAGAAGTGTTGGAGATAGCGAAAAGTCTTCATCGTATACGTCAAACCGAGTCCTCAGCGAGGATGTTCTGTAGTCCGTGTAACTTCGGGCGGCTCTAAAGATTCGACTGCCGAGTAGTTGGAATATTTGGAACAATATGAATGTTTGGAATATTTTAGGAAATGTTTATCTGCTAGATTGTAAATAATGGTTATTAATAATATGAATAATAAAAATCTAAATGGTAAATAAAGATATTCTGCAACTATTGAAAATTAATAATTAATTCATATCTGCCTTTTTTCATTTATGTATAAACGTATTCATATACTTACTTCTCTTTTTTTTAACTTTCTTTTCTTCTTTTTCTTGCTTTTTTGACTTTTGTATGTTTATATTTGTGTTAACAAAGAGTGTTATTTATCTATTTATTTTTCAACTGGTGCTGACCTTAACACCATATTAACAAATTATTATTTTTATTATTATTAAAATTAACGGGAAAACCCCCTTGGTATAGAAGTAAATACATAAAATAGAGTCTAAACCGTCTAAACCTAAGTGACTATTAATTAACCAAACATAATTGTTAAATGACTAAATAACCTCGCCCGAAAAGCGCTGAGCGGTTTCTACGAAAGGGTCCACCTCATCGAATTGCAGATTAACGTACCGCATAAGCTTATTAATAGGGTCAATTGTATAATAAGAATACAACGTAGCCTATGGACGAAGAGACGCTTCTTCCGCAACTGCCTCTCCGGAGCATTGAAAGTAACTGACCCAACTAGGTCTGAGCAGCCTAACAAACCATTAATGGTTTTAAACAAAAAAAAACCATATCAGCAATCTGTCTGCGATCGGCAAGATGGAGATATTTACGGATTGTAGAGCGGGGCCATAGTAATGGTCGGTCCTGTCCATTTGGTTACCAAGGACACGAGCGACAAACCGAAGAAATTTATACTGAACCCCCTCGATTAGTTGACCTCAACGTGGGGCCTGATTGGGGCAACATACAACAGCCTCAAAGTTTCCACGTCTCTAAAATGCTTCGCAAATTGACGGATACAATCAAGAGTTTTCAACGCCTTATTAGTACAACGCATATAATGGTTTCCAAAGTCAAAGCACGGCGTTGTGAAGACTCAGAGACCTAACACTTTAGAAACCTCCATTTGCGATTCATCCAGCAGTATATATGGGTAATTCAAGCAGACCCTAGCTCGGGAGGCCCTGAGTACCACACACTTTGCCGTGTGAAGCCTCATCCCATTCACGGTGCACTACAGCCCAAACCTGTCCAGATCCGCCTGCAACGCGATCGCATCCTGAACACCCCGAATTCTTTTAAAGATTTTCAGGTCGTCAACAAATAGCAAGAACCCTGTATTTAAAAATACATCGCCGAGATCGTTTATAAATAGATTAAAAAGCAGCGGACCAAGATGAGACCTCTGGGGAACACCTGAGGTAACACTGACAGGAGCTGATAAACTGTTCGATACCTTTACCAATTGCTTACGACACAAAAGGTAACTTTCTATCCAGAACAGAAGAGGTCCACCAAAGCCCCAAAGTGACAGTTTCCGAATCAGAAGCCCATGGTCAACTGTATCAAATGCTTTCCGGAAATCAGTATAAACCATGTCCACCTGAAAGCCTACATCCAAGGCTTCGGACACGAAGCTATGGTACGCCGCCAAATTCATAGTGGTGGAGCGCTTGAGAAGGAACCCGTACTGCTCCTTACGTAGGATGCTGGTGAGCTGAGGAGATAACTTTTCCGTGACATCTCCCCAAATATCTTAGGTAAGATATTTTACTAATGGGTCGGCAATTAGCCACCTCCGAATGGTCGCTGGCCATGAAAATTGGTGAGACCAGGCTAGTTTTCTATAATGAGGGGAAAGAGCCACTGATCAGGGAAGCATTGAAGATATTCTAGAGTGGTCTTGTTAAAATAAAACTACACCGATTGAGAAACAGTGGAGGAATGCCATCAGCTCCAGGACCAACGTTAGTGTTAAGCGAGTTTAATTTAGAAAATATGTCACCGATAGATATAGAGAGTCGATTAAGATACACGCTATTATAGGTATTGAAGCCCACATTCAAGGCCGGAGAACACGATGGTGAGCTGTAAACCGAGCTAAAAAGAGACGCAAAGAGATTGGCAATGTCAGAGTGCGAGCGGTCTCCCTAGCACATGTTTACCGGAAGACCACGAATGCCACGCTTGGTATTTACAAAGTTCCAGAAGGTCTTAACATTATTCCGGACAGAGTTCTCAATATACGTAACATGCGCACGATAATCAATTTTCAACAATAGCTTACACTGAGAACGGATCCCAGAATATTTCAAGTAATCATAAGCGGCATTGGAGAGATTATACGCCTTATGCGCTCTCTTCTTCTCCCGCATCAGATACCTCAAGCGCGGGAGAACGGGGAGATCTTATCGGGATATAATCGCTGATAGTTGAATTAAGATGAGAGTACAGGCGATCTAAGGCAACACTAAGATCAAGACCCGCAGTCTCAAAATCCCAATCAACGGAGTTGAAGTAATTCAAATTATCAAAATTGTGGCTCCCTTCTTCTGAATATTTACCCCATTATTTACATTCGAGCAGATAAACATTTCCTAAAATATTCGAAACATTCATACTGTTTGAAATATTCCAGCTACTCGACAATCGGATTGCTCGAAACTTAATCTGGCCAGGCTGGGCTCCCCTTTTTTCGAGTACTCTAACAGCCCTACAGGGGAAATCATTCTTTTAAAACTGACACCGACGGTATGTAACTAATACGGAACTGATATGTGCCCGGATTTTAAGGAAATACACCGATTGGTGTACCAAAAAATATGTGGTTCCATTTAAAAAATTAAAGGTGATCTTTAAATTTATAAAAATTTTCCATCTTTGAAACAGAAACATACACTACTTAATACATGATGAATCATTGCAAACCATTTATATTTGCCTAATTAAATTGTGTTCCATCGTGCACTGTTTTGAAGCTAAAAGTGTGGTCCAATTGCGTGGGATACCCTGTATTTATACCTCCTATGTTTAAATGCAACTTATTTTCAGTGATGCGGCATGTCCACAATTCGGACAAATCTGGCAACCCGTAGTGTCATTGAATCCCTTGCAATGGGCACGCTGGATGCATACGCAAAGGGTAACATTGGTTTTGTCCCACGACAGGCCACTACCAAAACATTTGCACCAAGCAAATCAAAGCGGTCGTTTTCAGTGTGTTCAAAGTCGTCAAGCAGCTGCTGTCCTTTACGCCATGTTAAAAAATTGGGCAACGTTTGTACTTGTTGAAAACCATACATATGTGCAGTTTATTTATAGAGAAGCAGAAAAACCTCCTGTTTCCTTCTCGTTAATTCGTATTAATTGCAAGGCTCTTTGTGTTATCCTTAACATTGCATTTGCAGCTGGAACAGAAGGAGCTGTTCGGCACAATGTTGTTGTCGACCTCTTAGATCGATTATCTAAGCTTACTTTACCGAATAGACCAACAGGACAAAGGGAGACACTTTCTTGCACTATTATACACAAATCATTAGAGAGATTTTTAATTAAATATGAGCGAATGCCAACTGATTTCAGTTCGATTGTATTCCCTGATGGAACTCAAACAAATTCAATGAAAATTGCATTGATTTTCGGAGGAACTTTGGCAATTAGTTTATCTAGATATTTATATCATAACCGATGGCTATGGCATATAAAACGGCCATTTGTACAAACTATTCCAGGCATTACGTTGCCAAAATTGAATCTAACTGCCATTGCAAGAATTCTTTCTACAATTACAAAGTAAGTATTTTATATACAGCGCACAGTGGTCTAGATTCGTAAAAAGGTAAAGCAAATTCAATTTTTCAACCTGTTTGGATATCCTTGACGTGTTTAACCATAGGTTCTTACATCTATAGACTAAATTTTAGCATGGGTAAGAGTTGCCATAAGTCACCCAAAATTGTTTGGAAAAGGTTTAAAGATGGGGAAAACTGTCTGATTCGCAACGGTCACATTTTCTCTGAAATTGCCGTACTTTGCTTCATTATATTTTTCTATGGATAAGAGTTGACTTAAATGTAACTATGTAACGTTATAGAGTGCCTTTTCACCTATAAGTACATGTAATATGAAAAGGATATATGTCTTACAACCGTTTGAAAAATACCTTTTCGTGCATCTCTATTTTATTCCATCTTTCCGCTTTACTTACGTTTACAAAACGTTATTCACGCTTAGTTGCGATGAATTTCGCATGAGAGTATTTGTTAGAAACTTTTGAGATTCTAACAAGTTGCGTGTCCGCAACTTATAAGTAATGATATATTTGCAGTCATGTGTAAAAATCCGTTAACGCCGTATGAAATGGAGACCTTCAATAAATGCTTATAATGGCCATAACGTTGTTAAAATTGTGGGTATAATTGACAAATATTAAGGACAGGATATTAAAGACTTAGTTCAGACTAGGGTTTATACAAAAACCGACTTTTGGAAAAACCGGTTTTCGAATTCCACTATTTCAAAAAAGGTTTTCGAATTTTTACAGAGAAAACAAAATAGGTATAATTAAGACAGTAAAAAATATTTATACTTATTTAGGTTAAAATATTTAATACGTAAATATTTATATTTATAAAAATTTAATATAATAAAATATGCTTCATACAAAAACAAACGACAAAAACTAAAATAATTAAAATCGGTACAAAATATAAATTATAAAGCTTTATTTTATTTAGTGCTTTTCTTCAGGGAATATGATTTCAAAAAACATAAAGTGTCCACTGAACGATGACTTAATCTTGTTCTTGTTTTAGATACAAGATTGCCTGAAATGGAAAATATTCTCTCACTGGCTACTGAACTTGGTTTTATCGTTTTCAGGGCATCAAATAATAAATCCAAATTCTTTGATCTTATATTAGTTGCCTCAAACACTGAAAATTCGACCTTCAGTGTCTTCGGATTTGATATTTCCTCAGGTTCCTCAAGAAACCTAAGAATTGATTGTTCCATGGCTTTTTTTAAAGCATTGCCCTGATTAATGGTTTCTCCGTCTCCGATATATTCATCATCGGAATTTGTTTCCATACAAGAATTTGGATATATTCTACACAATATTTTTCCAGACAACTTAATAATATTGAGTTTTGAAGCTAGTGGAAATACACTAGATTTTTTTGTTGAAATGTTTTGCGGATTTTGCAAATATAACAATAGAGTTACCAATTCAACTTGTCTTCCTTCTTGAATTCGTACTTCTAAAGCATTTAATAATTTGATACTAATTTCCATTTTTAAATTTTTTAGTTCATTTAACAGAAATTCAAATATGCCTTCACTTGTTAATAAATTTGCATCTGGCCGCCCTAATGTTTCAACTGCTAGACGTATTGGTTCCAACACTTTAAGAAGTTCCATGATTTTAGGATATTCAGCTTCATTCCACATATGAGAAGCACCAATATCCTTCAAAGTTAAAACAACACATTCTTTTAATGTCATAAATCTTTCAATCATGGCCTCTAAACTATTCCATCTCGTTTGACAGTCAAGAATCAGGCTCAATTCCTTTCCTCTTTCTTGTTTAACATAATTCTGAAAGATGCTATCTCTTACGGGAGATTTTCTAAAAAATTTGCAAATTTTTCTAATTTGGGAAATTGATTGTTTGTAATTGTCAGACAACATAGGGAATTCACAGTCGTTATCTAGATCAAGAGAATTTAAAAAATCCTCGCCATAATTATCTTCACACTCTACGTCATCTTCCGATTCCTCACTTGTAACATATACATCGGTTTCAGCAATTTCTTTATTTTTATATAACACATCCGTAACTTCTAAGTGTATGGCGTGTGAATAGGCAGAGTTGATTAATTATAAGTGATAATTGGCCAAATTTTGTCATAACAGCAGCCCCATCATTTGTCGCTGCAACTATGTCTGTTGTAAGATCCAAGTTAAAATTTTGTAGCCTCTCAGAAACTAATTCTAATGTCTTCTTAGCATCGCAGGAATCAGCAATTGGAATCAAGCCCAAATTAAAATCTTCCGCAAAATGGTGTACATTAATATTCAAATATCTGCGATTTCGTTTGCTAGTCCACTCATCTAAAGTTATAGAAAATTTTTTCCCATTCTTTTTAATACACTCCAATTCATTTACAATTTCACGTTTGGCATTGTCATAAAACGTATAAATAAGATCCATTACTCGAGAGTTGTTTTTTGGTAACGAATATCTCCGTTGTTGTAAAGACTCTCCTATGAACGAGCTTGTTGTAATGCTATTAATGGACAATCCATCCATTGCAGCAAGTTTCTCTATAATTTCTTCTAAACTGCTTTTTTTCACAAAATTAAATATACTGGCTTGTTTTTGTGGGTAGACGCAGGAGGAGGGTTCAGGTGTTTCTTGTGTTTCTGTTTTCTTGTCGATTATTATTTTATTAACTACTTTCAGATGATTATGTAGATTGCTCATAGATGATCCTTTGCAGCTCAACATTTTATTACAATGATCGTAACATGCCTTGTCTTTTCCAACCTTTCTGTAATGATCCCAAATCTCTGACTTATTTCCAACATTCATGTTGGTCTAAAATTAAAATAATATATTTTAAATATTTTTATCAATGACATTAATATTTAATACTGAAAGACTGTTATATTATTAGAATGGGCATTAACAAATTTACTTACGCTGTTTTTGTATTTACTCACTAAAACAAGAATAATACCAAGCAATAACATAAACTAATAAACTTCTTATTACTGCTTGTGATCAAACTCAACTACACGGAACTTTCGCGGCGCGTTGTGTAATGCGTAGTACGGGAAGCACGCAGAACTAAGCTAAGGTAAAGATCAGATACAATGTATATTCAATAGCAGGGATCGGCGGGCTCCAGCTACTGCTGATGGAGGGGGAAACACCTACAGGAGCGGTGGTTATGTGTGCGTGACTGACGCACGCAGGCACATTCCCCCTCCATCAGCGGTAGCTGGAGCCCGCCGATCCCTGTACAATAGTGGCCGATCGGAAGTTGTTTTGCGAACAGTGATCTAGGGGAAATCGGCCCCCTCCAGAGAGCCTGCTCCTTTTCTTAACGTTATCGCTCTCTCTCTCTCTCCCTCTCTCCCTCTCTCCCTCTCTCCCTCTCTCTCCCTCTCTCCCTCTCTCTCTCCCTCTCTCTCCCCCTCTCTCCCTCTCTCTCCCCCTCTCTCCCTCTCTCTCTCCCCCTCTCTCTCCCTCTCTCTCCCTCTCTCTCCCTCTCTCCCCCTCTCTCTCTCCCTCTCTCTCCCTCTCTCTCCCTCTCTCTCTCCCTCTCTCTCTCCCTCTCTCTCTCTCTCTCTCTCTCTCTCTCTCGCTAGAATTCTCGCGTTCTTGATTTACTCTCAATGGCTGTTCACGAAACAACTTCAGACCGGCCAGCATATGTGCCCTCCACCATAGTCTGGACTGGTGGGATGCACGTGGGCAACACAGATTATGTCATCAGTCATTCTGTGTGCTGCCACATATAATAGCATATCTAATATAATAAATTTGTGGATTTTCATGTCAAACATTCACCTTACACCTAACTCATGAAGATTAGTTTTACAGTAAATCTTTATTACAATATGCTTGTACTTGTACCCGAGGCGATTTCAAGTTAAAATGTTAACGTTTTTAATTAAATAATTAATTAATTTTTGCATAATAATTCTAGCATCAAAAACCGGTATTTTAACTTTAAAACCCGGTTTTCGAATTTTACAAATTTATTCAAAAAACTGGTTTTTAAAACCGGTTTTTAAAATCCGACACACCCTAGTTCAGACCAAAAAATCTTTCAGATGAAAGCAAAACTTCAATTATTTTAAAGTCTATGTGGACATTCGTAAGTTGATTCCCCGAGTCTCAACATCATCATTGCTTTATACATATGGCTCCCATGAGTAGTTTTTAGGTAATGCCTACCACTGGAGCAACATTTCCATAACAATGACATACCTTATTAATGGACGACTAATAATTTAATAATTTTACAAGTGGATTCCTTGAATGAATTAAGGTAGGCTCTCACTCAAACGTTAAAAGATTCAAAAATACGAAAATGGTAACTGAAAAATGACGCTGAGGTGCAGTAAACCTCATGTGGCCAGTTTGTGATTATCAAAAGGTGTAACCACGAAGGTTTAAAAAACAAGTGTAAAAAGTTAAATAGTAATGGCTGTAAAAGTTTTACATTATGGAAATTTAACCAGGAGTATAAAAGTTGTTTATAAGGGTAGTTTGTTATCCTAGGAAGAAATGGTACCAGACTCGGATTCTATGGCCCGAAAAAACCTTACAACCGTTCCATTTATAATGAATAAGTATAAATAACAGTAATATGAATTTCGTTCACCTTTTTACGAATCCGGATCACTGTGCAGCGTGCCTTTCTGTTGCGAAAGTAAGTCAGAAGTCCAGAATAAAGTTTCTTCGTACGAGGCTTAGTTTCTAACAAAATTTGTAATCAAATTTGTAAGTACGCATGCAACCGAATAGATAGAAGTACAATTTTTCGGTAAAGATGGTAAAACTGTGAATGAAATGAATCCTTGTGTATAGATAAGCCGAAATTGTAGAGTAACTTTCTACGAGTGGATCCTTGATCATGAGAAAATCGATTTGAAGGGGGGACCGATTTCCCAAGGTGGGACGCGCACTCAATAGATCATTGAAATCCATTTCCTCGAAAACGGATCCCCGTAAGAAAAAATTTTATTCTGCACTTGCAATTTACTCTTCTACATCAAATCAGCTCCTTTCCGATTGTACCATCATTTTGACAACACCATGTATATATTCTACAGTTGAATTTGTATATTCTTTAAGTATACTCAGTGTCGTCCCACTTATAATGAACATCTAAAGTACATTCTTTTCGTCAAATTATTTTTATCATGTTTATCGCGTTTGACTGCTATTTTAAAACTGAAGACAGCATCCACGATGGAATTATCGTGGTAGATATCGTATAAATATTTGAAAAAAGCAGATCAGATGTTTAGAACTTCAGTTTTCTGCCTCCTGATGCAGAACAAAACCACGTTTCAAATTTCTTGGTTTGTTCTTGTTGAACGTGTTAAAAATTTTGTATAATAATATTGGGGACTGTTGTAGAAATAGTTTTCCAAATAAATCTCAAAATGTGTTTTACCTTTCTCGAGAAAAGTTGGGTTAAAGTTGGAAATACGTATATTTCAGTAATTTAAGGGGGTATTCGGGTCTAGCGCGCGAGTTTCATGACCATTTTTCAGAATTTTTATGAGCAATGAAAGTAAGTGTACTACACAAAGTTTTTATTTTGTTTTCTTTCAAGTGTTCATATACAAATAAAGTGTCTGGTGTAGGCACATATTTCAGACCATCGCAAAAAATATTAATTTTGAGATTTTTCTTTCCATTGAGCGACGCACTGTGAGTCGTGGACAAAAATCAATTCCCAGGCAAAATCGAAATGACGGAAATCAACGAAACCTGCTATATTGGGATATTAGGTTTCGCTGATTACAAATCTCCAGCGGGAATTTTGATTAAGAAAATTACGGATCTCGGCAAATTCTAATATGATAGGGATCATACGTACGAAAGTCGTTGCTTCTTAAAGTCTTAAAGCTATAACTTTATATTTTAGAAGTCTAGACACAGCCGTCTCCAGTCCCAGATAGCACCCGACGTCTATAAGCCGTCTTTAAGACGTCTGTTTCAGACTTTCAAGACGTGTTAAAGACGTCTGTTATTTTCTGAAAGACGTCTAAAAGACATCTATAGACATTTTTGAATGTCGTGAGTCAGGAAACCGTACGTCGCCTTTGGAAACTGTAAGACGCCTTTTGAACAGTTTGTAGACGTCTTATAAGACGTCTGTTATTTTCTGAAAGACGTCTTAAAGACGTCTGCTATTTTCTGAAAGACGTCTTAAAGACATCTGCTATTTTCTGAAAGACGTCTTAAAGACGTCTATAGACATTTTTGAATGTCGTGAGTCAGGAAACCGTACGTCTTTAAGACGTTTATTAGAATTAATATCTTTTAATGAAATTAAGTATTTTGAAAAAGAAGCCCGTCCAGTAGCTGCACTTGTTCTCAATTTAGAAAGTTTATTTTCATGCTGGTCAATATTTTTGTTTCTTCATAAAAAAGAAGAACGTCTTGCAATAGCAAATGATCGAGCCATTCTTTGGCATATTCAAGTTCAAGTCGAAAATATAAATTTCCTTCACCAAAAAACGCCGGTACTCGAGAGTGGCTGCATATGATCTGCCCGGCTCTCTTATAGGCATGACTGCTGTATCCCACCTACGAAAAGCGCTCGGCCCGATCGCCGCCTGGCGGTCGCGTACTATTCATCGCGAGCCGGCCTAATCATGACTTGTTTATGTACATATGCATCTTTAAGACATCTAAACGCAGTTGTTTAAAAAACGTCTTGGCATGGACGTCTTACAGACGTCCTAAACACTTACTCGGACAGACGTCTTACAGACATCTCAGGACAGACGTTTTAAAGACGTCTTAACACAGTCGTCTAAAAGACGTCTCTACACAGATGTATTAAAGAAGTCTCAACACAGTCCTTTAAAAGACGTCTTAGCATAAACATCTTACAGACGTCTTAACACAATCGTTTAAAAGATGTCCTGGCACATAAGTCTTAAGGAAGTCTTAACACAGTAGTCTAAAAGACGTCTTAGAAATGTCTTCGCACAGACGTCTTAAAAGTGTCTTAATATGGTCAAAGACGTTCAGATCAAAAACAGACGTAAAATGGACGTCTAGAAGACGTCGTGTGCTATCTGGGGCCAGGACATAGTGAACTTGGCAACTGTGTCATTAGTCCTATTTGAATTTTTATGAAGCCTTTCGCGCGTTTTAATCGAAACACAGCACGGCCGTCTCTGCTACCGGCCGGAACATTGTCATCGGACTGATGGTTGTTCGAAATACGGTGTAACAGAGTAACATTATCTCTATATATAAAATTCATTTTCTGTTTGATTGTTTGTTTGTTCGTAATACAAAATTACACCGCTGCGCGGATTTCGTTCAGATTTAGCACATATGTTCTGCACATCCGAGCAGAGGTCACTGTATAGGTTTCGTTAACCTCGCCCACTTTTACTCTCCGTTATTTAATGAAAAATGAATACTCGCGGAACGAGCTACGGTAGACGTTGTTAGTGAAGTTGGTTACAGATCCCGTGGTCCGTCCTCGCGCGTAGCAGTACCGCGATGTCACCACCAGGTGGTGAAGCTTCTCGCGCCAGGAATCACGAGAGAATTTGATTGCCGCGGATATATACAGGGTCAGCATTTTACCTTGCAACCCGCGCTCGCGCAACAGGTAAAGTGGCAATAGTGCCTCACACACGCATTCCACTACAGCCATGCGCCGATACTTCCACCATCTATGAGCTGATGATGAAAGTGTACGGTTGTTTCGATGCCAGTAAAGAGCGCAGGCTGATTTTGACTTTCGCTAGAGAATATTAAATCTGTATTAATATATAAAGATAGAAAGATTGTTTGTTTATATGTCTACTGAACCGATTTTAATCGGATTTTTATAGATATGTTCCTTACAATCTTGTGAGGGACATAGGTTTTGTTTTATTGCTCTATCACCTCAGGAAACTTATTGACGAACAAAAATGTCAATTAATTCCAATGTCTCGGTCGTTGTATCGTGGAGCAGGCCACTGAAAAATTGATATCCCACTACCGGCTCAACAGCGCGCGGCAGTGGGGATGGTTCAGCACTTGTATAGTGGGGATGTTACTTGGTAGGTTACGCTCTGTTGATGCTGCATTGTTGCTTGACGCGTGCGGATATTTAAGCACTCGCAGGCAACCGTTAGCTAAGGATGCTTACCATGTACAAAAAACCAAAGCAATTTAATAAATAAAATGCCGGAAACGATGATATAGTCAATTCTGGTGATATCGTACACTATTCACAAGAATTTTTAAATAGTTTAGATCCATCTGGACTACCACCACACCAATTAATTATAAAGTTTGGTGCCCCGATTATGTTATTACGGAACTTGGATTCTCCAAAACTTTGCAATGGAACAAGGTTGCAGGTAATAGGTTTCAGAACTAATATAATAGAGACTAAAATTTTTAACAGGCCCTGCTACCGGTGAACATGTATTTATACCACGCATTCCAATGATTCTATCAGATATGTCTTTTCAGTTCAAACGTATACAATATCCGGTCAAAATTGCTTTTGCTATGGCAATTAATAAAACGCTAGGACAATCCTTCAAGTGTTTTGGTGTAGATTTACGCAATAATTGTTTTTCACATGGGCAATTGTATGTAGCTTATCACGCGTGGGGAAAAAGGATACACAATTTATATTACTGCCCTCTCGTAAGAAAACATCGAATATAGTGTATCCAGAAGTACTAACATAAAAAAATTTAATATGAAGTTTTTTCAAGTACCTCCGCAATAGAAATTTAAAAAAAAGCGAAACAGGACCAGGCAACGCCGTGTACTTTCAGCTAGTTTGACGTAGAAATTGAGAAATTAGATTTTTATTCAATTATATATTAGTTCTGCAGGCCTCAGAATCTAATGTTCCGGTTATCTTTTTTTATAATTTTATCCTTAATGTAGTGCATGCGTAGGTCGGGCGTAAGAGGTAACTAATGGGACGTGTCTGTGTAGCGATCTCTGAATTTTTTTTCTACAATTTTTGTGTCTAAATGTTTTAACCTTTTAGCCACTCAACGCCACGCCTATTGGGAAGTGATCTGTCATCATGACATCTGGTGGGGAAAGTAGAAGCGCTCGTTGGGTACCCATCAATCCCTTGAAGTAAACGTTCACCTTCTACAGGGTGTCCGCGGGAAGAGTGGACAGCTGGATATCTCCTAAACTATTGGAGACAAAAATATTTAAAAAATAGGGAATTGCATGGTTCGAGGGGGCAACTTATTAGCGCGGACGAATTTTTTTTCGATTATTATTTTAAAAGATACGATGGTCAAGTTCGGTTTTTTAAATGGAACTATTTTTTCTGAAGACCTGAGTTGATAGTGCGTTCTAAGACAAATTCAATAAGCTTTAATGTATACACTTGATTCCCACTGGTTTTTGAGATATTGCGCTTGCAAATTTACTGATTATCCCTGGAAGAAAACACGCTGGAATAGCAAGGACCGAGGACGGTCTTGCTGGCGCCACGGGTGGCCTTGCCTGTTGAAACAGATACCCACCTGCCAAAGGTCTACGCCAGGAATGGCAGGCCCAAAGGCTGGACAATTCTTTTCCGTCAGAAATGCTACTTAGGTAGGTACATCTGCGGTATCGAGAAGCGCACCGTTACTTTTATTTCGCACTTGCTTCTACGCTCGGATGGCCGGTTCTTTTGGGAGGGATGTAAGTTCAATTGGTTAGGTTAGGAGGTGTGAAAGTTGCTAGACTAAATTTCAACCATAGGGAGCAGATTATATTAGAACCAATCGAATTTGCATCCCTCACAAACGGCTGCTCTCTTGAAGAGGCCCTCTTCACAGCAATACCTCCTCCCCAGTGCCCACCTTCTCTCGCACAGAATACGATGACGCATGCTTTTGTTTTGATATTAAAGCTCGTGTTTATATTCGAGAGGACCACGTGTCAACAGCGGGCTACCATTTTTCTTCCCGTGTCTCTCTACGAGGCGTATTGACGGTGGATTGTAGGAGCGTAGATGTCTGGATGCCAGTTATTGAATTCAGGAGACGCTAGAAACACTTTATTACAAAACACACATGTACTATAATTAAAGTAAATCGTATTCCTCTCGGGAAGGAGTACTGATAATCATCGAACTTGCGCCCTACTTCGCGCAGACCGATTACACGGAGGCTAGTCAAGTCACACACTGCACAAATGATAAGCCGCGTCTAGACGTTGCGAGGCTGCAGCGCGAGGCGTGCCTCGCGAAGTGAAAAGTCTGGAGAGTCCTTAGCTCGCCTTGGTCACTTTGCAAAGCAACCTCGTGCTGCTGCCGTGGCGAGGACAACACTCCGCAGTGCCTCACCGAATTTTATGGCTTTCGACCCTCGAAGGGTTTGGAATATCATTAGGAAGTGAGAACTGTTCAGGATTTCAAATGTTTGTATCTTTTCTTCATCGTATCGAAGGAGAAGTGGCGGCAGTGGATTCCTGGCGTTCCGTCGATTAAAATCATACCAAATATCATGCAAATCGGACTACCTTGACACAAGCTATTTGTATTCCTTATGTAAAAGTTGTCCGATTTACACGACATTTGTAATGATTTTCATCGGAAAACCACAAGGAATCCATCGGCGACACTTCCATATCCATACGATAAAGAATAAAGAATTATTTTATTTCTGAAACAGGCAGGTACAGGATGATTCTGGAGCTACGCCCGTCAAAAAGTTGCGGCCTGGTACCCCGTGGCGAGGACAGGCCTTCGCATTGCCTCACCCGATTTTTATGGCTTGCTTCGGAAAAAGGTATGTTTCTGGGTCGAACGTAGCGAATTGAGGTCGAGCCCCCGCAGTCGAGGGTGAAATATCCCTTACAGCGTATTAAGAAATTCTTTTCTTCATCATATCGAAATGAAAGAGACGCCAATGGATTCCTCATGTTTTTCTGATGAAAATCATACAAAATATCATGCAAATCGGACTACTTTGACACTAGCTATTTGTATTCCCTATGTAAAAGTTGTCCGATTTACACGACATTTGAAATGATTTTCATCGGAAAACCACCAGGAATCCATCGGCGACACTTCCATATCCATACGATAAGGAATAAAGAATTATTTTATTTCTGAAACAGGCAGGTACAGGATGATTCTGGAGCTGCGCCCGTCACCCCGTGGCGAGGACAAAACCCCGCAGTGCCCATCGAATTTTATGGCCTTCGACCCTCGAAGGGTTTGGAATTTCATTAAGAAGTGAGAAATGTTCAGGATTTCAAATGTTTGCTTCTTTTCTTCATCGTATGGAAGGGGAAAGTGATGCCATTGGATTCCTGGCGTTCCGTCGACTAAAATCATACCAAATTTCATGTAAATCGGACTATTTTTAACCAAGTCAAGTCAGCTTGAAATGATATAAAACGATTTTTCATGGAATTTCCTTCATTACGGTCCGAATTACGTCGTACTTGGTGTTAGTTTCATCGGAAAAACATAAGGAATCAATTGGCCTCATTTTCGCAAAGATCTGATGAGAAATACGGAAATCGAAGATTTTTCACTTCTTAATAGGGACTCGAACCCCTTCGAGGGTCGAAAGCCATAAAATTCGAGGGGCACTGCGGGATGTTGTCCTCGCCACGGGGTGACAGGCGTACCACCAGAATTACCCTGTATCTGTTTAAGAAATAAAATAATTCTTTATTCCTTATCGTATGGATATGGAAGTGTCACCGATGGATTCCTTGGGGTTTTTCGATGAAAATTATTTCAAATGTCGTGTAAATCGGACAACTTTTACATAGGGAATACAAATAGCTAGTGTCAAAGTAGTCCGATTTGCATGATATTTTGTATGATTTTCATCAGAAAAACATAAGGAATCCATTGGCGTCACTTCCATTTCGACATGATGAAGAAAAGAATTTCTTAATACGCTGTAAGGGATATTTCAGCCTCGACTGCGGGGGCTCGACCTCAATTCGCTACGTTCGACCCAGAAACATACCTTTTTCCGAAGCAAGCCATAAAAATCGGGTGAGGCAATGCGAAGGCCTGTCCTAGCCACGGGGTACCAGGCCGCAACTTTTTGACGGGCGTAGCTCCAGAATCATCCTGTACCTGCCTGTTTCAGAAATAAAATAATTCTTTACTCTTTATCGTATGGATATGGAAGTGTCGCCGATGGATTCCTTGTGGTTTTCCGATGAAAATCATTACAAATGTCGTGTAAATCGGACAACTTTTACATAAGGAATACAAATAGCTTGTGTCAAGGTAGTCCGATTTGCATGATATTTGGTATGATTTTAATCGACGGAACGCCAGGAATCCATTGCCGCCACTTCCCCTTCGATACGATGAAGAAAAGATACAAACATTTGAAATCCTGAACAGTTCTCACTTCCTAATGATATTCCAAACCCTTCGGGGGTCGAAAGCCATAAAATTCGGTGAGGCACTGCGGGGTGTTGTCCTCGCCACGGTAGCAGCACGAGGTTGCTTTGCAAAGTGACCAAGGCGAGCTAAGGACTCTCCAGACTTTTCACTTCGCGAGGCACGCCTCGCGCTGCAGCCTCGCAACGTCTAGACGCGGCTTATCATTTGTGCAGTGTGTGACTTGACTACCCTCCGTGTAATCGGTCTGCGCAAAGTAGGGTGCAAGTTCGATGATTAGCAGTACTCCTTCCCGAGAGGAATACGATTTACTTTAATTATAGTACATGTGTGTTTTGTAATAAAGTGTTTCTATCGTCTCCTGAATTCAATAACTGGCATCCAGACATCTACGCTCCTACAATCCACCGTCAATACGCCTCGTAGAGAGACACGGGAAGAAAAATGGTAGCTCGCTGTTGACACGTGGTCCTCTCGAATATAAACACGAGCTTTAATATCAGAACAAAAGCATGCGTCATCGTATTCTGTGCGAGAGAAGGTGGGCACTGGGGAGGAGGTATTGCTGTGAAGAGGGCCTCTTCAAGAGAGCAGCCGTTTGTGAGGGATGCAAATTCGATTGGTTCTAATATAATCTGCTCCCTATGGTTGAAATTTAGTCTAGCAACTTTCACACCTCCTAACCTAACCAATTGAACTTACATCCCTCCCAAAAGAACCGGCCATCCGAGCGTAGAAGCAAGTGCGAAATAAAAGTAACGGTGCGCTTCTCGATACCGCAGATGTACCTACCTAAGTAGCATTTCTGACGGAAAAGAATTGTCCTGCCTTTGGGCCTGCCATTCCTGGCGTAGACCTTTGGCAGGTAGGTATCTGTTTCAACAGGCAAGGCCACCCGTGGCGCCAGCAAGACCGTCCCCGGTCCTTGCTATTCCAGCGAGTTTTCTTCCAGGGAAAATCAGTAAATTTGCAAGCGCAATATCTCAAAAACCAGTGGGAATCAAGTGTATACATTAAAGCTTATTGAATTTGTCTTAGAACGCACTATCAACTCAGGTCTACAGAAAAAATAGTTCCATTTAAAAAACCGAACTTGACCATCGTATCTTTTAAAATAATAATCGAAAAAAAATTCGTCCGCTCTAATAAGTTGGCCCCCTCGAACTATGCAATTCCCTATTTTTTAAATATTTTTGTCTCCAATAGTTTAGGAGATATCCAGCTGTCCACTCTTCCCGCGGACACCCTGTATGAAATTCCGCTGGGCAGGATTTGAACCTACCCAATCACATATACATTGCATAGAAAGGAACATTTTCCCAACTAACTACAATCCCGCATATATCTTGTACCCATATCGGCGCCATCTTGGCTAGGGCCCCTCCCCATGTCACTTCCCAATACCGACTTCCGTTTATGTAATTTTTTGGAACGATGCGCCATTATTGTAGCTTTTACATGCAGGTGGAAAAAAAATCTCTGCGTACAGGGGTATCACGCAGAGCCGTCTTAACAGTATTGTAGGCCTTGAGCAAAGCAATGCACTGGGGCCCTTGCCCACCCACGGGATTAGGACTTAAAATCAGACTCGAGGGCCCCTACTGCCATAGGGCGCCTAGCGACTGTCCAGCGTGCCCATGCCTGAAGACGGTACTGGTATCACGTCACGGTCAACCCTATCGTAGCTAAAATATTTGAAGTTGACACGGATACGACACCAGTCGACATTGTTTTCAAACCTCCTTACAATAATCTGGGGTGCGAGTGGTAAACCGATCATAAAAGCGGTGCGGGCCGCTTACCTGAGCCGGGAAATTCCGAATAGCTCTTTACTACGTTAATTGGAAAGAGACCATCCTAAAATTCGCGAAGCTCGGGCATCAATGCTATTCAGCAGTTGCTGACAGCTCCGAACGCCGCCCGGGCCGGTGTGAGAAGTGACTTCTCGCATGTTCCGACATTCGATTTGACTTACTAGTCTATTATTACATTTTCATTAAATTGATTCCAAAAATTGCAGAAAAAAATTCACACATCGCTACAAAGTCACATTCTACCAGTTGCATTCTACATTCTACTCTTTACGTCTGATGTACGCATATCTACATTCAGGATAAAATCATAAAAAAGAAAACAAGAACATGAACAAAGAATTTGAACAAGAACGGTGACTATGTGGCAAATCGTGTAGCTCACATGTTAAATTTTTTTTCCAAAACAATTATGCCAGAAACAGTTCCCACTTTGTCCCTCCATTCATGTTATTATTACCTATTTGAAAACATTCGCGAGGGAACGACGCGCCACGATCGATGACGCGACGCGTTCCGAACGTGGCCAAATATTCGAACGGGAACGACCCAGGCATCGGATGTTTGCCCGCGACGAGGTCCGCGTGTGACCGAAGTCGACTTTCAAACGGAGGCACACCCCGCACTTGTTACGCGCCCGCAAATAAATAAAAATGCAAACTGAGGTGCGAGGAGGAAGATTGTTCCGTGCGATCTTTTTCAGATCAAATTCTAACATGCAAAGGAGAGGACGGGTAAACCAAATATACAGCTAAGCAGTGTAAGAGAACAATAGGGCGAAACCAATGATAAGGGTGGAATCAATTTAAGGAAAATATAAATGATAGGCTTGTAAGAGAAATCGATTGTCGGAACATGCTTGAAGCCACTTCTCACACCGGCCCAGCGTTCGATGCTGTCAGCAACCGCTGGATAGCATCGATGCCCGATCTTCGAGAATTTTAGGATGGTCTTTTTCAAATTAACGTCGCAAACAGCTATTTGGAATTTCCCGGCTCAGGTAAGCCGCCCGCGCCGCTTTTATGATCGGTTTACCACTCGCACCCCAGATTACTGTAATGACGTTTGAAAACAATGTCGACTGGTCTCGTACCCATGTCAATTTCAAAAATTTTAGCTGCGACAGAGTTACTCGCGCGGCTATATCCCTGCACGGAGAAATTTTTCGCCACCTGCGTGTAAAAGTCACAATAATGGCGCATCGTTCCAAAAAATTACATAAACGGAAGCCGGTATAGGCTTAATGTTGACTAGCTAACAGGTTAAAACATCAGACACAAAAATTGTAAAAAAAAAATTATAACACCGCTACAAACAAAGATACGTCCCATTAGATACTCCTTAAGTCCGATCTATGCATGCACTACATTAAAGATAAAATCATAAAAATGAAAACCAGAACATTAGATTCTGAGGCCTGCAGAACTAATATATAATTGAATAAAAATTTAATTTCTCAATTCATGAAAGTAATGATAGAGAAACAACTAGCCTATTGTTTATCATTACCATAAATTTTATAAAGAGCATTAAATGAAGTATCAAATAAAGAGTTTACAAAAGCTTTTCACTGCAATTATAGTTAAAATATTGATAAAAGAAAAATTAAGTAAACGTAAAATATGTTAAATTATCCATCATTAAGAGGGAATAATTTTTCCTCATTTGCGGCGCAAATTGCATTCCTATATCTTTTATACTTCAAAAGTTATACGAAAAAGGCCCAAAATTCTTCAACTCGAGCCGGGAAATTCCGAATAGCTCTTTGCGGCGTTAATTTGAAAGAGACCATCGTAAAATTTTCGAAGATCAGACATCACTGCTTTCCAGCGGTCGCTGGCAGCTCTCCGAACACCGGGCGGTGCATGGTTGTGGTTTAATGCGTCCGAGAGGCGCAGTTCCCATTTTACCTGTTCGCGCGAGCGCAGGTTGCAAGATAAACTGCTGACCCTGTACACGTGGAGGACGTTTTGTCCTTTACATTACACAACTTTCCCTTTGGACTCTTTGTACTACAGTTTCTATATGTATATCATTTTTCACACGTCTTACTTTCGCTCTGTCCGCAAACATTCTATTCTGCTCTCATACCAGTCGACCTGTTCAAACTAGAGCCTTGCAACGGGCGGGTATACCGCGGGTCCACCCGCCTGTTACCCGACTGTCTTTCCATTCACTCGACCCGCCTGTGCCCGCGTCGGATGAGTCAGGTCATCGTTGATTTCGATTCGCCCGCAGCGCCCGATACGCCCGATACGCCCGATACGCCCTAAACACCCGAACGCCCGCAACGCCCGAAGCAGTAACGAGTCATGACGTCACCACGCATATCCGACCATACTATTATCCGCTTGCATCTGTGACCCGGGACTTTACCTGCTCATTATCCGCTATTCAATTTGACTCAGAAGCGGTTGGAGAATCAAATCTAGACAATTCATTATTATTTACGTACATTATAATTATCAAATATAGGAAAGTATAATTAGGAATGCAGAGTAGTAGCACAGACCAGGTGTAGAATAGACCTGACATTCCTTTGTCTTCTGTGTCACTCGATTTTGGGGCTCTAGAGCCCCATTACCATTTCCGTGTCGCATCCAACGTTAACGGCTAAGCATGAAATAAGAGTTCAGCGCTATAAGCGGTAGGAATGGAAGTTATAATAGTGGTGAGAATTTACATACAGGGTGTCTCGATGTCAAATTAATGCAGCATTTTTAAAAGGCAAATAAAAATTTCTTCATTTCTTTATCAATCAGCAACAATACAGACCCATACAACGGAGAAGCATTGTACAATTTCGCTTACGATGTAACGAACCTCTGCTATCTTATAATTCCATAATAAATTATTTGCGGACATGAGTTTATATTAACTTTTTCAACTTTTTCAATTTTTTTCAACTGTATACCCGGGATACTCTGTGTACAGACATACAGTTTCATTTATCGTTTTGAACACTTCCTATAATAACTAATTAAAAAATGATTAATAAATTATGGTAATCTTATGGTGTGTCTCGTATCAAGCAGCAGAGTAGTGGTGGGCCCCTGCCTACATACAGGGTGTCCCAAAAATGTCGGAGTTCCTTGCAAGGGGTAACTCAGGGGGTGATTTGAAACAACTTTTTCCTTAGCGAAAATATTGTCCGAAGCTTCATTAAGGAGATATTAACAAAAAACCCCGACCAATCAGAGCGCGCGCCTTCCGTCCGAGCTCCCGCGGTAGCGTTGGCTACGCGGTAGGCGACTGCGCTTGTACTACGAACGTACGAACAAGCAAGTCGGCATGCATCGAAGGAAACTGCGTTACACATTTTTTTTTAAAAGCAGAATCTTAAATAAGAATTATTTGAAGTGAGAGGACAAGAAGTACGTAAATTTCGTTTTTAAATAAGGCATAAACGAAAAGGTAATGTAGCAGAAAATGTACGACATGTGATCGTAATTCGTTATTGAGGTAAAAATCCGTAGTTTAATAACGGCCAACACAACTAAATTTAAACAATAATATTAGGTGTATGAATAAATTCTTTCCGACTGGATTTACATAATCAGTACAAAGCTATTGAATTTCTATCGCGGTGGTATTCATGAGCTGCCAGAAAAATGGCAAAGGATAATTAACAATAATGGAAATTATTTCGATGATTGAGTTGTTTTCATATTTTTTAAATCGAACTGTTATTGTACCCTAAAATCGGAAAGAATTTATTTCTACACCTAATAATCACCAATAAATTAAATAAAACTCGCCCATTCGGACATTCCTTTCCTTCCTATTCAGAAACCTGTGTCACTGGGTCACTGTACCGATCCTGGTCATCGGTGGACGAAAAGATTTATGGTAGGGTAGCGCCCAGTGCTCAGCTGATCGCAGGTATTCGCAGGACACCACCCGAAGGTAAGGGTCGCAACGTCAAGTGCGTCCGGATTAATGTACCGAATATTCACTTCACTGCACTGATACTAACACTGATCACTTAATTTATTTTTCACGGAACGTGTTGTTTCTAGGTTATAAAAATTGGTGACCCCGAAAGGGGCCGATTACTGTTAATTGAGCAGTTGCTCAATGTGGCCACCCTCAGCGTCTATGCACGCCTCCGCACGTACAACCAGCTGCCTTTGGACGGCTCGCAATGCGCCTTGGTTCCGCCTCGTAGCAGACGTGAACTCAGGGTATCGGAAAGGGGGAACAGGAATGGTGTGCATTTTCTTCTTTATAGCAACTCGAAGACTTTCTGCTTCTCTTCCCTTCGGACCCTTTCGAACCGATACACGTGGTGTCTGTTTTCTATCTCGAAGCAATGGGTACATTGGCAGTAGAAGGACGGAGCGCGGGCTTTTGTGAAAGTGTAGGATGGTTCGTTCGTTGCACTTCTGAAAAACACGTGTGTTTCGAAAATGTGCTGGCTTCTTTTTACCTAAAGCCTCTTGTCCTGGTGGGAGTAAACTCATAATGGAACGAGAGAAACTACTTGGGGGTAGAGGAAGTTGCTTGGGAAAAAATCCTGTCGGTCAGCTAGTAATCTCGTCCCAGAAATGTACTCAGCCGAAAAAAAATTTTTTATAGGTATTCTTTTTTTTACTTGCGTTTTGTATTTGTTGTACAACAATCATTTCAGTTTCACTGGAAGACATAGTCGTGCGCATTCATGCTGCGGTCGCAAACATAACGGCACAAACATTGCGAGCCGTCCAAAGGCAGCTGGTTGTACGTGCGGAGGCGTGCATAGACGCTGAGGGTGGCCACATTGAGCAACTGCTCAATTAACAGTAATCGGCCCCTTTCGGGGTCACCAATTTTTATAATGTAGAAACAACACGTTCCGTGAAAAATAAATTAAGTGATCAGTGTTAGTATCAGTGCAGTGAAGTGAATATTCGGTACATTAACCCGGACGCACTTGACGTTGCGACCCTTACCTTCGGGTGGTGTCCTGCGAATACCTGTGATCAGCTGAGCACTGGGCGCTACCCTACCATAAATGTTTTCGTCCACGGATGACCAGGATCGGTACAGTGACCCAGTGACACAGGTTTCCGAATAGGAAGGAAAGGAATGTCCGAATGGGCGAGTTTTATTTAATTTATTGGTGATTATTAGGTGTAGAAATAAATTCTTTCCGATTTTAGGGTACAATAACAGTTCGATTTAAAAAATATGAAAACAACTCAATCATCGAAATAATTTCCATTATTGTTAATTACCTTTTGCCATTTTTCTGGCAGCTTATGAATACCACTGCGATAGAAATTCAGTAGCTTTGTACTGATTATGTAAATCCAGTCGGAAAGAATTTATTCATACAACTAATATTATTGTTTAAATTTAGTTGTGTTGGCCGTTATTAAACTACGGATTTTTACCTCAATAACGAATTACGATCACATGTCGTACATTTTCTGCTACATTACCTTTTCGTTTATGCCTTATTTAAAAACGAAATTTACGTACTTCTTGTCCTCTCACTTCAAATAATTCTTATTTAAGATTCTGCTTTAAAAAAAATGTGTAACACAGTTTCCTTCGATGCATGCCGACTTGCTTGTTCGTACGTTCGTAGTACAAGCGCAGTCGCCTACCGCGTAGCCAACGCTACCGCGGGAGCTCGGACGAAAGGCGCGCGCTCTGATTGGTCGGGGTTTTTTGTTAATATCTCCTTAATGAAGCTTCGGACAATATTTTCGCTAAGGAAAAAGTTGTTTCAAATCACCCCCTGAGTTACCCCTGGCAAGGAACTCCGATATTTTTGGGACACCCTGTATACGTGTAATTCTACCCAATCAAGTCGTTCCGAAATCTTTAACAATTTTTACTGATCAAAGGGTTCCTTTGCGTCATATGGCTTCATTCAAACATTTTTCCTTTCCAACGCGCAGAATACGTTGATGTAAAAGAAAATTGGTAAATTTGTCGAAAAGCTACCTTTTCATCGATTTCAATGACCTTCGCATATGTTGTCAATGTCATCATTCTGAACAACATTTCCTTTTAAACTTTTTGACGGCTGGCCTCAGTTTCGGAGATATTAATAAAAAACTTTCGGCATAATAGATTGAAAGCTACCTTCCCACCGATTTCAATGATCTTGACATATGTTATCAAAAACATATGAAAAACTTTCGGCATAATATATTGAAATCTGTTTCATAGCTGACGGTATTAGTATTGGTTGGGGTTAGATTAGGACCGGGGCGCGTAAAGGATGGTACCGCAGAGGAGAACATGTGTTAAACTCGGTAATAATTCTTGTGTTAAGTAATGTTTTTTGCGAATATTTCGTAAACCAAAGACAACCGCCAAAAAGGTTAAAGGGAAATGTTCAGAATGATGACTTCGATAACATATGTGAGGGCCATTGAAATCGGTGAGGAGGTAGCTTTTCGACCAGTTTACCAAAAAATTTAACATTAATATTCAATGTTATAAACAATTCCACCGATCCAGAGGTGTAGATTCACCCCCTAAGAGCAACGACCAATAATTGTTCTACACATTGTACAATGCATGTGGAGAATGAGCAGATAGGTGTGTTCTGTAGGAGCGAGTACTGTTTGAAAGAGTGACGTGTGACTGATTTTTGGGGTGTGTGATTGTGACAGGACTCAGTTGTCAGGCAACGCGCAAATAATGGTTGAGGGGGTCGCGTCGCGACAACAATAATTTGGGTAGACGGTCATCGGGTAAGTGGTTGGGGAAAACCCAAGTGGTGTAAACGATACTCCTGCAGGTCAAGATACTAAATGTGATTTTCGCTTCTCATTTTGGAACCATTTTAGCTTCTGACCTTTTGCCTATCTTCTAGCATCTAGACATCAAGAAATAGTTTGGAATGGTTTTAAGAAAAAATGTTCCCAACAAAAGTTGCTTGTTTTCTAACGTGGATTAGGAAAATAATTGGTTCCACCCCTGCTTTAAATACAAGGAGAGATGAGTGCGAGCCTGTATCAATACATATTTAAAAGCATGAGATGCATGGAACTTGAGACCAGAACGACTAAAACTGATCGTGTGCGTAATTCTCGATATATTGAGGTATTAAAACTTACGCGTGTTACCCTATATCAGGCCTTCCCAAGTAGGGGAAAACCACTCCTGAAAAACATGTTTCGGTTCTCCTTTAGGGTGAAAGTACCAAATGTGTCAAGTAATAAATTTTTTTTAATTCTCTTTACGTCATTTTGAAATGCTAGTTTGAATTTTAATTTTTCCTACCATTTTTAAGTCATTATGAAATTTCCTATAAAAACTTGACACATTTGGTACTTTCACCCTAAAGCGCCCCAACATGCTTCCTAGCGGCGTTACTGTCTCCTCGGAGGGAGGGTAGTAGGAATCGTCCCATCTTAGCTGAAGGCGCACCGTTGGAAGGAGAACCGAAACATGTGTTTCAGGAGTGGTTTTCCCCTACTTGGGAAGGCCTGCCCTATATAATTATGGAAAACATAAGCGAAATGCGGATATGCTCTTAATAATCTTTGATTTATGTATATACAGTATATATATTTTATATTATATTATATTAATATTATTTTTATATTCTTTTTATATTATATTTTACATTATATTATACTTTCACAGAAATCAAAGATTACTAAAAGAACGGTTAATTCGATCCCCGCCTGAGCCTATCTTTTTTTCGGCCCGTCACGGGTTCATTACGGGGTCCTCAACCCGTAATCTTACATCATAAGTCGCACGTATTATATTATTATCTCTTATATTGTTAACTCTATTAATTCAATGTTTTGACGTTTTAACATTAGCAGATTCACTTTGAAGTAACGGCGGAACTAAGGTGAAAGAAAGGCACTTTTGTTGTACATACTACTGTTTAAATATTGCGGCGAATAATAGAACGAGATGCATGATTGTAAAGTAAAAATGGATACGAGAGAGGGTGAGAGAACGTGTGTGTGTGTGTGTGTGTGTGTGTGTGTGTGTGTGTGTGTGTGCGTGCGTGCGTGGGTGGGTGTGTGCGTGCGTGCGTGCGTGCGTGCGTGCGAGCGTGCGTGCGTGCGTGCGTGCGTGCGTGCGTGCGTGCGTGCGTGCGTGCGTGCGTGCGTGCGTGCGTGCGTGCGTGCGTGTGTGTGTGTGTGATAAACAAAACCTCTTCTCGTTGTTTTGGCCAAATATTTCGTTCTCATATGTGTAATGAATTTTATTTGCTGCTGAGATTTCATTCCAATTTTTTTTTATAGTATGAATAAATGACACATGAAAAATACCCCTTTCGTTTGCTCTTTAAATAGTGCAAGCACCGACCACGCGAGAGAAAGTATAGGTACTCGAAAAATAGGAAAGTCTCATGAGGGACGGTCCGCCCGTGTCAGTAGGAATATCGAATCATTTCTCGAAGAAGAGACCGGACTTGAGACGGGACCCCCGACATAAGAAAATTTAGGCTCGCTGCACTCGCGCTGGTTCGAGTCGATGATGGTCTTTAACCGTCCCATTGAAAGGCTGGCACACCGACATAGCGCGAAACACTGTAGTGGTGCATCCCTATCACTTACACTCCTATGACATGGCATGTTTATATGTACTTTCAAGAGTAAAAAAGCGCCCTTTCACGTTCGTATTTATTGTTTTATTTTATTATTTTCGCATTCAACGGCCGGCTATCTGAAATGAACTGAGCGTAGTTTCAAATTTCATAATCAATATCATAGGATGGATAATGTTGAATATCTCAGAAACAATAAGTTTTAGGATTAATGCACGAAATTTAGTACTTTCATACTCAGAATTCGCTATTCCATTGAATTTGACAGTCCATTTGAAAAAATAAAATTGACCTCCACATCTGATCTATGCCTGTAAAGAAACTAGTTTCACCGTGTTTTGTGTTTCGTACAACCAGATAACTTTTATAAATAATATATTCGCTTCATACTTGAAATAATAGATATTTGAGGTGAACCGATTTAGTGGGACACCCTGTATAACACAGCTTCTATACTTTTCTCGGTGATACCGGCAGCTTTACCTGTGTCAATTATAGAAGCACATTATGTTTCCTGCACCCACCGCTCGAAAATTCGAGAGGGCACTCGAAAACCAGTGCTTATTTCAGAATATCGGTACTTCAGACCGGTGACACTGAAGACAAAGGGATGTCAGGTCTATTCTATACCTGGTCTGTGGTAGTAGTATGACATAGCGGGTTTTAACCCAGGTCCTCTGAGGTGAGCGCGAGGGCAGGGGGAAGTGAAGGCGCGCGGGGGAGCGCGGCGGAGAGAAACATGGGTGCGGGGCTTGCGGGGAGTGGAAGAGCGGTTGCGCCCGCACGAATCGCGGAGACCTCTCCAGACCTGACCCACCGTCGGAAATTTTTCAGAGGGAGAGAATGACCCCCGAAAAGTCTTTTTCAGACCTTGGCCCACCCCGAAAAATTTTTCAGACCTAACCCAGGGAGGGGACGGCCCGCGAAATTTTTTTTCCAAACCAATATGCAGCAGAAATTGTTTCGAACGATGTACGGAAAGATCGACGTTTTACAAACCACATATTCTAGGGAAAGAGAGAGCATTACTTTAAAGCTAAATTCGAGGAGGGAGGGAAAGAGACAGCACTACATAGTGGTACAATCGCATGCATTCTAAAGCTAACAGTATTTCAAAATGTTTTTTTCAATCTTAACATCGCAGCGTATCGCACGATCATGTGTAATTTGAATCTTCTGGAGCAGCCGTGTGGGTGATGTCATTTGGCAACGTGAAGAACGCTCGAACGAAATATGATTATGCAGCGTCGACAGAATGTTTTTACCCCAACGCAGAGAAATAATATTTTTTGAATCGTCGAATCTTAACATAATTATGTGGCGAGAAGAGGAGGAGGAAGACGGGTAAATAAATAGAGAAATAATATACGTTTAAGAAATATATATTGTTACAAACAAAAAATAGAATATAAATATAATTTAACATTTTTTCCTACGAGCTTCAGCTACAATATCATTGATGGAGTTTCAGACAAGACCCGCCCCCAGAAATTTTTTCAGAGGGACATTCTCTCTCTCTCTCTCTGTGAAATTTTTTTATCTATACCAATATGCAGGATTAGCAGAATTTTTTCCCCCCATAGGCAGAGAAATAATAATTTTTTTAATCAGCGATCTAGCGAACCATTATGTAGAAAAGAGACATATTTTTTTAAACAAACATGCAACAAGCATTCTAAAGCTAGCCAGTTTTAAAGCTAACAGTATTTCAAACGTCGCAGCGTATCACGCGATAACGTGCGTAATTTGAGTCCTCTGGAGCAGTCGTGCAAGATGATGTCCTTTCGCGGCGCGAAGAATGCACGAATGAAATATAACACTTTGGAGACGTCGAATCTTAGAATTATGCGATATCAGCTGAATTTTTTTCCATACCAACAGACATACAGACATTTTTTTTCCCAAACACAGAGAAATAATAATTTTTTAATCAACGATCTAACGAACCAATACGTAGCAAACAGACATTCTAAAGCCGACCATATTTCAAACATCGCAGCGTATCGCGCGATCGCGAGTAATTTGAATCCTCTGGAGCAGTCGTGCGAGATGACGTCATTTGACAGCGCGAAGAAGGCGCGAATCATAGAAAGAATTATGTAGCGTCAGCAGAAAATTCTTTTCCATATCAACAGACATTTTTTCCCAACGCAGAGAAATAATAATTTTAATCGCCTCCCACACCGATCTGTCGAACCAATATGTAGCAAACAGATAGACACTCTAAAGCTAAAAATTTTTCAATATGTTTTTTCAATCCTAACATCGCAGCGTATCGCGCGATCACGTGTAATTTGAATCCCCCGTGATGGGACCGCCGTACAAGATGACATTTGGCGGCGTGAAAAACGTACGAATCATAGAAAGAATTATGAGGTGCCAGCAGAAATTGGTGAGGAGAGAAGGAGGGAGACGGGCAAATAAATAGATTGTAATATGTGTAAAATGATTATATATTGTCACATTAATTAAAAAATAGAAATATAAGAAAGAAAAAATATAAAAATAGAATATAAATAGTGTCTCGGCAGAACTCTCTCTCTCTCTTCCTCCTTCCCTCCCACCCTCCCTCTCTCTTTCTCTCTCTCTCTCTCTCTCTCTCTCTCTCTCTCTCTCCCTCTCTCTCTCCTTCTCCTTTTCTCTTTTTCTCTTTTTTACATCAATCGCAAGACAATTTGAACATTCTCGAACAGCTGATGGACTTCCTGTTTACTTTTCGCGACATCATACATACATACATACACTTCCGCCCAACACTTCACATACACGCATACCCACTCACGCTCTCGTGACCGACTCGAGTGGTCAGTTACACAGAGCAGTAGTATGTCGTCATTATTCGCCGAAACTGTTACGTATCTATTGTATCGCCTCAATTCTCTATCTCTAAATAAACCGCACTATTCTCAACATTTAGTTTATTGCCCACATTCGTGTTACAATATAACGATCATATACTCTTTCCATTTCAGTCCCGTGATTGTGTCAGTGTAACTCTTACCCTTCTAATGTTTCCTGCTGTGTCTTAACAATTTTTTTCTATTTTACAAGTGTTTCGTAATCTATTCTATGTTACATAATCTTCTTTTATCACTTTCCTGTTCTTCCCATTTTTTCCTTCTCCCTATTATCTCCTGTAGAGTAGCCAAGTTTTTCCCATCTCCTCTAATGACCTCTGCCCAATTCCTACCACTCTCTCCATTTACTTCGCTAGCTTCAATCACCTGTTTCACTGTTTATTCCTCTTTCTTACATACACTTTCTTCTTTCATTAGCCAATATTTGCATGCCCTTGTTTCACTACCCTATATGAATCTTCCTATCCTTTCTAATTCTCCTCTCTTTCTTTCATTTTTCCTCCATAAGCATTTCGGCTTATCTCCTGGTTTCCTTGCCACCTCTCTTAATTCTCTTAGGGACGTTGACACTTTTACTTTCATCTCTCTTTCTTGTTCTTGAATGCCTTTTACTTATCTGCTCTATTTTTGATCCACACTTCCTTCCCATTTAATCTTCTTCTTTTCCATCCTTCATTTGACCATCCTCTCGATTCCAAGAATTTGATTCTCATTCTTTCCCTTTTCATTACTTCATTTCCTCTCATTAGTCTTCTCACACATTTATATCTTATCGATCCTTCTTCCGAGTTTATTAGTCTCACTTCAAACTTCATTGCCCTTACGCCCATTTTAATTGCTATGCCACCTCTTCCTGTTTCTTTTAACAGTATGTTGGTGTTGATCTCTCCAATTTCATTATCCACCGTATGTATTTGGCCTGCAATTTTTCTAATATCCTCATACCTTCTCCATCCCCATATCTCTGCTCCATACGCTACGGTGCTTCTAACTAGCATCAAAGAGTTTCATTCTTCTTTCAAAGTCATCTCTGAATAATCTTTCTCCAATCCCCCCATACTTTTCCTAGTATCATATTCGCTTTCCTAACTACCTTCTTAATATGGTGTTTATCCTCGTTGTTCTCTCCCTCTTTCTCCCTCAGTTCTCTTACTCTTTCTTCTTCATTCCAACGGAATCTTTCCTCTTTTCTTCTTCCTCCTGCTTTCCTGCATATCATCATCTTAGACTTTTACACATTTAATTCCAAGCCTTTCTTCTTTATGTATCTCTCGAATCTCTTGTATATTTCCTGTATCCTTATTCTTAGTTGTTCGCCTGCTCCTTCTTCTTAAAGTCTTTTCCAAATTTTCATTTGTTCTTCTAATCTCCTCCTTAGAATGCCCGCGTATATCTTACAATCCGAGTCCATCTAAGTTATACCCCTATAGTTCTTAACCATTTCCCTTTCTTCTTTTTTTTTCTTGGACATAGGACTTACTATTCCTCCTTTCCATTCTTCCGGAAAGTCCCCTCTCTTCCATGTTCTGTTTATCACCTTTCTTTGATTACCTATATTTATGAAGATGATTGCGTCCTCGATGTTGAATTAAGATATAATTTAAATGCAGGAGTTTAAATATTAAGTGTGTTCGACATTTAATATCTTACATGGTTTGAGTTCAGATCGACGTGAGCCGAATCGGTTTGTATCTGTATTTATCTAATAAATTTTTGTACGAAAGGACTTAATTTGTAAATTTTTTGTTTTTGCTATGTTCAATAAAAATTGGAATTTTATATTTATTAGGAATAGGTGTTTACCCTGTGATAATTGTTCGTTAGGCTTCAAATTCTAATTATTCAATATTAGGAACGATTGGGTCAATTTCACAGTCAGTGAACAATATTTTCTGTAATTTTATTAATTGAAAATTATTCATTATTGGATTTATATAAATTTCAATATTATATTAAATTTATTTTAATTTTAATTCCAATACTTCGACAAGAACATCGCGGATAGGTCTTTTAAAATCGGAGACCAAGTGCTACTGCACGATGAGACGCTAAGACGTGGGCGGTCAAAAACTAACACCTGCGTGGATAGGCTCTTACACGATTTAAAACACGCACGAAAATAATAATTACAGTATAAAGGGCGACGAACAATCCGGGTTCACACAAACACATTATAGAATAGGGCAGTAATAGGGGAATGGTCGCAGTTTTGAAGGAAAGTAACGATACACTAACAATTATAATAGGAAAAGACTAAGAAAAGTAATTTATTGAAAAAAGATGGATAATAAGCGCACAACTAGGCGTCGTCGTCTCAGCCACGTAGGGCACGGTCGGCCTCCAATAGCGACCACAGTCGAGGCCACGGAGCAGACCCAACGAAGATGTCCCCATGACGTTCTACACAAAAAAACCAACTGCAAGACTATTATCACACGCACGGAAATAGAAACAATAACCAGATCTACAATCCTCTGTGCAATAAGAAACTCACCAAATAGGACCCTCAGACCCCATGAGTCTTCGTCATCCTCCTAGAATCCTCCATGCTGGAAGAACCGACGCCAAATACTCCCTAATTGCCTCCATATAGGCAATGCTGATACAACCCGGCGGGGCAGGGCACTGGAAATGCTAGAGGAATAAACGAATAAATAGAACAATAAATTAACACAACACGATGCACAAACAAACCCCACTCGCACGTACAACTAAACCAAACATGATTTCCCGCAGCACGTTCAAAATAACTGACAACATTTTCGTTCTGCAGATCACAACGAAATAAGAAGTGCTCAAGAAAATCAAGTCCCATATGCCCTCACTTCTCACTTCTACTCAAGTCCAGACAAAGAAGATGAACTGTCCTACGTTAGCAAAAAAATTATCTCGCGCACGCACAAGGAAAGATTTCGCGACTAACAAAAAAAAAACGAAACACCGATTACACCTCGACATTATAATTTTACAGGATTTTCGTCCTATAAAACGATTATACTACCCGCAGGAGGAACAACCCCCGACAGAGATTTCACTGTAAAACAATTCCAATACCACCCCGGCATTTACTTCGAAAACCTAGGCGATCTACAAATTTATTGAGATACTTGGAAGTTAGTATTACACGTAGACATATCTTACATCTACCAACGCGAAGCGAACCTCCAAACTGCACAATATGATATATTTGCACAATGTAAAAAACCTTCTACCGACTACTTACAAAAATTATGTAAAACATTCACCACGAAAATCCAAGACGGGGTAGACTGCGTCGCCAAACTCCTTACCTACGTCCAGTAAACAAAAGCTCAGCACAAAAACAGCGTCGTGAATAAATAAATGGATTAGGTTACATAGGAAAATCACTCTTCAGGATCAGAGTGGTACGACGGACGTTCGATGCACGATCAGAGTGGTACGATAGATGTTTGGTACACATTAAAGTGACATGGTCTAGTCAAATGATGAGTCCAAAGAAGGAGAGGATGATCTGTGAAGAATTCGAAGAAGATGAGTACCAGGAGGAAGGGGATGGTCAGTGAAGAAGAGGGTGAAGACCAAAGGCATCCTACTTTGCAACTTTAGGTATAGGTCCTCGTGTGATAAATCCCGTTATTGTGGATAGTGAAAAGAAGCTATAGTGATACTCGGTTGGTATAATTGCGGGTTTCTTTAAATCGTTTTTGAAAGTCTTCTAATTTGTTTGCTAACTTTATTTCATTCTTCCGGGTGTTTGATTATCCTTTTAAACTTGAAATTTGTGTTTCCGTACGATTTTACAGTGGTCTGTGGATGTGTAATTTCATCTAATGACAAAATTGTGGCGAGGTAAGTAGTACCATGTTTTCTCTATTTCGTATTGTTTTCTAGTTTCTATTGTGAATTTGGCTGTAGGTATTGTATATTTGTTTCTTATTGTTATTATACCAGAATCCTTAATGCTATACATATTTGTGCTCTTGTCGTCGCAAGTTACTGCTAGTTGTATCGGTTTCCGCGCGATATAAATCCACGTGCCTGGTTGTTGTAATTCTATCTGGAACGTGTGATTCAGTGCCATAATTCGCATTTTACAATTGTTTGGGGGTTTTTGTTAATTTTGTGTACAACTGTACTTCGCACGGTCCGTATGGTATCGCTTTGAACATTGGGTGATTAGAGGTGCAGAGGTACAGATCGTATATTGTCTTACATTTTGCTAGGCCCTGTTTGCTCAGATGTATGTAATCTTGCACCGAGGTGTCAAGTACCACGTATGAGTCGAGGGGTTCTATACGCGTAGAACAATTCGTTTATCTTCGTGGGTACCAGGTGCACCTTGCTCAATTTGAATTTTTTTCGCGTTTAACAATGGAATATCTAGTACTACAGTAATTAATTTGGTATCCGAAAATGCGGAGAACGTAAGGATTTCGTACAGGGCGTGCATGTTTTCTAATTTTATTCCGATTGGGATGTCTAGTCCTTTCAGAGTATGTGCGAGTGCGGAAGTGAGGTACGTTATGATTTGTGCTGGTGTTATTAACCGTGGGTTTAGGACTCCTTTCATTATGAATATAATGAATTCTAACAAGTCTTGCGTGTCATGCGTGTTTCCGCGGCGCTGTTTATTAGTATGAGATGTTCGTCTACTCTATCTCAAAATTTAATAATATCAGTTCCTCGATCAATCCGCCCAGAACTGCCAGCTCGTCTTCGTTCTTCTTTCTTGCCATCGCCTCCAGTTCTCCAATCCTTGGCTTCCTGATGGCCCCATTCCTCTTCTTAGCATCTGGTGTTGACTTCACCCTCCGTTACGATGTGGCCCAGATATTTTACTTCTCGGCAGAAGAAGGAGCATTTTTTAGGACTCATCAATAGCCCAGCTTGACGTAACCGTAAAAACACTGTCCGAAGGCGTCCGCGCTCCTGCTCAAAGTCATTCCCGTAGATGATGATGTCGTCCCAGTAAACCAAGCAGATTTTCCAGGTTAGGTCTTGAAGCACGTCCTCCATCAGTCGTTCGAATGTTGCAGGGGCGTTGCAGAGTCCAAAGGGTATCACTTTGAACTGCCACAGACCTGTCCCCACTGAAAACGCAGTTTTCTCTCTGTCCTTTTCGTCCATAGAGTTCGGTTGAGAACCATGAAGATTCAGCGTATCCTCTATACGGGGTAGAGGATTCGAGTCCTTCTTGGTAACCTCGTTCAGGCGACGGAAATCCACGAAGAACCGTATGCTTCCATCCTTCTTCTTCACGAGGACGATCGGAGAAGACCAGGGGCTCCGGGATTCTTCGATCACGCCCTGCGCCAACATTTTCCTGAGCAGTTCTTCCACTTCTGCTCGACGGTGTAGAGGCAGCCTCCGCGGCGCCTGTTTTATAGGAGGGCAATCTCCGGTGTCGACGGTGTGTTTAACCCGATCGCAGTTCCCGATCTGAGTCGAATCTGTGGCGAAAACGTCCTGAAATTCGCGAAGTAATTCAGCAAATAGCTTTTTCTATCTTTCTGCCAAACCTGACGAGCAGCGTATATACAGCTCTTTCAAATGCTGTGGGATGACCGTTTCCTTGTCTTCTTCTTGTTTCCTCTTCTCGGCGGTCGGCTCACCAAGGCGTATCTCCGGTTTGCCGGAATGGCACAGCATATTCAGGGATAGGTCGATGTTGCAACGGTGCTTTTTCAGAAACTATTGCAGGAACTAGTTCTACGCTCGAAAGTCCTCCAACGTTGACTTCCGGGCTCTTCTTGCCGAACACTTTCATTTTCTCTCCAGTAGTGGAGCGAACGTCGAGTCTTGTTCGGGCGATGTCCCTCGACGCACACAGCTCTTTGGCCAGAAGGTTGATAGGAGAACCTGTATCTAGGACAATTTTACAAGGTTTTCCACTGATTTTTCCACATACGCAAATCTCATCTTCCGGATTCCATTGACGCCCAGTCGCCTCCTGCATCGCCACACTCTTGACGACCCGGGGACTGTTCCTTACGGTCCGGCGTCTCCCCCTTCCGCCGTCCTCTTCCCGTTTCCCTCGTAGGGCTTCCTGGTATTAGCTGCTCCTGCCTGGCCGTTCTTGGCCTTGAAGCAGTCCTTGTGCAGGTGGCCCGTCTTGCCGCACTGTTCATATCCGCTGTTTCGCCGGGAATCTTTCAAAAGTGTTGTTGGATGGTTTAGCCTTTCTCTTTTCCGTGTACCGTCCTTGCGATACGGCCGTGGGGCTGCGAGACATTGCCTCGACGGCCTCGATTTCGAGAACTCTGGTCACGACGGCTCTTAGAGAGGTAAAACCGCCGAGTCGCAGTTCCCGCTGCATGACAGAGCTCAACAATGCCGTTAAATATTGAGACGCGGCGAGTTTGTCGCGGGTTTCTGCCGGACAATCGGCAAAAGCGGATTGCGCTAAACGTTCAATTTTGGTGGCAAGCGAGGAGATGCTCTCATCTCTCCGCTGCCTATGGCTCTGGAAGAGTACGTAGTTCAAATTCGACAGATTTTTCGCCCCGTAGCTGAATTCTACGGAATTCCCGCAACCAAATCTGCGAAACTCTCGCATTGGGCAGCGGAGAGCGTCGTGAGGACGTTCCTTGCTGACCCCCCGAGGGAAGCGATCAAGGCTGTAGCCTTTTTTTCGTCATTCTACCCATTAGCGCGCGCGATGGTCTCGAACTGTACTTTGTACTCTTCTCACGACGTTTTTCCCTCGAAAATTGTCGGTTTCATAGCGTACCCCAAGCGGAGTACGTGAGATTTCGAAAAGGGAGCAGCAGCGGGCGCACCGACGGGGGTAGGCTTAACCGACGGAGAAACACTATTTACAACACTGTTTACAACGGGCGCCGTTTCCATACCCCGAAGACTCGCGCCGCAGCCAACCGAATTGCGGCCGTTTTGTAATGAAGCGAATACGACCTGGATGCGTTCTACCAGGTTTGACATGCGCGCCACGAAGGCCGCCTGTGTCCGCCGGTCCTCGGCGTCCTTCTCCCTACTTCGGGCTTCGTCGTCCCTCCAATGTTCCTGCATCTGTCCCACGATGCTTAGCTGGAGTTTGGTGAACGGCCGCGGAAGCGCAAGTGGGCATCTCACTTCTGACACCAATGTTACGTTTTGTGTTCGACATAACGGAAGTTTATTATACAACAGCAGTAACAAAACATGAATGAATAATAATAATAGACAGTAATCTCTAGTGCAGGGAAATGTAGGTATCGATATGTCTGCTTGTGATCGCAGCTGACTCTCGAATGACAGCTTGACAGGCGACCGGTTGGATCGCCTTCTTCTCGCTGTCCTCTTGTCTTCGTCGCGGGCACCAGGGGGCCATGGATTCTATCCATAGGGAGCCCGCAACAATATGCAGGAAAGCAGGAGGAAGAAGAAAAGAGGAAATATTCCGTTGGAATGAAGAAGAAAGAGTAAGAGAACTGGAATATTTAGGTTATACAGTGAGAGGAAGAGAACAACGAGGATAAACACCATATTAAGAAGGTAGTTAGGAAAGCGAATATGATACTAGGAAAAGTATGGGGGGATTGGAGAAAGATTATTCAGAGATGACTTTGAAGGAAGAATGAAACTGTTTGATGCGCTAGTTAGAAGCACCGTGGCGTATGGAGCAGCGATATGGGGATGGAGAAGGTATCAGGAAATAGAAAAATTGCAGGCGAAATACATACGATGGTTAATGAAATTGGAGAGATCAACAGCAACGTACTGGCTGTTAAAAGAAACAGGAAGAGGTGGCATAGCAATTAAAATGGGAGTAAGGGCAATGAAGTTTGAAGTGAGACTAATAAACTCGGAAGAAGGATCGATAAGATATAAATGTGCGAGAAGACTAATGATAGGAAATGAAGTAATGAAAAGGGAAAGAATGAGAATCAAATTCTTGGAACCGAGAGGATGATCAAATGAAGGACGGAAAAGAAGAAGATTAAATGGGGAAGAAGTGTGGATCAAAAATAGAGCAGATAAGTAAAAGGCATTCAAGAACAAGAAAGATAGATGAAAGTAAAAGGGTCAACGTTCCTAAGAGAATTAAGAGAGGTGACAAGGAAACCAAGAGATAAGCCAAAATGCTTATGAGGGAAAAATGAAAAAGGAGAGGAGAATTAGAAAGGATAGGAAGATTCATATAGGGTAGTGAAACAAGGGCATGTAAATATTGGCTAATGAAAGAAGAAAGGGTATGTAAGAAAGAGGAAGAAACAGTGAAACTGGTGATTGAAGCTTGTGAAGTAAGTGGAGAGAGTGGTAGGAATTGGGCAGAGGTCATTAGAGGAGATGGGAAAAACTTGGCTACTCTACAGGAGATAATAGGGAGAAGGAAAAGATGAGAAGAACAGGAAAGTGATAAAAGAAGATTATGTAACATAGAATAGATTACGAGACAATTGTAAAATAGAAAAGAATTGTTAAGACACAGCAGAAACCATTAGAAGGGTAGGACTTACACTGACACAATCACGGGACTGAAATGGAAAGAGTATATGATTGTTAAATTGTAACACGAAAGTGGGCAATAAATTAAATTATTATTCTTATTATATTTTTTCTTTTTATATTGTATTTTTATATTTTTTATTTTATATTTTTATATTTTTTCTTTTTATATTGTATTTATATATTTTTATATTCTATTTGTACAGAGAGAACTGAAATATGTTGAGAATAGAGCGGTTTATTCAGAGATAGAGAATTGAGGCGATACAATAGATACGTAACAGTTTCGGCGAATAATGACGAGATACTACTGTTCTGTGTAAGTGAGCACTCGGGGCGGTCACGAGAGCGTGAGTGTATATGAGTGTATGTGAGGTGTTGTGTGGAAGAGTATGTATGTATGATATCGCGAAAAGTAAATAGGAAGTTCATGAGCTGTTTGAGAATGTTCAAATTGTCTTGCGTTTGATGTAAAAAAGAGAAAAAGAGAAAAAGAGATAGAGAAAGAGAGACTGATAGAAGGAGAGAGAGTGAGAGAAGGGGCGAGGGAGTGGGAGAGGGAGAGGGAGAGGGGAGGGGGGAGTGAGATGGCGAGGGGGAGGGAGAGGGAGAGGGAGAGAGAGACTATTTATATTCTATTATATTTTTTCTTTTTTATATTTCAATTTTTTAATTAATGTAACAATATATAATCATTTTACATATATTACAATCTATTTATTTACGCGCCTTCCTCCTTCTCTCCTCACCAATTTCTGCTGACGCTTCATAATTCTTTCTATGATTCGCGCCTTCTTCGCGCTGTCAAATGACGTCATCTCGCACGACTGCTCCAGAGGATTCAAATTACTCGCGATCGCGCGATATGCTGCGATGTTTGAAATATTGTCGGCTTTAGAATGTCTGCTACGTATTGGTTCGTTAGGTCGTTCATTAAAAAATTGTTATTTCTCTGCGTTTGGGAAAAAAATGTCTGTATGTCTGTTGGTATGGAAAAATATTCAGCTGATATCGCATAATTCTAAGATTCGACGTCTCCAAAGTGTTATATTTCATTCGTGCATTCTTCGCGCCGCCAAAGGCCATCATCCTGCACGACTGCTCCAGAGGACTCAAATTACGCACGTTATCGCGTGATACGCTGCGTCGTTCGAAATACTGTTAGCTTTAAGCCTGGCTAGCTTTAGAATGCTTGTTGCATGTTTGTTTGAAAAAATATGTCTCTTTTCTACATAATGGTTCGCTAGATCGCTGATTAAAAAAATTATTATTTCTCTGCCTATGTGGGGAAAAAATTCTGCTAATCCTGCATATTGGTATAGATAAAAAATTTTCACAGAGAGAGAGAATGTCCCTCTGAAAAAATTTCTGGGGGCGGGTCTTGTCTGAAACACCATCAATGATATTGTAGCTGAAGCTCGTAGGAAAAAATGTTAAATTATATTTATATTCTATTTTTCGTTTGTAACAATATATATTTCTTAAACGTATATTATTTCTCTATTTATTTACCCGTCTTCCTCCTCCTCCTCTCGCGACATAATTTTAAGATTGGGCGTTTCAAAAATTATTATTTCTCTGCGTTGGGGTAAAAACATTCTGTCGACGCTGCATAATCATATTTCTTTCGAGCGTTCTTCGCGTTGCCAAATGACATCATCCCACACGGCTGCTCCAGAAGATTCAAATTATATATGATCGTGCGATACGCTGCGATGTTGAGATTGAAAAAAACATTTTGAAATACCGTTAGCTTTAGAATGCATGCGATCATACCACTATGTAGTGCTGTCTCTTTCCCTCCCTCCCTCCCCGAATTTAGCTTTAAAGTAATGCTCTCTCTTTCCCTCGAATTTGTGGTTTGTAAAACGTCGATCTTTCCGTACATCGTTCGAAACAATTTCTGCTACATATTGGTTTGGAAAAAAAATTTCGGGAGCCGTCCCCTCTCTGGGTTAGGTCTGAAAAATTTTTCGGGGTGAGCCAAGGTCTGAAAAAGACTTTCCGGGGGTCATTCCCTCCCTCTGAAAAATTTCCGACGGTGGGTCAGGTCTGGAGAGGTCTCCGCGGCGGCTCGGCCCGGACTGATCCCCTCCACACACACACACACAAACACACACACACACACACACACACACACACTTGCTCTGGCAGCTGCTCCCAAAGCAATCAAGAGCCTCCTGCTCCAAATTCGGCCAAGCCTGTTCTAGAGTATCCTTATTATAAAAATAAATAATGTCATATATATATATATATTTTTTTGTTTTGTATTAGGATGCGTTTAGCTGAAGGTTTTAATTTTACTTATTCAGCGGCGGGTATTATAAACATGGTTCTTGAAGTACAAATGCAAGGAGCCGATAAAAATGCTGTATCATATCCATGTATTATCCAATACATTCTGTTTCCCCCCCATGCTATACTGAATGCAGTATTAGAACGCGATAGTGCGTCGGAGGAAGATACTGATGAAGGTAGATATACCATTAATTTCTATAATTGTATAATCAACAATGATGTATACATAAAATTAATAGTTCATTTTTATTCAAAATTGTATAAATAAATATTGATAGTATTGAAATAGTAGTGACTGTAATTAGACACACTTTTTTCGCATGTATAATTTTTCATTTACAATAAAGTTTATCAATTGCAAAATCTTGAGAACCCTTCACAGATAATCTATTAATCAAAACATAAATGTGTTCATTACATTTCGGGTACAGTTGACGGTGAAATAAGCATGGATGACTTCGAAGGTGCGGGCGATTTTCAAATCGTTTCTGAAGTTTGGATTGAACCGCAATGTGGTCTTGCACAACTGCCTGTACCATCAGCAGCTGCTTATATGCATCTTTTGCAATATCACGAGCTTCCTCATGCAGTGAGTACATACAAATTTTTATATTCGGTCGGACGGTGCACATAAACTGTATACAATCAGCTCAGGAATATCGTTCCAACAATCATAAACCATATAATGTAGTGGAGCTCTTGAAGTGTTACCCCTGATTTTTCCATGAGCAAAGGCTCGTGGTAAGGGCCAGTTGATAGATCTGGTCCAGCCAATTCAGTGAGCACCCACCTTTGGGGTCAAAGCCACAAATGATTCTATTTTCTCAGCAGTTCCATGTTTCATACATACAATGCAATTGGCAATTCATGATGCTCTCAAAAGTGAGAAAAATATTACACAAGTTATATCGAAGTCCAGGCGCATCGTTAATCATTTTAACCATTCTGGATTAGTCCTAGATAATCTTCACAATATTCAGAAAGAACTAAATTTACCCAATCACCAGCTTCTTCAAAATATTTGCACCAGGTGGAATTCCACATACTATACAGGGTGTCCCAGAATTGATGTACTTCCCGGAACATGCAATATCCTGATGGAAAAAGACATCGAAAAGTCCTCAACCCTTTTGGGGTCCGGGGTTTCGTTTTCGAGATATTAAGAAAAAACTCCGACCAATTGGAGCGCGAGCCTTCCGCTGGAGCTCCCGCGCTAGCGTGGCCGCGCGCCGGGCCGCGCTGCGATCACGAACAAGCAAGGCGATGAAAAAGACATAACAAAAAATCTAACCTTTTGCCATGGTTTGTTTGCCATTTAAAGCGAATAATGAATAAAGGATAAATGGATGAAAATCATGTGTAACGTAAAAGGACGAATACACAGTTGTTTTTTTTTTTAGAAGAATCGAAAATAATAAATATTTGGAGTGAGAGGATAAAGAACATGTAAATTTCCTCTTTTAATAACGTAGAAACGAAAAGGTAATGCAACAGGGAACGAGTGAAAAGTGATCGTAGTTCGTTATTGTGATAAAAATCCGTAGTTCAATAACGGCCAACACTGTTGTTGATAATGAATAAGTCTGCTTAAAAACTGCGAAGAAAAATTTGCGTACGGAAATTTGGAGAGTTATCGCCGGGAATAAAACATAGCCTGCGTTAAATTTAATAAATATTAGTCGCCAATAATGGAATTAAAACTCTCCCTTTCGGAAATTCACCTGTAGCTTGAAAACCTGTGTCACTAGGTCACTGAACCGATCTTGGTCATCGACAGACGCGCCGAGTGCACAGCTGATCTCAGGTACACGACACCATCCAAAGTTAAGGGTCGCAACGTCAAGTGCGTCCAGGTTAATGTACCGAATTCACTTCACTGCACGCCTACTAACACTGATCACTTAATTTATTTTTCATAGAACGTGTTGTTCCTACGTTATAAAAATTGATGGAAATGAATTTTTACTTGGCGTTTGGAGCCGTGGGTATTCCCGCACAAATTCTCACGCTGCAGCACTTGCGTCCACGTTGTTCGGGAGGTACACCCAAAATATCGCGTAATACTACAGATTGCTTTCTGACTGACAAGATTTTTTCCAAGCGACTTCTTCTACCCCCAAATAGTTTCTCTCGTTCCATTATGAGTTGACCCCCACCAGACCAAGAGGCTTCAGGTAAAAAGAAGCCAGCACATTTTCGAAACACACGTGCTTCGCAGAAGGGCCATCGTGCTCTTTTACAAAAGTCCGTGTTCCATCCTGTTGCTGCCAATGTACCCATTGCTTCATGGTAGGCAGCAGACACCACCTGTTTCGGTTCGTTGAAAGCGTCTGAACAGAAGAGAAACAGAAAGTCTTCGAGTTGCTATAAAGAAGAAAATCCTGTTTCCTGTTTCCATTTTCCGATACCCTAAGTTCACGTCTGCTACGAGGCGGAACCAACTGAGCCATAAATTACCCAAACCTGTAGGAAACCGTTGTCTACTGTCGACTAGTGGGACAATACTCCGCCAATAATTCCGCCTGCTTCGTCCTACGTTCAAATTAAAGACGGATTCCTTATCTCTCGAGTATAAACACGCGCTCGAAATTCAAAACAAAAGCACGCGTCGACGTATTCCGTGCGAGAGCCGGTGGGCTTGAAGTCCGATTGGCCCTAATCTAACCAATCTGCCTTGCATCCCTCCCAAACGGCCACTGTTCTGAAGAGGCCCTCTTCACAGCAATATCTCCACCCCAAGGCCCACCTTCTCTCGCATGAAATACGTCGACGCATGCTGATGTTTTGACATTCGAGCGCGTGTTTAGACACGAGAAATAAGCAGGCCCGATTAGTTAGATTAGGGCCAATCGGACTTCAAGCCCACCGTTTCTCGCACGGAATACGTCGACGCGTGCTTTTGTTTTGAATTTCGAGCGCGTGCTTATACTCGAGAGGTAAGGAATCGGTCTTTAATTTGAAGGTAGGACGAAGCAGGCGGGACTACGCGCAGTCAGCGAACTACATGCTCTCTTTCTTCCTGTACCTCTTCGCAAGCCGTATTGATGTTAAATAATACGTTTTAATTGATAGTTCCCAAAAATTAATCAGGCTGATCGGCCAGAGCATTTCGCTAGGGTCGCGGTTTATGACCGTATTGTCCCACTAGTCGACAGTAGACAACGGTTTCCTACAGGTTTGGGTAATTTATGGCTCAGTTGGTTCCGCCTCGTAGCAGACGTGAACTCAGGGTATCGGAAAATGGAAACAGGAAACAGGATTTTCTTCTTTATAGCAACTCGAAGACTTTCTGTTTCTCTTCTGTTCAGACGCTTTCAACGAACCGAAACAGGTGGTGTCTGCTGCCTACCTTGAAGCAATGGGTACATTGGCAGCAAGAGGATGGAACACGGACTTTTGTAAAAGAGCACGATGGCCCGTTCGTTGCATTTCTGCGAAGCACGTGTGTTTCGAAAATGTGCTGGCTTCTTTTTACCTGAAGCCTCTTGGTCTGGTGGGGGTCAACTCATAATGGAACGAGAGAAACTATTTGGGGGTAGAAGAAGTCGCTTGGAAAAAATCTTGTCAGTCAGAAAGCAATCTGTAGTATTACGCGATATTTTGGGTGTACCCCCCGAACAACGTGGACGCAAGCGCTGCAGCGTGAGAATTTGTGCGGGAATACCCACAGCTGCAAACGCCAAGTAAAAATTCATTTCCATCAATTTTTATAACGTAGGAACAACACGTTCTATGAAAAATAAAGTAAGTGATCAGTGTTAGTAGGCGTGCAGTGAAGTGAATTCGGTACATTAACCTGGACGCACTTGACGTTGCGACCCTTAACTTTGGATGGTGTCGTGTACCTGAGATCAGCCGTGCACTCGGCGCGTCTGTCGATGACCAAGATCGGTTCAGTGACCTAGTGACACAGGTTTTCAAGCTACAGGTGAATTTCCGAAAGGGAGAGTTTTAATTCCATTATTGGCGACTAATATTTTTTAAATTTAACGCAGGCTATGTTTTATTCCCAGCGATAACTCTCCAAATTTCCCTACGCAAATTTTTCTTCGCAGTTTTTAAGCGGACTTATTCATTATCAACAACAGTGTTGGCCGTTATTGAACTACGGATTTTTATCACAATAACGAACTACGATCACTTTTCATTCGTTCCCTGTTGCATTACCTTTTCATTTCTACGTTATTAAAAGAGGAAATTTACATGTTCTTTATCCTCTCACTCCAAATATTTATTATTTTCGATTCTTGTAAAAAAAATAAATGTGTATTCGTCCTTTTACGTTACACATGATTTTCATCCATTAATCCTTTATTCATTATTCGCTTTAAATGGCAAACAAACCATGGCATAAGGTTAGATTTTTTGTTATATCTTTTTCATCGCCTTGCTTGTTCGTGGTCGCAGCGCTGCCCGGCGCGCGGCCACGCTAGCGCGGGAGTTCCAGCGGCAGGCTCGCGCTCTGCTTGGTCGGGGTTTTTTCTGAATATCCTGAAAACGAAACCCCGGATCCCAAAACGGTTAAGGACTTTTCGATGTCTTTTTCCACCAGGATATTGCATGTTCCGGGATGTACATCAATTCTGGGACACCCTGTATGTTATCTCGCCTCTTAGAACAAAAACGAGCAGTTTCTTTATACATTTCCGAAAATAGTGTCAACTTCGTTCATTTTCTCATCTATAAATGGGATCTCCTGGAGAAATGGATCGGTTTACTAAAACCATTTTAAGAGGTGACCAAAATCATTAGTTCTGTCTGCTTAGCGATATCTGAAGTCATTCCACAGTTTAATACTATGTTAAAGTACTTGCAAACTTATGTTGATGAAAATGAGGAAATAATCCTGTGGCGGTCGAGAATGCGAGAGGGCTTGGTGACGTCATCGGTTTGGAAAGTTCTGGGAGAAAAGGGCTCTTCCGTGGAACGGACTGTCTCCACCGGGACGTCGCCAGGCGGTTAGAAACAGCGGGAGTTCTACGTTGACTACGCGACCGAACGACTCGTGCAGTATACTCTGTCGTAATCTTTAACGTAACGAAAGAATCGTTGTTATATTCGTGATTAAACGGATTGTTAAGTTTATTGTTAATTCAGCGTTGGTTTCATTTATTTCTCCACTTCAAATTGGTGACCCCGACGTGATTCGTGTGTGTAATGAACTGACCACGTGGGTTCAGTGGACAATATAAACTATTAAAATGTCGCCAACTGGTTGTGAAGCTAGTACGAAGGAAGCTACGAACAATCCAGGCGTTGAAAAGGATAGTGTCCAAGTAATCAATCCCCACCATTTGCGGATTCCGCAATTTTGGCCGCATAAAATAGTGTTGTGGTTCAAGCTCCTTGAGGCACAATTTGCGTCCGCGCGGATTACAAATGACAAGACGCGGTTCAACATTACAATCGCGAACCCCGGGAAAAGTATATTGAACAGGTGGAGGATGTCGTGGTTGATCCGCCCACCACCGGGCAATATGAACATTTAATGAAAGAGATTATTAAGAGACTCAGTGAATCCAACAGTTCGCGTGTGCGCAAATTAATGGAGAGCGAGGAGATCGGCGATCGCACGCCATCTCAATTTTTTCGCGACTTGAAGAAGCTCGCGAACGCGTCCATTCCTGAAGAATTTATAGTGACGCTGTGGAAGAACCGTTTGCCGACGAATGTCCAACGAGTCATGGCTGTTGCCGTGGAGACATCCACCACGGCCCTGATGGAGATGGCGTACGGGATCCATGAGATTCGACCCGAACCAGGACGAACCGCGGCTGTTTCGCGTGATGGGGAACATGATGAGTTGCGCGAAGCCTTGGATAAGTTGAGGCTTGAGGTGAGCGCACTTGCAAAGGACCGATCGCGTGTCCCTTCGCGATCGCGTAAACGCGGTCACGCGCGCAGCCCATCGCGCCGCCGTGGTAAAACCCCGGACTCTACCGAAAAGGTTACCAAGGGTTTATGTTGGTATCATGCCAAGTTCCAAAATAAGGCGGCAAAGTGTGTAGCCCCGTGTCGATGGACCTCGGGAAACAGAGCCGTCCCTGATCGCGGCCTCCGACGACGGTTCGATGTCCCACCACATTTTTATCACGGACAGAAGGACAAAAGTGGCGTTTCTGGTGGACACGGGGGCTGATTTATGCGTGCACCCGCGTAATCGTGTGAGCGGGCCCATTAAAAAATGCACGTACGAACTTTTCGCGGCTATCGGTACACCCATCACAACATACGGGGCGGTTGCCGTGAATTTGGATTTGGGATTGCGAAGAAGTTTCCAGTGGCGATTTATGATAGCTGAGGTTAGCGTTCCCATTATCGGCGTGAATTTCCTTGCTTATTATGGCTTACTGGTCGATCCGCGTAACGGATGCCTGGTCGATTCTGTCACGAAATTGAAGATATCAGGATATTCGGCCTCCGCTGCCATCGCCAGCGTGAAGACGGTCGTTGGGGAATCGCTTTATCACCAACTTCTCGCAAAGTATCCAGATTTAACAGGGCCGCCTGTTTTCGGGAAAAAGGTTGCTCGGCATAACGTTCAACATCATATTGAGACAACTCCGGGTCCGCCCGTCCACCATAAACCCCGACATCTCGCTCCTGACCGTTTGAAGAGGGTGAAGGCGGAGTTTGACCTGACGCTGCAATTAGGCATCACCCGGCCTTCGAAAAGTCCATGGTCGTCATCGCTGCATGTGGTCCCCAAGAAAAACGGTAGCCTGCGGCCCTGCGGCGATTACAGGGATCTGAATGCCCGTACTGTGCCGGACAGGTACACACCCCCGCAGATAGAGGATTTTGCACAGCAGCACCATGGGAAACGGGTGTTTTCGAAGATCGATTTGGTGCGAGCGTACCACCAGATTCCCGTTGCCCCCGAAGACGTGCAGAAAACGGCCATTACGACGCCGTTTGGCCTTTTTGAGGCACGATGTTCGGGTTGCGCAATGCGGCTCAAACATGCCAACGTTTCGTGGACGGGATCACGCGCGGTCTCGACTTCGTCTACGCGTATATAGACGATTTTTTAATAGCGTCCGTGGACGAGGAAGAGCATCACCGTCATCTAAGCGCGTTGTTCGAACGTTTAAATAAGTACAGGGTAGTTGTCAATTCCGCGAAATGCGTTTTCGGCGTGGAGGAAATCACTTTCCTCTGCTATTTGGTCAGCGCCCAAGGTATTAAGCTTTTATCAGAACGCGTCGTGGCGATTGAGGGTTTTCTGAAGCCCACTACGATAAAAGAGTTGCGTAGATACTTAGGAATGATCAACTTTTATCGTCGTTTTATACCCGCCGCTGCGAGGATTTTAAGTCCATTGAGCGACCTATTAAAGGGGTCGAAAAAAGGCAACGCACCGGTTACGTGGACCGCGGACGCGGAGGACGCGTTCCGCGAATCGAAGCGCGCTGTGGCTAGCGCTACGTTTTTGGCTCATCCGGTAGCCGGCGCCCCAATATGCGTGGTTGTCGACGCGTCCTCTTCGGCGATTGGCGCAACGTTACAGCAGTGTGTGAACAGCGTTTGGCAGCCCTTAGGATTTTATACTCAGGTTTTGTCCGCGGCGCAGCGAAAATATAGCGCTTATGATCGGGAACTACTCGCGATCTACAGCGCGGTTAAGCGTTTCAGACACGCCGTCGAGGGCAGGGATTTCACAATTTTCACTGACCATAAGCCCCTGACCTTCGCCTTTAAGCAAAATTTAGATAAATGCTCGCCGCGACAATTTCGGTACCTTGATTATATCGGTCAGTTCACCACTGACATACGGTACATTAAGGGTATCGATAACAACGTCGCTGATGCGTTATCGCGCATAGAGGAAATTTCGGGTAGTGTAGACTACAAGACACTTGAATCGGCACAAGCGGAAGATAGTGAACTTCGCGAAATACTCGCGTCCGGGGCCGGTACTTTACAAATTAAAAAAGTGTATTTTCCTGAGCATGGCGTTACTATTTATTGCGACGTGACGGGGAACGTGGTAAGACCATACGTGCCCGCAGTTTTGAGACGTCGTGTGTTCAGTTCTTTGCACGGGCTATCGCACCCCGAAATACGGGCTTCACAAAAATTAGTAACTGACCGTTTTGTTTGGCCGTCCGTAAACAAGGACAGTTGTGATTGGACGCGCCAGTGTATCCCATGCCAGCGGTATAAAATCACTCGTCATGTGAAATCCAACGTTGGGAACTTCGCGATTTCAGCTGGCCGGTTCGAGCATTTACATATTGACATAATTACCATGCCATACTGGCAGGGATTTAGGTACTGCTTAACTTTTGTAGATAGATTTTCCCGTTGGCCAGAGGCAACCCCTATGGCGGATATGGAAGCATCAACGGTGGCTTCTGCTGTTATGTCGACGTGGATATCGCGTTTTGGCGTGCCTTTACGGACAACCACTGATCAAGGGCGCCAGTTCGAGTCTGAACTCTTCGAGCAGTTGTGTAGGCAATTAGGTATGAAGCACATTCGGACGACTGCTTACCACCCGCAAGCGAATGGCATGGTCGAACGTTTACACCGGCAGTTGAAAGCCGCGATTAAATGTCATGGCGATGATAACTGGATAGAAATTCTCCCCATCGTACTACTGGGGATCCGTATGGCTTTCAAGGAGGATTTGAAGGCCACGGCGGCCGAATTAATATATGGGGCCGGAATTCGTCTACCCGCCGAGTTTTTTATCTCTAAAAGCCTCGAATCAAGTGCCGAGTTCGTAAAGAACTTTAAGCGGCAAATGGAAGGCATTAAACCATGTCCTGTCATACGACACGGTTCGGGAATGTCGTTTGTATTTAAAGATTTGAAAACGGCGACACACGTTTTCCTTCGTCGCGACGCGGCTAAAGGCCTATCACAGCCAACGTACGACGGACCGTATGAGGTGGTGGATATGGACGATAAGACGTTCACAATCGTAATAAACGAAAAGAACGTTAAGGTGTCTATCGATCGGGTAAAACCCGCATTTATAGCTGCCGAGGACAATGAGTGCCTCGAAGATAGCCACGCGGAATCGTACGATGTGTATAACGATGTCGATGTCCAGCCAACATGTGCCCAACCAACATGTGCCCATCCAACGAGTGCACAGCCAACGCGTGCTCAACCAATGCCTGTCCAGCCGACGAGAAGCGAAAACGAGAATCCTTCGGAAACGGATCGTTTTGTAACGCGCTCTGGACGACGAATCCGATTTCCGGACCGTTCTCAGGCCGGATTTCAGTAAACGCATATACGCGCGTGTAAATAGTTTTTAACATCATATATATTATATAATCATAAGCGAGTTAATTTTTTTTTCTTTTCATACTTTTTGTATGTAGAATAAGATGACTTAAGTTCGTCACTCCTTTTTGCGCCTTAAAGCAATCCCTCAAAATAGTGACATGTAAGGGAAATATATTGTCTCATACCTATTTTATATCATTTTTACTTCCGTTTCTTTTTTTTTTGTGTGAGCTTTGTCACTTGTGGGGGGGGGGGGTCCTGTGGCGGGCGAGAATGCGAGAGGGCTTGGTGACGTCATCGGTTTGGAAAGTTCTGGGAGAAAAGGGCCCTTCCGTGGACTGTCTCCACCGGGACATCGCCAGGCGGTTAGAAACAGAGGGAGTTTTACGTTGACTGTGCGGCCGAACGACTCGTGCAGTATACTTTGTACGTAATCTTTAACGTAACAAAAGAATCGTTGTTATATTCGTAATTAAACGAATTGTTAAGTTTATTGTTAATTCAGCGTTGGTTTCAATTATTTCTCCACGACCCAATCACTTTAATGCAAATGAAAACCGAATTACAAAACAGCTTGAAAAGGAAATTCAACTTAGAAAAGAAGAAAATATTTACTCTTGCATCTTTGTTAGATCCCAGATATAAACTACAATTTTTCGAAGCAGAAAATGTGCATGTCGGGAGGTCGCAGTTTTTATTGGAAGCGCTGAAAATTACATTGGCCGAAGAAGAAGATAGTGATTGTGAAAAAGAGAACAGAGGAGACAATTCTCCCAGTAACGAAGATAGCCCAAAAGATAGAATTCACCGTAATTTTTGGGATTGTTATCAAGAAATAGTGTCTAAGAAAATTGAAGATGATGAAGGAAAATCTTCTTCAGCTCACGAAATTCAGGCATATTGTGCGTTACCTGTTATAAATCGAAATGAAGACCCGTTCAAGTGGTGGCAACAGAACAGTGCGAGGTACTCAGAAATGGCAGCTGCAGCCAAAATATACCAGTGTTGTCCAGCCAGCATAGTATATAGTGAAAGGCTTTTCTCCGAGGCTGGCAACATATACGAAACCAAAAGAAACCGCCTCCTTCCTGACTGAGCAGAAAATTTAACATGCCTGCATCACAATTTGCCTTTGATAAATAAAAATATTTTATAATAATAATATAATATATATATAATTAATTATAATTATGTTACATAGTAATATTCAAAAATATTAAAATTATACTAATAAGTCATTAGTAATGACAGAAAAGGAAGGACATTATATATTTATTTCTATGCCTTATCAAGTCATCAGTAAATTAAAATATTTTTAGTAAAAATTCAACGCCGATCAATCCGCCTTTTTAGCCGACTAGTCGCCGACTACAAAAGTGGCCGGATAGTCGGCTTAACCGACTAGTCGGCCACTAGTCAGTACACCTCTAATTATAACGGTCGGGGCATACCTGTTTCAGAAAAGCCAGGTTATTTATTCTTTATCCTATCGATATGGAAATGACACCGATGGCTTCCATACGTTTTTCCAATGAAAATCATACCAAATATCATGTAAATCGGTTTATTTTTAACTAAGTTAGTTTGAAATCATATAAATCAATTTTTCTTCTTACCGATTACCGTCGTTTTTGCAAAGATCTGATGAGAAATGTGGAACTTGAGCATTTCTCACTTCATACTGAGTATTATAATGATGTCCAACCGCTTCGAGGGTCGAAAGCCATAAACACTGAGGTTCCGCGGGGTTCTACCTTTGCCACGGGGTACCAGGCGGCATCAGGTTTATGCAGTTGACACCCCCAAATGCGAATTTTTGGAAAAAATCGATGGCATTCGTTTGTCCACGTTTGTCCAACAAAAATTTTGGTTCTTCCACCCATCAAAGAAAGTTATAAAGAATTAAAAAAAAATCACCTGCACCCCCTATGAAATATTTTTAATGATTTGTCAGTGGGAACTGATTGCCCATGTTCTGTCCACGTTTGTCCATACAAAATTTTCGTTTGTCCACCCTTCAAAAAAAAGTTCTGACCAAATTAAGGAAATTCGTCATCAGCACACCCACGAACTATGAACATTTTCCACTTTTTTTTAAGAGGTTTATTATTGTCCACGATTAGTTCACGTGTGTTCACCCAAAGTTTTCGTTTGTCCACTCTCCGGAATCGAATTATTAATAAAAATAGCGAAAAATAGGGTTTATTTCCATGGTATATTTATGAAATTCTTTTAGTTTTATTTGAATTATTGACAAATTGACGTTTTTTTTTTAAATAACGTTAAACCTTCGTATGAGTTACACGTTAACTCTTTCTTTATGAATTTCCTTCATAATGTTCGGTATTTTGTGTGCAAAAAATGGTATGTTGAATTTGTCCCCTATTTCTTGGGATTCAGGCCCACTGTGCGACAAATACAGGTAATTATTCCACAATTGTCAAATATAGCCAAATCCTTGTTTTCGCAGTTGCAAGGACAAATATATTGTTGTGCGGGGTGTTTCCATCGCAGGCCACCCTGACGCAAAGGAGTAGAATAATACGTTGGTGTATACACGACACAACTGTATTTCGATATACAGAGAAATAACGGTATACAACAGTACGCCATAGCGTTCGGTACAAGACAGTCTTCTCGCCATGTCCCGATCGTCGTCTCGAAGGGGGTTGACCCTCTTCTGTCTTCAGCTACGAGCATCAGCAGGCTGTGCACGAGCCTATACCCGGTGCTCGCAACAATATGTTGATTATAAAACAAAAAAGAAATTTACTTGGAAGTAACTAAAAAGCCAACTGCTGATATTTTTTCTATGGATTTCTTATGGAAAAAACTGTATGTAACTAATTATTTGTTACTGCTTATCGGAAACGATACCACTTTTTTCGGTTCCCAAAAAAATTTTTCTTTTATATCACCGAAATTCAAAAGCCTGGATTTAAAATTGTGCATAAAATAAAAACATACAAATTTTGACACGTGTTTACTAGGGTGTCCCTTATAATAACGATTTTTTTTAAATTTTATGGCACCCCTTGCGAAGTTTTTTTATTTTTTTCCCTGTAATAATGCAAGTTCTTTTGCCTAAATTCACCTCGTACAGATGATATTTCACCCTGCCACAAGCGGTTTGAATTTTGTAAAAACTGCATTTTTTTATACATTCGTTATTTTTGTTTTATTGTTCTTGTCCGAGGTTTATATAACATAGTTCTTATACAACAGGTTTTTTGAAGGATTTTTTTAAGTTATATTATATGATGTACAAAATACTGTATATAAAACATTAAGAAAACTAAACAAAATCTAAGTAAACTTAAGATATGCTTTTGAATAGAGCTTCTTTAGTACATGTCGAAGTCTCTCGACGTAAGGCCTGCGTTACAATTAATAAATCCTGTAGATTTGCTTCAGACTTATCTTGTCCCAAATATTCCTGTGTCAATGCCACACCCCTCTCTGCCACATCATTTGTTACATTCATTTTCGAAAAAAACATACAAGCAACTTTGTAATCTTGCAGCGAATGCCAGGTTGCAGAATCATGACGTATGAATTTGTATTCCAATCCAAATCTTTCAAAGTGTTTAATAGTATTTGGGGTTACAAAATCACTTAGATCTTTTTTAAGCCAACCGATAACATCTTTCGGTCTTAATACTAGGCGTTGTAATCCGGAACGCTTAAGAGCACATGATGAGGTAGAGCTGCTACTGGTAAAATCTTTTGGAAAAATCTTTTCTACCATTTTCCTTTTTACTGAAAGGTATACATCTGTGTCAAAAAGTGATAACCCTACCAATTCCTCAGTCATGTACCACAAATGTCCAGTGAATTTCTTTAAGGCCACATCAGATACGGACTTGAGAGTCTTTTCATAAAGTTTTAATTCTTTCAAAAACTGGAAGTCGTTCCGGGGCGCGTTTATAGCATTACATGCACTAAACCAATATTTTATATACACTAACACCACGAAGACACTCATTGTTATCAAACCTATCTTTTCTCTGTCCGTCATTTTCGCTTGATGTTTGAACAGGACCATTTTAATCGAATAAATCGCTCTTGTAAAATCGGTTTGTAAAATTTGATTCTGTGTGGCGGAATCCCTCCCAAGAAAATGCACGCGAGCTCCAGCAACTCTCTGTAGCCGTCACGATAATGGTTTTCAGTTAACTTTTGCTCCACAAATTGAAGTAATTCATCTAATTTTCCTCTTAGGATCGGGGAAATCTCGTCGTCTTCTATTCCAGTTGAAAATTTCTTCTGGTCAATATTGGGCCACTGAGTTTGTAATCTTTTAAAAATATAAATGTCTGGTCCGGGCGAAACAGAGACCACAGCTTCAAACACACTCTTCAGAATTATCTCTGCCATGTGGTGTCTGCACGCAAGATATAGAAGTGTCTTCCCAAGTTGTTGCTCAATTAAAACGCATGCCCCTTTTTTCCGTCCAGTATTTGAACTTGTTGTATCTGTGCAAACAGCTTGTACCATGTCATAAAGTCCCCACTCTTTTAGTAGAAACACTACTGCATTCGCCTGCTCAGCACCTGTTCCATGTAGCAGTGGCGGGGAGCCAAGTAGTTGCTCATGCATGCCAGGACTGGTAATCAGCACGGGTAACCGTTCCACTATAGTACCACCGTTTAGTGTCATTCTTTTGTCGTCAAAATGTACAACTAACTTTGATTTATTTTCCAGTTTTTTTTAGAAAATCGGTTTTGATTTGTTTAGCATACTGATTTCTATATTTTGTCCTCGTACGGTGCATAGAGCTCTTATTCACATTTATTTCAGACTGACGTTGAAATTTTCAGCAGAGTAAAATACAATATTTGTCGCTGATCTAATGCTAACTTTACCAGCGTCAAGTGTGGCTGCTAATTTTGATGAGATAGCATTCTTGCGTCTTCTTTTCTTCCTTGCAGGTTCTGTTTCCAGTATGTTCGGCGTTGGTGACAGGAGCATCTCACCTTTAGCAGAATGCGACTGGTGATCTACGCTGACATCGGTACTATCCGAGCCCAAAGAGCTAATGGCCACTGTACGTCATTCATTGAATTTTGTACGGGCACCAGGATAATAGATATCATAATGAAACAACTATGCATTTGTTTATATAGAAATTAAATTAATTCCACTTACACATTTTCATTTCTTGTTGACAACGCTTCTTCCGTTTCAATAACTTTTTCTCTCTCTCTACTGCTTTTTTCTCTTTTTTATGAAGGTTCATATCAAGGGAACCTATACAACCGACACGTCCCTTCTTTCGTTGTAACATTAAAAACTGTCTGTCCTCTTGATTCTTGATTCGAGTCATTGTGTCCATAGGAGCAATGTCAAACAAATCATCAAACATGTTTTGGAAAGCAGCTTCTCTTGTTATTTGAGTAGAATCACGCCGCTTCGCTATTTTTTGAAGTGATCTTCATTCGTCATACACATTTTTTAGCTGAATCATAATACATCCTTTTGATCGGGTAGGAATACGTGCCTTCCCCCAAACTTGCATTAACTGTTGTACTGTGACGGAGTATGCTTTAGTTCGAGAGCCTTTTCCTGGCTTAGCACGTAGGTGATAAATTAAAAGTCTCAACACCTCCAAATTCGACGGTAATCTTGCTCCATTCAATTTATCTTCTGTATGATTTATTAAATAGATACTCTGTCTCAATTTTCTTTTCATTGTAATACTCTGTTGAATATTTAAATCCATTTTAAGCGAAATTTTACTTATGTAGGAGGAAAGATAACCACAGAGGTGAGGGAAAAGTATAAGAAAAGTACAACATTCGTATTCACGTCTCGGGACGATCTCTGCGGCCGGCGACGCCGCACCAATCCTCATTCTCTTCAAAAATGTGGCAACGTCGAATGCCAATTGTCGAATGTCGTCGATCGTTGACGAAAACACAATCATGGCGCGCATTATTGGATTCCTTTTAAACCTTACACGCGCGCCCGCATAAGAATTGGGCTGCGCGGTCCTACACTTATTTTGCACGTTTCGAGGATCTTGTGGCAGGGTCAAAACTCAACGTATCGAGGTCAAATTTTGAATGAGTGTTCTACAAGTGAAAAGGAACAAATTAAAAAAACTTCTCGCAGTCAATTAAAAAGTCGAATTTTAAGGGACAACCTAGTGTTTACTTACAGATCAGCAGTTTCCGCCATGATATTTTTCCCCTTTTTAAGAGCTCATATTATTAGTGTACAAGAAATATATAAAGAAAACATAATCCCATAACTTTTGGATTTCGACTAGTTTCCCTATTTCTTGGGATTCTGTACTACTGTGGCGATGGATCGCGCGGCGGTCACCGCTACACTCAGTTTGAAGGAGTCAAGCTTTTGGCCGCCGCGGTTAGCCGCCCGCTATGAGATTCCGCCATAATGGCGGAATACAGACACTCATCGCATTGTGTTACGTCTCGAGTAGCCTAGGTAGCTGCCGCGGCAGAGGCACTGACACAGCGGTCGGAAAACGCGTCTAGGAAAATAGATGCATGCTTCTCCATAAGAGCGGTGCTTAGGATTTGGCCGCCGCGGCGAATCACGTCTAGGAAATCTTACCTATAGACGCCTCTTTCGCGTCGCGCGGTATCCCTGAGGATGTGGACGGAAGTGGGAGAACTCCACAAAGCACGCATGTTCTGGCCTGGACAGCGCTGTTTTAAGGTACGTATAAACTGGGCAACAATCGCCCGGTAACATGTACCCAGGGAGTCGCCAACAACTCCGCGGGATACCTTCTTGTAGCTAGTGACTTGCATCCGACAATTTATATCCAGCGACTTGTATCCGGCGATTTGTATCCAGCGACTTGTACCCGGCGATTTGTATCCGGGGACTTATGACCAAAAATATTCCACGTCCAGCCCGAGCTCTGTTTAGTAGTCGTGGATCGCCGAAATTGATTTATAATACGGTCACGACACATCTGCACTTTTTTAATCTCTTTCCAAAAGAGACTTCAAACTCATTTATCAGGTATAGGCAATGGGCGGATTTATTACTTTATAGTTAGGGTTCAGGTTTTCGTTTTAACCGTTCTTCCGAATATCAAATTGAAGCACCATAGGAACCTTAGTGTCGCACACCTTCGATATTTCAACGCGACATATATTATTTATTTGATTGCCGATTCACGTTCCTCTTCATGCGAATGGGTGGAAGAACACACACATTGATTAGCCTCTGTCAAGGGAACAATACTTTATTCTCCACGCTCTTCGTCTCCCGAAGAGACAGAAACAGACCTTCGTCACGTCGTTGTTCACATACGAGCAATCCGCGCCCGTTCGACGCGATAGCGTTCCGATTGACACGCTATGGATCCCCATTGGCCGCCAAAATCCTCGCGTGACTTCGACGACCCATGAGAACAACCTACGCAATTCAGAATCTCGCTCGCAATCACTCACGACAACCCGGTGTTGCCGGAAGAAGAAAACAAAGACTGTAAGCGGACAACCTCTACGCTTCTCACAAAGGCCACGTGCGGCCTTGCCATACAGTTAATTCCGAGACTTGGCATTTCAAAATGTGACTCAGAAATTGGATTTCAACGATTCTCGAGAACCAATATAAAAATTCAAAATTTACATTGCGACGTTAATAAGTAAAAGGATAGTATTTTGTAGGTAGAATTTCAGGGAATATGGTTATAGTTTTCTAAAAATTTTACAGCCACGACCTATCAGGAGAAATTTGCAACATAAGAATTTGTTTATAATTTTTCATGTTACAAAAATGATTTTTCGACCAAAACTACGATAATTAGTGCACATTTGAATGAAGTAGTGCAAAAAGCGGATAATTTTACGCATAAACGCGCAGATAAAAATATTCCATGTTTTAAAAAATTATGTTATAGGGTGCTGCGATAGCGAATCCAATTATGAATCAAATGCCTCAAAGTTTTTTTTTAAATTGGTTCATTAGTTCTCCTGAAACCGTGGTTGCCGATTCGAAATATCGTGTTTCGAAAAAAACGTCCAAGGTGTTCTCGGCTCATACCTGCATTGTGAACTTGAATTGGTTATGTAACTGTAGAATTTATACTGTTTGGGAATGTGGTAGTTTCGCTAACCTCCACACTCACTCACCGCAGCACCTCCTGGACTGCGGAAATCGCGACGGATCTACAATCGATTGAGCCAATCAACGCGCCGCGTCGAACAGTTACTAGAATGTTCGAGACGGCATCAAACGGAAACAATCATCCATCTTGAATCACACTTGTTCATCCAGCGTATATAGTAGGACGTGTTCTGTGCGATTCTCGTGCCTCTATCAACTTGTAAATTCTCATTGCTCACCGTGCAATCGCGCATTGATTGTAATAGTTTGTAGTTACGTCAATTGTGGATCACCGCGAGCGACGGTCACACGTGGTGGTGCGAAGTTCAATCGCTTTAATTTCGTGTATTAATATAATCGTGAGATGGCTCACGCTCAATAGACCTCTCACAAGCTCACGCTTATTGCATTGTTCATTTTAATAAACTGACGTTACTTATTTTGCGTACTGTATCGTGTGCACCTTTTTCACCGTTGACCTAACCTCTCCGTCATCCAGCGCGCTCAATCGCGAGATTCTCATATATATACCGTTACAAATTTTGGTGTGAAACTTTCACAGGGTATTTCCGGGATGTTATACTACACATACTACAATATTATATATATACTACACATACTACACATACTATATATATATATATATATATATATATAATATTGTAGTATGTGTAGTATAACATCCCGGAAATACCCTGTGAAAGTATATATATATCACAAATATTTATTTTCATTTTCAAAAAAATAAACATTGGCACTGCAACTAGCCGGGCTCACTCGCATGTCTGGATTAGAGCGTCTACGCACTACAGGTGTGACCAACTTTGAAAAATAGCAAAAAGTATAGCGTAAACAAGGTACAATGCATGAGAAAATTAATTGTTAATTAATGTTATTTCTTCTTCAGTTTTCCACATAAATCGCAAACATTCTCGTACTTGGAGCATCTATCTTGAAACCAACGGTTGCAGCGCACATATTTAATCTAATTGTCGCTTCTCGAGGATTCGAAATAGTTTTCTCCGCATTCCACGCATTCGTTCTTTTCCCATTCTTCTAACGACATATCACTATCTTGTAGAATTGGACTTTCGCTCCTTGAATCTGAAGATTCTGTTAACTGTTTTTTGTGTTTGTTCTTAGGAATTGAAAAGTTCGTTTGTTTATTTATATTTATTTTGCCCTTCTATGCCCTAATGTATTCTGAACTAAGAATGGTTGCAAGCTAGAGATCCCGGCGTAGTACGTGTATTGTACACGCGTACACGTGTAGTAAAAATATCCGTGCTCTAATCCGTGTACTTCTTAATACACGGATACACGGGTATTGAAATACACATGTACCCGTGTATCGAAATTCACGGATCGTAGCATCCGTGTAGCCGTGTACCCGTGTACTGAAATTCACGGGTACACGTGTATCGATATATACGGTTTCACGTGTATTAAGATATCCATATTTAATGTTTTAACTAATTATCCGAATATTTAGATTTTACGCAAATGGTTTGCAATAGGTAGGTACAGACATAATTTACTAGGTTGCAGGTGAAAATAAAAAACATTATGATTTTGGTTATTAAATTTTAATCTATTAATCTTTTGTTTTGGTGTAAGAATACTAACGTGTTAACATTCTCTGGGAGTAAACGGTTTATTTTTTGGGTTACAATGCTTCCAGCACACGAAAAACATCTTTCCGACATCGCTGAGGTTGCTGGAATGGTTAAATATTTTTTGGCAACATGGGAAATCGTCGGGTATTTATTTGCTCTAGCCTTCCACCAGTCAAATGGGTCTAAGTCGAAGCGTAATTGTGGCTCGGCCATATACGTTTCAAATTGAATATTTATATCATTATTGTCGGTAATTTCATCATATAAAAACTGAAGAGCACTTTTCCCGCGTGACTTTTTTTTGCTAACAGTATGGACAGGTGCCTCTTGAAGTAAACATTGTACTTCTGTACGAATCACTTGTCTCACGTGGATTGATTCATGCTCCAGATTTTTATATCGCGGATCAAAGAAGCAGGATACATGACTTAATGAAAGAGTATCACCTTCGTTCCAGTCGAGTTTAAAACGTTTTGTAATATCCGAAATCAAAGTCTCCTTTAATTGATACACAACCGTGTCATCATCACCCCTTAAAATAAGATGCTTCTCGATCACTTTTTTTGTTAGTGGTCTCACCATTGAGATAGGAGAATGGCTGTCTCCACAAAAAAGTGTTGTTATCAGTTGCAGCGGTTTTAAAATATTCAACAGAGTTTCTATCGTTCTCCATTGCCTCTCAGTAATTTCCAGAGATTCTACTACGGTGGCTGATGTAATGGCTCTGTCTCCGATGACGTTTGATACTTGGGAGCTTGTTTTTATGTAATCTGTTCAACATGAAGTACGTTGAGTTCCACCGCGTAGAGCAACTTTGTAATAACGTCGTTTTTGGGACAGAAAGCTGCTCTTGCATTCGCTTCAGTGCCTGGGTTGCAACACTGGAATGCTTAAAGTGTCGAACTATTTTACTGCAATACTGGATAATCTGTTGTACATTTTCTTCTTTTAATCCTTTATTTATAGCTAATTGCAGGGTATGTGCTGCACATCCCATGCTGGAGATATTTGAATGGTCTGATGCTCCTGACAGAGATGAGATAGCATTCAGCATATTTTTGGCATTGTCTGTAACAATGGCCTCTACTTTTTCACGAATTTCCCACTCTGCGAGAGTTTTTTCTAGTTCGTCGGCGAGGTTTTGACCGGTATGACGATCTTCCATCTCGTATGTGCTTAATACAAAACTATCCGTAGTCCAATTAGAATTAATAATGTGTGCAGTTATTGTAATGTACGAGTCTTGCGCTACGGATAGCCAACAATCGAATATACATCCTACGCTTTCAGCAGCTTCTAACTTCCCTTTTATTTTTTCCACGACCGAATCTTTGAGACCCCTTAGTCTTTTCTTCATTGCCTCTTCCTTACATACTTTGTAATTGGGCTGCACTACGGTCATAAACTGCTGGAAACCGTCGGACGAAAAAAATGAAATCGGCAATTGGTTTTTCGCAATTAATTTTGCTGCAGCCTGATGTATTTTTTCTGTTTTTGCAGATTCGCATAAGCGTTTGTTCGCAGTCGAACATTTTATATTAGAAATCCTTCGGCGTTTTTTTGGCGGCTGTGAATATTCGGGAACTGTATTTTGTTCCACATTTTCAATATTCTGTTCCATATTTATCATCGTTTCACGTTCTATAGGAATTAATATTTATTATTACTATTCATTTGATCTTTTATAAAGTATAAAGTATGGTTTGTTCATATACACGTTATTATTGTTCTAACTATTGAAAAAGTGAAAGAATGTTTGATATGAAAGTTGCTTGATTTGATGGGTGAAACTTAATAGAATATTAAGATTTGTGTTTAAGCTATTATTTACAGCGATTTCAATATCAAAGTAATTTTTTTAAATCGAACTATATATTTTTATTATCACTACTTTATCGTGCATTTCAAAACGCGTTCAACGATGTGTACGGAGCATATCTTTTAACAGTAATATACCGGATATCTTTATGAATGTTGGTGGCAAATTTCTAATCCGGTTAGTGTCTTTTACTCATGACGTGTGATGTACGAAACGAGAAACAATGGAATTGAGCCATATCGATTTGCTTTTATTTATCGGCGTGGTACTGTCCACTTTTCAGGGGAGACACTCTGGTAAAAATCAACTAGCAGTTATTTTTAGATAAAGTTTTGAAAAATATGTATTTTAATATTATTTTGTACGCTGAACTGAATTTTGTAAGGATTAAGAGGGTAGTGGACTATTGGATACGTGAAATCGTTAGTTTCTTTGACGCTAAATTACTTGGATACCAAATCGTTATAATCGTGCTTTTCACAATCTATTGTGGCCACGTTTGCGAGTAGTTACCTCAAAATATCGTCGGAATGTATAAAATTGTCTAAGTTATTAATTGTTGAAGATAATCCTGCACGGCGCGCCGCTGCTGGTGGTGTACATCGATTCAGGTGAGGCAATTATGTGAGAGCAAAATGCTTTAGCGTGAGTACTTTATACACCAAAATCTACAGAGTGGAACTTGGCCGATGAATTTCAATAAAAATTGTGGAAGTTACATACGAATCAATTTTTTTCTCACATTTTTACGAGAAAAAAGCGCCTTTAATCAAATTATAAAATGTTCTCCAAACATCCAATCATGATACGGAAATTCCACTCTGTAGAGGAAGGAATTCTACACGTCCAGTAAAAATTTCAAGTGAAAATATTCCTTGGTTCAAGAGTTATGATGTACACCGTGTATGAAAATGGTGTTTCGAGAAAAACGGCTTCAAAGTTAAGGGGGGATTGCGCCTTGTTGGGCTGAGAAATAGGTAATTCTTTGTGAATTTTTTGTACAAAAACGGTTCGACAAATTAATTTGAGGTTTGGCAAGCTTTTTCACTGTATCTTGAGCTATTGTTCTGAATTTGGATATGACAGTGAAAAAACACACATGGCAGATACGAAGAGAGCGTTGAAAAATAATCGGATGGTGCTGGCGTTGACGAAAAGTACTGTAAGTTATCCGAAACATAAAAAGGAAACGAGATTCTTAATCTATATGAATGTGGCTATAGGTGGTATTAGATGCATTAAGAAAAATAAAAAAATGTTAAAATGGCAGCCTCTTGAAGAAGGCGAAGCGTCCTGATTTGAGTCTGAAACAGGTTTTGCCCCAAAATCGGGAAAACTTCTTTAAATAAAAAAGGAACGGTAACAGATACGGCAATAAATCTACTACCACTGATAGCCACATTCATATAGAATAAGAATCTCTTTTCCTTTTTGTGTTTTGAATAAACCTTACAGTAATTTTCGGCAACGCCAGGACCACCCGATTATTTTTCAACGCTCTTTTTCTATCTGCTTAAAAATTCAGAACAATAGTTCAAGATACAATAGAACAGTCTGCTAAACCTCAAATTAATTTGTCGAACCGTTTTTGTAGAAAAATTCTCAAAAAATTACCTATTTTTCGGCGCAACAAGGCACAATCCCCCCTTAAGTCCCTTATGCCAGGTGAGGCGAACCTTTTTATCTGCGCGTGCCAAAAATTTATAAATAATATTTATGGAATTGCTGACGAGCCGGGCAATTTTTATTAGGGGAAAAATTAGTAGAAAATATCACTGTACGAAAATGTATGAAAATTAAAATAATAGCGTGTATACTAGGGTGGACCTTAGCTACTCTTGGTGAAAATTTTTTTGCAACATTTTTTTCACGCCGCCCCCTAAAATTGTTTCATTGGGTAAGAAAATCATTCCCATAAAAAATTAGGTTGATCGGATAAGAGGAAGACGCGTCTCATTCGCGTTAAAGTTGCAAGAAATACGAAATTTTGTATGAACGGAAAGGTACAGTATTGTCTCCGTATGTGCTCGCTGGTCGGGACCGGCGTTGAACTCCTATCGTGAACAGATCCCTAATTCCGAGTGTTCGTTTCTCGCTCCTTTCTGGCCGAAGGGGGGAGTGAGATGGAACGCTTTGCGTGCGCGGCGAGCGTGCGCGACGGGTGCGACCACTCAGATGGAATCGTGATTGCTCGACGCATGCACGCCACGGTCAGATAGCCAGGCACGGCACGAGTCTTTTTTGCGCCGTAGGCGAGCTTGCCAAATTACACCTTTATTATAATACATTTATTTGAGATTATTGATAAGCTTACTCTGAATTTGTATTCGTAGTTTAATCCACTTATAGTACAACTTGTAATATTTAATTTTAAAGTTTATTTTAAAGTTTATTTTCCACAATACCAGTAATGAAAATATCATTTTGCACCTCTTGTCGACGTTATTAACACCGTCATTTAACTCTTATCCATACTATCCTCCTGACCCATCCTTAACCTCTCCTGATGGAAAAAGTCCACCACATTCTCGTGGTTTCCATTGAGCAATGACACGGTTTCAACAAATAATCAAGATAAGGACAAGCTGGAACTTACAAATCTGATTATTATAAAAACAGTGTCATTGGCCAAGAGTGGGTTAGTCAAATTCTGTTGCAATTCTTTTGTCGACTTGTTTTTTGACCTCCCTGAAGAAATATGAGGTGGTAGCGGTACGGTTAGCTAAATGAAATCGCGCGCGGTTGCATTACCTAAGACGGGGCGCACCATTGTCTTTAACAGCTTACTGCGACGTTAATATCAGCTGCGTTACTGTAGAAAAATAAGCTTGATTTACAGAAAACATATCAGCGAATGTGGTAGTACTTTTTCGGATTTTTACAATCGCGACCTCGAGGTGAAACGGTAAAGCACTTTTCGATGTCTTCTGGCATCAGGATAATGCATGCCCCGGATTGTCCCTCAATTCAGCGACAATTCGCGACGACGTATTTCGTGCGAGAGAAGGTTGGCTTGAAGTTCGATTGGTCCCAAACTAACCAATCGGGCCTGCTTACCTCTCGTGTCTAAACACGCCCTCGAAATTCAAAACAAAAGCACGCGACGACGTATTCCGTGCGAGAGAAAGTAGGCTTGAAGTTTGATTGGTCCCAAATTAGCCAATGGGGCCTGCTTATCTCTTGTGTCTAAACACGCGCTCGAATTTCAAAACAAAAGCATGCGTCGACGCATTCCGTGCGAGAGAAGGTGGGCCTTGGGGTGGAGATATTGCTGTGAAGAGGGCCTCTTCAGAACAGTGGCCGTTTGGGAGGGATGCAGGGCAGATTGGTTAGATTAGGGCCAATTGCACTTTAAGCCCATCGTTTCTCGCACGGAATACGTGGACGCGTGCTTTTGTTTTGAATTTCGAGCGCGTGTTTATACTCGAGAGATAAGGAATCCGTCTTTATTTTGAATCTAGGACGAAGCAGGCGGGACTACGTGCAGTCAGCGAACTACATGCCCTCTTTCTTCCTGTACCTCTTCGCGAGCCGTATTGATGTTAAATAATACGTTTTAATTGCTAGTTCCTAAAAATTAATCAGGCTGATCAGCCAGAGCATTTCGCTAGAGTCGCGGTTTATGACCGTATTGTGCCACTAGTCGACGGTAGACAACGGTTTCCTACAGTTTTGTGTAATTTATGGCTTTGTTGGTTCCGCCTCGTAGCAGACGTGAGCTCATGGTATCGGAAAAGAAAAACAGGAAACAGGATTTTCTTCTTTATAGCAACTCGAAGACTTTCTGTTTCTCTTCTCTTCGGACGCTTTCGAACCGAAATACGGAGTGTCTGCTGCCTACCTCGAAGCAATGGGTACAATGGTAGTAAAAGGACGGAACGCGAACTTTTGTAAAAGAGCACGATAGCCCGTTCGTTGCACTTCTGCGAAGCACGTGTGTTTCGAAATGTGCTGGCTTCTTTTTACCTGAAGCCTCTTATCCTGGTGGGGGTCAACTCATAATGTAACGGGAGAAACTATTTGGGGGTAGAAGAAGTCGCTTGGAAAAAATCTTGTCAGTCAGAAAGCAATCTCGCCGCAGAAATGTTCTCTGCTCAAGAGTATTACGCGATGGTTTGGGTGTACCCCCCCAACAACGGGGACGCAAGTGCTGCAGCGTGAGAATTTTTTGCGGGAATATCCACGGCTCCGAGCGCCAAGTAAAAATTCATTTCCCGCAATTTTTATAACGTAGGAACAACACGTTCTATGAAAAATAAAGTAAGTGATCAGTGTTAGTAGGCGTGCAGTGAAGTGAATTCGGTACATTAACCTGGACGCACTTGACGTTGCGACCCTTAATATTGGATGGTGTCGTGTACCTGAGACCAGCTGTGCACTCGGCGCGTGTATCGATGACCAGGATCGGTTCAGTGACCTAGTGACACAGGTTTTCAAGCTACAGGCGAATTTCCGAAAGAGTGAGTTTTAATTACATTATTGGCGACTAATATTTTTTAAATTTAACACAGGCTATGGTTTATTTCCGGCGATAACTCTCAAAATTTCCGTACGCAAATTTTTCTTCGCAGTTTTTATACGGACTTATCCATTATCAACAACAGTGTTGGCCGTTATTGAACTACTGATTTTTATCACAATAACGAACCGCGATCACTTTCCACTCGTTCCCTGTTGCAATATCTTTTCGTTTCTACGTTATTAAAAAAGGAAATTTACATGTTCTTTATCCTCTCACTCCAAATAATTATTATTTTCGATTCTTCTAAAAAAAAAGCAACTGTGTATTCGTCCTTTTACGTTACACATGATTTTCATCCATTTATCCTTTATTCATTATTCACTTTAAATGGCAAACAATCCATGGCAAAAGGTTAGATTTTTTTGTTTCGTCTTTTTCATTTGCTATTCTACGCAATTTCCTTCGATGCATGCCGCCTTGGTTGTTCGTGGTCGCAGCGCGGCTCGCGCTCTGATTGGTCCGGGTTTTTTCTTAATATCTCGAAAACGAAACCCCGGATCCCAAAACGGTTAAGGACTATTCGATGTCTTTTTCGATCAGGATATTGCATGTTCGGGATGTACATTAATTCTGGGACACCCTGTATATCTTATGTATGTATATATATATATATTGTTACAAAAATAATAATAATAATAATAATAATAACATTAATAATAACAATAATAATAATAACAACAATAACAACAACAATAACAACAACAATAAACACAACAATAAGAACAACAATAATAACAACAATAATAAAAATAATAATAACAATTTTAGATAATAATAATTCAAATAATAATAAATGGGATGAAAAATATAAATTAGGAGAAAAAAGTATATAGAAAATAAAAGGAAAAAATGGAAAAATAGAAAAAATAGAAAAAACAGAAAACAATATAAATATTCAGTGCGGCGGTGAGGGCAATGGCGACGATCGCGGCGGTGTTAAAACACCCTGAGGCCACTCAAGCGGAGGGAGGCTGCGATCACCCAGTCGTACGAAGCGTCATGCCCGGTTGTATGTGTGAGTCTCGAGCTTGACGATGCGATCATCAAACGTGGGCTTCCCTCCAATGATTAGAATGTCAGCCATTTTTTCAACTTAAATGCGCACTATAAATCCCAGTGATTTCAAAAATGCAGTGTCCGCAGCACTGAGCCTCTTCTTTTTAGCGCGATCAGAAATGTTGCAGTTGTTGTTGTTGTTGTTGTTGTTGTTGTAAACAATTTCGTTTGGAAGAAATGGGTTTCTGGACTCGTTCAATACAAGCATCTCTTCGTTCGCACCACGCGTATTATCGTCGTCGTCGTCGTATGTGCAGTCTGATGGTAATCTCTTCACCTCGGAAATCAAGCAACCGTCCGTCTTGATCCGCAACGCATATCGTTAGATCCGTAATGACCTGTGCGGTGATTGGAAGGTAAACTATCTGCGCGGGCGTTTCCGATATCTAATATCCTCTCGGACAAAATTCATGTATCGTATGTACACGCCTCCCACTGTTGTACGTGCCAGCGGTCACACTACATTCTATGCGAATAATGGTCACGTTCGTGATATTAATTGAATCGTCCGTTTCGTGCCACCGTCCTGGTTCTAATACTCGATTCGTTGAGAATCTCAGTAGCGATCCCATGTTATTGGGCTTTGTAAAGTCTACAACACTATAGGATACACATCGCTGTCACCGTCATTGTTGTGGTCATCGGTGCCGCCGAGATTTTGAGGATACCGCTCGAGTAATTGCTGCTTCAAATACTTGGCAATGGCGTCTAGTTCGTAGGAGCCGTAGGTAATCGTGATGTATTTAGGAGTGGTGTCGACGCTGCTGCTGATATCATAGTCTGGAATGAAGTAAAATTTATCGTTGCTCGAGTCGATGTTCGGTATTGTGTGATAAGTTTCGAAGGTTGTTAGACCAAGCTCGTAATCATCATCACTCAAATCTATGGGTGGAAAGTAGCTCACCGCGATGGTGCTACTCTTGCCGGTTAGAGTGAATGTTAACGACATATTCTGCTCGAACTGCTCGACTAGTACTGAATCAGAGTGGTGGGAAGTCAATTCTTCAATTTGGTGCCGATCGTTTGTAGAAAGCGTAAACATAGTTGTCTACAATTGCTCTGATTGTAGTTCTGATAAGACGGTCGATGGTATTCGATTTTCACGGCATTTTTATCCAGATATTGTACCAATTCCTTAGGCGGTCGAAGATTGACAAATCCGTTGAAATATACAGCTCGACCCCCTCTCTTCGCATACGCCACGAAATTTACGATACCGCTTTCCTTTCGACGAACTCCCCCGGCTGGTAGCGCGTAGCGCAATAAAAACACCTTTCGAGAATGGAGTTCGCATACGTTTTGCCAACTCCTCCAATTCCGCACTGGTAGTTACGCTCACAGGCGTTTTTACTTACTTTTCGACATTTTTTTTTTTCGTTTTGATAATCCCTGTCCGCGTTTGTATGGTGTGAGATAAAGTCCACGACATTCCATGCAGCGATTATGACGTTGCATTTCCTGCAGTTGATGTTGCGCCGCTTTATTATCGTTTACCGCCTTGGCGATCCCCGCCGCTCCGCCAGCTAATGTTCCGAGAACACCTAGCAGCGGGAGAAGTGGTAATATACCAAACCGTTTTGCCACAGGAAGAACCCGCTTTTGCGATGCTCTCCTTACAGTGCTTTTGCGGGGTTTTGTTTTCATCCCCATTCCTATTTTCGTCTTGGCCTTCATAGCTGCCCAAACAGCTGTTGCAGCACCTCTTTCACCCAGTTTTTAATCAATGGTGCTGGACCGTCGATATGCTTTCGCTGCCAAGGGCAATTATTATGTTCCAGACACCGACGATACTGCTGAACCTCAGGATCGGCTTTTATATGCTCGAGGAGTGTGTCCAACAACTGACCAATGTGTCTATCATACTCGCGAAGTAGAATAATCTTTGGTATATATTTCAACTGCTCAGAGGTTAAGTCTCGAATATCGCAATTATCCGACAGGGCCGGAAGCATTTCGAATACTGAGCTGTTTTGCTTCGGCGCGGGCCTATAAATAGGGCGCTTCGCCGCTTCGACGTATCAAATTCAATTTCGCGGTTCAAAGAGAGGATGCGATGCGCGTGACAAATTTTGACGAATAAATCGCAAGTGATGTCTTCGAAAACAAGACGGAGACATGGTAGCATGCCACCAAACACTCCACGGTGTCATTTGTGGCCCCATCAAATTGTGGAATAACCAACGTACTGGTGAGCTTGTTGGAAAGTCCTCACGGCGTTCGCTTCGAGAACGTTTACGTGTATTCTAAATCGTTGCAACAGTCGAAATATCAGCATTTGGAGAATTTATTGACTCCGACAGATGTAATTGGTTACTTTATGTTTTCGAATAACAGTGACGTCATCCCAACGGGCGAATCGCATCCGAATTCCATTTTTATCTTTGATGCCGTGGCATGCGACAAGCAAGATACGATAAGGGAATACTTTGCAATGTGACGCCAGTCGAACGTGGACTTCTTCTATCTCCGTCAGACGTATGCAAAGATTCCCAAACATCTTATACGGGACAATGCGAATCTCTTGATTCTGTTTAAGCAGGATGGTACCAACATGAAACATGTGTACAACCATCACGTAAGCACTGACATGTCTTACGAGGATTTCTGCGCTTTGTGTCGTAATTGTGGGCAACGGTTTATGGCGGAGTATGGTTTCGTGGTAATAGACAAGGATAGCGCGATGTCTAATGGACATAATAGAAAGGGGTTTAACGAGTTTTCCGTACCATGAGATGGTCAATTGTCGTCAACACGTCGGTGGGAAAGCAACGTCTGCGATAAAAAAAACGATAACAAGTTCGATTACGTGCACTGGGACAATCACAACGAGCTGCTGGGTCGATTGCGTTTGTTGGCAGCGTCGCATCAGGCGGGTAACAACTCTCATGATCCCGAAATTCTATCTATTAACGAGGAACTCCGCGAGGTAGATCACATTATATAAACTCAACAGATGCATTCAGCATGGAGATGCCGATCAATAAGTTTGGGGTATCGCTCGAGAAGAGTGGGGCAGCTAGAATAGACTATTACAAATAGAGCGTTTTGCTTGGAAATTACATGCGAGATAACACCCTTTGCGTGACTGGTGCCGACTTTGATGCAAAATCACGTACGATACGACGCGTAGCGCAACCCACGGCTGACAGCGATGCCGTCAATAAATTATACGAGGAAAAGAGCATTAAACTTTTGAGACAGCGGCAGGAAGAATTAGATAGAAAGCTGGTCGTGTTTCAAAGATATATCTTTGCTGTTTTGCTGACGCAGCAAAACAGCGTTCAAAAGATATCACAGGCTTTGAATTCTATCCTGCAGCAGCGCTGCGAAGGAGAATCATACGAGACGGTTGAACTTGTCCAGAATTTCCTCGGGGCGATGGGGGGCACATAATGCATGTACACGATAATTATCACATCATTCGTGTCACAGACACCTTTGCGATCAAACATGCAGCCATTGTCGAAATCCAAGAGTAAAGAAAACCATGGCCGCAAGAAGCGACAACTGGTTGAGGAATTGCATGCTCCAGCTTGCAAACATTTCCCGCGGAGGCGCGTCATAGTGCATAGATATGATGATCGGTGGCAAGCTGACGTTGTGGAAATGCGCCCTTACTCGCGATTCAACCAAGGTCACCACTATATACTCACCGTCATCGATGTGTTGAGCAAGTATGCATGGGCGGTGCCACTCAAGACGAAAAGTGGCGCTGAGGCGACTAAAGCGTTTGCAAAGATATTTAGAGATCGATATCTGAAAAATTTGGAAACTGATCAAAGAAAAGAATTTTACAATGCCAATGTGCAGAACCTCTTGACAAAGCATGACATTAATCATTATTCGACGTATTCTGTGATGAAGGCATCCGTCGTAGAACTTTTCAATCGAACTGTGAAAAACAATATGTGGAAACTGTTTACGCTAAATGGAACCTATAGATGGACCGATGCGCTACCGCGCCTACTTGCAGAATGTAACGCATGAAAACATAGAACTATCAGAATGCGTCCTTGCGATGTTATTCCTGCGATTGCCGACAAACTGCTAGCCACCGTATAAAACAACATAAAGATCGCTGCTCCAGCGAGATTCAAGTTGGACGAGTCTGTGTGTGTGAGCAAATTTAAAACCATCTTCGATAAAGGCTGTACGCCGATTTGGACAACGGAGGTGTTTGAGATAGCCAAAGTACAGGCAACTAATCCCGCAATGTATCTGCTCCTTGATTCCTGTAGAAAACCTGTTGCCGGAGGATTCTATGAACACAAGCTGCAGCGCATCACCGATCCTGATGTGTATCTAGTGGTAAAAGTGTTGCGTACGAAGGGGGATAATTTATACGTCAAGTGGTTGAGGTCTGATAAATCACACAATTCATGTATAAATGTAAGTAATGTATTGTAAAAATAAAAGACATGATTCAATAAAATACAATGATACATATACTTATGTAAACGAGTGACTAATTTTATTTTACATAATAATTTCTTTTTTACATCGATATTTTTAAACCGGAATTTTATAGCGGATTTTTGTAATGTCTCCAGGGCAGAGTGTCGGTCGAATAGGGTACGATATGCCGCTTGTCGTCGTATGGACTTAGAGCGATTTTGGATTCTGAAATGGTGTACACTTTGTATAATTTAGACCGTATGCATGATTGCCTGCGAACCATTTCGATCTCCCTTTGCAAACACTGCGCGTAGTTGTCGAATGTTATTGTCCTGGCTATGTCGTTGGTCTTGACGCCTTTCGCCTTTTTCGTGTCATTTTTACCGTCTACACGAAGTGCATACATTTTCGCTCTAAAACCTACAAATTCGGTCATTATCGCACCGTTATTTTCATCCTTCATTAGCCCCGGAACCTTCTTATTTAAGAGTGTCATAGTATATGGATTGTTGATAGGGTAATCGTTTATGTTAAATCTACCGATATTGTGTTTCATTGACTCGTAGATATCTTCGCATCGAATATGATAAATGAGGCTGTCATTGTCTGTATATAGAATTTTAGAGACATGTACGCGTGGTGAAATTCGTACAAACAAATTTTTTATATGTCCAGAGTGCACATACTCACATATATCGGTTTGTTGAATTTCACCTCGAGTTTTCGCAATTCAACAGCTATTAAAATTTCCGAAAAAGCACTTCTGCTGTGGAAATTCGGTTTCGCGATCATTGCCTCCGCGCCATATCGCCCTTCCCAATGTGTCAAAAGTTTTACATCGACATGATTTCGTACATTTTCCATAGTTGTACCGAATACCGCGTTGTTCATCAATTTGTACAAATTTTTTTCAAATGTTTTGAAAAATGCACGTTTGTCGCGCTTGTTAGAACAAGTTTAGAAACCGTGTATTGAGTTCGATGTAATCGCGGAGCCAAGAGGATTGTGCGAATTGAAGCACGCGGTGTATCTTTGTAATACGCAGACCGTGACGCGTGCACTGCAGCAGGTTGCCATAATGGATAATGTAACGCTGCTTATCATATACCGTCGCGAGTAACAGCATGAGCGACGTGCAGACGTTGCGGATATTCCAGATCTACCTCGAGAATGTATCCCGTAGGCGATTCGACAGAGATTGAAGACACGTCAAAATTTGCAACATCTTCTACCCATTGAAATTTGGTGTATGGCAGGGGCTGACACATTACCCATCCATACAAATTGTTCACATCAAGTACGATGACTGTTTCGATGCGTCGCAAGATGGCTTGTACTTGTTATTGGCATGTGCGTATCTTCCGGAACATTGACTTATTCCCCTACATATACCGCATTCGACAAACATGACCATATCTATGTCGGTGAGCAGTTCAAATGATATATTGGTGTGTTTTAGCATGGCATCCCACGTGAAACCAGGTAAAGTATAATAATGTGCTGAATCTATTCCATAATTCTTGATGCAACTTTTGCGAAAATTTTCAAAAATATCTGCCAATAACTAGACATCTGTTTTCAAATACAAGCCGCTGTATTTGCCCAAGGTTCTAATCCCGAAACGCTGCCAGACAGTCTTGGTGTGTGCGTAATCGCTCTTGGATACAGTCTCACTCGTTAACGAACTGTAGAATGATTCGCGCGGTGGTAAGCATGGATCCTGCAGCTTATTTGCGCGATCAAGGTATTCATACGGAAAGACACACTTTCGCGTCAATAAATTGAATTCCTCAATGGATAATGTTTCAAATTTGGATCGTAAAATTTTTAATTTATCTGCGCTAAGAAAAGATGCTAATTTGTCGAGACTGGTATTGAGAAATTTGTACGAATCGCTGAATCGCAATTTAATACAATTTCGCGAGTCTGATTTTTCCGCCGTAACTTCGACATTTTTTGTGAATGAAATATATTTTTCTTTAGTTATGGGCAATACGTCAACGTTACCTTCGAAAGCGGTAGCTATTTCCTCGATAATAAAGTGCGAATCGTAGCCGGATAAATTATGAAAAATTATGGGGATGTAAAACGCATTTTTATAATTTAAATTGCACTCCGAATGTACTGGACCTCTAAACCGTCCGGATAGATGGCAATGATCGCGAACTCGTACATCATCAGACTTGAATGGCTCTTCGCAAATATGGCAATGTGTTGCATTGCGAAATGTCGTCCACTGTTCGCTAGTTAAATCTAACATTTGAGTATTACTGGTCAGAACGATTTTAGCAAAGTTTTCAAAATTTTTCAGTTCTTCGACGACCATGAACCACAATCCGCGCCGCGGCGACATCGATAAATCATAGCGATGTATCGTATGAAAAATGCATATAATATGCAATGCTGTGCGCTTTATGGTGCTGGTATATTCGCAATTTATTGTCTCTATCACCCATTCGGTGGTTATCCTCCGTTTTCTCTAGGATGCACTTGAGATCGGCATATACCACGAAGGAAAGTCGCTCCTTCCTGCAGTGATTGAACTGAGCAGATCGTTGTCCTGGCTGGGCAATAGGATGGCGCAGTTGTTCATCTTACTGCAGTCCAGCGAATGCACCTGCAACTTCTCGGTGGATCTGAAGTAGTGCATACATCTGTTCAAAAAAAAATTTTATTTAATTTTTTTTTCGAGGCATTTCAACATTTCATAAGTTTATATATACCTACCGGTCGCAGATGACTTTCTTTCCATTGTGTCTGTTTAGCTGCGTGCTCACCAACCGGGACAAGTCCCTGATTAGCACGAAGTGCCCTATATCGCCATGCTCTTGATTCGGCGTGTAGAGCAAGTTGATGTGTCGATCCCTCTTGTGGCTGGTGAGACGCAGTGGAAAGACTGTCGACCCCTTCTTCTTCTACGCCTCGAAGCTATAGACGTTGATGGAGATGTTGTTCAGCTGTTCAAACCTTCCAATTTTCTCCAGGGACTTTGGGAACTCAATGTCCTGGAGATTTAGCACTGACGCATATTCGTGGTATTAACTTGAGCGATCGGCATTTCTTTCCGCCAGATGGAGAGCGGCGACCACTGCTCACGCGCAACTCGCATTGTCTGTGGATTGTACGCTAATGGTCACTCTCTTTAGCGCCAATTCCCGCGGCAAATTGCAATGGCACCCTGCGCGCAGCGGATTGTATTTGTTAACATTGACGGCCAGGTTGAGGATTCTCGTCAATGTCCATCCACTGTCGTGTTTCTGGAACTCTTCCAGCGATGCCAGGGTGGGTTCGATGATACATCGCTGATACCACTCCTGTAGATCAGATGTGCTGAAGAGTTAGCAGTTTCAGGTGTTTATTCCTTTACAAGCATGCTTGTCACCTGCTAAAAATTCACCGTTAAACACATTATTCACTTTGAGATTTCGATGTTTCCTCAAAGTGCCCCGCACATGTTCCAGCACAATGGTCGCTGCATCCTGGAGGAAGTTGCGCGGCTCGATATAGTTCGAATTTAGCACGGCATCAGTTAATACGCGACTATCGAACGCAGTGTCTATTTCGCGCGACAAAAGTCCTGTGCTCGAATATCTGGCACCTTCACGCACGAAACGTCCGCGCTACGAATCTTTCAATCCTTCGAGCCGCGCGATTCAAGCAACCAACGATTGTCGAACACCGATTGATAATTGAGGACGTTTCACGCAGCTGTGTTCTTCCAACGATTCGATACACTCGTTGCACCGTTGTTCCCACGCGAGGTATTCTTCCCACGAAATCAATCGTGTAGATTGATCCAACAATTGGCGTGCTACTTGCGCGAATTCTTCCATGATTGTAAATGTAATGTCTTTTCCTCGTAACACGTTGCAACGATTTGAGGCTTTGTGCAGTTTAGAGCGCGCTTTTATGCCCGGCACCATGATTTGGTATCTGTGTCTAACTATTTTGGTGTACCCTCTCCCTCGGGTGCATTGCATGCAAAAAACGATGATCCGTCCCAACATGGTTCTATGCAGTTTCTGTCGATACAGCATAATTCATGCCGTGGTTCACGTGTATGACGAATTGGCGTGCAAATCACCCAACACAGTTTCTGCCAACACCACATAATTCTAAGGTTCGACGCTTCGAAAGTATTATATTACATTCAAAACGTGTCGAGACTTTTATCCTTGAGGGTGGGTCAAATTACAAACGATCGCGCGATATGCTGCGTCGCTAAGATTGAAAAACATTATGGAAAAATTGGTAGCTTTAAAATAAAATGCGGTGGTGGGGGAAGCAATTACACCTCTATTTAAGCCAGTCTCCGGACGCTATTCCATCAATCGCTCAGTAGCCTCAGTGACTTTGATCGACGAGGCGCGGCTACAAAATTTGTGTAGTGCCGAATTATTCGCTGGATGCACGGATTATTTCGTTCCAATCATGCGAGATGATGGCATAGCTCCATTTGGGGAGAATATATATTTTGACAGGTAAGGATTAATTTTCACATATTCTCTAAATTTTTTATGTTTATTCCTGATATGAGTGGACAATTTCATAGCTTTGATTGTTCTCTTAGTCCGTGCCATGTCCGTTCGACAGCCATACAACCATCGAAGAACGTGCACAATTGCCTGAACCAGACTCGATGCGGATTGATGATTTAATGGTGGAATTTTGTCGGATCTTTGATTCACCGATTGTAAAGATGACACGAGGTGATAAGTCACTGTATTTCAAAATAAATACGATATCATTTTTATTTAATCTTGAGCCATGTATAAGCTATGTGCATCCGCGGCTGTATCAAACTGCAGAAGATGTGAGAGTAAAATTTGAAACTTTTGTTAACGTGCTACAGCAGAGCGATGTTGCCTGTGAAACATTAGATGCTCGTCGTGCTGCTAAAATAATATGTGATAGCGAATATTACGACGAGGAGTATCTTGAAGATTGTGAACTGCGCCATCAATGATATTCTAGCTGATGCTCGTAGGAAAAAAAATGTTAAATTATATTTATATTTTTAATTTTGCATTCTTTGTAACAATATATAATTTCTTAAACATATATTATTTCTCCATTTTATTTACCCTTCACTCCTCGTCACATAATTTTAAGATTCGACGTTTTTAAAAGTATTATATTTCTTTCGCTTCTTCTTCGCGCCGCCAAATGACATCATCCTGCACGGTTGCTCTGTTGTGTCCCAACCAACACCTAAGCGTATCAACACCGCGTACATTCCGATTGAGTCAATCAAGCTGCCGAAATCTGGCACAGCAGCGTAAGGTTCTCGGAAACGCACCGAGACCAGTCAGCGCATGGTGAAACACCCAAAAGAAGGCCAAAGGCGGGGACCCCGATAGCCCCCGCTTCGTCCCGATGAAAGTATATAGAACAATGTACGAGCAATGCGAGCTCAGACTTGATAAAGATTCGATATCGACTTAGTACAGGACTCACGCCTGAAAAGGCAAAGTGTCATAGTCACCCAGATCGGGACAGAATAAAACTTGCGTAACCTTACGGTGAGTTCCAACTCTTTAACCCGCAACGATCCTCTACCTTCGGTTTCAAGCCGAACCCTTCCGTCCCGGCATATCCACCCGAACCTTCGGAGCCCGTTGGATGACGACTGTGAAGGACGCCCCGGAGCACCCCCAGACCCCCGCCCCCCCAGAATCTCGACCCCAGGCGCCTTGACACAACAGCTCTAGAGTATTCAAATTACACATGATCGCGCGATACGCTGCGACGTTAAATCAGAACGCTTTAAAAACTGGCTAGCTTTAGAATGCTACATAAAGGTTCGCTGGATCGCTGATTTAAAAAATTATTTCTCTGCGTTGGAAATAAATGTCTGTTTGCTACATGTTGTTATGGAACAAAAATTCCGGTGGTGGATCGGGATTTGGAAAAATTTCTGGGTGTGGATCGAGTCTGAAAAAGATTTTTCAGACAAGACCCGCCCCCAGAAATTTTTTCAGAGGGGCATTCTCTCCCTCTGAAAAATTTCCGGCGGTGGGCCAGGTCCCTGCGGCAGCTTAGCCTGGACTGATCCCCTCCATGACTCCGGCTTCCCCCACTCCGCGGCTCGTGCGCGAGCAGAATTCTCCGCACCGCACTCCCCCTCGAGCCCTCACTTCTTCCCGCCCTCGCGCTCCCCTCAGAGGACCTGAATTAGAACTCCCATAACCTTACTACTAATAATAACTTCACTTACAAACGTTACTTAATCACTGGTTGCACCTTTCAAGTTATTGATTACACTTATAATTAATTAATGACATTTGGTGCATATTAATTAATAATGAATATTAATAAATACTGAATATTAAGGATGAATATTAATGAGCTACGCGGGTGATCAGTCCCTTTTTATAGGGCTGCTGGCCACTCCTTCTCCAAGTTTGTCACATGACAATTAAGCCGGTGGGAGATGAAATCTCCCAATCATCTACCGTGGGATCTATCTGAAGAATTCTTACCAGCGGGCTATCCGAGAATTTTGTTTACCGCAGAATTTGAGCTATTGAGCGCCTATTTCGGTGTCTTCTCCGTGTCTTAAGACGTATTTCTGCTGTTATACGAAACCCTCAGCAGCGTCGATAGTTAAATTCTTATTCGAATTCATTTTTTAGATGTTTACGCTATTGGGTTTTCAATGTGCTCTGTAGGATTGGTTTCGTACAGCCCACGTACTAGGGATTGAAGTTAATATACATCGGTTCCGTATTGGAGCTCGATTTACGGGAAATAAAGGGAGGGCAAACTACTGGCGACGATCAGGAGCGCAGATCCGTGAAGATGTCGACTGCATTGGTTGATAGGGGCCTCCGTCCCATGCTGAACGTCAGCTGGTGTTGGTTGGGTCTTCCTGGTGTTTATGCAGCCGGCTTGCCGCTACCTCCTGTGATAGCTGTTCTCCTGCTCGCTGTTGCCGTCGGTAGATTCACGACTCGAGCTCTTCTTATCGCGATCTCCGCTCACAGTGCCGTATCGGCTATGTATTATATTGGTAAATTACGTGAGGTGGTTATAACACCTCTAAAGTACAAAATAATAAATACAAATGGTTGAAAGGTAAATTAATAGTAGACTCCACGTCGCGGGACGTGACAGCCAAAAAAAATTTTCACCAGCACCCCCATGAAAAAATTTTAATGATTCAACAGTGGGAAATGATTATCCATCGTATGCCCACGTATGCCCACCCAAAATTTTCGTTTGCCCACCCATAAAAAAAAGTTATGAACAAATTAAAAAAGGGTCTAGCAGGATAAGCATGGGCAAAGGGCTCCCACGCCTATTCTTGGAGTTGTTATTTATTAAACCATGCTCCTAGCCTGAAAAGTTTTAGATCGCCCCCCCCCCCCCCCGTTTACGGATAATACGGGGGTAAACGCCCTAATCGTTATTACTTTTTTCTCAGTTACTACTTAAGATATTTACATGAAACAAAAGCGGCAAAATAGCTACATATTAGCTGTAATTCATATATTTTTTCCGAATTGTAAATCAATTATTACAGGTAGGAAACAATAATTTATTTCTTGCGGATGGTTTTTGCAATCAGCGTTTATATAAACAGAAAGACAACAAAATTCGATAGGTTCAAACAAATAAGCGATTGACACGACAAGGAGTTGTTACTCATAGGGTTGTTTGTAAAAACCACCGCAAAAAAAAAATTATTTTTTTCCACCCGTAATAATTGATTTACAATTTAGAGAAAAATATATGAAGTACAGTTGGTATGTAGCTATTTTTTCGTTTTTTTCGTTAAAATATCTGAAGTAGTAACCGAGATAAAAAATAATAACGTTAAGAGCGTTTACCCCCGTATTACCCTTAAACGAGGGGGGGGGGGGGGTAGCGATTTAAAACTTTACATAATGATGTTTCAGCCAAGGAGCATTGTTTAAAAAGTAACAACTCCAGGAATCGCCGTGAGGGCCTTTTGCCTATGCTTATTCTGCTGGACCCTATGTCTTCAGCACCGTCCATGAACAATTTTTAATTTTCTAAAAGTAGGATACGATTATCCACGATTTGGCCACATTTGCCCACCCAATGATTTCGTTTACCCACCCTCCAGAATCGAATTATTAATAAAAATCGCGAAAAGAAGGGTACTGGTGACGCGATTAGGTTTAATATTATCAAAATCATTCTTTCAGCGATGCAGCTCGTTAGTCTAGATGTAGAAAACGTTTGCCCACCCAATAATTTCGTATGCCCATCCTCCAGAATTGAATTATTAATAAAAATCGCAAAAAGAAGAGCACTGGTGACGCGATCATGGTTAATATTATCAAACTCGTTCTTTCAACGATGCAGTTCGTTAGTCTAGATGTAGAAGACGTTTGCCCACCCAGTAATTTCGTATTCCCATCCTCTAGAATTGACTTATTAATAAAAAATCGCGGAAAGAAGGGTACTGGTGACGCGCTCGCGTTTAAGTTCGGCTTTTTTTAATATATTATGAAAATCGTTTGTCCAACGATGCATTTCGTTAGTCTAGATTAGACCTTTTACTTTTTGACCCGTCGGGTACCCGTTTACCCGAAACAACTTCAAGCCATTGAATGTGGTATTGTTCGATCATATTTGGCTAACATGAGGCTATACCACAGACAATCACAGACAATACTACATTCAATTGCTTGAAGTTATCCCGGGTAATGTCCGGGTACCCGGGTACCCGACGGGTCAAAAAGTAAGAGCTCTAGTCTAGATGTAGAAGACGTTTGCCCACCCAATAATTTCGTATGAATATCCTCCAGAATCGAATTATTAATAAAAATCGCGAAAAGATGGGTACTAGTGAAGCGATCACGTTTAAGTTCGATCTTTTTCGAATAAATTATTAAAATCGATAGTTCCTACGGTAAGGGTTTAAGATGTTTGATGGTATATTATCCAAAAATTTGGCATACACTTCTTCCCGTCACTTTATTCGAATGACACTTCAATTTGTAGCTCTCATCGAATACTGCATACTTTTCACACATCTGCAGCATGTTCGGAATAACACCAGAGTGTATCAATGCTTTTCTAGGCATTTTTCACTAATCACCACATCGAAATTGCAAAACGGAAAATAATATAATCTTCTCACAGTTACTTCACAATCCGTAAATGAGCGCACAATCTTGCAAGAGCTGTGTCAGAACTCTGAAGACTGGGTGACTTTCGTGCGTCGTTGGAAAGAATTCGAGAGTATCGCAGGCATCTGTTTACGTTTCAGCAGTGTCAGTTGGCGCCGCGGCCCTTAATTTCTAGTCTTATAATAATCCAAATAAAATAAATAATATACTGCCGCAATTATAATTTGATATTACATTATCTGAGGAGCAATGGATAAATATTAATCCGTGACAATGACCAGCTTTAAGTGGAATTTTGATCAAAATCTTTGTCCACCTTTAAAAAGAAACTTAGAGAATGAATGCTTTACATAAATTACTCGTTACGTTTTGAAAGAAATGTGACGTTCCACTATTCGTCCACGTGTATCGATGACAAGTTTTTTGATTATCTATCCTATTCGTACCGACAGGAAAAGCACAACTAGCTGGTTCGAAAAACCGCCTTCGAGAGTCCGCCTTTCCGTAAGACAAAACATATCCCTCCATTAAAAGTTATGCCCAAAATTGAAAATACGATATCAGCGCTCCACAGATTAAACCAAATAAATGTAAAAGGAACGGTTAAAAAAGAAATACCAAGTTCGTAGTATCTACTATTAATTTTATATATGTGTGTATACTGAAGAATTGCACAACAAGATTAAGACAATTTTGTTTAAAATCTTGGCTTGTCTCTGATTATTAACCTTTAGTTGTAAACATCTGCAACGCAGACGACCAGGTTAGACCTCAAACATTGCCTGTCGTAATAAATTGTTCAGCCCTGTCCCTGTTACAGGGTGTACAAAAATATTAAAAAATATTCGAGTTATTTGCTGTTCCGGGAAGCTCCTCTGCGTGAACGGTGTATCAAATATCTCCAAAACTATTTGTCCAATTTATTTCAAACTTGGTAGACATACTCTTAATGGTATTACCTAAAGCGTAGCATATCATTTTCTTATGCGATAACCCATTCGTATATAATAAATGTTTTAAGTTTGCCGTGTTAGGTAAAAAAATGAATAGTGATCTCTCCCTTGCTCTCATTTGAACAATAAATTTTTTTCTTCTCATATCCATATGCTACATTGTATGAACATTGAATGAATACTAGAATCATAGTCTTTCTCATGTTAGATAAACCTGGGCGTCATAATTGGTTACATCGTTCACGCGCATAACAGCGGACGAGCTTCACGGGACAAGAAATAATTCGGTCATTTTTTAATATTTGTGTACAATATTTATGCAACATATGCCTTAATACATGCTATACACATAACATGTAAAGAAATAATTTTTAACCTCATAGTATCTGTAAAAAAAATTCATCTAGTTTGTTGCTGTTTGGAGCGTCTGGGGGTGGCGTAACCCCTTCATAAAGGTTGTTGCCCGTTAACGGCTAAATAAGTATAGATGAATAAATAAAGAAATAGGTATAACATGGACTGCGGAATTTTATGTAAATGCATGTTTTTGTAGTAATGGATTAAACAAGTGGGACTTTGACCGATGTATATTTCATCATTAAGAGGATTTAATAAATATATTTGTAATTTTGCATATTCTGGGTATTTTTCATGATACAGTATTGTCTCCGTATGTGCTCGCTGGTCAGGACCGACGTTGAACTCCTATCGTGAACAGATCCCTAATTCCGAGTGTTCGTTTCTCGCTCCTTTCTGGCCGAAGAGGGGAGTGAGATGGAACGCTTTGCGTGCGCGGCGAGCGTGCGCGACGGATGCGAGCACTCAGATGAAATCGTGACTGCTCGACGCATGCGCGCCACGGTCAGATAGCCAGGCACGGCACGAGTCTTTTTTGCGCCCTAGGCAAGCTTGCCAAATTACGCCTTTTATTATAATACATTTATTTGAGATTATTGATAAGCTTACTCTGAATTTGTATTCGTAGTTTAATCCACTTATAGTACAACTTGTAATATTTAATTTTAAAGTTTATTTTAAAGTTTATTTTCCACAATACCAGTAATGAAAATATCATTTTGCACCTCTTATCGACTTTCCGCCCTAGGCAGTCACCTAATTTTGCAGAGTAAAGTCATAAATAATCTCAAATAAATGTATTATAATAAAAGGCGTAATTTGGCAAGCTCGCCTAGGGCGCAAAAAATACTTGAGCCGGGCCTGCGTCAAGATTTTGCGAAGCGGTTCCCGTACTCACCGTAAGTGCTTGCGACCATCGCGCACGCTCGTCGCGCACGCAAAGGACGGAGTGTCACGGCGCCCCAAAGACGGAGGGAGACAAAACATCAGCGCGTCGTCTGTCTCGTACCGTCCTCGCTCGCTTTCAGTGGCTCTCGCTCGCTCTCGTTCCATCTCGCTCTTGCCTTCGCCGGACAAGAATGAGACAGAAGTGGTGGGGATAGCGACAAGCACCTATCGTGTACACCAAACCGAGCACATACGGAGACAATACTGTACTTGCATATACGGAATGTGTTTACAAATTAGCTCGAGTAATTGTTAGAAGTTGCTGAACCGCGAGGCGTATTAATGTTGAGTGATACTTTTTAATTGCTACATTGATGGCACCTTTCTTACATCTGGCATATTCAAGTAAAAATTGAGGGGGCTGACTGGGGTACCATCCCTAATCCCCAAAAATTAATCAGGCTGATCGGTCAGAGTATGTCCTGAGGGTTGCGGTTTATGAGCGTATTGCCCCGCGAGTCGGCGAACTGGCAGGGCAATATACTGTTGCGAGCACCCTATGTAGAGGATTCATGGCCCGCTGGTGCTCGCGACGAAGACAAGAGACAGCGAGAAGGCGATCGGATCAATCACCTGTCAAGCTGTCATTCGAGAGTCAGCCGCCATTACAAGCAGACGTATCGATATTGTATTCCTAACAGATTGTATTCGTTACCTGTTCTTATATTATTCTTGTTACCCCTTGTTTAATGTTCTGTTATCGTTGCTGTTCAGTAAACTTATATTATGTCGAACGCAAAACGTAACAATACGGATTGGCTCAGGCCGAAGAATGACTAAAATTCTTAAAGAACGTACCACATTCTTGATTGTCTTTAGAATTTTCCTTTCGCTCTGAGCCCGTTTTTGCCACTATGCACAGTGGCCCTCAACCCCAAGAAATGCCGGAAAAATTCAACATGCTATTAGTTTCTATCAAAATGCCAAATCTTAATAGGCTGATTTTAAAAAACTGTTTGGTTTTCTCTTGGCAAAGATATAAAAGTATATGTTACTGGATCTAAAGAATTCTGATGAAAATGTAAAGACATCTTTTGAGACGTGTTTCGCAAAGACATCTTTTATGGATTTCTTCAAACCAAAAAGTTTTTTAAAACCGGCACTAAGAACTTTATAAGTTTTTCCATGTCTTTCTTTTTTTATAAATTTCCAATACAGGAGCGATAGATATCCATTGCTCCACAGATAATGTAATATCAAAATATAATTGCGACAGTATATTATTTATTTTATTTGGATTACTTTAAGACTAGAATTCTCAAATTCTAGTATTACATTCGTTAGAAACATTAATGCTATCCACTATTTCTTTTTCTTTTTCCACTGAAATTTTAAAATGTTTTTCAAATTTGTTAGCAAATTCCACCGATTGTTTTTAACGTACGCGTTTAGTGAATTTGGTGACAACTTATCAAAAATGTTTATAAATGCGTAGTTACTTTCTTTCGTTGACGGCACGCAACGCAGACGCCTTAAAGGGCCGCGACGCCAAGTGCCACTGCTAAAACGTGAACAGATGTTTGCGATACTCTCGAATTCTTTCCAACGACGCATGAAAGTCACCCAGTCTTCAGAGTTCTGACACAGCTCTTGCAAGATCGTGCGCTCATTTACGGATTGTGAAGTAATTGTGAGAAGATTATATTATTTTCCGTTTTGCAATTTCAATGTGGTGATTAGTGAAAAATGCCTAGAAAAGCATTGATACACTCTGGTGTTATTCTGGACATGCTGCAGATATGTGAAAAACGTGAAGTATTTGATGAGACATACAAATTGTCGCTCGAACAAAGCGACGGAAAGAAGTGTGTGCCAAATTTTTGGATAATATACCACCAAACACCTTAAACCTTTACGGTAGAAACAATCGTTTTTGATAATTTATTCAAAAAGATCATACTTAAACGTGATCGCTTCACCAGTACCCTTCTTTTCGCGATTTTTATTAACAATTCGATTCTAGACGATGGGCATACGAAATTATTGGGTGGGCAAACGTCTTCTACATCTACACTAATGAACTGCATCGTTGAAAGAACGATTTTGATAATATATTCGAAAAAAAATCGAACTTAAACGCGATCGCATCACCAGTACCCTTCTTTTGGCGATTGTTATTAATAATTCGATTCTGGAGGGTGAGCAAACGAAATCATTGGGTGGGCAAACGTGGCCAAATCGTAGACAATCGTATCCTACTTTTAAAAAGTTCAAAATTGTTCATGGACGGTGCTGAAGACAAATTTTTTAATTTGTTCATAACATTTTTTTTAAGGGTAGACAAACGAAAAATTTGGGTGGGCAAACGTGGGCATACGATGAACAAACGAATGCCGTCGAGTGTCCCTAAAATATCGCATTTGGGGATGCTATTTTTACAGACTATTTTTACTGGTTATGTAAGGGTAGGGATACACCTATAGCAGTAATGGTACATTTGTGTTGGTGCGTAGGTCCATGGGCCGTCACGCATAGGGAATTGGTTGGAAATTGCGGCCTTCAGATGGCGCTGTTCGATGTGTCAGAGGGGCAGCAGAATCTACTGCGAACCTGCTGTCGATCTGCCGGCCAGTGTTGCCAGGTTTTTGACAAGAGTGTTGCCAACCGAGTTGTTTAAAGTTGCCCAAAGTAGCCGAAAGTTGCAACAGTGTTGCCAATCCCAGTGAGAAAATATTGAAGGTGTTTTTAACGCGGGAACTTTAAAACTAAGTACTTTTGTCAGTATGATACTTTTCATACGTACACATATCTAATGAAGATAATGTATTTAATATTTTTAAAATCGAAAGAGGTAGTAAATCATTAAAAAAAGAAAGAATTTTTTGCTTTTGTAAGAATTACTTTTTCTTTACTTCCATTGTCAATGATATACCTACTTGAAAATATATATACTTAATAAATATCTATACTTAATATTTAAATATTAAAGTGGACTTGGTTAGAGGACGTGTGAGTGAACGGTCGAAGTGAGAGTGTGAGGATAGGGATATAAGAGTTAATTTAGAAGTAGAGTAGGGAAAAAGGAGGGGATTAGATAGGGGAGGGACTTAGAAGCGGCATAGTGCAAGGTAATAAAGATTGAAGGGAAACCGAAGAGATAGAGATATTAGAGATAAGAAACCGGTGGCAGGAAAGTTGAGGTTAGGAGAGAAAGAACGGGCGGGAACGGTAGGTCGGTAAGGTAGGGTGATAGGTGTGCGAGGTTAGATAGGAACGAAACAGAGGGAAGGATGGCGGATGAGGAGAAGGAGGCAGAGAGTCAGGAAGGAAAATACACTGAAACGCCGACAGAGGAGAGAAGGAAACGAGGAAGGGCGACTTTGGAAACATTAAGGGAAAGGCAAGGACAGTATAGCAGAAAACTAACAGATGTATGGGGATTAGAAAACACAGGGGAAAGGGGCGGAGAAACTGGAAATGGTTACCAGAAAGCGAAAAAGGCAGATCTGAAAAAAACCCCGTCAAAGGCAGGAATAGCGGTTGAAAAGACAGAGGGGAAAGAGGAGGAGGGACAGAGCGAGACAACAATAGGAAACATGATGAAAGAAATTTCGGCAAGTATGAGGCAAGAAAGAGGGGAGCTTATGGCAGACTTTAGGAAGGAAGTAAGCAATGTAATGGAGGAGTTTGCAATCAGAGTCGAAAATATAGAAAAAAAAGTTTAAACAACGAGAGGAGGAGCTACTAGAAAGGATGGAAAATATGATGAGAGGCATGGAACAGAGGGAGGAAGAGTTGAGAAAGAGGAGGGAAAGGGAGGGTAAGGAGTTGACGGAGAGAATCTTATGTGAAGTAGAAAGAAAGCTAAAGGAGGTGGAGAAGATGGGTGAGGGAACTGAAGCTAGGAAGGAAGGGAATGACGTTTGGAAAGAAGTGAGGAGAATGAAAAAGAAGATGGAAGAACAGGAGAAAAAGATGAAGAAAAATAACATCATCATCAAAGGTTTAAAAGTAAGTAAAGAAAACCTTAGAGAAAAGGTAGACGAATTTCTAAAAGTAGAACTAGAAGTGACAGGAGGGATAAGCAAAACAGAACTAAGAGGTAACCAGCATACAAATGTAGTTCTGGTAGAATTGGAAAGCTGGGAAAAGAAACAGGAAGTCATGAGAAAGAAAAATAGACTAGGTACGAAAAGAATATATATTGAGCATGATTTAACGTTTGAGGAATGAGAGGTATTGGAGCTATAAGAGACAAGGCTAGGAAGCTAAAGGAGCAGGGAAAAGAAGTAAGAATAGGATATAGGAAACTAAGCATTCAAGGTAGATGGTTTTTCTGGAATGACGAAAGGGGGGAGCTTTTGGAACAAGAGGGGATTTTTCGGAATTAGCTTCACAGGAAGAACCGATAAGACCGATGAGGGGAAGGAGAAGAAAGATACATGATCGTAGAAAGAAAACAGAAATCCAAACAGTCGGGGAAAAGGAATCAGAAGAAAACAACGGAAAGTTGCTATTTTGGAACGTGGCAGGAATTTGGAAAAAGGACAGAGACTTCTGGAAGTTTGTTGAGGATTTTGATTACGTAGGTTTAATAGAAACATGGGTAGACCAGAAAAAGTGGGAGGGATTGCAGAGAAGACTGCCCAAAGGTTTTGCTTGGAGTTACCAGGCAGCAGTAAGAGAGCATAAAAAAGGGAGACCAAGAGGGGGAATCATAACGGGCGTGAAAAAAGGTTGGAACGTGTTAGAAGAGGATAGTCAAATGGAGGGTCTATTAGGAAAGAAAATTAAAGCAAAGGAAGAAATTTGGAATATATGGTCAGTATATAGCAATAAGGAAGTAGAGAGAATGATGGGAGGTCTGATACAAAAATTAGACCAAGCGGAGGGGGAGGTAATTATAATAGGAGGTGACTTCAACGCCAGAATAGGAGGGCAAGGAAGCTACTTCGATGGAGAAATGCTGGAAGACATGGAAAGGAGAAATTCAAAGGATAAGATAAAGAATGGTCAAGGGGAAAAAATGCTAAGCGCAATAGATGAGAGGGGTTGGTATATATTAAATGGAAATAAAAAAGGCGATGAAAAGGGGGAATATACACAGGTGAGCAAAAAAGGTGTGTCGGTGATAGATTACGTGGTAACCAACTCCAATGGATGGGATAGGACCAAAGAAATGAGGGTAGGAGACAGATCGGAATCGGATCATATGTCTTTAATTGTGGAGATAACGACTGAAGGGGGGAAAAGATAGGGAAAGTTCAATCTATAAGAGAAGTCATTAGCTGGAACAAGGAGGCAATAGAAAGATTTAAAGAGAAGACTAGAGATAAAGAATATGAAGAAGCAGAAGAGAACGAAAGGGAATGGGATATATTAAAAGCAGGGATAAGTAGTATATTGGAAAGGAGAAAGGTTAAGACCAAAAGGAGGAAGATAGGCTACAAAGTTTGGTGGGATAAGGAGTGTACCAAAGAAAAAAGGAAGTTGAACAGGTGTTATAAAGAATGGAAGAAGGGGAAAATCGAGAAGGAGCTGCTTGTACAGAAAAAGAAGAATTTAGGGATTTAAGTAAAAGGAAAGAAGAACAGAAAAAGAAGGAAGAGGAGAAACAAATCAGGGAAGCGAGATCCGAAGGGCAAATATGGATATATATAAATAAGGAAAGGAAAAGAAGGACAAACACCGACAACAAAATCGATATAGCAGCGTGGAGAGAACATTTTAAAAATTTGATGGGAGGTTCGGACGTGAAGAAAGTAGGAGCAAGAAGGGAACAATCACCAAGTGAGGAAAAAGAAAAAGAAAAGGACTTAACAGAAGAGGAGTTAGAAAAGCAGTTTAAAAGATTAAAGAAAAAGAAGGCACCAGGAGTAGATGGAATCCCAAATGAAGCCTGGATATACTTCGAGGGCAACACGAAAGAGAAGCTGAAGGAAATAATAAGGAAGGTATGGGTAGGGAATAGATTTCCGGAGGACTGGAAGAAAGCGGTGATAACCACTTTATTTAAAAAGGGGGACGAAAACAATCCAAAAAACTACCGGGGTATAAGTCTCCTGTGCACTGCGTACAAAATCTATGCATCTCTGCTCAACGACAGGCTGAAAAGAGACATCGAAGGAAAAGGAATTCTCCCGGATACGCAAGCTGGGTTCAGAGAGAAAAGAGGAGTGATAGACAATGCATATATACTGCAGCATATAATAGAAAGAGAAACCAGAAGGAAAAGAGGAAAGGTGTACGCAATGTTTATCGATTTGAGAGCGGCATTTGACAAGGTGAAAAGGGCCAAACTATGGAAAGCAATGGAAGAGAGAGGAGTGAGAAGAGGTTTAATGGAAAGAGTCAAAGGAATATATGAAGAAACAAGAAATGTAGTAAGATCGAGAGGAGGGGTATCAGAGGAGTTCTGGACGGAAGAGGGTCTGAGACAGGGATGCCCGCTCAGTCCGACTCTGTTCACAGTTTCTACTGCGGATATAGAAGAAGAATTCCGGAAGGGTCAAATAGGGGGGTTGAGGGTAGGAAGCGAAAAATTCTGGTCTTTAGCTTATGCTGACGATATGGTAATTTTAGCAAGAAACGAGGAAGAGTTTAGAGCGATGATAAGAGTCAAAGTAGTCCGATTTGCGTGATATTTGGTATGATTTTCATCAGAAAAACATAAGGAATCCATTGGCGTCACTTCTCTTTCGACACGACGAAGAAAAGAATTTCTTAATACGCTGTAATGGATATCTCACCCTCGACTGCGGGGGCTCGACCCCAATTCGTTACGTTCGGCCCAGGATTCGTACCTTTTTCCGGAAAAAGCCATAAAAATCGGGCGAGGCACTGCTAAGGGCTGTCCTCGCCACGGGGTATCAGGCCGCATCTCCTTTACGAGCGTCGGGCGACTCCCGCCCGAGAGGAATACGATTTACTTTAATTATAGTACATGTGTGTTTTGTAATTAAGTGTTTCTATCGTCTCCTGAATTCAATAACTTGGCATCCTGACATCTACGCTCCTACAATCCACCGGCAATACTCCTCGTGGAGAGACACAGGAAGAAAAGGGGTAGCCCGCTGTCGTCGCGTGGTCCTCTCGAGTATAAACACGAGCTTCGATATCAAAACAAAAGCATGCGTTGACGTATTCCGTGCGAGAGAAGGTGGGCATTGGGGAGGAGGTATTGCTGTGAAGAGGGCCTCTTCAAGAGAGCAGCCGTTTGTGAGGGATGCAAATCCGATTGGTTCTAATACAATCTGCTCCCTATGGTTGAAATTTAGTCTAGCAACTTTCACACCTCCTAACCTAACCAATCCAACTTGTATCCCTCCCAAAAGAACCGGTCATCCGAGCGTAGAAGCAAGTGCGAAATAAAAGTAACGGCGCGCTTCTCGATACCGCAGATGTACCTACCTAAGTAGCATTTCTGACGGAAAAGAATTGTCCAGCCTTTAGGCCTGCGTAGACCTTTGGCAGGTAGGTATCTATTACAACAGGAAAGGCCACCCGTGGCGCCTGTAAGACCGTCCCCAGTCCTTGCTATTCCAGAGGGTTTTCTTCCAGTGAAAATCAGTAAATTTGCAAGCGCAATATCTTAAAAACCAGTGGAAATCAAGTGTATACATTAAAGCTTATTGAATTTGTCTTGGAACGCACTATCAACTCAGGACTTCAAAAAAAATAGTTCCATTTGAAAAACCGAACTTGACCATCGTATCTTTTAAAATAATAATCGAAAACAAAATTCGTTCGGGCTAATAAGTTGGCCCCCTCGAACCATGCAATGCACTATTTTTTTTTATATTTTTATCGACAATACTTTAAGAGATATCGCGCTGTCCAGTCTTAGGTGGGACACCCTGTATTATGCCGAAACTTTTTTTATTAATATTTCCGAATCTAAGGCCGCCCGCCAAAAAGTTAAAGGGAAATGTTGTTCAGAATGACGACTTTGACAACATATGTGAAGGTCATCGAAATCAGCGAGGGCCCAGTTCATCGACAAGGTTACCGTGCTATCCTGTTGTACACTAAATAAAATGTGTATTAAGCTGCATGTGTTCTCAATTGTACGCATACTATCTTCTGTGTACTATCTTGTGTGTGAAACCGTGCTGTGCGCTATCCTGATGTGCACTAAAAAAATTGTGCGTTAAACTGCATGTGTTCTAAATTGTACGTGCATTATTTTCTGTGTACTATCTTGTGTGTGAAACCATGCAGTGCGCTATCCTGATGTGCACTAAAAAAAATGTGCATAAAACTGCATGTGTTCTAAATAGTATGTGCACTATCTCCTGTTTACTATTTTGATGTGCGCTAAATTGCATGTGTAATATCGTACTGTGTAGTTTTGATTGATGATTGATATGGAGCCCAAATGGCAGCATTCTTCTTTCAGCTGTACCATAGCGTGGTAATTTATGTTGGCTTATTTATTTATTATCATTTTTTTGTAAAAACAAAATATAAAGATCTTTAGCGCCTTTGGGCCATTGCCGTTTTTTAATTTGCATGTCATCAGCTTCAATCCAAGTACTAGTCATTCCTTCTTCTTTACATATACTGGTGTAATGGCCATCCTCAATACATGAACCACTATGAAATATAGCATTCATAACTTTATATGATTGTCCAGCTATTAATACTTTGGTTGTGGGAATAGTACATATATTAAATTTACGTATTGCTTTGACTATTTTATCATCTTGTAATGAAAATAATAGTAAACGAATAATAACTATATCTTTCGTCAATATTAATTCATTCTTAAACATAATATCATTTTCTGTACACTGTTCACACGATCCGTTATCTGATTCATACCAATGTGAAAATGTAACATTTAATAAATCGTTAAGATTATAGCTTCTTTTTTCAAATTGTTAATAGGTATTGAAACAACTAAATTATCACAAGTAATTCTTTTTGTATAATCACAAGATTTACATCGAGTAGTAGAAGTTACTTGATGCTCTACCAAATGTCTTATACAATCATATTCTGTGCACAGGGTTATAAGAAATTCGAATACATCTGGTTTTACGTTTATTGAAAAATGTTCTCCTAAACTTTGCCGTAGTGTATATGTATTTAAATTGCGTATTCCATTTTCATATCGATGCATTAATATCTTCAAAACATTTGATGATTCATTACAATTAAACAATTTTTTTCTAATGGCACTCAAATGCATTAAACATTGTAATACTGCATTTGCATAACACGAAGCATTATCTGTATTTTGAAAACCATGTAAAACCCAAGAAACATTTTTTTCTAATAATTTTTGAGTTTGACAATTTTCTTGGACAGAATCAATTACTTTTGACAATATCCATGGAACATCTTCCACTTTCTAATAGCTTTTTCGTCAGCTATTACTGACGAAGGATCAAAATTAATTAAATGCAACCCTTCTGAAGACATTACTCGTGATAATGCAACATAAGCTTGGCCACAATTAAATATAGAGTTGCCTATGTCCATAATAGCACTTTGTAAACTTAATCCTTGACTTTTATGAATTGTGATTCCATAACTCAGACACAATGGAAATTGTTTTCTAATAACAAATGCTCTATCCACTACTTCAAATTTAACGCTTACTCTTTCAATGAAATACTCTAATCCTGATGGTAGAAGGAGCTGAATTTTCTCTACATAATCGATAGACATATCTTGTACAACTGAAATTACCTTAGCTATGGTACCATTCACAAGACCCAAAGGAGCATCAATGTTACGCCTTATCATAACGTTTGCTTCAATCTTAATTACAATTTCCTTTGAAAGTCCAGCAGTTTTAGAATTATCGTCATCAGTATTGGACAATACTTTTGATACTTTTTTCTCACATACGGAATACAGTCAATCGTATCTTCGGCAATTAATAATATCTCTTTTGCTGTAATGCGATTTAACATTGCAGCATTAAGAACGTCACGCATATTACGTGTAGGCAATAAATAAACAATGTCCAACGGAAAATTATTAATAAACTGGCATAATTCGTTTAATCTGAGTTCAAACGAATCCCCAGTAAAAGATATTTTTCTATTCCCAAGAATCTCGCAATCAGGTTTTGTCACTAGACCAATACGAATTCTTGACAACAACTGTCGATAAGAATCATTCCCTTGCTGGCGCATGTTGATCGTTAACTCATCATAATCAAATAATATAGTCCATAAATGAACTGTCAAACCGTCTATATTAAACGCTGCTATACCAGTAAGTGCCGCTACAGCGGTATCTTTATTGAGATATTGTTTTATCCAACACTTAATGGTTTTAATTAAAAAACTCTTTCCCGTTCCACCTTCTCCGCTAACAAACAATCGTAATATCGACTTATCTGACTTTACAGTATCAATGACTCTGTGGAATACTCTTTTTTGGTCGGAATTTAATTTTGCTATCATTTCAGATACATCAATTTTTTCATCCATTTTATTACCAAGATCCCTAAAATCTTGCATTGCTTCACCAGCTTCTACATTTTGAGCGCCTATCGGATTGTCAGGGTCATCCTAAGACACGTTTTTTTGTAATTCTTCATCTAATTGCCGAACTAACTATTGTGCAGTTTCAAACGCTTTTTTCAATTCTTCTAGTTTTTCGTGATATTGTAATGCTTTCGTAAGATGTAGTTTTACATTATAAAATGCTTCCATATAAGTATCACAACTATTTTTAAGATCTTTTAATTCCCGCCACGGTTTAAGGGGGTAGACACGGGTAATGCAGCGCGCTGTATACCGACACAATCTGGCCCGAAACATGGGTTTGGGAAATTACGTTGTTTGTCCTTATATTAGCAGATTTTGGGCTAGGTGAGGTCTCATTCGAAAGACGAAGGTTCAGTGCAGCGCGCTCTGGTCATGGTTCGACGAGATTGTGTTGATATCTAATAATATGAGTGTTCAAAGTAGAGCAGAAGCCGACAAAATACACCCGTAAGAATCTAAGAATTTTTAGGTCACTAAAAGAGTTTTGTGACCCAAACGATGACCAGAGCGCGCTGCACTGAACCTTCCTCCTTCGAATGAGACCTCACCCAACCCAAAATCTGCTCATATAAGGACAAACAACGTAATTTCGTGACTGCATTCCCAAACACGAGTTCCGCCATGTTGGCGATAATACAGGGCAAGTCACGTGACAAATTTAGTTCAGGTAGTGGATACGAGATGGCGCCTATTCGGGAGGACTGCTAACGTGGAATCATAGCAAAACTGAAGCGTTAGCTGGATACATGTGCCACAGTAAAAGCGTGATGCAGTCAATGTATGCATTTTCGTACGATTGTAGGTTAGGTTATATGCATTTTAGGCATATATTAACCAGGAACAACTGGGAATTGTATACATTTACTAAATTAAGAGGACTTCCGTTTCCGGACGCGTATGTGGAAGATGTGTAGAAGTGAGTGGTGTTAGCGGGTGAAGGAAAGTGTGGGGAAGTGGCGAGAAAGAGTGGAGAGTGTGTGTGTGAAAGGTGAGGGGGAGAAGTCTGAAGGGAAAGGGCTATTGGTAAGAGGGCTGGGGGTGAGAATAGGGCAGAAATAAGAGGGATAAGAGACGGTTTGGAGGTTAGGTGGAAGGTGAGAGAAGTTGGCGGGAAAGAGAGACATAAGGAAAGTGGAGACATCTGGCGGAGAGGAATACAATTAGAAGGGATAGAAGGCGCGAAATTTGAACGGAGAAAGTGAAGGAAGTGGGATGATTAAGGGAAAGGATTGCAGGGCAGGGGGGGCTGAGGGAGGGAGAGAGATGCAAGTTGAGGGCGTGGGGGGGGGGGAGGACGGGAAAGGTAGGGGGAAGGGGAAAGGGAAGGAAAAGAACGAAGAAAGGGTTAGGAGGGACAGTACAAGCAGTGTAGGGAGTAGTGTAGGGAGCTTGGACAACTACTGGGGAAAAAAGAGAGAGTGGGAGGAGGAGGATGGGGCGGTGGGAGAGGGGGGAGGGGAGGTTTTAAAAGGAGTGGAAAAACGGCGAGATCGCCAGAAGGGGGGAAGCTGATGGGTAGGAAGCTTGGGGAGGGGGGAGTGGAGGGGTTAGAAGGGATGATAAGGGAGTTGGTGAGGGGGATAAGTGAGATGAAGGGGGAAATGAGGGAAATGAAGGAAGAATTGAGAGAGGAGAGGGAGGAAAGAAGAAGAGTGGAAGAGGAATGGAGAGGGGAAAGGAGGAAGTGGGAGGAGTGGATGAAGGAGGAGAGGACAAAAAGAGAGGAGTTGGAAGTAAAAGTGGAGAGGCTGGAGGAAAGGGGAAAGAGGATGGAAGAGGTGGTAGAGAAGGTAGGGAAGTGGGAAAAGCAGGGAATGGGAGGGGGAGGTAAGGAGGTGATGAATGAAGAGCAAGTGGAGGAATGGAGGCTTAGGATCAGAAGAATGGAGGTGAAACAAGACAAAAAGGAGAGAGAGGGTAAAAGGAACAACGTGGTGATAAGGGGAATAGGGGTAGAGGGAAGGGATGTGGAGGAGGAGGTAAAGAAGCTTTGGGGCAGGATGGAATTGGAGGAGGGAGGAATTAAGGAGGTGGTCAGGATAGGGAGAGCAAGAGGGGATGGCTTCGGGATGGTATTGGTGAAGCTCGCGGGAAGGGAGGAGAAGAGGAGGGTGATGGAGGCAAGAAAGAAAATGAAGGGTGGAAGGGAGAGGATTGAGGATGATCTAACGGAGGAGGAGAGGAGGGGAAAGTGGAAAATAGAAAGAGAGGCTCAGAGTGAGAGAGAGAAGGGGAAGGTGGTGCAAATAGGATATATGAAGATGTGGGTGAATGGTAGGGTGAGAAAATGGGATGAGGTGGGGGAGAAATGGATAGAGGAGCAGGGAAACGGAGGGCGGCGAGAAGGAGGGGGGAGATTAGAGGGGGGAGAGGGAGATGGAAAATGTAGGGTGGCTTTCTGGAATGTGGCGGGACTAAGAAATAAGGATTGGGAGTTTTGGAAAGGATTGGAGGAATGGGAGGTGGTAGTGTTATGTGAAACGTGGGTGGAGGAACGGGATTGGGAATACGTAAGGAGTAGACTACCAAAGGGATACGTGTGGTGGAAGCAGTGGGCGAAGAGAGAAAATAAAAAAGGGAGGTCGATGGGGGGATGGTGATGGGGGTAAGAAAGGAGGTGGAAACTGGGGAACAGGAAGGAGGGGAGAAGGAAGGGATAATGGTGAAAAAGGTGTTGTTGGGGGGGGGGGAATGGTGGAGGGTGGTAGGAGTCTATGTTAATAGAGATTTGCAGAGGAAACTGGAGGAATTGGAAGAATGGGTGGAGGGGAGGGAGGAGGGAGTTAGGGTGGTAATAGGGGGGGACTTTAACGCGAGGACAGGAAGGGAAGGGGGACGGAGTTGGGGGAGAAGAGGATGGGGTGGAAAGTAGAGAGGAAAGCAGGAGATCGAAAGATAGTGAGTTAAATGGAGAGGGCAGGAGACTGTGTAGATTCTTGGAGGAGAGGGGGTGGGGAATTTTGAACGGAAACGTAGAGGGGGATGAGGATGGAGAGTGGACGTACACGGGAGGGAGAGGGAACTCAGTTATAGATTATATAGTAGGGAATGAGGACACAAGGGAGGGGGTGGAAAGGATGGAAGTGGGTGATAGGGTTGAATCGGACCATCACCCGGTGGTGGTGTGGCTGAGGGGGAAGGGGGGGGGGGAAGAGGGAGAAAAAAGGTGTGGGTAGGAGGTTGGGGAGGGGAGTCTGGACAGAGGAAGGGAGGGAGAAGTTTGTAAAGAGGTTCGGAAAGAGGGAGGGAGGGGATAGAGGAATACAAGAGGAATGGAGAGAGCTAAGAGATAGGATAACGGGAGCTCTGGAGAAGGGGAGGAAGGGAGGGGAGAGGGCAGGAAAGGGGAGGTGGTGGGACGGGGAGTGTCGGGAGTAAAAAAGATCAGTAAAGAGAGAGCTGAGAAGACGGAGAAAGCAGGGAGGAGAGGGGTTAGAGTATAGAGAGAAAAAAAGAGAATATGGGAGATTGTGTGAGGAGAAGAGGAGGAGGGAGGTGGAGAGGTGGGAAAAAGAGGTGGAGGGGATCAGGACGGAAGAGCAGGTTTGGAAAGTGGTAAATAGGGAAAGGAGAAAGAGGAGGAGAGTGGAGGAAGGAATAAGAATGGAGGAGTGGGAAGAGTATTTCAAGGGGTTATTAGGAGGGGTAGAGTGGAGGGTGAGGAAAGGGGGTGAGAGAAAGGGAAGGGAGGATGAAGAGGAGGATTTAAGGATTGAGGAGGTGAGGAGGGTTGTAAGGAGTTTGAAGGAGGGTAAGGCGGGAGGGGGGGACGGCATAACCAACGAGGTTTGGAAGTACGGGGGGGAAGGGGTAGAATAATGGCTGTGGGATGTATGCAGAAGGGTGTGGAGGGGGAAGGGTGGGTTGAAGAATGGAGGGAAGGAGTGGTAGTGCCGGTGCTGAAGAAAGGGAGTGGGAAAAACGTGGGGGACTATCGGGGCATTACGTTGACACAGACGGCGTATAAAATTTATGCGTCGGTGCTGGCGGAGAGACTGAGGGAGGAGGTGGAGGAAAAAGGGTTACTACCACCGAGTCAGGCCGGCTTCAGGAAGGGAAGGGGGGCAATGGATAATATATATGCGTTGAACTACATGATAAACAGGCAGGTCAACAGGAAGGGGAAAAAAATGATAATTTTCTTTATAGACCTGAAGGCGGCCTTTGACTCGGTGGATAGGGAGGTACTAGTAAAGGAGATGAGGAAGAGTGGGGTGAGGGAGGGGTTGGTAAAAAGGTGTGAGGAGGTGTTGAAGGAAACAGTATGTAGGGTGAGAGTAGGGGAGGAGGAAGGGAAGGTGTTCTGGACGGCTAGAGGAGTGAGGCAGGGGTGCCCGCTTAGTCCGACTATGTTCACCCTGATGTTAGCGGACTTAGACGAAGAGCTGGAAAAAGGAGGATGGGGTGGGGTGAGATTGGGGGGGAAGAAGGTGTATACCCTGGCGTATGTGGACGATATCGCGGTGATGGCGGAGGATGAGGAAGGGATGAAGGGGATGTTGGGAAAGTTGGAAAAGTATATGGATGGGAAGGGGTTGCAGTTGAATGTGGAGAAATCGAAAGTGATGAGGTGCAGGAGGGGTGGAGGTAGATGTAAAAAGGTGGGTTGGAGGTGGAAGGGAAAGGAGCTGGCGGAGGTGAGAGAATTTAAGTATCTGGGGTATACTCTGATGGGAAATGGAGGGCAAGAGGCTCATATAAGAGAAAGAGTGGGGAAAGCAGCGGCTGTGATGGGGCAAGTGTGGGGGATTGGTAAGAGGAGATTTGGAAAGGATTGGGGAAAAAGGGTGTGGTTGTTTGATAGGTTGGTGTGGGCAACGTTAAGTTATGGGGTGGAAATTTGGGGCTGGAAAAGTAGGGAGAAGGTGGAGGGGTTACAGGAAAGGTTTTTAAGATGGGTTTTGGGGGTTGAATGGTGTACGCCGGGGTATTTGGTTAGGGAAGAGTTGCAGCGGGAGATGTTGAAGGGAAGGGCGGAGATGAGGGCGTGGGAGTATGAGAGGAGGCTGGAGGAGGGGCTAGCGGGGAGGTGGCAAGGATGTGCTGGGAGGAGATTAAGGGGAGGACAAGGAGAAGGGGCGTCCTGGGAGGATGGAAAGAGGAGAGGAAGGGGTTTTATGAGGAGAGGGGATGGACAGTGGAGGGAGTGGAAAGGATGAGAGGTGGGGGAGAAATGAGGGGGGAAGAGCTGGTAAGTGTGGAGAAGAGGTTGCAGGAGGGGGATAGGTGGGAAAGGATTAGGGAAGCGACGTATAATAGGTGGTATGGGGCGGTAAAGGGGGTGGGGGTTCCGGGATACTTAAAGAAGGGGTGGGGGGAGAGCAGATGGAGGAGGGTGGCTAGGTTCAGGTTGGGGAGTGAGATGAGGGGGGGGAGGTATTGGGAGGATGAGGAGAAAAGGAGATGTAGGGTTTGCGGGTGGGGGGAGGAAACATGGGAACATGTATGGGAGGAATGTACGGGGTGGGGAGAGGGAAGGGGTTGGCAGGAGATGATGGGGAAAGTGTTGGGGGATGATGGAGAGGGGGAAAGGTGGATGAGGAGGGTGGAAGAGTGGAGGGGGGTGCAAGATGGAGGAATGAATGGGTAAGGAATGAGAGTGAGAGGATGCGTGCGGAAGCGGGGGTCCGGAGGGGGGAAGAAGGAGCGGGAGGAGAGGGCGCGGCGGTGGCGAGCGAGCGAGCGGGCGGATAGATGTAAGGATTAGTTGTAAGGAGTAGTTTTTAAGGAATAGAATTAAGGCTGCGAGGAAATAATGAATTGTAATCCCCCAGGGGGCACAATAAAGTGTACACTACTAAATTAATGCTTTTACCGTGACATATACATCACTTGAAATCGCTGCCGAATTTATGTTATAATGATATGATCACATTATTTAAAATAAGAAAAGAGAAATTGGAACTTTTTTACTAATACTGGAAATATTGATTTACTGATATCATATTTTCAGAATGTCGAAGTTCTGACAATTATTTGCAATTATTGCTCTTATTATTATTCTTCCGACTGTTGTATGTAACATGTAACAAGCAAAAGTCTCCAAATCGGTCAACAGTTGACGCCCTGATCTTTTTTTGTAATTCTTTACGGTCCTATGCAGAGATGGGCATTATTTAAATAAAAGAATATACTTCCGAATGTCCCCAGTGGCCGATCGACACGAGGTTTCGGGGAGGGTGTGTGTACCCTAAATCTAAAATTCTGTTTAGCTTCGGATATTTAGTTTCCTTTGATTATTCGAAGGCCTTTCATCTTGAGCTTCGAATACTATTTCATCTGTCATCGTATTTTTATCCTAAGATCGTATGCAGATATATTGGCCGGTCGATTCGTTTTCGTGAACAGCGATCGAGGAGAAATCAGTCACCACCATCTGACGATCGTGGATTTGTCAGTTGGAGTTCCGTGGGCACCGAAGGGTATATCTGAATACGATCTTAAAAGCTCGAATAACCGACGAGAACCTTTGTGGTCCGACCCGCGCGAGATCACCGTTGCTTGGTGATGTGTCATCGATTACAGTAAAGTCTCGTTACGGTCTAGGTTTGGTGTACACGATACGGACTTTTCGCTATCCCCTCCACTTCTGTTTCAGTCTTGTCCGGCGAAGGCGAGAGCGAGATGAAACGAGAGCGAGCGAAAGCACTGATAGCGTGTCAGGACAGTACGAGCAGACGACGCGTTGATATTTTGTCTCGCTCCGTCTTTCGGACACCTGACACTCCGTCCTTTGTGCGCGCGAGAGGCGTGCGCGATGGTCACAAGCGCTTACGGTGGCACGGGAACCGCTTCGGCTCAAATCTTTTTTGCGCTCTAGGCGAACTTGTCAAATTGCGCCCTTTATTATAATACATTTATTTTAGATTATTTATGACTTTACTCTGAAAAAATAGGTAACTGCTAGGGCGTATGGTTGACAAGAGGTGCAAAATGGTATTTTCATTGTTGGCATTGTTAAAAATAAATTTGTAAATGAAATACTACAAATTGTACTACAACGGTTTTATACTACGAGTAAAAATTAAGACTAAGGACATCAATGTACTCAAATAAATGTATTATAATAAAGGGAGCAATTTGACAAGTTCGTCTAGGGCGTAAAAAAGACTTGAGCCGGGCCTGCGTCAAGATTTTGCGAAGCGGTTCCCGTGCCGCCGTAAGCGCTTGTGACCATCGCGCACACCTCTCGCGCGCACAAAGGACGGAGTGTCAGGTGTCCGAAAGACGGAGCGAGACAAAATATCAACGCGTCGTCTGCTCGTACTGTCCTGACTCGCTTTCAGTGCCTTCGCTCGCTCTCGTTTCATCTCGCTCTCGCCTTCGCCGGACAAGACTGAAACAGAAGTGGTGGGGATAGCGAAAAGTCCGTATCGTGTACACCAAACCGAGACCAAAGAGGAGATATAATAAGAGACGTCACTCCGGGCGGAACGTTTGAAGTCCTTACTTGACCTTGGCATTTAAATTGGTTGTCTATTCGAGCGGGATATTCAAATCAACTAAATCTACCTTACCGCAGTTGGCTGATTATTGTCGAAGTTTACCGATCCATGCCGAATGGACATTTAAATTGGTTGTCTAGTGATTTCCCCAGTTTATTTCTGTCCTTGTCGAGTGACGCCTCTTATTATATTTCCTCTTTGCCGAGACCATGACGAAACATTACTGTAATCGATGACACATCACCAAGCAACGGTGATTTCGCGCGGCTCGGACCACAAAGATTCTCGTCGGTTATTCGAGCTTCTAAGATCGTATTCAGATATACCCTTCGGTGCCCACGGAACTCCAATTGACAAATCCACGATCGTCAGATGGTGGTGAGTGATTTCTCCTCGATCGCTGTTCACGAAAACGAATCGACCGGCCAATATATCTGCATACGATGTTAGGATAAAAATACGATGACAGGTGAAATAGTATTCGAAGCTCAAGATGAAAGGCCTTCGAATAATCAAAGGAAACTAAATATCCGAAGCTAAACAGAATTTCAGATTCAGAGTACACACTTCCTCCCCGAAACCTCGTGTCGATCGGCCACTGGGGCCATTCGGAAGTATATTCTTTTATTTAAATAATGCCCATCTCTGCATAGGACCGTAAAGAATTACAAAAAAAAATCAGGGAGTCAACTGTTGACCGATTTGGAGACTTTTCCTTGTTACATGTTACATACAATAGTCGGAAGAATAATAATAAGAGCAATAATTGCAAATAATTGCCAGAACTTCCACATTCTGAAAATATGATATCAGTAAATCAATATTTCCAGTATTAGTAAAAAAGTTCCAATTTCTCTTTTCTTATTTTAAATAATGTGATCATATAATCATAACATAAATTCGACAGCGATTTCAAGTGATGTGTCACGGTAAAAGCATTAATTTAGTAAATGTATACAATTCCCAGCAGTTCCTGGTTAACATATGCCTAAAATGCATATAACCTAACCTACAAACGTCCGAAAATGCATACATTGACTGCATCACACTTTTACTGTGGCACATGTATCCAGCTAACGCTTCAGTTTTGCTATGATTCCACGTTGGCAGTCCTCCCGAGTAGACGCCATCTCGTATCCACTAGCTCAACTAAATTTGTCACGTGACTTGCTCTGTATTATCGCCAATATGGCGGAACTGGTATTTGGGAATGCAATCACGGGCTGACGTTTTTTGTCCTTATATGAGCAGATTTTTGACTGGGTAAGGTCTCATTCGAAAGAGGAAGGTTCGATGCAGCCCGCTCTGCTCATCGTTTGAGTCAGAAAACTCTTTTAGTGACCTACAAATACATGGAATCTGCGAGTGCATTTTGTCGATTTTTTCTCTACTTTGGACACTCGTATTATTACATATCAACACAATTTCTTTGAACCATGACCAGAGCGGGCTGCATTGAACCTTCATCTTTCGAATGAGACCTCGCCCAGCCCAAAATTTGCTCATATAAGGACAAAAAACGTCAGCGCGCAAACCCATGTTTCGGGGCAGATTATGTCGGTATACAGAGCGCTGCATTACCCGTGTCTACCCCCTTAAGAGATGATATTACCTCAGGCACATCATTTACCGAGAGATTATTTAGAATACAATAAGGCATCAAGCAGGCATCGAGCCACTACAAAAATTTTTATTACAATAATTACATATATATTGCGGATCAATTTTTTGTTGCTTTACATACACTATTAAATCTTTCCAAATTCGAGTATCCCTCCGCATTTTTTGTTTACTAATTTAAAAAAACTTCTTCTATAACAAAGTCTCTCACATGATATACAACTATACTGCGGGGTGTCCAGTGAACATTTTCTCAGAACCATAAATGCATTATGATATTTTGAAACAATATCATCATCACTTAACATTATTTCAGTTTGCTGAAGCTTATACATATCTGCTTTTTCTTGCGCTAAAGTTACAATTTCATTTAATGTATTCAGATCAGCAGAATACAATTTATCCAGATACAACATTTTTTTATAAAAACCTTTAAGTTGATATATAAAACGGCTAATACTTCTTACTTTGGGGAAATGAGGCGACAATAACTGCATTGGAACAGACATCGCTTTACAAAGATTTAAATCAATATAACAACCATGCGTATGGCCTAATTTATCATGATTTGAAGTTTTCACGGTACTCTCGTGAATGTTTTGCATAAGTTTGGGTAAATTCTTCAAAGTACATATATTTACAGCTTCTAGAAATTTATGATACCGGGCAATTAGAAGCGGATCATTAATTGTACATAAAGAACTGCACGACCACGATTTTTTTGCTCGTACTTCAATCAAAGGTAATACATTTTCAGTCTGTCCTTTCATATTTATTATTAATGGCTCCGTTATAGTGACTTCAGATGAATTTATGTTGTAATATGTAGAATCAACAAAATAATTTTCAGACAAAGCTGTATGTCATCCGCCGTAGAACATTCTGCCAAAACAGTCAAACATGTTTCTGATTTGTTTTTAAGCAGAGTTAACATTTTATTCATATTACGAACATAACTATCTCTAAGGTGTATACACCAGCGTACGACTTTCTCAACTTCTAATCGGTTTTTAATATATCCTTTACTGCAATCTGTAATATTGAGTTTGTGTAAAATATTTTTAACGATTATTTCCGCAGAATCGCGAATTTTCATAGAAATTCTAGACCGAAGCATAGCATATTTTTTTCTAATATTTTTGGCAGTGTTGTTCTTAACAACTGTTAAATTCTTTTCTGATTCTGATAATATCGCTAATTGTAAAGCCTCTTAAAATCCTGTTTATATCGACACCGAAATTTAGAACGGTTATTTTCAATGTCTTGTTGATATCGAAACCGTCTTTTAAAAAGAATATTCTCCCGTTTTTCTTTATATCGTTGTACTTGTTTCGCGCGATTATTTTCCAGATGTTCTTGATATCGAGACTGTCTTTTAAAAAGAATATTCTCTCGTTTTTTTTATATCGTTGTACTTGTTTCGCGCGATTATTTTCTAGATGATCTTGATATCGAAACCGACTTTTACAAAGAATATTCTCCCATTTTTTTTTTATATCGTTGTACTTGTTTCGCGCGATTATTTTCCAAATGTTCTTGATATAGTGTCACGTCCCGGGTGGAGGTCGTTGGGGACGATGGCATAGACGGGGAATTATTGAAGGGAACGCGGGCGCGAATGCCAGATTCGTGGCACTGCGGAGAGTTTGGATTCAGGCGCGAATGCCAGATTCGTGGCACTGAATAGTTTGAGGGAATGCAGGCGCGAATGCCAGATTCGTGGCACTGCGGAGAGTTAGGATTCAGGCGCGAATGCCAGATTCGTAGCACTGAACGGTTTGAGGGAATGCAGGCGCGAATGCCAGATTCGTGGCACTGCGGAGAGTTAGGATTCAGGCGCGAATGCCAGATTCGTGGCACTGCGGAGAGTTAGGATTCAGGCGCGAATGCCAGATTCGTAGCACTGCGGAGAGTTAGGATGCAGGCGCGAATGCCAGATTCGTGGCACTGCGGAGAGTTAGGATTCAGGCGCGAATGCCAGATTCGTAGCACTGAACGGTTTGAGGGAATGCAGGCGCGAATGCCAGATTCGTGGCACTGCGGAGAGTTAGGATGCAGGCGCGAATGCCAGATTCGTGGCACTGCGGAGAGTTAGGATTCAGGCGCGAATGCCAGATTCGTAGCACTGAACGACCAGGGAAAGTTTAAATGGTAATCACTCCGGAGGTGACGCCCGTTAGAGCACTTTGTTTGTTTTGGCTTTTTAATTGGATTTACCGTTGCATTTATATAGGAAGTCACACGTAATATTTCCGCGAAATATGTCTAGACATATGGGTGTACACGGCCCATGCAAATATATGTTTGTAAACACTGTAGGAACTCTCGCGTTCACGAACTGAAATCAGCTGTTGCAGTAGCCTGTTTAGATTTGGAGCTTTCGTAACCAAAGGATATTCATAATAATTCGAACCGTGATTTAAAGCCAAGGACTTTATTACTTTGAGCACGAGTGGTGCACTATCAATATATTAGCATGGTTAACATAATAATGCGTCAGACATTAAGCATTAGCACATAACATTTATATAAATAGTAATCAACAGCAATATATGTGTATGAATATGCAATACATGTGTATAACCCAAAGAAAATAGTATGTAAAGTAATAGGAATTTGCTACGCTAACAATATGAGACAATGAGCGTTAGCGGAATAATAATATGAATCAAAATAATATGAAATGCAATAAGCGTTAACGATACAAAATAATATATAGCAATAAGCGTTAATACAAGAATAATAATATGAAATGCAATAAGCGTTAACGATACAAAATGATAATATAAAGCAATAAGCGTTAACAATACAAAATAATATATATGATGGTGATATGCCGTATAACAATAAAGGTAATTATAATTTCTTACGGTAGTTGCAGTAGAACACTGAATTTAAACACTTGATTTGTTGGTTTAATGGTTTTACTGAGGAAGTATTTCCTTAGAAGAATGAATAATAATGAATGAATTCCGGTCTCGCGGTTCCTTGTATTTATAGGGTTTACAAGAATGTCAGGTATGAAGGGTGTGCGCGGTATGCACCTTGACATATTTACGAAATATGCGTCGCAATAGGACTTCCGGGGTTTTTATAAATGTCTATATTTAGACTACGTTTATGAATCATGCGTGAAATATGCGTCGCAATTGGTTTCCAAGATTCTGTTAAACTATTGATAAGACCCATTAGGTGGATTTTAGGCGTTTTGACGGGAAAGGGGTGAGAGTGGCTTTGACTCGGTGAGTCGTAAAGAGGGGGTGAGACGTGGTCTCGAGATAAGAGAGTTTTTGGGACGAGGGACTTGTTTAAATTTAAATAGGAGGGAAGTGGTCATGCCACGTAAGGCGAAGAGGGGATTTGGAGGTCGTAGTTGACCATCTTGAGATGGGGACCGCTAAGGTACATCGCCAAGGTGATCAGTGATTTGGGGAAAAGGGGTACGATTTGAGTTTGATGGATTTTGATGGAGTTATGGAGCGATTTATGAGGGAGACCTTAGAATAATACCGCGCGAAAAATAGTGGGACATCACACCTCCCCCCTTATATGAAGAAATGTGTACATTTCTTAACAATAAGGTGCGGGGTGGTTTCGTTTGAAAGTTAATCAAAATTCAGCGATGGGTATGGAGAGAAAGAAGAAAAAAAAAAAAAAAAACTAAAACTGGTGCTTATGGCCAAAAGGCGAAATAATAAAGAAAACTAAAGAAATAATCCAATTAAGTTTACAGGGATCTATTTACAGGGGTCTATTTACAGGGGAGGATCGGAAGGAATTTGGAACTATTTACAAGGGAGGATCGGTTGGAAGGAATCGGACATTTTAGGGGGGATAGGAGTAGGAAAGGTCTTGGAAGGTGGCGTCGTCCAGGATGAAAGTGAGGTCCTGACCGCTCTGATACAGGTCATCGAACCATCGCAAGAACTCGGGCGTCAGCTCCGTATGGTCTGGGACCCTGGTAGCTGACCCCGTGTCCAGGATTTCCACTACTCCTGGCCAAGGTGGGGTGGTGGAGGGAACTGGAATTTCGGGAGGTTTGGGTGGTGATTGGTAAGGAGGAGGAGAGGGGTAAGGAGGTGGGGATGGACGATTGGGGTTTTTATCTACCCCCGCGTGTGAGGGAGGGCTGAAAGGGGGCCGCGGGGTTATGGCCTCCTGCAGCGTCTCCCTTGGTATTGGTGTTGGTGGGAGGGAGTCATCGATGGTGATGATCTCCGCTGCAGGTGTTGCCTCCCTTACGATGACCGTGGAGACAACCCTTGGGAGGAGGGGCAAGATGCTCCTTCCTTCCCTGGCCGCCTCCCGGCGCATCCATCGCAGGTGCGACAACCGCCTGGCGGTGCCTCCACCTTTTGGCTGAGGCTTGTTGGGGTTATTTTTGCCCCATCTGTTCGGCATTGTTGCGTTTTATAACGATCTAAATAGAAATATTTCCCTTTTTAAAAGTCGTTTATTATACGTGGTCAACCGGGATTCTCGCGTACACGACCAAGACGCGCTTTGTTAGCGTGTATAATTTTAATTTTTCCTTTCCAGGATATTTTCAAGTTTTGTGAAGGGATCACCTCCAAAATTGTGTGCGGGCCTGAGTACTGGTCGCCAAATTTCCCCTTTCGCGGTTCTATCAGTACGAAGATCGAGTCGCCCGGTTTGAAGGTCTCTTCGTTTATGTGCCGATCGTAATACTTTTTATAACGAAGCTTTGACTGTTTTAACTTTTCTGCTGCAGCGGTTTGCAGCTCTTGCACCCTAGTACTTAATTTCGAGAGGTAGTGATTGTATGTTTCATTTTCAAAATCTTCGGGCACCCGATTTCGGCTGGGTACCCGGGCTATTTTCCCGAATACTAACTCATGTGGAGTGTAACCAGTGCCCTCGTGGACACTGGTATTATAAGAGAACGCGGCCAAGTCGGTCCATTCGTCCCAGTCGCTGTATCTACCGATAAACATTTTTAAATATTCCGTTAAAACGAGGTGCGATCGCTCTAAAGAGCCGTTAGTCTGTGGGTGAAAGGCTGTGGTTCGAAATTGTTTAATTTTAAATTTTTGCGCGATAGCTTTCATGAATTTACCAGTGAAATTTGCTGCCTGGTCGGTGAGGATGGCTCTGGGAGTTCCGAATTGACAGATAAATTTTTTTATAAATGCATCTGCGATTTTTATTGATGTGGATTGTTTGAGGGGTTCGCATACGAAGTATTTTGTTAATAAATCTTGCATGGTTAGTATGTATGTATTTCCTTCTTTCGTAGTGGGTAACGGTCCTACTATATCCAGAGCGATTTTGTCAAAGGCTCGTCCAGGCGTATCGGTGAGGATCATTGGTTGCCTGGTTTTAACACGGACGAGTTTCTTCTGTTGACAGTCCGCGCAGTTTCGAATGTAGTCCTCCACGGCTTTCTTCATACCTTTCCAAAAATAATAGTGACGAATTCGATTGTAAGTTTTAGTCACACCTTTGTGTCCGGCTAAAGCGGATGCGTGGTTTTCTATAATAATGTTTTGGCGTTCCGATTCTCCTGGGATTTGGACTATTTGTAAACATATTGTGACACTGATGTCATCCTCGTCGACGGCTTCGAGAATATCCATAATGATATCCTGCCAGCTTAGTTGATCGATATTTGCAGTTTTGGCTATACTGAACGAATGTATTATTAATTCTCTTATTACATCTTTAAGGGAAGATAGGGCTTCGCCCCAAATTGTCGTGGTTAGGGGAGTACTCTGCGTTTCTTTAATAACTAAACCGATGAGAATTTGTCCCCTATTATAGGTTACATGAGCTCTGCCCAATGTGAGTTCGCTTGCTACTATTAGCTCTCCTGCCTCCTGCAGTTGTTTAGCTCCGTCGTCGCAAGTTTTTCCATCGGCGCTTAGAAAGAAAACAAGCGTTTCTTTTCGTAGGGACAATGGGTCACGACTAATTGATGGGGTTATCCTGATATCTCGATCAGGATTTGCTGCGTAAGCTGCATCAGGGGAATCGTCCAGCTCGATTATTGAGCATTCCGAGTCGGTTGTTGATTCGTCAGACGCGTTGGATTCCACCTCGGAATCGGGGTTTTCCTGTTCCTGTGGTGTTGGAGATTGCGGAGGCGAAATAATTTGATAAGGGGTATCTGCCTGTTCCCTTTCTTCTTCTTGGTCCTCCTCTTCTACACTACTCATTGGTTCAGGCGGGTTTACCGCTGGTGATAGGTTTTTGCGTGCCTTTCGATGCGGCTGTATCCTTGTAGGTGCCGCTCTTAAGCGGGTTTTGCTCGTGGGTTTCTTTGCGGAGGTGAGTGCTTTGGAGCCCCGAGGTCTCCCTGGGCCTCGTTTAGGAGGGGGATGGTCCTCCCAGTCTTCGTCGGCTTCCTCTCGTGGTCGTATGGGGCATGCCTCCACCGTAGGGGGATTACGGGACAGGGCGTCAGCAAGTTTGTTGCTTTTTCCCGGTTGATAGCGAATTTCATAATCGTATTCGGCTAATTTTAGGCGCCACCTAACGAGGCGCGACGTTGGGTCCTTTACCTTGTGTAACCAAATCAAAGGTCGATGGTCGGTATATAAAATAAATTTCCTTCCATAAAGGTAAGGACGGAAGTACCTGATGCAATAAACAATGGCTAAGAGTTCCTTTTCTATAGTAGAGTAATTGATTTCCGCTTTGTTTAGGAGACGGGATGCGTAAGCAATCGGTAACTCCTTTTCAGCGATAGCCTGACTCAATATTCCTCCTATTGCATATTCGGAGGCGTCAGTAGTTACGTGGAATTCTAGTTCAAAATTTGGGTATTGCAGGATAGGCTCTTCTTGCAATGCTGACCTTAAATGGTCGAAAGCAGTTTGCTGGGACGGTCCCCAGTTAAATGCTGTGTCTTTCTTCAAAAGTTGGGTTAACGGGCGAGCATTTTTAGAAAACTCCGGGATAAACCTTCTATAATATCCGGTTAATCCGAGGAATTCTTTGATTCCTTTGGGTGTGCGAGGAGCTGGGTAGTTCCGGACGGCTTGAATTTTCTGCTGGTCCGGTTTTACGCCTCCCTCGGTAATCACGTGGCCCAAGTATGCAACTTCCTTATGTAGGAATTTGCATTTGGAAGGTTGCAGTTTGAGGTTCGCCTCTCGTAGGCGGTGGGCGAGTTTTTTAAATTTTATTAGGTGCTCGGTGAGAGAACTTGCGTAAAGGACTATATCGTCCAAATACACGAACATTTCCGTGCCCTGGAGCCCCGTAAGAGTGTGGTCCATCAGACGTTGGAAGGTAGCCGGTGCATTGCAAAGCCCAAACGGCATCCTTACAAATTCATAGTGCCCATGGGGCGTAGAGAATGCTGTTTTTGGTGCGTCTTCTGGCTTCATAGGGATTTGGTGAAATCCTGAAGCAAGATCGAATACGGAGAAATATTTTGCTCCTCCTAATTGGTCCAATATCTCGTTGATATTCGGAAGTGGATATGCGTCGGGAACGGTCCTTTTGTTTAGTTCCCTAAAATCAATTACCATTCGCCACAGGGGTTCCCCATCGGGTCCTGGTTTCTTAGAGACGATCCAGATGGGTGAGTTGTAGGGCGATAATGATGGCTTTATGATTTCGCTTTCCAGCATTTTGTGTACTTGTTTGTTAATTTCCTTCTTATGTATCGGAGGGAAGCGGTATTGCTTCGTATTAACAGGTGCCGGGTCCGTTGTTTGGATTCCGTGTTGAATAGCCGTTGTATGACCTAACTTCTCATCTGGCAGATGGAAGAGGTCGTGGTTTCGCTTTATTATTTCTTTAACGTGCCGTTGTTCTTCCGGATTCATGTGTTCCGTGGAGATAGATTTTAGCACTTGTTCCGCCCTTGAAGGAGTTTCTTCAGAAATTTCCAGTGGTTCCGCAGTAAACGTTTCTGCAAGAGACGTGAGGGGTTTTAGGGGAAGGGTTGATTTAGCGGGATGCGTAGGGAATGAGTGCACTTTCGTGGGTGCCTCGAGTTGGTGGATCGACGGATCCGGGGCTAAGAGGGGCTTGTATTTTATAAGGTCAGGGATGGGATTGATGCCTGAAGGCGTTTTTGTCTCTTTTCGTCGTTTCTGCTTAGGTTCTGGGATTATTCTGTCGAATTCTTCCAATTCAACTGTGGGTATCGTGACTACGGAATCCTTCTCGTTCGAATTTACCATTTGCAAGTATGCCTTGCCGTTTTGGTTGCAAACAAGCGCGTTGCCGGCGTGAATTCCCGCGCCCAGGTTTAGCCGGGGCAAGTATCCTTCTTCTAGATTAGGGTTTGATACGTACACGAAGGAATTTGTTTTTGACCTCGCGGGTAGCGTGATTTGATTTCTATTTACAAATGGGATGGAGTTTCCGTGGACGTCCAGCTGTTTCTTGAGGTAGTTAATAGTGGCATTCCTCCCTGTCAAAAATTCGGCTCCGAGTATCCCTTGCGGTTTAATTGGAAAATCGTTTTTTACTACGTGGAACGTGGCATCATCGCCCAAAATTGTTATTTTGATCGTTCCGAGGGTGGGGACAGGGTCCGGAGAGATCCCTTTGAGTAATAGGGTTTTTCCCGTGTCGACGTCCTGGATTCTTCTTACCGCCTGAACTTTCAATAAGTTCACCTCAGACCCGGTATCGATCATTAATTCGGGGTCTTCTTCGAAGTCCGGGGAGTAAAGGATCACAGACGGGGCTTCGCTGATCGGACTTAACCGCGCTGTGGCGATTTTGTTTCCTGTATTATTGAATCCATTTAAATTTTTATCGGACGCGCTCCCGCTTGGTCCGTTCCACGATACGCGTCCGTAGTTGTCCGTGGGGGCGGGGCGTTTCCCGAATTCGTCTCCTGAAGGGTTCCAGGATTCCTCATGTTGTAATTGTATATGCGTTTTCTGCATTCCGAGATTAGGTGGCCGGGCTTCTTACAATACCCGCAGATTCGCAGCTCCGTAGGCCTGGTAGGTGGAGGTCGAGTCTTGTCCCAGTAGGGGAGCAGAGGGCTCGGTGCTTGGCTCCCGTAGCCAGCGGTAAGGGTTGGGGGGTACCTCTCGAAAGGTTGAGCGGTCGGACCTTGGTTGCTGCGACAGACCCGCGCGTCGTGACCGGTCTTGTTACAAAGTTGGCACGTCAATTTGGGAATTTTCGGTTCCGAAAACCTGAGGCGGTCCCTTTCGATTTTCTTGTCCACCAGGACGGCTAAATTGAACGCTTCATCGAGTGTTTCGAAGTGGTGTAGCTGTAGTCTCGTCCTTATGTGAGGTGGAAGGCCATCGATGAAAGAATCTAGCGTTAAATGATCTAATTTTTCAGGTTGATCCCGCGGGAAGTCGCGGTAGTATTCTCTATCCTCTTCCAAGATAGCGAATCGGAGGTCCTTTACGCGTGAGATGTACTCCAATATGTGTTCGTTGGATCCTTTGATAACGTTGGCAAGTTCTCCACGATAGTGACGTTTTCGCAGGGGAGAATGTAATTTTTAATTGTTTAATTAAATCATTTACAGAGTCAAAGACCCTATCCTCAACGGCCAAGCATGCATGGTCTTGCAGCTTGTTTCGCAACAACCTCGCCAGCTGGGGTTCAGCTTGCGGGGGAACCAGAGCCTTAGCCCTGTTGCAGGCTCTAGCGAATTGCTCTACGGGTATATTGTGCCCGTTAAAAATAGGGACTGTCTCTATGGCGTCCTTTAACTTGATCTGGGGTAATGGATCCTGGTCCGGAATATTGTTACGATTTAATACCTCCGGAATATTGTTACGATATAATACCGGTTTCCTATCGAAACGGGAGGAACCCGGTGTGGCAAAATTATTCGCAATTGGTGGGGGTGCAAGAAGTTTTTCCATCATTTCGCGGATGGCTTGAATCTGACCGGAGAGACCCTCCAACGCGGGGCCGTCAAGACCAGTGGCTACGCCTGAACGCGTATTGGGTTCCGGATTTACAACAAATTTCGCGTGCAAGCTCTCAATTTCGGCTTGTTTTTTTCTTAATAATTGCACCCGTTCCATTAATTCGGCGGTCGCGGTGTCTACAGCGTTAGAGGAAGGGCCCACGTCTTGATCCATTACGCAAGAGTCGTCGGTTTCGCCGTACACGGACATGTTAAATTTTTCGTTTCCGTTTTATTCGGAAATTATAGGGATTTCCCTAGGTTCAGGCGTCCGGCAGCCGTTGTCTAAACCCTACGGCGCTCTCTACCCTGGTACGCGTTAAAAACGTTACGTCTCTTTTTCGAGAGACAATGTTTTTCGGTGCACGCGGCACATTCACTAATGGGGCGTGCTCCGAGTAAGTGGTCTCTACAACGGGGACACTCGGGGAATATGTCGTTTGGTTGGTAGTGGTGTACTTGATAAATCTCGTCCACCTCTACCGGGTCCAAATCGAAACACTTTAGACAAATATCTTCGCCTTCCGTGGTCGTAGCCACTCCTCCAGAAACACAAACCAATGCGTTTGAATCTGACAATACGCCTCTAAATCTACGGCTTGGGTAATATGGTGTGTCTCGACTTTGGTGTTGATCACACATACTAGCTAAAAGATATTATGGGTATTGTGTACTCGACAGATCTTTTCCTGTCTGAAATAAACAAACGTTCCACCTTGAGCGACCAGAATTACGTCACGTCAGGTTGTCGTTTAAAAATCTAGATCTTCTGGGTTATTAAATTGATCATTGCTCTCGTTAGAGAGGAGGTAGTATTCCGTGCACACGGTGCACCTATTCATGGGGCGAGTCTGGTATATTTCGTTATTGCACCGAGGGCAAGGGGAAAACGAATAAGGCGATCGGTAATAATGAATTATGTATACTGTCACCGTATTCACAGGGTCCAACCAGGAACAGCACAAGCAAATATCGTCGCCCTGGTTCGTGGTTGCTAAATTCCCTTTCACACAAATTAAGTTTTGTATGCATGCAGTTGCGCTTTGTAGCCCTCGGCCTCGATGGGCTACTGCGATCCTTTGTGGGCGCGTAATATACATGAGTAGTTAATGGGGAACTTTGTGGGCACCGTATTAAAGAATCTTTCCTTGACAACGGTTGACGAAGATCCCACCGCTGTCACCAAAAATTATGTCACGTCCCGGGTGGAGGTCGTTGGGGACGATGGCATAGACGGGGAATTATTGAAGGGAACGCGGGCGCGAATGCCAGATTCGTGGCACTGCGGAGAGTTTGGATTCAGGCGCGAATGCCAGATTCGTGGCACTGAATAGTTTGAGGGAATGCAGGCGCGAATGCCAGATTCGTGGCACTGCGGAGAGTTAGGATTCAGGCGCGAATGCCAGATTCGTAGCACTGAACGGTTTGAGGGAATGCAGGCGCGAATGCCAGATTCGTGGCACTGCGGAGAGTTAGGATTCAGGCGCGAATGCCAGATTCGTGGCACTGCGGAGAGTTAGGATTCAGGCGCGAATGCCAGATTCGTAGCACTGCGGAGAGTTAGGATGCAGGCGCGAATGCCAGATTCGTGGCACTGCGGAGAGTTAGGATTCAGGCGCGAATGCCAGATTCGTAGCACTGAACGGTTTGAGGGAATGCAGGCGCGAATGCCAGATTCGTGGCACTGCGGAGAGTTAGGATGCAGGCGCGAATGCCAGATTCGTGGCACTGCGGAGAGTTAGGATTCAGGCGCGAATGCCAGATTCGTAGCACTGAACGACCAGGGAAAGTTTAAATGGTAATCACTCCGGAGGTGACGCCCGTTAGAGCACTTTGTTTGTTTTGGCTTTTTAATTGGATTTACCGTTGCATTTATATAGGAAGTCACACGTAATATTTCCGCGAAATATGTCTAGACATATGGGTGTACACGGCCCATGCAAATATATGTTTGTAAACACTGTAGGAACTCTCGCGTTCACGAACTGAAATCAGCTGTTGCAGTAGCCTGTTTAGATTTGGAGCTTTCGTAACCAAAGGATATTCATAATAATTCGAACCGTGATTTAAAGCCAAGGACTTTATTACTTTGAGCACGAGTGGTGCACTATCAATATATTAGCATGGTTAACATAATAATGCGTCAGACATTAAGCATTAGCACATAACATTTATATAAATAGTAATCAACAGCAATATATGTGTATGAATATGCAATACATGTGTATAACCCAAAGAAAATAGTATGTAAAGTAATAGGAATTTGCTACGCTAACAATATGAGACAATGAGCGTTAGCGGAATAATAATATGAATCAAAATAATATGAAATGCAATAAGCGTTAACGATACAAAATAATATATAGCAATAAGCGTTAATACAAGAATAATAATATGAAATGCAATAAGCGTTAACGATACAAAATGATAATATAAAGCAATAAGCGTTAACAATACAAAATAATATATATGATGGTGATATGCCGTATAACAATAAAGGTAATTATAATTTCTTACGGTAGTTGCAGTAGAACACTGAATTTAAACACTTGATTTGTTGGTTTAATGGTTTTACTGAGGAAGTATTTCCTTAGAAGAATGAATAATAATGAATGAATTCCGGTCTCGCGGTTCCTTGTATTTATAGGGTTTACAAGAATGTCAGGTATGAAGGGTGTGCGCGGTATGCACCTTGACATATTTACGAAATATGCGTCGCAATAGGACTTCCGGGGTTTTTATAAATGTCTATATTTAGACTACGTTTATGAATCATGCGTGAAATATGCGTCGCAATTGGTTTCCAAGATTCTGTTAAACTATTGATAAGACCCATTAGAGACCCATTAAAAATTTATGCTATTACTAACATTCCCGCAAATCTCGGCACATCGCACGTGTCTAAATAGACGGTGCCCATCCTACGACACGTAAAAATCATTGAAAATAATGAATTGAAACGTTTTTGTAAAATTTATATTCGTAGTTTTTGGGACCCGAGGCCCCTAAATCCCTACGTTTCATTACAAATTGATTGGCTCTGTCCTTATTAACTATTGAATGGATTTAAAAATTATAAAAAACATCTAAGATGTAAGTACACGAGCGTAGGTATCGCTTACATTAAGATTTGGGCACACAGCAGTTCCGTGTCAGTTCACGTAGAATTCAGGTACTCTTCGTTACTTTCCTCAATTACTCCAAGTACTTACCATTACAGTCATTAAAAATAACTAGGATTTTATCAAGTTTGTGTGTCATTTTCATCAGAAAAATACTAGTAATCCATTTGTGATACTTCTTTGATGGAAATAGACATACTCATTACTGAATGGCCTATCGCTGACTTTGTCTTTATGCCACTACTCTAGCGTTTATGACCCCCGATCCGCATCATTTGAAAGGTTTTACCTAAGAACCCATCACGGTCGTAAAAAAAGGTACGCGTTACCGGTCAACCGATTTCAAGAAAGCGTACAGTGAAAAGGCCAGAATGTTGTGGCCATCGAATTTTAACTTTCTGAGTACGAATACAGATCCGACACTGAAGGAAAAATATGAATGAGTATAATGGTCTTGAATTTCAGAATTTTAAGCTACGATAAAGTTGACCGCGGCGGTATACTCCTGCACGGAGAGATTTTTCGCCTCCTGCGTGTAAAATCCACAATAATGGCGCATCATTCCAAAAAAATGGCATTAATGGAAGCCGGTATAAGCGTGGCGTTGAGTAGCTAAAAGTTTAAAACATTCAGACACAAAAATTATAGAAAAAAGATTAAAACACCGTTACTATCAAAGACATGTCCGATTAGTTGCCCCTTAAGTCCTATCTATGCATACACTGCATTAAAGATAAAATTATGGAAAAGGAAACCAGAACAATAGATTCTGAAGTTTGCAAACGCATTGTTTGACGTGGCCGAAACCGCGACGTCGAGCCCGTCGACAAGGACAAAAGAACGAGATGGTCGGTGGCCGACGAAGGCAATCTCTTCGGAGAGCTGCCAGCAACCGCTGGACAGCAGTGATCCCCGAGCTTCGAAAATTTTGGGATGGTCTCTTTCAAATTTACGTGGCAAAGAGCTATTGGGAATTTCCCAGCCCAGGTAAGCGAGTTGCGCGCTCCGCTTTTATGATCGGCTTACCACTCACCCCAAATTACTGTAATGAGGTTTGAAAACAATGTCGACTGGTCTCGTACCCGTCTAGATTTCGAAATTTTTAGCTACGACAGGGTCGACCGCTGCGCTATACCCCTGTACGGAGAGATTTTTCGCCACCTGCGTGTAAAAGCCACAATAATGGCGCATGGGTCCAAGAAATGGAAAATCATAATTAAAACCGACTTAAAAAATATTAAAATGCGCTAAAAAGTAAAAAATAATTTTGTTCCTTATTTAATATACGACACTCAATTTTTTTATATCGGCGCCTCATCATTTGCACTGTGTAAATCTGGCGCCGACTTAAAAAAATTGTTTGTCTTAGATTAAATAAGGAACAAAATTATTTTTTTCTTTTTAGCGCATTTTCATTTTTTTGAAGTCGAGAAAACCAGAACAATAGATTCTGAGGTCTGCAAACGCATTGTTGGACGTGGCCGAAACCGTGACGTCGAGCCCGTCGACATCGACAAAAGAACGAGACGATCGGCGGCCGACGAAGGCAGTCTCCTGCAGAGATGGGCAAAAAATTATTTGAAATAAAAATTTCGTACACAAATTTTTATTTCAAATAATTGTTTGCCCACGCCTGATCTCCTGTCGTCGCTCACATAGGACGGTCGTGTCGAACACTTTATATATTCCAAACCTTAAATATATACTTTTCGCATTCCAAATACCATACTCCTTTTCCCTCATATACTATTCAGTTTCCTGCATCAAATAAAAAACTTTCATATGAAACATTTTTTCCATTTTCAATAGTTAGAAAAATAATAGCGTGTGAAAAATAATATACGAACAAATCGGACATACTGTATAAACTTACTGAAACATCCGAACATCACTTCATATTAGTCAAATAACGTCAGTTAGTATATAGTTTAAACAAATGAATTTTTCTAATAGTTATGGAGGAGAATGAATTTCTTTTTCAAAAAATATGTATCGAATATTTTTGGCTACTCTACAGACTTGCAAAATTGCACCAAACTCGGTGCGTGTGGGTTCGATATGTTCCTGTTAAATAATATGTATAGTACAGTAGAAAGATATTATTATTATTGTTATTATTATATGCCTGTATTATATCATATAGACCATCGTTAATGAATGCGCAAACATATGATGAATGGGTGGGGTTCAGCAACAGGTGCTCTTAAAAAACATTAAAGCACTCTTTTTACAAATTGCGTTATTGCAAACGAATGAAATTTGTTTTGCGTTAAATAAACCGGAATAGGACAGCAAAGTTAAAAGGCGAATGTGATATCGTTTTATTTTCATCCTCCTTTCTCTTCCGTTGAACGGAATATGTTCCTAAGATGATTTTTAAATTGTTACTCTAACAGAAACATTTGTAAATCGCGGGCTTCGACTGTCAAAAAATAACCTTATTTTACCCATGCTGAATTCTAATTCCTACCACGCGTAGCGTTACAATCTGTTTCGAGACTTCACCGGTAACGTTGCATGCGACACTGAAATGGTAAGGGGGTCCTAGGACCCCCCAAACCGGTGACAGAAAAATACATTGGTTGATAGGTCTATTCTATACCTCGTCTGTGCTCGTACCAAGAAAATGTGCCGCCGGTCACGCCCCACCGCCGTCAGGCGAGATCTTCTTTACCATCGCCTTTTGAATACGTTTTCAGCCGTATGCGGACCGAATTTTTTTATGTAAATCTAATGTGGAAGTAAAAATAATAATACTCCTTTTCGTCTGCGACTTTTTTCATATACTTTCCGTGATTTTTTTACTTTTCTGAAGCTTTTTATGGGGATCTTACGTACAGCTAAATCTAACGTAGAAGTACAAACAAGCGTTACTTTAAATTTACTTACTGTAAATTTAAACGTGTAAAAAGCCTTGTTATAACTTCGCTTTCGCTTTATATGACAAGAAAACGTAATGTTACTTAACGCAAAACTTAATGAAGAATTTCGATTGATCGATATTTACTAAAAAGTACTCTTTGATCGTCAAATGTTTACCTGGTCTCTTGACCAGCTTCAGTTTCTTGTGGGCATGTTGGAGAAGCATGTGGCCGCAAAAAGAAAATGTAAGTAATAAATTCATATATATATATATATATATATATATATAAAAAATATATAAAAAATATATATATATAAAAAAAGTAAAAAAAAAGTAAAATATATATATATTATAAATATTATAATTTAATAATATTATAATAATATTATAATTAATATAAATATTTTATATTTTATAAATATATATATTTATAAATATATATATTTATATATATATATATATATATATATATATATATATATACAGTATTGTCTCCGCATGTGCTTGTCGCTATCCTCATCACTTTTGTCTCACTCTTGTCCGGCGAAGGCAAGAGCGAGATGGAATGAGAGCGACCGCGAGCCACTGAACGCGAGCGAGAGCCACTGAAAGCGAGCGAGAACGGTACGAGACAGACGACGCGTTGATGTTTTGTCTCCCTCCGTCTTTGGGGCGCCGTGACACTCCGTCCTTTGCGTGCGCGATGGTCGTAAGCACTTACGGTGAGCACGGGAACCGCTTCGCAAAATCTTGACGCAGGCCCGGCTCAAGTCTTTTTTGCGCCCTAGGCGAACTTGTCAAATTGCGCCCTTTATTATAATACATTTATTTGAGATTATTTATGACTTTACTCTGCAAAATTAGGCGCTGCCTAGGGTGAAAAGTCGACAAGAGGTACAAAATGATATTTTCATTACTGGTATTGTTGAAAATAAACTTTAATATTAAATATTACGAGTTGTACTATAAGTGGATTAAACTACGAATACAAATTCAGAGTAATCTTATCAATAATATCAAATAAATGTATTATAATAAAAGGCGTAATTTGGCAAGCTTGTCTAGGGCGCAAAAATGACTCGTGCCGTGTCTGGCTATCTGACCGTGGCGCGCATGCGTCGAGCAGTCAAGATTCCATCTGAGTGCTCGCACCCGTCGCGCACGCTCGCCGCGCACGCAAAGCGTTCCATCTCGCTTCCCCCTTCGGCCAAAAGGAAGCGAGAAACGAACACTCAGAATTAGGGATCTGTTCACGATAGGAGCTCAACGCCGGTCCCGATCAGCGAGCACATGCAGAGACAATACTGTACTCATAGCAGAGTTATTATCGTTTATTCTAGCCCGGTTATCTTTATCATTATTCGTGAGAAATTGTGAAATTGTGTTTTATTATATCTTGGATTCAAATGATTTTTTTAACATCTTGGGACTTGTAACCTGAATTACAAACGGCGTATGATAGAAGACAGTCATACATGTTGCACAAAGATACGTGTTCAATTGCAAATGGCAAATTGGAAAGTCGGAAATATAAAAAGTTGGAAGTTGAAATAGTGTATGATGCGAAATTATAAAAATTAGTTCAAGAGCCTTTTCATCATTCAATCACACATACAAAAAACTGCAATGTATTTATTATTATAACTTTATTTTGTGAACAATTCACACTTATAACTAGTAATACAGCAAGAAGATATAACTTGTAACGCTAACGATTAGAAATATCAAAGATATCTTAGTTGAACGTAAACGAACATGTAAAGTACAACATTATGAAAGTCTTTGATAGGCAGTTTGCCTACGTTAACTATCAGTGGACATAGACCGTCACTGTATATAACAAGTAATACAATAAGAAGATATTGGATTCTTAAAATTCGACACGTTGAAGCATATTCTAACTTATAACACCAACGATTAGAAATATCAAACACATCTGAGTTAAAACATTCAGTCAAAACTTCTATGTATCCAATATCTTCATGTTGCGTCCACTGACACTTAACATAGGCAAACTGCCTATCAAAGACTTTCATAATGTTGTAGTTTATTACATGTTCGTTTACGTTCAACTCAGATATGTTTGATATATCTAATCGTTGGCCTTATAAGTTAGAATAGAATATATGCATAAACGTGTCCAACATCTTATTTTTTACTATACTACTAGTTACAAGTGCGAATCGTTCACAAAACAAAATAAAGTTATAATAAGTTAAAGTTTTTTGTATGACTAAATAATTTAAAGGCTCGTGAAGTAATGAGAAGAAACATATTTTGTAATGTAATATAATTTTTAATTTCGCATCATACACTATTTAAATTTTCAAATTTTTACATTTCCTAATTTCCAATTTACAATTGATCAATACGTATCCTTGCGCTACATGTATATGACTTTCTTCTATCATACCCCGCTTTTATGAACTCTAGAACTTTTTGGATAATTAATTATTTATTAATTTTTGCAGAAAACAGAGACCGACAATTTACTAGCGGGTAAATAATAAAAGAGACTCATATTATTATACATGTATTCAAACTTTTTTTCCACTCATGTGATAATGAAATTAATTTAGAAATAGACTTTTTTAAGGTTTAAACGTATCGAAAATGACGTCCCAGCCGCCGACGCCCCAGCCGCCGACGTCCCCACCGCTGCCGACGTCTCCGCCGCCACCACAAATTTTTCCCCTTTTTTCACCTTCGGGGTTGATTAGGGCAATATCCTGAAATTTGTTGATAGGCATTTGTGGGCGACAACATTTGTAACTAAAAACCAAGTTGATATCTAATCGGGCCCAAGAGAATTTAAAGAATACGTAAAAATACATTTCACCCCCTTAGGGGTTGGATAGGGAAAAATCCTGTAATTGAGTTTTACGCATTTGTGTGGGCAACCGTTGTAAGTGAAAACCAAGGTGATATCTAATCGGACCTAAGAGATATTAAGGAATTAAACCACTGTAGAGCACGAAAAAATAGGCATATTTCGGGATTTTTTTGCGGAATAAAGAGATCAATCGAAATTCTGTAAAATGGGATTTTTAATTCTAGTAATGAAGTACAAAAAATATTTTTTTCAACTTTGTTCAGGACAAAATGGTGGCTGCGCAGCATTTCTCCGTCGATGCCTGTTTTTTGAAAGGGTCCACGGCCGGAAACCTAACTCCCGCAATTTTTGACCTGGAACAAAAAACTAAAGTCTTCTCGATTCTATAGAACAACAGCAAGAGACGTACGTAGGATTTTTTCGATATATTGATTTTTCGCGAAATGGTGCATTTTTGAAAAAAAAAGTTGTAATCGTCTCCGGTGGTGAGGCGGTTACCGGTGGGACGGAGAAGGGATTAGCTGCCGACTCAGTCGGTATGTCCGGGTTCGGCGAATGAGTAGATGTTGGGTAACAAAGTAACAGTTCTTTATTTGGCGTGTTCGATGTTACAGATCTTCGGTTGTCGTACTAGTAGCGCGGCGGAAGAGCTTCGGTGCTCGAGCGGTTCGGCGACGCGTCGGTTCGCGGCGGCGGCGACTTTCGGCGAGCGGTCAAGGAGGTAGGATGCGGAGTTTGGTGAACGTTCTGCTCGGAATGGCCTTATGAGGCGCGTTCATGCGAGAGTCGTACGATAGAATTTCAGAGTGCAATAGGGCTCCGGCCTAAAGGGCGCAGAGACACCTCTCTGACTTAGGTGAGGCGCAAGATAAATCTCGGCCGATTTCGGACGGAGGCTGGTATAGGTACAGTGGTGGCGATGGCCGAACACTGACACACCTCAGGGAGAGCAAAAAGTGAGCGTCTTGTATTGCTTGAAGCCGTATAGCGACATGCACAAGTGCTCCTGATTCCGCTCGCCGCGGCCTTTATATCGTGGGGCCGTACGTCTTTGCCCGCGAGAGCCGTCTCGGGGCCGCGGCCGCCTAGCGGTCGCGACGCGAACTACCCGACTGTCTCGGTTCGCACGGCTCGTGAGGTGACTTCGTCACAAAGTTTAAAATTTCTTGATAAAAGTCGTCACAAAATTGTTTATAAAAAAATATGCAATATAAAAAAAAATCCTACGTACGTCGCTGGAGAAAGGAATTTTGAATATACTGTTAAATTTTTCAGATCGATCGGTGAAGATTTGTTCGAGTTATGTTTCCGGCCAGTTAAAAAAAAAGTGGTTTCGAGAAAAACGCGTTTAAAGTTTTAAGTACTGTAAAATCATATTATATTCTTATATACCTTTAATCTGCGATGCCTGCACCATACAATTGGCCTTCTAGATTGACATCCTCCTCCTCTTTTTCCTTTCTTAAGGTTTTCAAGTCGATTCGAGCCTCTCTTGCACTTTCACTCAACGATCGTTCTGCTCTTTTGATGCGCTCCGCGTCCACCTCCATGCATAGATTGTAGCTGTTTGGGCCAATTGTCATGCCCATAGTGTCGATTACGTGCAAAATTGAGGCAAATCAGTCATTGAACACACAAGTAGCAATATTTGTGGCAATATCTAATACTAATTTTCCACTAGCTATTAATTTTGGAGCCATCGCCTATACGGTCGAGTTGAAACTCTCGTTGCTGTTCTGAGTAAATCCGCCGATGCAACGAGTGAGAAGATCGTCCTTACTCAATTCTTCATACACTGGCTTTATAGCTTCGAAAACTTCTTTGTGCATAGGTTGTTGGTGTTGATAATCGCCCACACTGTTTGTCTCCTCCAATTGGGCACTTGTCGTGTTGCGGATTATTATCTGTAGATAATTTATGATACAATGTAGCCCATATAGCGTTCTTCATCTTTTCAATCGAATCGCAACTTCTACAAATAGCTAATCCGTAATATATAGAAAGTTCGTCGATAAGCTTGCCTGTCAATTTTCCTTTTCCTCCAAGTCCTTTTTTAGCTTTTTTCAAATTACGGAGACGGGTGCCCATTCGTTTCTGAACATGATCTATGCATTCCTTTTTCTGCACTGTAATATTTTTGTAAGGTGTAGCATCTGTAATACCTTTAAAGGTCCTGGAATCACTGTCGCCGATATAACTTGTGTACTTCGCGTCATGTAAGCTTTCAGAGCGCCGAAACATTTCAACAACTGCGTCGATTTCCATTTTTCCAGCCGATCCTTCGTGGTTTGCTTGGCATTCGCTTGCATGATTTTCTGACCATTCCGCATATTCTTCTGTTTCTCCTTTTTTTCTTCCAATATTCACACGATTTATAATATTTTGATTTTACGATGACATCTATAACTTTGTCAGTGTACCAACCAATAAGAGAAACCAAGCCATACAAAGATGAAAATCCACGTTTTCACCAAGATCCATCGCCCGATACCGTGATTCCATTTTTGTCTCCTTTCTCAGCAGAAATTGTTTATTATTCTTCCGCTGCATTCGAAATACTCTTCTTACAAACAACTTTTGTTGCACTAGCAATGTTTTTAACGATCTTGTCATAAAACGATTGAAAGAACGGGCGGGGCAGTTCCATAAACGCACAAAATTTTGTTATTCCGCGTAAACCAATTCCAAGCAATCGCGTGGCAAACATAATTCTGCGGTTAGTTTCGTAGGCATTCTTAACATATGGGCAACTTGGTATTTCTATTTTTTAAACCTCGTTTGCTGGTTTCAGTGAACTTCACTTCCGAATGGCACACTTTACAAACAACGACGTTCAAAATGGCGGCAAAAACTGCTACGAAATTTAAGAGACAATAGCTAAAAGTAGAGTCCACTTCAATATCGTAAAAATTACGCAGCTTCAATTTCTCTGCCGATGCGCTGACATTCAAATCCTCCGGCGCTTCCATTTCATGTCGATTCAACGGTCGTCTGCGTAACGCTTGCGGTTTCTTGCTGAATGCACTGTCAGATTTTGATCCTTTTCTATAACGACCCGCTTTATCGTCACTCACGGTGAAAATCATTTGCAATTATCACTGTATTATATGAACTATTATTCGAATATTACAAAACTTATACATGAAAGCAATGCAGCCTTTTCAACGGTCGATCCTCACTTTACTAACGCTACACAGACGTTCTTAACATTCTAGACTATTCGGAGGACAGTCCCTTCTCTATAGACTGTTGTTATTCCTGCTTCCGTACTCCAAAACAAAACTACAGCGCGCGCAGTGATAACAAAAGGCGCTCGGGGCATACACGAGAGCGTTGCAGTAGAATTGAAAATTTGGACATTTAGACATTTTTGCCGCCCTCCATCTTTTCGTATATTATTTTTAAGGCCCTAAAACACCTTTCAACCAAAAAAATTTTTCTTTTTTTTTGAAAATTCTACAGTGGTTTAACCCCTTAAGGAGTCCGAGAAAATACATTTTACCTCTTTTCGCCCCCTTAGGAATGAAATCTCCAAAAAATCTTACTTAGTGGGTACCTACGTCATAAAAACAATGTACCTTCCAAATTGCACTTATCGTTGTTGACTATTACTGCAATCTATTATGTTAACAAATTGTTTAATAACAATTAATTGTTCACAGTAATGTTACAACAAAGTATGATCAATTTGATTGTATGAAATTGATTTCACTGTCACTTTGTTAAAAAATTGTTTTAACAAATTATTAATAAACAATTCCACTAACATTTTTTTATGTCAATAATCTTTATTTTCGCCTCCAATAGATATTCAATCGTTAGATTAATCATGTATTTGCAGTATTTACCGCGGAAGTGATAAAATGAGTAAATAATGTTGGTTTTTATATTGTTATATACCATTTTTTGGCAACTATTCTTTAGTGTAGCATTCTATACAGTATAATGCAACTTTCTATACTCATAAAATATAAAGTTATAGCTTTAGGATTTCAATAAACAACGTTTTTCGTTCGTATGATCCCCATTTTACTGGTTTTGGCCGAGTTTGGGCGGTCATATTGGATCCGCCACCTTCCTTTTCAAAAATCGTGCAATGGATTCGTAATTAGAGATACCTAATACACCAGTATACCAAGTTTCGTTGATATTCATTTCGATTTGGCGTGGGAATCGATTTTTGACGCTGACTATGTCATTTTCGACCACTGTGCGCCGCGGAGACCTATCCAGACTTGGTCCACAGCAGAAATATTTCATACCTAACGGAGGTAGAGGATCACCTTGGCCCACCCCCGCAAATTTTTCAAAACCAATATGCACCAGAAATTTTTTCCCTCTCCACCGCACCGATCTAGCAACCAATACGTAGCAAACAGACATTTTTCCCCCAACGCATAATAATTTATTTTTATCAGAAATTGTATCTGATGATGTCGGGAAAGATCGAAGTTTTACAAACCGAATATTCGGGGGACGGGAAAGACAGAGCATTACTTAGTGGCACAATCACAGTTATTTTAAAGCTAAATTCGGAGGAGGAAAAGAGACAGCACTACATAGTGGTACAATCGCATTTATTCTAAAGATAACAGTATTTTAAAGGGTTCTGATTTAACATCGTAGCGCATCGCGCGATCTCGCGTAATTTGAGTCCTCTGGAGCAGCCGTGCGGGATGACGTTATTCGTGAAGAAGGCGCGAATTATAGAAAGAATTATACGGCGTCAGCAGAAATTTTTTTCCATTCCAACAGACATATACTTTTTTTCAAACCAATATGCCGCAAACATTCTAACGTTAACAATTTTTAAAGCGTTGCAGCGTATCGCGCGGTTACGCGTGTAATTTAAGTCCCCTGAGAAAACCGCGCGACATGATACCATTCTTTCACGACGCGAAGAACGCACGAACGAAATATAATACTTATTTCGGAAACGTCGAATCTTAGAATTATTTGGTGAGGAGAGAAGGAGGAAGGTGGGTAAATAAAATAAAGAAGTAATATATGTTTAAAAAATTCATTTAAAATTAAAAGAATATAAAAATAGAATATAAATATAATGTTAAATTTTTTTTCCTACGAGCATCAGTTAGAATATCATTGATGGCGCATGCTAACAGTTCACAATCTACAAGATAATCCTCGCAGTAATATTCACTATCACATATGATTTTAGCAGCACGACGCGTATCTAATGTTTCGCAGGCAACATTGCTCTGTTGTAGCACGTTAACAAAAGTTGAAATTTTTAGCCTCACATCTTCTACAATTTGATACAGCCGCAGATACACATAGGCCACGCACGGCTCAAGATTAAACAAATATGTTACTGTATTCGGTTTGAAATACAGCAACTTATTATCCATTGCCATCTTTACAATTTGTGAATCAAAGATCCGACAAAAATCCACCGTTAATTCATTAATCCGTAGCGATGCTGATCCAGGTAATTGTGCACGTTCTTCGATGATTGAACGTCTTTCGGCTAGTGCGCCCCATGTATGCCACGGTAATATGAGATGATTCCCGTGATTGTCGCCGAGAAGAATTTCTACATCGGGCATAGGTCGTACGCTGATTTAAATTTCCAAATATTTGCGGCCCATAGATGTTAATGCACATCTTCTGACCATGGTACGTGATGCTTGGTGCGGGCTAAGAGAACAATCAATGCTATGAAATTTTCCGCTCGTATCAGGAATAAAAAAAAAAAATTTTCAGAAGATGTGAAAATTAAGCCTTAGTGGTCATAATATATATTCTCACCGCGTGGAGCTTCTCCATCGCATGATCAGAACGTAATAATTCATGCGTCCGACGTTTTCTTCGACACTGGTACTGCACATTTTTTTTGGAGCACTGCCTGCTCCGTCAAAGACATTGAGGCTACTGCGCGATTGATGGAATAGCGTCCCAGAACCTTAAATATAGGCGCAACTGCTTCGCCCACCACAGGATTTTATTCTAAAGCTACCAATTTTTCCATAATGTTTTTCAATCTTAACGTCGCAGCATATCACATGATCGCATGTAATTTGAACACACCGTCAAGGATAAAAGTCTCGACACGTGTTTGCGATGTCATCATTTTTTGCGATACGAATATAATATTTTTTGTAAACGTTGTACGTGTGAATCATAGAAAGAATCATAGAAATAATTGTTGTCCAAACAATGTTGGGACGGATCGTCGTTTTTATTTGCATGCAATGCATCCAAGGTGGAGGGGGTACACCGAAAGAGTTAGACAGAGATACCAAATCATGGTGTGGATATAAAAGCGTGTTCTAAACTGCTCAAAGCCTCAAATCGTTGTAATGTGTTGCGCGGAAAAAAAGGCACTACCTTTACATTCCATTTACAACCATAGAACAATTCGTGCAAATAGAACGCCAATTGTTGGATCAATCTGCATGATTGATTTCACGGGTATCGAATCGTTGGAAGAACACAGCCAAGTGAAACGTCCACGATTATTGATCGGTGTTCGACAATCATTGGTTGCTCGTGTCGCGCGCCTCGAAGGACTGAAATATTCGTTGTGCGGACGTTTCGTGCATAAAGGTGCCGGGTATTCAAGCGCAGGACTTTTGTTGCGCGAAACAGACACTGCGTTCGATAGCCGCGTATTAACTGGTGCCGTGCTAAATTCAAACTATATCGAGCCGCGCAAATTCCTCCAGGATGCGGAGACCATTGTGCTGAAGCACGTGCGGGACGCTTTGAAGAAACATCAGAACCTCAAAGTGAACACGGTGTTTAACGGTGAATTTGTGGCCGGCGACAAGCATGCTAGTAAAAGCATCAACACCCGAAACTGCTAACTCTTCAGCACATCTGATCTCCAGAAATGGTACCAGCGATGTGTCAGCGAACCAACCCTGTCATCGCTGGAAGAGTTCCAGGAACGCGACAGCGGATGGGCTTTGACGAGAATCCTCAACCTGACCGTCAGTGTCAACATGTACAATCCGCTGCGCGCGGGGTGTCACTTTAAGTTGCCGCGGGATTTATTGTTGAAGAGAGCGACGATTGGTGTACAATCCACAGACAATGAGTGTTTCGCGTGGGCAGTGGCCACCGCTCTCCATCCCGCGGAAAGAAATGCCTATCGCCCAAGTTTGTACCCCGGCTATGCTTCCGGGATAAATTTCCAGAGCATTGAATTTCCAATGTCCCTGGAGCAGATTGGGAAGTTTGAGCGACAGAATGGCATCTCGGTAAGCGTCTACAGCTTCGAGTCGGAGACGAAAAAGACGCCAACAGTCTTTCCGCTGCGTCTCATCAGCCACGAGAGGGATCGTCACGCCAACCTGCTCTACACGCCGAATCAAGAACACGGCGCTGTAGGACACTTTGAGTGTGTTAGGTCTTGTGAGGTGTAGAGAATCGTATACTGATTACGCTAATATTATATTTACTACCAAACTACAAACTAGAGGATTATATGTAAGAGGTAAAGAACACGTGTAGTTGATTATCGGCCGGGGAAACACAATAATGTAAGAGAAAGGTTAATAAAACACAGACGTGTTGTTCATTCGGATGGTTAGCAACAACTGCTTTATTCGACGAGTCGGCTGCGGACGGAGAGCCCACGTCGATCGTCTTCTGTTTCTGGCCAGACGCTCTATGGGAAATGCCATACCGCTTGGCGCGCTTTACAAATGTGTAATCCTGTTCTTACAATTCGGCCAGACCTGACGATCGTCCGACCTCGGACGCCGGACTTAGTAAGAACCACGCTACGGTTCCGTAAAAGTACTTATAACGAAATAAACGAATGCAGAAATAATAAATGTTATAAATTGACAATAATTGAACAAAAGAAAATAAACATGTTCCAATGCTAACTACTAAATAAAAACAAAAGGTATTTATATACATATATAATCACTCAGTTGGTAGCCAAGGTCTCATATTTCTGGCCTCCCAAACACCTTGGTACTTTTTTTGAGTTTGCTGGAATCCATCTATATCCGAAATCAAGTACCTATCGTTACGCAGTTCTTTCGCGATGAGGTAAGGACCCTTAAACTGGGGAATCAACTTACGCGCAGCTCCCGGTGTGCTGTCAAAATTCCGCAGCATAACATACTCTCCCTCGCGATACTTGTGTGGAGGTTTGTGTTTCGCATTAAAATGATTTTCGTTATATTTTTGTGTTACAACAATTTTCTCGGCAGCTTTTGCCCACACAGCATCCAAATCGCGTTCCCTTGGCATAGTGTTTTCAAACTAATCTTTTATTTTGTCGTCAACTTGACCGCGCTGGTCTTGCCCGAATAATAATTTGCTCGGTGTTTCCCCGGTTGATTTATTGATGGTATTATTTAAACAGTACTCAATATTTCCTAACGTCTTGTACCAATAAAGACCAATGTCGTCGTCAGTGAGTTTAGATAACATGGGTGTCAATACCCTATTCACCCTTTCGACCTGACCATTTGCTTGGGGTGAGCCCGTGGCTACCATGACATGCTTTACAGAGTTTTCCGCGAGAAACGCTGCAAATTCTTGTGACGTAAAACACGATCCTCGATCCGAAACGATAGTGTGCGGTTTGCTATAATTCCTAAAATAATCACTTAAACAACTAAGTGCTTCCTTACTCGACGTAGTCTTAGTACTGTACAATCTAACGTATTTCGTAAATGAATCTATAGCTAGAAATACATATCGTTCTACCAATCGTTTTTTGTCAATAGGACCATAATGGTCTATGTGTAATGTCGAAAACGGGGTGTAACCCTTTGGTATACTATGTAGCACTCATTCCGGCTTCCCTGTGCGCAGAGAAAACGCAATGCACTTCAGACAGTTTTGAATGTGTTCGCTTACCTTTATACCCATTTTGGGGAACCAATAATTTTGCGAAATTGTGGTCACTGTCTTTGCTTTGTCCAAATGACCCATCGAGTCGTGATAGCTGAAAATAATATTGCCCTCCATTTTCTCCGGCACGTAAAACAATAAGTGATTGCCTATCTTTCGATATACGAGGCCGTTACGCATCTCGAACAGCTGATCCTCGGACTCTTCCAGTTTTTTCCTAATTTCAACTATTTTTGGGTCTTGCGTCTGGCAGATCGCTAGATCTTGTTCCAGAGTATTTGCCTCGACAACCAAAATACAAGTGGCACGACTCAACGCGTCTACATGTTTCATGCGATCACCCGATCTATGTTCGACCTGATAGTCGAAATTTTGTAGTTCTAACGCCCATCGAGCAATTCGCGGATTGATATCCTTCTTATTGAGAGCCATTTTTATAGAGTCGCAGTCCGTGACGATTTTAAATTTAATTCCGTGTAGATATACGCGAAAACGTCGCAACGCATAAATTATCGCAAGAGTTTCAAGTTCAAAGCTGTGATAGCGTGCCTCTACGTCGGTGGTTCGCTTCGAGAAATAAAATATAGGGTGGAACTTCAGATCACTCTTTCGCTGCAACAATGTCGACCCGAATCCTATTGAACTCGCATCGCAGTGGAGCTCTGTTTCGTCTTTCGGACTATATATGGCCAATACTGGTCCAGAAGTTAATTTTGTTTTCAGTGTGTCGATCGCGCGCAATTCTGGTTCACCGATGTGAAATTCCACACCTTTTCGCAAGAGATCATACAGTGGTTTAGCTATGACAGCAAAGTTTTGAATGAACTTTCTAAAGTATGAGCAGAAACCGACGAAACTTTGTACCTCGCGTACGCATTGTGGAACGGGAAAACGTTCTATCGCTTCGAGACCACTTTTTGCAGGACTAACGCCGTGCTGCGTAACCATAAACCGTAAATATTCTATTCTAGTAAACAAGAAACGACATTTGTCCAATCTTAGCTCTAGCTTATTTTCAACTAAAAGTTTGAATACTCGTTTCAATACAGTAAAATGAAACTCAATATTTTGTGTTGCAATTAACAAGTCGTCCATGTAAACTACAACGTCTCCGGATTTAATCAATTCCGCGAAAACAGTGTCAACAAATCTTTGGAATTTAGAGGGGGCGGTCTTCAGGCCAAATGGCATTTTTAAGTATTCGTATTGCCCTAGCGGCGTAATGAATGACGTATACTTTATGGACTCTTCGGCTATGGTAATGTGATGAAAACCTTCTTTCAAGTCCAGTGTCGTGTAATACTTTTTGTCGCGTAAAATATCTAAGTGATCTTCTATAAGCGGAAGAGGGTAGTTATCTCTAGCGATGATCTTATTCAGGATTCTATAGTCAACGCATAATCTAATTGTGCCGTCTTTCTTAGTCACTAAAACGATGGGAGAGGCATATTCTGAATCGCTGGGACGTATAATTCCCCTTCGTACTAGATCGTCTAAAATTATCCGCAACTTCTCTTTTTCTACGTAAGACAGCCTACGGGGCCCAACATGAAAGGGCTTTGTATCATGAAGCACAATGACAAATTCGGTTTTCGTTTCCGGTGTATCCGGTCGCTTTGGCTCGACATATTCTGATACAAACAAATTCTTTAATCTTGTTTGATCCTTATGATCCATCTCGCCATTTATTATTGTTTTGTCGCGGATACTATTACTTTCATCTACTTCAATGTTTAAAATTTCTGCTGAGGCATTGTCTACGTTGTCTATCGATTCGCGCTTGGTTAACGCGAAGCTAAACGTCTTTAAGGCGTCCCTGCCTAACACGACAGGCATCAACATTGTATCGTCCGGGACGACGCTGAGTATAATGTTCTTTCTGACCACGCCGTCTAGAGTTACATCCGCTTTGATCTGTCCCTTAATCGTTAATTCAGATCCATTTATACCGCAGAACCGTTTCGTACGATTCGTGTTTTCTCGCGTGTGGTCTGTTACAAATCTTTCTTTAATAAAGCTTATCGGACTTCCGGTGTCCAGTAAAGTTTGGAGACAGAGCGTAAATGGCCGATCCGATACGGTCACATCGTACTTTACTTCTTTACGAAAACTATCATCGTCCGCGTCTCGTACCGTGCTAACCGTGTTACCTTTTTTGGGACAATTTTTAATGTGATGGTCGCTCTCGCCGCACGCACAGCAGGACCCAGGTTCTCGCCTCGGTTGTCGGCAGTCCTTCGTGGCGTGTCCATTTTTGCGACAGTGGTAACAACGCAGTGGCCTCTTTGGTTTCGTTCTCTCCTTCTCCTTCTCCTTCGTCGTCACCTCTCGTTTGGTGGTAGTCTTCTCTCCGGGCAAACACAGCTTTTTGAATGCCTCTATCAGTAAAGCGGTGCTGGCGAAATTCTGCATCCTCGCCTGATTCTGCAGTTGCATGTCCTCTATGCCATCGATAATATAGTCCACCAATTCGTCGTCGGGCACCGACGTTTTGCTTGCCAACAGCAGTTTGTCGTGTGCGTAATCCGAAAAGGTTTCGCCCCTTTTCCACTTTCGCTGTTCGAAGGTTCTTCTTAGTTGTAACTTACTTGATCGGTGATCGCACATTTTCTTCAGCTCTTGCAGGATTTGCTCGACACTGAGTTGCAGATGCTCAGGTTTGGCTTGAAACCACGCTGCAGCCTTGCCCTTCAGCTTGCTTGCGATTAGGATTTTAGTCTGTCCCTCGTCGAACGTGTACGAGTCGCGCACCAACTTAATTTGTTCTTCCCATTGTAAAAACGTTCCCTCGGAGCCCTCGAAATCAGCCACTAAGTCCCCGATGGTTTTAATGTTCACGTTCGACCGTGGGCCATGCGTCGAGTTGTCCGACCGCGGGGAGTTCCTTAACATTTCGTTCTCCCTCTGGGCTAATTGCAATTCGCGACGTGTTAATTCGTTCTCACGCCTTAAAAGTTGCATTTCCCTCATCAGGATGTCTCGCTCCGGCGGCGAAACGTTTGGTGTCCAATCATTCAGCGGGACCGACGTACCTTCACCGGTGGTCGCATCCTCGTCGGCGACTCCCTCCTCGTCCTGCTCTGGCTCAGGGATATATCCATCCGGGAAAACGGACATTAGTCTAGCGGCCAATTCCGCTTTTGCTCCTGACGTGGTCAGACCAGCTTGTCGAAGCTTCTTCTTCAGCTCGTTCACCGATAATTCACTCACGTTTTTCATAGTGATACGTCAAAGTAATACACTTCCCAACAAAGCACCGTCGATAACCAGTGACGCTAAGCGCGTAAATGGTTCACTAAGTCACCAACAACGTAACTGCGCAAATCTGCACCAATGTCGCTCAGTACCTGACCGAATCCGCACTGGTTTCGCGACGTAACAATGCGACGCACGAGGCCTGCTACACGTGTGCTACTAACTGCACGACGCCACCCAAGAATGCGATGCAACTACGAAACTGATCAAATGCAGCGTAACGCAATAAGATCTGCGGAATAATACGGCACGTAACAACATAGGCACCAAACCGCTAACCACAGGATAGGGCACTTTATCCCACTTCTGAGATTGTAAGAGAAAGGTTAATAAAATACAGACGTGTTGTTCATTCGGATGGTTAGCAACAACTGCTTTATTCGACGAGTCAGCTGCGGACGGAGAGCCCACGTCGATCGTCTTCTGTTTCTGGCCAGACGCTCTATGGGGAATGCCATACCGCTTGGCGCGCTTTACAAATGTGTAATCCTGTTCTTACAATAATGAGAGACAATGTACGATCGCAGCGTGCCTCCAGTGACCCGAACGTCGCCTCGAGTGCCAGGGAGAAAGATAAAGAGCGCGAACTATAACGTGGTCCCAACAGTGTGCATCAAGAACTTGTCCAGGCTGGTGAGCGCCCAGTTGAGCAGGAGCGATGGGAAAAAATTCTCGGGTAACAGAGTTTCCACAGGAATCGAGGAGCAGATACGTTGCGGGATTAGTTACCTGTACGTTGGCTATCTTGAACACCTCCGTTGTCCAATTCGGTGTATAGCCTTTATCGAAGATGGTTTTAAATTTGCTCACTGGCACAAACTGGCCCAACTTGAATCTCGCTGGGGCAGAGATCTTTATGTTGCGGTATACGGTGGCTAGCAGCTTGTCGGCGATCGCAGGGGTAAAGTCGCAAGTGCGTACTCTGATGGTTCTATGTTTTCGTGCATTATACTCTGCAAGTAGACGTGGTAGCGCATTGGTCCATCTATAGGTTCCACTGTAAACGTAAACAGTTTCAACATATTGTTCTTCAAAGTTCGATTGGAACGTTCTACGACGGAGGCCTTCATCATCGAATACGTCGAATAATGATTAATATCATGATTTGTCAAGAGTTTCTGCACATCGGCATTGTAAAATTCTCTTCCTTGATCGGTTTGCAAATCTTTCGGATATCGATCTCTAAATATCTTTGCAAACGCTTTAGTTACCTCAGCGCCACTTTTAGTCTTGAGCGGCAACGCCCATGCATACTTGCTCAGCATCGATGACGATGAGTATGTAGTGGTGACCCTGATTGAATCGCGAGTATGGACGCACTTCTACAATGTCAGCTTGCCACAGATCATCGTATCCGTGCACTATGACGCGTGTCCGCGGTAAATGTCTTCGAACTGGAGCATGCAATTCCTCAACAAGTTGTCGCTTCTTGTGACCATAGTTTTCTTTACTCTTGGATTTCGATAATGGCTGCATGTTTGATCGCAGAGGTGTCTGTGACACGAATGATGTGATAATTATCGTGTACATGCATTATGTGCGGGGGCACACGATGGGGGCATCGGCCCGAGGAAATTCTGGACAAGTTCAACCGTCTGATTCTCCTTCGCAGCGCTGCTGCGGGATAGAATTCAATGCCTGTTATATCTTTTCAACGCTATTTTGCAACGTCAGCATATCTCTCTGAAACACGACCAGCTTCCTCTCTAATTCTTCCTGCTGCCCTCTTAAAAGTTTAAAGCCCTTTTCCATGTATAGTTTATTGACGGTATCGCTGTCGGCCGTGGATTGCGCTGCGCGTCGTATCTTCTGTGATTTTGCAGCAAAGCCGGCATTGGTCACAAAAAGAGCCTTATTTCGCATATAATTTCGAAGCAAACCGCTCCATTTGTAATAGTCTACTCTAGCTGCCCCACTCTTCTCAAGCGACACTCCAAATTTGTTGATCGGCATCTCAATGCATACAGTGCACATCATCGGCGTGCGGTTTAGTTTATATAATGAGGCCTGCCTCGCGGAGTTCCTCGATAATCGATAGACTTGCGGAACCATGATAGTTGTTACCCGCCTGACGCGACTCTTCAAACAAACGCAATCGATCCACCAGTTCGTTGGGATCGTCCCAGTACACGTAATCGATCTTGTTATCGTTCACCACCATGACTCGCGGCACCGTTAGACCTTACCCTGTTTTATTGGTTGATGTACGGGGCAGTAGCGGTGCAATTACGTGTTTGTACATGTATCCCTTGTTGCCCAATATGGGATTTTAAGCACCATCTCCGCGTCTGTGGGCGTTCGTCGCCAGCAGTATACTTTTGTATTTTTGTTTATCGGCCTCGGTGTATACAACATCGTCGAGAATTCTCTTGAAAATCAGTTCGTAAAGGCCGGGTGTTCCTCTATATATTACACCATCTATGATTATATTATCAACCTTGTCCATGTCGAAAGCCTTATCCCCAAGCATCATTCTACTATTGCCAAAGTATGTACCATACACAGTGTCTGTGACAGTTTCCTTATCCCTACTTATGACAGCGTCCATATATTTTTACCCCAGGGGGCCCAAATGGCTGCGAAACGTTTCTTGTCCCTCGGTTGTTTGTAGTTGCTGTCTAATAGATGTTACAAACGACTCATCGGGAATAGTTTCGAAAACGTCATCATCATCATCATTGGTTGTGAGCAATTATACACTGGGAAATGTATTTATTGGTGTGGAAAGAACCAGGGAATCGTTTGATGTGACATTCTGTCGTTCCCGCTTCAATTGAACTGGCGTAGAGATTACGAGTGAATATTCCGATGACGTGTGTGGTTTCCTCTTTATCTTACGCGATGTGTGTCCATTTCGGATGGATTTTTGTTTTAGGCGTTAATGTTTCATTCCCTTCAACGTCTGTACCCATCAGCGGTAATATGTCAGCTTCTGCCGCTGCGGTATTTTCCACAATATATTTTAAGCGTTCGACAATAGTTTTAAAGTATGTCTCCAACGCGATATCTTCCTCCATCTTGCCAGTCTTCAAAGCCTGAAGTTTCTTGCAAATGGATTCAGTGGTTTTTGTCATTTCTTTCGCTACTCTCTCGCGATCCATAATCTTCTGACTATTGATCATCGTTGCTTTTCCACCGATGTGTTGACAATGATTGACCATCTCACGGTCTTTTACCACGAAACCATACTCTCGTTGCCACTAATTATGACACAAAGCGCAGAAATCCTCGTAAGTTATGTCAGTGTTTACATGATCGTTATACACATGTTTCAAGTTGGTGCCATCCTGCTTAAACAGAATCCGCAGATTCGCATTGTCACATATAAGATGTTTGGGGACCTTTGCATATGTCTGACAGATATACAGGGACATCCGTTAAAACTGCAACCTACGCGCGCGCGAACAGACGAGAATGGCAACACCGCCTCACGGACGCATTTCACTACAACCATTTACCGGCCCGGCGTTCGAAGGGTTGCCAGCGACCGCTGGACAGCAGTGATGCCCGAGCTTCGAAAATTTTGGGATCGTCTCTTTGAAATCAACGTTCCAAAGAACTGTGCAGAATTTCCCGGCCCCGGTAAGCGAGCCGCGCTCTCCGCTTTTATGATCGGTTTACCACTCGCACCCCAAGATTACTGTAATGAGGTTTGAAAACAATATTGACTGGTCTCGTACCCGTCTTAATTTCATAAATTTTAGCTACGACAGGGTTGACCGCGACGCTATACCCCTGTACGGTGAGATTTTTCGCCACTTGCGTGTAAAAGCCACAATAATGGTGCAACGTTCCAAAAAATGACATTAACGGAAGCCGGTATAGGCGCGGCGATGAATATGTAGCTAAAAGGTTAAAACATTCAGACACTAAAATTGTAGAAAAAATTCAAACACCGCTAAAATCAAAGATACGTCCCATTAGTTACCCGTTACGTCCGATCTATGCATGCACTGCATTAAAGATAAAATTATAAAAATGATAACCAGAACAATAGATTCTGAGGTTTGCAGAACTAATACATAATTGAATAAAAATTTAATTTCTCAATTTATGAAAGTAATCATACAGAAACAACTAGCCTATAGTTTATCAACGCCGTGAATTTTAAAAAGAGCATTAAATACAGTATCAAATAAACAGTTTGCAAAAGCTTTTCACAACAATTATGGTTAAAAAATTGGTAAACAAAAATTAAGTGAACGTAAAATATTTTAAATTATCCATCATTAAGAGGGAATAATTTTTCCTCATTTTTCGGAGCAAATTGCATTCTGATATCTTTTGTAGTTCAAAAGTTATATGAATAAGGCCCCAAATTCTTCAAAGCGGACCGGGAAATTTCAAGTAGCTCTTTGCGACGTTAATTTGAAAGAGACCATCCTAACAGTTTCGAAGCTCGGGCATCACCGCTGTTCACCGCTCGCTGGCAACCCTCCGAACGCCGGGCCAGTGAATGGTTGTAGTGGAATGCATCCGTGAGACGGTGTTGCCATTTTCGTCTGTTCGTGCGCGCATAGGTTGCAGTTTTAACGGATGACCCTGTAGAAGCAGTCAAAGTTCCAGTGGCGCCCCATTGCAAAGTATTCCCTTATCGTATCTTGCTTGTCGCATGCCACGTCATCAAAGATAAAAATGGAATTTGGAAGCGATTCGCTCGGTGGGATGACATCACTGTTATTCGAAAACATAAAGTAGCCAATTTCATGTACCAGAGTCAATAAATTCTCCAAATACTGATATTTCAGCTGTTGCAACGACTTGGCATACACGTACACGTTCTCGGAGCCAACACCGTGAAGACTTTCCAACAAGCTCACCATCACGTTGGTCTTTCCACAATTTGATGGGCCACAAATGAGGCAGCGCAGTGTTTGGTAGCATGCTACAATGTTTGCGCCTTGTTTTCGAAGACATCATTTGCGATTTACCGTCAAAATTTGTCACACGTATAGATACATATTGCTGCACGTTTCGCATCCTCGCTGCGAACCACGAAAATGATTTTGACGCGTCCTAGTTATAGGCCCGCGCCGAAGCAAAACAGCTCAGTATTCAAAATGCTTCTGGTCCTGTCGGATAATTGCGATATTCGAGACTTAAGAGGACTAGGCAGTCATTCTTCGTGTAAAAGAGACTCTGTCCTTTATTTATTTGTAATAAAATGAAAGCACATCCAGATGTATCCTTTTACCCAATGTTTATTAATACCATACGGATTGAAAAATAAATGGTAAGAAATATATATGTGCTTTAAAAATGGCGCTGCAGACGGGTAAACATTTTAACTTTTTCCGTCGTTTTGCCTTAATATCGGTCTTAAAATGTAACGCAATCCGATTTCAAAGGTGTGATTCTTGTTTTTTGGATTCATAGTTTCCGGCCAAACCTATAAAAACAAAAATTAAATCAAAATTATGCGATTGGTGGCTGAAAAACGGCGATTTTTCTGAGAAAAATTCGTTCTTGTTTGTGCGCTACTAAAATCCGGTGACTTTTTAATTTTTTGATGAAAATCTCGAATTTTTACGGACCATATCAGAGGTTTGGCCGTAAATGACACATGTTTAACACATCCTGTAATTTTTTTCATGTCGATCTGAACCTCCATTCGTTCACAATCTGGAAAAAAGCAAGAGAAAAAAAGATTTCGAGGAAAACGCGTTTAAAGGTTTTTTACGTCTTAAAATACTTTTACATTTATATACCTCGCTTAATGAGCTCCAGCAGAATAGTATGAGATTTGTAATGCTTCCTCCGCATCAGTCTGTCGCTGCTGATTGATTCTTCTTTGTAGCCGATCTGTTTTGGGCCTATTTTGTAAGCTGATATCAGCGTCGTGCAAGCGCTTCTGGTCCACTACGGCGCATACGGCCTCAGCGCGCGCTCCAACTTTCACTCTTATCTCCTCCAATAAAAAAAGCAGTGCTTTACAACCGTCATTAAATGTAGCAGCTGATAGGTAAGTAGCTATTTCTACTATTTCTTGGCCGCTAAAGGTCCTTTTTGAAACTATTTTCCACACCATATTATTGAAGCTTTCGTTCGCGTTCTGTGTAAATCCACCGATACACCTAGTCAGAAGTTCTTCATTTGACAAGTCGTTATAAATTGGTAAGATGGCTTCTTCTACGTCAAGGGGGAAAGCAGGCTTGTGTTTATACGTTCCTAAATTATTTTCGACATTTGCCTTTTTCCATGAGCACCAACTGTCTGCTCCTTCCGGGCAAAGGTGATGCTGTAAATTGTCGTCCGTTTAACATTTGTGATAGAAGGTTGCCATAATTGCGTCCTTCATCTTTTGCACATCATCGCAGTCATTTCGTATAGCCATACCGTAATATTTGATTAATTCTCCAATAAGCTTGTCACTTAATTTACCTCTTCCACTAATACCTTTATGCTCCTTTTTAGTATTGCGCAGCCGTGTGCCCATCCGTTTCTGGACTTGGCCTACGCACTCTTTTTTTTAAAATCTGAAACTCTTCTACGTACGGGTGCTTGTCTAAAATAGATTTAAAAGTCTTTGAATCTCCATCCCCGACGTAATATTTATATTTCACACCATATAACTCGTCAGATTGTTGAAACATTTCGATTATCGTGTCCACCCCATCTTACCTGCGGACCCTTCATGATTAATTCGGCATTCTTCTTCGTGTCCATTTAACCATTCCACGTATGCATCGGTATCGGAACGTTTCTCCCATAATTTACAAGCTGCACAGTAAGACGATTTAATGATGACATCAACAACTTTTCCAGTATAATGCCCAATTAGAGGTGCGATACCATGCAGAAATTGAAACTCGCGTTTTCTCCAGCACCCGTCGCCCGAAACTATTAGGCTTTCTGTATTTTCATAATGCGAAGTTTCTTCAGTCATTGCTGAATTTAATGATAATTGGCAGACAAATTTTGCAACGTTACGCATACTTTTTATAAACACGTCATAGCTGCGACGAACCAAAAGCACCGGAAGGTCCATAAGCCCGTAGAATAATTCGATACCACTGTAACCAATACCTATATACCTCATTACTGCCATTTTTCTTGAATTAACTTCAAACACAATATTCTTTTGTGTGACTGATGTTGGACAAGAATAAACAAATCTATCCGCACATGTTGGGCACGTAATTATAATTTTAAAACCAAGGCTGCGATGGTAGTCTTTCTCAAACTTTACATTTTCACCACATTCTTTGCATACTACAAATGTAGCAATTGTACTAAGCACGGTTACAAAATTAATGATCTCATAACCAATTTTAGGATCAGTAGTAGTATAAAAGAATTTAATTTGTTGTGTGCAGTCAAAGATTCATTGCAATCTGAGACAACAAATTGATTTCCATAAAACCGTCGTGTCTTCACTTTTCTTCCCCGGTTTTTTCATCATTTCTAGGTTTTTTTCCATGTTGTACACACTTATTAATTAAAAATATAAACACTCTAACAATAATATAAACAGAAATGTAAGGAAACTACAAATAATATTTCGCTCAATATTCACGTCGGTCCTAACAGTCGAAACGTTCGATCGAAACTGGCAGACGACTGGGCTCCTGAAGGTACTAAAACAAAGCAGGTATGTGAAACCTGCTTTTCCAAAAATGTAAGGCATAAAAGATACGACGGCAATTAATCCACTTTATAATACTCAAAGGAGGCACTTTCAATGTCCGCCGCGGCGGCGCGGCCCGGCTATCTGCGGCCGGCTGAAATCGCGTCCGTGCGTCGCTTGACATTTTTAGCCGCCAAATCAACAATTTTGCGAATTTTAATATAAACCAAACGTATTTTATTCAGAAAGGATAGCACTTCCCAAAAATGCAATAAAAAAGAATTCGATTTTTCGACTACCTAGTCCCCTTAACCTCTGAGCAGCTGAAATATACACCAAAGATTATTCTACTGCGCGAGTTTGACAGATATATTGACCAGTTGTGGGACAGACTCCCCGAGCATATAAAAGCTGATTCTGAGGTTCAGCAGTATCGTCGGTGCTTGAAGAATTATAATCTCCCTTGGCAGCGAACACATATCGACGGTCCAGCACCATTGATTAAAAACTGTGGCGAATGTAGCCGACGAGAGTTAAGAAAGGTCGTGGTTTGTTAAATCGGGCGATAAACGCGTTACCTATTGAATTACATCTACAGGGATACCAGTTTTGTGGCCCAGGAACTAATCTGGCAAAACGATTGGCTAGAGGTGATCAAGGCATCAATCCGTTGGACGCAGCGTGTCGCGAACACGATATTGCGTATTCGCGTTGCAACGACCTCAGCGAAAGACACGCGGCAGATAATGTACTCGCTGACAAAGCGCGAAAACGTATCGTTGCGCGAGACTCGACTTTGGGTGAAAGAGGTGCTGCTACAGCTGTTTGGGCAGTTATGAAGGGCAAGACGAAAATCGGAATGGGGATGAAAACAAAACCCCGCAAAAGCACTGTAAGGAGAGCACCGCAAAAGCGGGTGGTTCCTGTGGCAAAACGGTGTGGCATATTACCACTTCTCCCGCTGCTAGATGTTCTCGGAACATTAGCTGACGGAGCGGAGGGGATCGCCAAGGCGGTAAACGATAAGAAGGCGGCGCAACATCAACTGCAGGAAATGCAACGTCATAATCGCTGCATGGAAGGTCGTGGACTTTATCTCACACCATACAAGCGCGGACAGGTAATATCAAAACGAAAAAAAAGCCGAAAAGGAAATAAAAATGCCTGTGCGTGTAACTACCGATGCGGAATTGGAGGAGTTGGCAAAACGTATGCGTACTCCATTCTCTAGAGGTGTTTCGATGCGCAACGCGCTACCAGCCGGAGGAGTACGTCGAAAGGAAAGCGGTGTCGTAAATTTGGACAATGTCCAGGGACCGGGGACTCATTGGCTGGCGTATGCGAAGAGAGGGGGTCGAGCTGTATATTTCAACAGATTTGGCAATCTTTGAACGCCTAAAGAATTGATACATTATCTGGACAAAGATGTCGTGAAAATCGAATACAATCGACCGTCGTATCAAGACTACAATCAGAACAATTGTAGACAACTATGTCTACGCTTTCTACAAAGGATCGGCACCAAATTTAAGGATTGACCTCCCACCAGTCTGATTCAGTGCTATTCAAGCAGTTTCTCGAAATATGTCTTTAACATTCACTCTAACCGGCAAGAGTAGCACCCTCGCGGTGAGCTACTTTCCGCCCACAGATTTGAGTGACGATGATTACGAGCTTGGTCTAACAACCTTTAAAACTTATCATACAATACCGAACATCGACTCGAGCAACCATAAATTCTACTTCGTCATGAACTCTGACACCAACAACAACGTCGACACCACTCGTGAATACGTTACGATTCTCCACGGCTTCTACGAACTAGACGTCATTGCCAAGTATTTGAAGCAGCAATTACTCAAGCGGTACCCTCAAAATCTCGGTGGCACCGACGACGGTGACAACGATGTGTATCCTATAGTGTTGCGCCCCAAGAACAACACCCATGAAAAGCGAGCTGTACTGCTCGTTCGCCGTAGACTTTACAAAGTCCAATAACATTGGATCGCTACTGGAATTCTCGACGAATCGGGTATTAGAACCATAACGGTGGCACGAATCGGACGATCCAATTAATATCATGAACATAAACATTATTCGCGTAGAATGTAGCGTGACCGCTGGCGCATACAATAATGGGAGACGTGTACATACGATACATGAATTTTCTCCGAGTGTCCCACCAGGATATAAGATATCGCAAACGCCCGCGCAGATCATTTACCTTCCAATCATCGCACGGGTCATTACGAATCTAACGACACGCGTTGTGAATCAAAACGTACGATTACTTGATTTTCGAGATGAAGAGATTACCATCAGATTACATGTACGGCGACGACGACAACGATAATACGTGTGGTGTGAACGAAAGAGCAGCTTGTGTTGAACGACTCAAGAAACCCGTTTCTTCCAAACGAAATTGTTTGCAACAACAACACCAACAACAACAACAATTGCTACAGCCCTGATTACGCTAAAAAGAAGAGGCTCAGTGCTGCAAACATTGCATTTTTTAAATCACTGGGATTCACTGTACGCATTTAAGTTGAAAATGGCTGACATTCTAAGCATTGGAGGGGAACCGACGTTTGATGATCGCATGTCAAGCTCTAGACTCACACATACAACCCATGTGTCAACACGACGTTTGGATAGAGCGATGAGATAAGAATAGCTACGCTGATGCGGGATTTATACACATTGCCGTAGAAAAGTTTCCTCTACGTGGAGGGGAAATTGACGATAAATAAACCAAATGATGCATTAACGGTGACGTTGGGAAATAATTGCCTGGCGTTCTTATTTGATGAGATTCGATATGAGCTGGATGGTGAGGAGATTGACCGCAACAGAAACGTTGGAATGCGGTTAAAAACTATGTATCGCTGACATCTGGCGAAGACAAAAATATGGAGAATGCGGATGGGGCTTGAAATGACGCGATGGGCTAATAGTGAAAAATCATTTCAATATTTGCTGGGATTTTGCGAGGACTACAAACGCATAATTATTAATGCGCGTCACGAATTGATTTTAATACGATCGTGCAACGATAACAATTCTCTAATAGGATCGCGAATGTTGGAACCAGAAATTGAATTACTTAAAGTGAAATGGCGGATGCCTCATGTGACGCTGAACGGTGTTAATAAGCTATCGTTGCTACATGCTTCGGAAAGTGGACAAAGCCTGAGCATTTGATTTCATTCGTGGGAACTATACGAGTATCCTCTCCTACAGAGCACAACCAAGCATTCGTGGGCCGTGAAGGTAGCTGCGCAGCTGGGGAAGCCGCGATACATTATCCTTGTTCTACAGACTGATCGAAAGAGTGTGATGACCAAAGATATTACTGAGTTCGACGACTGCAACTTGACCAATGTGAAACTTTTTCTCAACTCGGAATTTTACCCGTACGATGACATGAACTTGAACTTTGACAAAAATAGGCACGCCATCTTATTTAATATGTATACGCATTTCTGTAAATCGTATTACGGACATAGTTGCAACGAGACATTATTCACCGTGGCCCAATTTTTGCAATTTGGCCGCCTTGTGGTGATTGATTGCTCACGACAAAATGAGTCGACCAAGAATAGCACCATGGACGAGCGCATAGAATTCGAATGTAAGGAGAATGTGTCTGCAAATACCACAGCCTACTGTCTGATTCTGCACGATCGGGTGGTTAAATACAATCCGCTGACAGACGTGGTGCGCAAAATCAATTAAATTGCCACGTTACTTGCCCGCCCTCTCCTGTGCCAAATTTGTATAAAATTTCATCTTGAAAATCAAGATGTTTTATGAGAAAGGGTTAATTCCCCTATCTGCATTGGGAGCGAGCGGACCTCTAAATTGTGCCCATAATGGACATACCAACATTTGTTGACCTTCAAGGGTTCATTGTTGATGGAAGATTTGTCGCCAAGGAAGTGGCTATCGTACGAAAGGGAACAGGGAACGCACCCTTCGTTCTTGCGTTCTTCGTGTCGTGGAAAAGATGGCATCATCTCGCGCGACTTTCTCAGGGGACTTAAATTACACGCGTAATCGCGCGATACACTGCGACGCTTTAAAAATTGTTAGCTTTAGAATGCCTGCTGTATATTGGTTCGGAAAGAAGAATGTCTTGTTGTGCTAAGGCGCCTAGGGACGAGATTCTGGTATCGAATCTCGGGGATGCTCCGGGGCGTCCTTCACAGTCGTCGTCCAACTGGCTCCGTAGATTCGGGTGAATATACCGGGACGAAAGGGTTCGGCTTGAAACCGAAGGTAGGGAATCGTTGCGGGTTAAAGAGTTGGAACTCACCGTAAGGTTAAACAAGTTTATTCCGTCCCGATCTGGGTGACAGGAGAAACGCGTACTGTATTGTATCGTTGGTGTTCTGATTACAAAAGAGCCCACTCGTGGCTTGTACATCGTTCTTATACTCTAATCGGGGTGAAGCGGGGACCATCGGGGTCTCCGTCTTTGGCCCGCTTTGGGTGTTTCGCCGTATGCTGACGGTTCTCGATGCGCTTCCGAGTGTTCTTACGCGGCTGTGCCGGGTTTCAGCCGTTTTGTTGCGGTAATCGGAATGTACGCGGTGTCGTTGTCCTTAGGCGTTGGTTGGCTCGCAACAGTCTGTTGGTATGGAAAAAAATTTCTGCTGGCGCCGCATAATTCTTTCTATGATTGGCGCCTTCTTCACGTGATTGAAAAACATTTTGAAATACAGTTAGCTTTAGAATGCTTGCTGCATATTGGTTTGAAAAAAATATGTCTGTTTGCTATGTATTGGTTCGCTAAATCGGTGCGGTGGAGAGGGAAAAAATTTCTGCTGCATATTAGTTTGGAAAAATATTCCGGCGGTCGTCTCCTCCCTCTGGAAAAATTTCCGGGCGTCGGATCGAGTCTGAAAAGGATTGTCAGGGGTGGCCAAGGTCCACCAAATATCCCCTAAATTACACACAATATAAAAGTTTTTTCAATAGAGCAGCGGGAGTTTCAAATCCAGGTATCCTTGCTTCAGAGTACACTGATGACACTGCATCGCTCATCACCATGATAAGAGAACTACATCCTAAACTATCAGACCGGTATGCGAAGTACAGAGGTACGAGATTAGCGAACCTACTAGAAAAAACTCTAAATAACCTTTTTACTTCCTGCTCTGAAGAAGACTCCCAATCACTGTACGAAGACACATCACCTCAATAACGTGTATTTCTAGACCCAAAAATGGCTCTCAAAATTATACAATGGAATCTAAATGGGTTTTTCCCCCGTCGTGAAAGTTTGCAACTACTTAGCAAAGAAATTAATCCCTCCATAATGTGTCTGCAGGAAACAAATTTTAAGGATTCCTTCTGCGCTGGAGTCAGAGGCTACGATTCAGTCTTCAAAAACCGACCAAATACAAATTTCGCTAGTGGAGGAGTTGTAATCTACCTCAACAATTCTCTTCACCACAAGGCAATACCACTTATAACCAATTTAGAAGCTGTCGCGGTGTCAATACTAACTCCCAACGAACTATGCGTCTGTAATGTCTACATCCCTAATCGCTATGTTTTCAGTCTCTCTGAACTCAAGAACCTTATTCTTCAACTTCCAAAACCATATATCATACTAGGAGATTTCAACAGCCATAACCATCTGTGGGGCTCAAATCACACTGATCTAAGAGGAAAGATAATTGAAAAGCTTTTAGATGAACCTGAAGTCGTTCTCCTTAACAACAATCAGCCTACTCATTTCAACATCTCCAATGCCTCCTTCAACTCGATTGACCTCTCCTTATGCAGTGCTGATATAGCTCACCGGCTGGACTGGGAGGCTCTGGAAGATCTCTACGATAGTGATCACTTCCCTATTAAACTGGAACTCCAAAACCCTCACCCTACTTTATACATCTACACTCCGAGATGGAAACTTAAAAAAGCTGATTGGGAGCTATATCAGTCTACAATAAATACAAAAATTGACCAACTGAAGACTCCATCAGTCGATAATACAAACGACATTGACTGCACTATCACAGAACTAGTGGACATCATTGCTGAGGCGGCTGACCTTACTATACCGAAAACGTCCTGCAAATCATTTAAAAAACAAGTTCCTTGGTGGAACCCCGAAGTCGAAGAAGCTATTAAGCAGAAAAAAACATGCTTCCAACGTTTACAAAAAAAAGAACACTACGGAAAATAGGATTGAATTCAAAAAACTGCGAGCCATTGCAAGGAAAAAGACTAAGCAGAGCAGTAGGAACTCGTGGATGACCTATACTTCATCGCTAAAATACAATACACCAAGTTGCAATGTATGGAAAAAGATTAATGCAATTGCCGGAAGTTCGACTACTACGAGCATTACAGCATTACAAAGAGCTGATGGGTCCATTTCTTCTGATTCTACTGAAATTGCCGACGTACTGGCCGACAACTATGCATCAAATTCCAGTAACGAAAATTACGACGAAAAGTTTCTTACCTATAAACGTGACATTGAAAACCTCTTTAGCCCGAGATTCGAAGAAAACAATAACTCAACTATAAACACTCATTTTCTATTATCTGAACTTGTGCCAGCACTTAAGCAATCCAAGAACACTAGCCCAGGACCTGATAAAAAACCCAATATCCTCCTCAAAAACCTCCCTGTGAAAAGCTTAGCATACCTGCTTAAGGTGTTCAACTACATATGGACTCACAAAGTCTTCCCAAAAGGTTGGAGAGAAGCTCTTATTGTGCCAATTCAAAAACCAGGGAAAGACAAATTGAAAGCTAGTAGCTACCGACCCATCGCCCTAACATGTAATATGTGTAAGACCATGGAAAGAATAGTCAACAATAGACTTAGATGGTTTTTGGAGAGCAAAGGATTTTTTGATATCCACCAGAGTGCTTTCAGAAGGCACCGATCTACTCTTGACTCTTTGGTTGATCTCGAAACATGTATACATGACGCATTCATCAACGACCAACACCTACTGGCAGTCTCACTGGACATTGAGAAATGTTACGAAATGGTGTGGAGAAATAGAATCCTCCACATCTTACTCGAAAATGGGATCGACGGATCCATGCTAATTTTTATTAAAAATTTCCTCTTAGAAAGATTCATCCAGGTCCGAGTTAATGGATACCTATCTAAAAGGGTCAAACTTGAGAATGGAGTGCCTCAAGGGTCTGTTTTGAGTGTCACACTCTTTTTAATATCCTTTAATGATATTACAAGATGTATTCCCAGGCCTCTAAAAAAGAGTGTCTTCGCTGATGATGTTACAATTTACTGCAGTGGGAAAAACATCCTCGTCACACAAGAAATAATTCAGGACTGTCTCAATAAACTCCAAGAGTGGGCAGGGAAAACCGGTTTTAAATTTTCCAAAACAAAAACCAAGTGCACAGTTTTCTCAAAAAAGAAATCCTACAACCAGGACCCCATCCTCTACCTAAACAATCATCAACTGGAAGTAGTGGGCACAATCAAAATTCTAGGTCTCCTCTTTGACCAAAAACTCACTTGGATCCCCCACCTCAAGTACTTGAAATCAGACTGTGCCAAAAAACTTAATATCATCAAAACTCTTGCTAAAAGGAACTGGGGATCCGACCAAAAACTATTGATAAATACCTACAAAGCCATTGTCAGGTCCAAACTGGACTATGGATCTGTGATATATAACTCGGCCAAATCAAACGCCCTAAACGCCCATACATAACGCTGGACTGAGAATCGCTATGGGCGCCTTCATCTCTAGCCCAATTAGCAGCATCCTCGCTGAAGCTGGAGAATCGCCACTTGACCACAGGAGAAAACAATTAAGCCTGACCTACGCTACTTCGATAGCCTCAACGCCTCAAAACCCTGTATACGGAAATCTCTTCCGTGGAAATTATCAGGAGGAATACAAAAAACGTCCCAATGCTCCCTCGCCCCTATATATTAGACTGAACACATACCTGCAAGAGATAAACTGGAAACTCCCCAGGATCGCTTGTAAAAGACTCCACATCTCCCCATATTGGGAGTTTCCAATACCGACCATCAACACTGATCTTCGCGAACTTCCGAAAAATCTAACTGATCCTAACAACTTTAAAACAGCCTTAAATAGCATCCTCAACTCCTTTCCAAACCACAAACAAATATATACTGATGGATCGAAATCTAAAACCGGATGTGGATGTTCGGTGGTTACACCAGAAGGAAACTTGCAGTTTAGGTTACCGGAGTTTTACAGTATATCCAGATGCGAAACGTATGCTATTTTACAGGCTGTGAAATTTATAGGAAAAAGTGATGACTCCATGTTTGCCATTCTCACTGACTCTGTCTGCTATCGAGGGAATTAAAGACTCCAGTAAAGATGACCACATTATCCAAGAGCTCCAAGAGACCATCTTTAGTCTAAAAAATCAGGGCAAACAGATTATTTTAATTTGGATACCCTCTCACGTGGGTATTGAAGGAAATGAAAAAGCTGATTCCCTAGCCAAGTCAGCATGCTCACTACCAGTGCCTGAAGTATCTATCCCTGTGCATTACAACGACCTTAAAGTCCCGATTCGTATCGCAGTTAAGGCCCTATGGGATGACAAATGGAAAACGGGCAAAACCACCAAACTGCACCTGATCAGGAAGGATATTTTGGAAAGAAATGGAATCTCCCTAGAAAATCGGAAAGACCAAGTGACACTCACTCGATTGCGAATTGGCCATACTCACTTGACCCACTCCCAGCTCATTACTAAGAATGAACCAACAGAATGTGATGTCTGCAAAGTACCTGTCTCCATCCAGCACATACTGACGGAATGCGCCAAGTATACAATAAATCGAAACCAACATAAAATTGGCACCGACCTGACACAGATGCTTACCGATCCGGATTTTTTCAATAATGTGCTCACCTTCCTTGAAGACATCGGAATAAGACAATTGATTTAGCGCCAGTGTTTACCAGTATCTGGCATGAGATGTCTGAGCCCCAGGAACTTTTCCTGGTTTCACAAATTCACACGATGACTAATTAAACTTATGCACCCATTGTAGTCGCTAATGGCCATAGCAGTAGATGCGACTTAAAACGCTTAATTAATAAAAAAAAAAAATTAAATTCTTGTTCACAAAAATGTGATTGCATTTATTTTGTTTCTTGCGCTGTTTTTTCAGAAAACAGACCAGTGCGTCGCACAGTGGGCCACGTAACATGGCATGCGCGGAAAAAATCTTCGGTGTTTCTCAATATTTTTGAATACTTTTTTTTATATTATTCGTTAATAACCAACGGTTATATGGGTAGGAACATTAATAAAATTGAAGCAATTTTAACAAATGAAATAGTAATAAATCCCGTAAGCATTCGATATACAAAGACAATATATGATAATTATGTACCAGTAAGTATGTAATATTACACAAACAATGAATTAATTAGCTTCGAACATTATAAAACATAATAGAGAAAGAAAATAACGCAATTGAATTATAACATGTTACATTAAACGACTGAAATTACATAATAAAGTAATGTTAATAATGTCCTGTATTGCACTATAATAAATGGAAAAATTGCTCCATACAAACTAAATCTACCAAAAAGTAATATAAAATGGAAAGTATGCAAATATAGCGAGAAATGCCGATGTGATGAGTTTCTGCGAAATCACATGCATAGTGCTCTTCTGTGATTATGTATGAATAACAGCCAATGTCGCAAATAAACGCAGCCAATTTTTGGAGGGCTGTTAGTAGATGGTATCTGCTTTCAATTAATACTATCTAGATCCTGGAGGAAAGTGGAGCTTTTTTATAAACCTAAAAGAGTTAATGAAAACTTGAAATACTAAGGTCGGGGTCAGATATATTGGCCGGTGAATTCGTTTTCGCAAACAGCGATCGAGAAGAAAGCAGCCACCACCATCTGACGATCGAGGACTTGTCAGTTGGAGTTGCTACGCCCTCGCAGGGTATGGTGGGGTAACGGGAACGCTCTTCGGCTCCGTCTGAATCAAGCCGTTTGGCTGTTATTTATTCTTAACGTAATAGTTGTGTTCGTTACGAAGCTATGCGTAGACCAATACGAGATGAATCTATCGAGAAAGAATCAATGTTCTGACCAATAAAACTCCTGAATTTTTTCGGAGCTAACGCACACCTATTCTTATGTATGTATTTCTACGTTAAGAACTTGGTTTGGCCTACGCGTCAGGAGCTTGGCGCTATCACCACCACTTTTGGCCCACTCTTGTTTTGCAAAGGCGAGAGCGAAATGGAACGAGAGCGAGTCAGAAAACGTTGAGAAAAGGAGCACCGAGGCAGGCAAGCGGTATGGTAGGAGAATACCCCTCACGAAACTCACTGGCCAATATATCTGGCCCCGAACTTAGGTAGCTTCATTTGAAGTTATATAGTGGGATTACGGTGAAGAGTTTTCGCAAAGTATTTATGTCAAAAATAAGCTGGTACTATACACATTCGAAATACATGAGGTACAAAAATAAAAATATATAAAGGAATTAAAAAAAAATCGACAATCTGCTACGAATATTGGGTGCATTCAGCAGACTCAACTGTTGAGTGATCTCACTAGATTTTACTGTGAAATTGCACGTTCATTGGTCGTCGCGAGTAAAATTTAGTGAAATTTCAACAGTTGAGTCTGCTGAACGTACCCAATGACACGTTTCTCGTTAGAATACGAAAGGTCAACTTCAGATAAATTTTTCTTTACAATTAACATGAATATGACATATCTGTCATATAGGTTAGGTATGTTGGTCCATTGGCTATCAGGATATAGTGATAAATACACAAAAATACAACTTTCATTTTAAGACTTTTTTCCTCTCCAGTCCCACTGTGCGTCGGAGGTAGCCAACACAAATGTCTTGTAAGGTTATGCGCCGATTGTGTACCTGATTGTGTTGTATGTATACAGGGTGTCCCAAAAATGCTGCGGTTCCTTGAAGGGGGTGATTCGGGGGGTGATTGCAAACAACTTTTTCGTTTGCGAAAATGCTCTCCGAGGTTTCGTTAATGAGATATTAACAAAAAGCACCGACCAATCAGAGCGTGAGTCTGACGGCTGAGTTCCCGCGCTAGCGGAGCTACGCATCGCGCTGCGACTACGAACAAGCAACTCGGCATGTATCGAAGAAATTTGCGTAAAATGGCAAATGAAGAAGACGTAACAAATAAAATCGAACATGTTGTCATGGATTGTTTGTCATTTAAAGTGAATAATGAATGAAGGATAAATGGATGAAAATCACGTCTAACGTCGAAAGACGAATACACAGTTCTTTTTTAGAAGATTCGAAAATAATAATGTCACCGGGTCACTGAACCGATCCTAGTCATCAATGGACACGTCCAGTGCACAGCTGGTCCCAGGTATACGACACTACCCAAAGTTAAGGGTTGCAATGTCAGGTGCGTCCAAGTTAATGTAACTCATGTACGAAATATGCGTCGCAATAGGACTTTCGAGGTTTTTATTTGGGCTTCTGAAAAGGGGGTACTCAACCCATTGGGTGGATTTTGGATGTTTTGACTGGATAGAGATGAGAATGGCTTTGATTTGGCTGGTCGTAGAGAGGGGGTGAGACGTGGTCTCGAATTAAGAGAGTTTTTGGGACGAGGGACTTGTTTAAATTTAAATAGGAGGGAAGTGGTCATGCCACGTAAGGCGAAGAGGGGATTTGGAGGTCGTAGTTGACCATCTTGAGATGGGGACAGCTAAGGTACATCGCCAAGGTGATCAGTGATTTGGGGAAAAGGGGTACGATTTGAGTTTGATGGATTTTGATGGAGTTATGGAGCGATTTATGAGGGAGACTTTAGAATAGAACCGCGCGAAAAATAGTGGGACATCACAGTACAACAAATACAAAACGTAAGTAAAAAAAGAATACCTACAACAAGAATAAGTAAAGAGTAACAGCAATAATCAAATTTTTGAGAGAAGGTGGGCCTTGGGGAGGTAATATTGCTGTGAAGAGGGCCACTTCAATACAGTGGCCGTTTAGGAGGGATGCAGATCCGATTGATTAGGTTAGGAACAATCGTACTTCTCTCGCACGGAATACGTCAACGCATGTTTATACACGAGAGATACAGGATCTGTTTGGAATTTATATGGAGGACGACGCGGACGGGACCACGCGCAGTCAGCGGACTACCCCTTTTCTTGCTGTGACTCTCCGCGAGGCGTATTGATGTTGGATAATACTCTTTAATTTCTAGTTCTCCAAAATTAATTAGGCTGATCGGCCAGAGCATTTTGCCAGGGTCGTGGTTTATGACCGTATTGTCCCGCTAGTCGGCGGTAGAGAACGCTTTCCTACAGTTTTGGATAATTTATGACTTAATTGGTTCCGCCTCGTAGCAGATGTGAACTCAAGGTACCGGAACGGAGAAACAGGAATGGTATGCATATTCTACTTTATAACAACTCGAAGAGTTTCTGTTTCTCTTCCCTTCGGACCCTTTCGAACCGATACACGTGGTGTCTGCTTTCTATCTCGAAGCAATGGGTACATTGGCAGTAAAAGGACGGAACGCGGGCTTTTGTGAAAGTGTTCGTTGCACTTCTGCAAAACACGTGTGTTCCGAAAATGTGCTGGCTTCTTTTTACCTAAAGCCTCTTGTCCTGGTGGGAGTTAACTCATAATGGAACGAGAGAAGTTATTTGGGGGTAGAGGAAGTTGCTTGGAAAAAATCCTGTCAGTTAGCTAGCAATCACGTCGCAGAAATGTTCACGGCCCAAGAATATTACAGGATGTTCTGGGTGTACGCCTGGAACAAAGGGAACGCAAGTGCTGCTGCGCGAGAGTTTGCGCTAGAATATCCACAGATCCGAATGCCAAGCGAGGATACATTTCGCCGTTTAGCGTCGAGGTTATTCTCGACGGTGTCCATGATGCCGCGAGGCAGCGAGGTGGGCAGACCGGCTGCGGCGCGAAATCTGGGCACCATCGAGAGAATCATCGACGTCGTTGAAGCCGACCCAACGATCAGTTTGCGCGTCTTGAGCCGCCGCCTAAAGTAAGTCACAGTTCAAGATAACTGCAGCAATTATTAATTAAAAAAAAAAATGTTATCTAATAGTGGATGTTTTTGCATTTCGTTCTAGTGTAAGCCGCACGACGGTACAGCGAATCCTCAGAGATCGCATGTTGCATCCGTACAAATATGTACGGGTGCAACATTTGCACGCCGGGAATGTGCTAAGGGATCCGTCGTTCACCAAATACATATTGTGGACGGATGAAGCACTTTTCAACAGGGAAAGATGCTTCAATTCCCACAATATGCATGTGTGGAGCGACAAAAATCCCTTAGCGCTTCGTCCACGTGCAGCACAAGTCCGTGGGTCGATCAACCTATGGGCCGGCATTTGTGGCGATTTTATCGTTGGGCCGTACATTCTGCCAGACAGGCTGGATGGCCCAGTGTATAAATATTTTTTAGAACATGTTCTGCCGGATCTTATGGACGATATTCCATATGAGATCCGACAGAATATGTACAACCAGCACGACGGAGTTGGGCCACACCTTGAATGTCCGCGTTTATTTAGGTGAAACCTTTCAGGACAGGTGGATCGGCCGCGGCCACGAACTGGAGGCCCACGTTGCGTGGCCCCCACGGTCACCGGATATGAATCCGCTGGATTTTTTCACTTGGGCTACCTGAAGGTAATTTGATTATTGCTGTTACTCTTTACTTATTCTTGTTGTAGGTATTCTTTTCTTACTTACGTTTTGTATTTGTTGTACAACAATCATTTCCGAATGAGGTGTATCGCCAGCCAGTGGATACCCCTGAAGAAGCAGTTGCGCTGATTCACGCAGCGGTGGCGAACATAACGCCGCAAACATTACAGGGCGTCCAAAGGCAATTGATTCTCTGCGCTGAAGCATGCATCGAGAATGGCGGTCGCCACGTGGAGCAATTCTTCAATTGACAACAATCGGCCCCTTTCAGGGCCACCAATTTTTAAAACGTAGGAACAACACATTCCATGAAAAATAAATTAAGTGATCAGTGTTAGTAGCCGTGCAGTGAAGTGAATATTTGTTACATTAACTTGGACGCACCTGACATTGCAACCCTTAACTTTGGGTAGTGTCGTATACCTGGGACCAGCTGTGCACTGGACGTGTCCATTGATGACTAGGATCGGTTCAGTGACCCGGTGACACAGGTTTTCAAGCTGCAGGTGAATTTCCGACAAGGGTGAGTTTTAGTTACTTTATTGGTGATTAATCATTTTTAAATTTAACGCGAGCTGTGGTTTATTTCCGGCGATAATTCTCAAAATTCTCGTACGAAAATATTTATTCGAGCTTTTTAAACAGACTTATTCGTTATCAGCAACAGTGCTGGCCGTTATTGAATTACGGATTTTTATCACAATAACGAACTACTATCACTTTTCGTTAATTTCCTGTTACATTAAATTTTCGTGGCTACGTTATTAACACAAGGAAATTTACGTATTCCTTATCCTCCCACTTCAAATAATTATTATTTTCGAATCTTCTAAAAAAAAAACTGTGTATTCGTCTTTCTACGTTAGACGTGATTTTCATCCATTTATCCTTCATTCATTATTCACTTTAAATGATAAACAATCCATGACAACATGTTCGATTTTATTTGTTACGTCTTTTTCATTAGCCATTTTACGCAATTTTCTTTGATACATGCCGAGTTGCTTGTTCGTAGTCACAGCGCGACGCGTAGCCGCTCTAGCGCGGGAACTCAGCCGTCAGACTCGTGCTCTGATTGGTCGGTGCTTTTTGTTAATATCTCGTTAACGAAACCTCGGAGAGCATTTTCGCAAAGGAAAAATTGTTTGCAATAACCCCGCGAATTACCCCCTTCAAGGAACCGCAGCATTTTTGGGACACCCTGTAGAGAAGAATAGATTTAGAAACAGTGGTATCTCGTGTCCTCTTGGACGTTTCTGTAGAAAATCCATCTTAATTTCTGCTTTAGCGTTAAGGCCAGAAGTACTAAAAATTCTGTTAAAACTATTATAATGTAATATAATTTGAAGATCGCAGTTTATAATTATAACAAATATAAACGAACATTTGTAAATTTTTTTAAACCGTATATAAAAAAGAATATACGTAAAATTAACAATAACTGTCCATGATAACTATAGAACAATAATAAAATATTATTTCTACTATAATATAATGGACATATTATATTCATTCCTTCTAATAATAACGTTATATGTTACTGTTTACGTATAATTTCATATTGGTGCACTCGTATTTTCATGAAACAAGAAGATGTAATAATCGGTCAATATTCATTTCGTGATAATGCTATGATACGTATTTAACAGTAGAATAAAACGGTTTAACAAAATATATCTTTGCTACTTATTTAAGCTAAAATATTTTGGGCCATTTTTATATTAAATTTCTATTACACAACAGTTTATGAAATACATACCTAATATAAATATAAGACCGGTGTAATGTTTATTATGATCCACTGCATCAACCGCTATTTCGTCGATTACCTGTATAATACGAGTATCGGACAATCGTAATCGTATTACCCGGAAACCCGGGTAGCACCTCGCACGCGGAGGGGTCTAAATTGCCACCCATCTTTCTTCACGTGTTTCTGTGATCAATTCGCTCCGCATTCGTAAACATTACATCGACGGAGGAAGTCCCTATTGCAAGCGTGTATAAGTATGTATACTCAAGAGATAAGGGATCCGTTTCGACTTTGAAGGGTGGTCGACGCAAACGGGACGTCGTAAAATCGGTAGTATGTTACAGAAATATATTGAACTATCTATCCAGTAGATTTAATCTATTTCTTTCATTCCCAACCTTCTGTGACCTTGAAGGTCATAGTATGCCATACGACTGAATTTGTCATGACAGTCGCTTTCATATCGGGTAATCAAATAAATAATTCCATTTTAAAAAATGAAGGTCACCTTTGTTTCGCGGGAAATATTGCGAAAATTGACATGCCATACTATATTGGGTATAAAAACCAGTGAATGTTTTCCTGTTTCATTTTTTTTTCAAATACCATCTGCGAGAACCCTGTGCTAGAATAGCAGTGATAGTCGCTTAGCCGCTGCGAGTACCGCACGGCTCATTGCCAGCCAGTCGAGTCGGTGTGTTTCGACGCACCGTTACATTCAATTAATTTTCATGCGGCCAATTTTAAAGTCCGTAAAGAGTACAAATGAGGCTATGTCATGCTATCATAAAATTGCATTTGTTTAGAACAATTGCAAAATAAGTGGTCAGAAACTTGTTTTTTTTTATGTGAAATAATTTTTATTAGGTACTCTTATGTCTCCACTGTAAGCACTCAAAACCTCATTTCTATCAGTTTTTTAGTTTAACAATTATAATTGATTGAAAAAATGTCAACTCAACATCTCAAAGAGCTGTAAAATCCACAGTTTCTAAATTTTTTAAAAATCCTTCGAGATACGTTTATATATCATAAAACGCTACAACATATCCAAGTTTCAACGAAGTCCGAAATGTTACCCTAAAAGTGTCTGATTTCACGTGGAATAATCCCATTAGCATATACGTTCACGCTCGCGTAGGTACACACAGGGTAGACCCCGTTTCACCCGCGCATATCAGAACATTCTTGCGCGCTCAGCCTGCTCGCTCTATAAGCATGCAGGTCTGGACCCGACTTAACGTGCATACTGCATAGGTATGCGGTCATCTGAACGAACCGTCGGAGCGTAGTATTCAAGTGAAGAGATGCAGTAGCGTCGTACAAATCTCTTAAATTACAAACTTTTATGTTTCTTCTAAATCATTTCAAAATATGGTTATAACGAAAATTAATATGGTGTGTTCATATCAGTGAAAAAACTTAATACAAAATTCAAAAAGTTATTTCTACACTCCATTTTATAGTTCTTGTTATTAACTAGATTTGAATATTTTTCCAATTTTTACATTGAATTAACATTGTTCTTGTTCATACCTTTTTAATGATTTGTACAGTGCCCCCTTTTCTACTGCTAAAAACCATGAAATATTTATGCAAAAGAGTATAAACCTTTAAAATTTAATAGGAATCAGCAACAATTTCGGGGATGTTATTTTTCAGTTTGTATTTTATTCTGAAACAATAGTACTTAATTCTAAATAATGAAAATTTATAGAGAAAGGTAACTGTCGACATGCTTGGTAAATATTTTTATTGAAACGAGTACAGATTTAGTACAAATGTTAAAGAAGTTTTATATCTATATAATACATACGCCACATATATCATACATGGTGTCTGAAATTGAACAGGTTTTATTGAAATACATGAAAGAAAAGTGGGAGATGATTAGGTTGAAGTAATAAATTATTTAAGAAGACGGATGTGTATTAGTTTAACAATTTATACTATCCTTTTTAATTAATGTTATTCATTTACATCTTTAGGAAGCTATATTTATATGAATTTCGTCATTGAAAAATGGATAATACTGCCTTATCTTTAATCTTATCTCTTCAGCGGTTCTGATATTGATACGTACCATGATATGTAATATTGTTCCTTAAAAGAATGCAGGATAAGATTTGACTTCAACTTTTCAACAATTATGGTGACACTTTCCGTTTCATTAGTTTCGTAAACTTTCCATTCTGTCTTCGAGTTCACCTACCTCAATTCAAAATTTGAAGTTAAATGTATATAATTTAGAGTGAATTTTAAAATTAATAACAATAATCCTAGTGCTTTAGTTTCCTTAAAAGTGTTATATTAGATAGGTTGTTATATCGTACTTTCTTATAAGGTAGTAGGTATATTTAGGATATTTGATGGCAATGTTAAAACGTTTGAAACTGGCAAACTAATCTGAATAAATTCCTGCATTTTACTTATATCACAAAATATTGTCTTTCCTCTTTTTTTCGTACACCTGTGTAATCTAGTTTCATGATTTATCTATAATGAAACAGAGATGTAAGATTTTTTTTATACTTTAGGAATACACTCAATAAGCAAGATGAATTTACTTTGACAAGATAAAAGTAATCTAATTTTTCATTACCTAAAAAGTGATTAGTAATAATCAAAAGGCCAAATTTCAAGGTGGATAAAATACTGATACATTATGACTAATGTATTGTATTCAACAAAGTATTTTGTAAATTTATTCGTTTTATTCTGGTTTCAATCAAATTTTTCGTAGTATCTGGAAATAGTTGTTTATTTTATTTAAGTTATACGACAGTTATATCTAGATATGATGTTACAGATGTATAATTTCACAATACATTTATTGACAGCAAGAAAATGTATATGATAAAGTTGAACTAAAACAAAGCAATTTTTATGTAACTTTAAAATAAATGAATGTGCAACTCGTGATATGGAATCAAGTGTTCGTAAATTTATACATTTCCTGGTTCAGTAACGTCCAAAAAAAATAGCATTTCACAATTCTATTTCTAGAGGCGATAAGTGGCGTAAATTTTCAGAAAAGTTTGAATGTTTCTTTCTTATTCATGATATTACTGCTAAGGACATTATATTTTATTAATTGGATTTGATTCTCTAATGTGGAAAGTTTCTAACTTGTTGAATACACGTATATAAAACTTTCAACTAGTACAATGAATGTTAGATATCGGAGTACTCAATTCATTTTCATATAGACATTAATAACCAGACACAAAACAGTATATTTGGAAATTATATCTATTAAAAATGTTAATTTTTTGTAACTTATAACGTCGGCTGAAACAACATGAAATTATATTGTAATATTTTCCGAAAAATGGGGAGAGGATATGTGTATGATGTTGTCTATCATTGCGTGACGTTATCATTACTGAGGTGGGGCTTCGATATCGATGAAGATACTTAGAAACAGGTTTTTCTACAGTCACTTCAGGTATATATAAGACCCAACACGCGACTAAAAATTCGTCAGTGTTCTATTACTTCTACAGCACAATTCATTTCTGCACATTCACAGAGTTATTAAGAAACTTTAACGGAATTCTTTCGGTCTAACATGCGTGAAATGTACTAAAAGTGTTAAACGCGCTTAATATCTATCAATCTAAAAAGTAGTATTGCTCGGATTTAGGATAAGCTTTTTAAGTTTTTGTGAAATTAGGCAGTGATGTTTTTGCTCCATTTGATATTAAATTTTGTTACTTAGTAAAACGGGTATTCTGAGAAAATGTTCGCTTGAAAATATTAAGTATTCAGTAGAAATAGTATTCTGTGAAATACACAAATATTTGTAAACTGCTAAAAATGTTATATAGGTATTTCATATCATTAGTATTTATAGTTTTACTTAACGTATTGAATATAATCACGATATATTGGTGAAACAGTTACGGTATTAAAGTAAGTATTTTGCATGCCTCAGTTGTTTTTGGGTTTACTCCCAGGAAAAGAAATTTTGATATTAATTAAAAGGGAGTCGCATTTTTCGCTTCATTTCAGAAACAATTCATGATGAGAATGAGAATAATTTTTTTCACAAGTAAGATATAAGAAATAAACTATTAATAAACTGGAATACTCAACTTTATTTCGTGCTATTGTGCTCAAGGATAACTTAAATCTATTGTTAGCACATGAGGTTATTGGACATTCTCTTTTGAAAAATGTGAAATATTTTACTCTTCCTAATAAAAATTTTACAATTACCGTAAGATCAGGAACTCAAATTAAAGTGATGATTCAGGATTATAAGGAGCACAATTGTCATTGGAGATTGTAAATCTACGTGGATGTGTTTAAAAGACGTTTCTTGATGGCTGACGACAAGAAGTTGGTTTCCATCATACACATTGTACGGACATTGCGCTGTCTGCACGACTTATAGTTGGAAGTGAGGATCTAGGCAGTGAGCAATAGTACTCTGATAACGTGCCAGATCTAACTCTTCCAGCTCAAGGTCCTGCTGATTACCATCTTTCCATAGAGAACGGATTTTTGATCTTCAAAATCGAATAACCTCCACATGGCTAGGGATCACGGTTTAAGTGGAGAAGTGGTCTCTACGCTTTGAATTAAAGTGAGATTCAACTCCTCCAACTTACTCCCGATCTCTGATATTCTTCGCATTTCCTCTCTTCATATCAGGAAAATACCAACCTGCTGTGGATATCTCAGTAACGCGATAAGTCAAGCTTTCGTGGAGTCATTCTATTGGCGCTTCTTAATACCTCGCTGGACTGACGTGATACCAAAGTGATAAAATCTTTCAAAGCAGTTCACGTCTTGAAAGTACTTCACTGTGTATAATTATTTGCGTAATCAACGTTGTTTGAGTCGATAATATTTTACGACATTACTTTCTCCTATGTTGTTCACTTGTTAATATATTAAATATTACGCATGTTGTAATAAATACTGTGTAATACTAATATGCACACTAACACACGCATAAGTACTTTAATATACCTATATTAATACTCTACCTACATACAGATCACTTAGCATTGATTTTTTTTTATTTAATATTGTTAACTGCATTTTGTTATAATCATGGCAAATGTCTGTAGTGTTAATTAAAAAACAAACTCATATTGTTATTTTTTGTATTAATTTTATTATAATTATTAAGTAAATTATTATATATTCATGTTGTTAATGAAGCAACTAATTACAGCCAGATTATTATTCTACAAACTTGACTATACCATTTTACATACTATTTGAGAGTGTATTTTAATTTTTCGTTTATGTAATCCATAGTAAAAATTTATTTATTTTTTTGCGTATCAAAAACTTGTTACATGTAACGTAAAATTGTATGGGAACAAAACTATGTTATAAGATGTTTGTCACAAGAAGTGGGTATCCTCCATTTACGGTGTTACTTTTCGTAATTGCGAATAGTATAACTTATTAAATAGTTGCATCGTATTTGGGAAGAATGAAAGAAAATAAAGTAATTCAACTGAAATTTTCCCTTAACGTGTCTTCATATTTTTACGCGTTTAATATTTTGTTTATATTGCATGTACTCTTACTCCTTCTACTTCTTATCTTTCGTTAATATGTGTCACACATTTATCCCCACACAACTTTTCATTACTTATTGTTAGCCATACTTTAATGAAGTAACCTTCAATGTAAGATTGCAATGTATTATTTTTGTAATACTAAGTACACCTAAAATATGTGTCGCTTTTAAAATCCTTGGAAACAAAATTGCTGTTAATAAAATTTATAAGATTACACAACCGATAAATTTAACCCTCAAAGGTCACACCATTCCCTCTCGCTACAGGCACACATGGGTTAGCGTAACCCAGAGCGTTCTTTTGCCTATACCTCTAGATGCGCTGCATCGTTTTCAACGTATTTGTTTAATCGATTCGTAAGAGAATAAGGAAAAAGATTATATATATATTAGGGTGGACCTTATTTAGCGACTTTCAAATTTTTCTGGATACCCCCTAGAATTGTACCACTGAATGAAAAAAATACTGTGTGCAAAATTTAAAGCCGATCGGACAACGGGAAACCGTGTTGCATCGAATTTGAAAATGTTTTATTTTGTAACCCCTTTTCTCCATTATAGTAAATCGTTAATATACATGTTTATATATTGTCGAATTTGTCTTTTTACGCTCTGTAACAATATAGAATCAAAGTATAAGATTACTTAAAAAAAATCATGACCTTAAAATCTAAAAAATTGACGTTTAGAAAAAACTTTTTCCGTTGTTATTATTTTTACCTTGTCAAACAGTAGGGGAGAATGGGTAATGGCGGTCACTTAAGCAATAAGTGTAATAAAACCACGATATAAGGTGCAATATTTCTTAAAAATGATTTTTTTGTAAACTTAAACTATTAACCTATTCGTAGGATACGTTAATAATTAATATTATATTGATTTATTCAATAAAATTACAAAATACAGAAAGTATGTGTGTTGACCGCCATTGTCCACGCCTGCGGGTAATAGCGGTCACGTTGCGGGCGATTAATTTAAATTTTTTCGCATATGTATCCATCCGCCAAGTCCCATCCACAACATTCAGAATGAGCTGAGAAGCCACACGAGATGCATCGAAACCACATTTCATTATCATGGCCAAACTGATAGCAAATAATACACTTGTACACTGCTTTTTCAAGCGTTTCGGAAGCCCAATTGGCTTTTCCAGTTGTTCTAGGGCATATTTTTGCCATCTACAGAATAAAATTCTTCTAATGAAGAAAATTATTTTTATTCTACACTGGGGAATAGTGGTAATCACATTGCAGGCGCTAACTGTCAAGCGACCATCATTGCCCGCACACGTTTTCATTGATAAAATTGAAGATTACACAAATACATTAAATATATTTATATTAAATTTGATTCTAATCCTTTGCCTTGATAGTATATCTGTATTTACGTAAAGTTGAAATGTAAAAAAGGCTTCAAAATTAGTTTTTATCTCTTACGTGGTGCACACAAAATATAACATCAACAACGTTTAAAACACAAAAAGGGTTGTTTTTATTTTTAAAAGGCGAGGTCTTATGACAATATAGCGAATGATGTCGTGGAACGTAAAGAAAAGAAATTGCACATTTCGGACATGCCGTTTTATACTAACAATACTGACCATCATTGCCTGCTGACCGCGATTGCCCCATTCTCTCCTACAACTTTTGTTTAAGAATTTTTTTCATATTTATAAATAACAGATTTCAAAATTTTAATGAAATAACTGATAGATATGTTGTTGGGAATTAGGTCATGGAAACTCAAGACACATTAATAGTTTTGAATCTTGATTTTATTCAGGACACTTGGAAGGAACGTCTTTATGGAACGAAACGATTCGGCAGAATGAATTCTTGAGGAGAGATCCATCAAACACACAGAGTCTATCGGTTGGTCATGCTTGTCACGTCCCGGGTGGAGGTCGTTGGGGACGATGGCATAGACGGGGAATTATTGAAGGGAACGCGTGCGCGAATGCCAGATTCGTGGCACTGCGGAGAGTTTGGATTCAGGCGCGAATGCCAGATTCGTGGCACTGAATAGTTTGAGGGAATGCAGGCGCGAATGCCAGATTCGTGGCACTGCGGAGAGTTAGGATTCAGGCGCGAATGCCAGATTCGTAGCACTGAACGGTTTGAGGGAATGCAGGCGCGAATGCCAGATTCGTGGCACTGCGGAGAGTTAGGATGCAGGCGCGAATGCCAGATTCGTGGCACTGCGGAGAGTTAGGATTCAGGCGCGAATGCCAGATTCGTAGCACTGCGGAGAATTAGGATGCAGGCGCGAATGCCAGATTCGTGGCACTGCGGAGAGTTAGGATGCAGGCGCGAATGCCAGATTCGTGGCACTGCGGAGAGTTAGGATTCAGGCGCGAATGCCAGATTCGTAGCACTGAACGACCAGGGAAAGTTTAAATGGTAATCACTCCGGAGGTGACGTCCGTTAGAGCACTTTGTTTGTTTTGGCTTTTTGCTCGCGGGTTTCGTTGCGGAGGTAAGTGCTTTGGAGCCCCGAGGTCTCCCTGGGCCTCGTTTAGGAGGGGGATGGTCCTCCCCGTCTTCGTCGGCTTCCTCTCGTGGTCGTATGGGGCATGCCTCCACCGTAGGGGGATTACGGGACAGGGCGTCAGCAAGTTTATTGCTTTTTCCCGGTTGATAGCGAATTTCATAATCGTATTCGGCTAATTTTAGGCGCCACCTAACGAGGCGCGACGTTGGGTCCTTTACCTTGTGTAACCAAATCAAAGGTCGATGGTCGGTATATAAAATAAATTTCCTTCCATAAAGGTAAGGACGGAAGTACCTGATGCAATAAACAATGGCTAAGAGTTCCTTTTCTATAGTAGAGTAATTGATTTCCGCTTTGTTTAGGAGACGGGATGCGTAAGCAATCGGTAACTCCTTTTCAGCGATAGCCTGACTCAATATTCCTCCTATTGCATATTCGGAGGCGTCAGTAGTTACGTGGAATTCTAGCTCAAAATTTGGGTATTGCAGGATAGGCTCTTCTTGCAATGCTGACCTTAAATGGTCGAAAGCAGTTTGCTGGGACGGTCCCCAGTTAAATGCTGTGTCTTTCTTCAAAAGTTGGGTTAACGGGCGAGCATTTTTAGAAAACTCCGGGATAAACCTTCTATAATATCCGGTTAATCCGAGGAATTCTTTGATTCCTTTGGGTGTGCGAGGAGCTGGGTAGTTCCGGACGGCTTGAATTTTCTGCTGGTCCGGTTTTACGCCTCCCTCGGTAATCACGTGGCCCAAGTATGCAACTTCCTTATGTAGGAATTTGCATTTGGAAGGTTGCAGTTTGAGGTTAGCCTCTCGTAGGCGGTGGGCGAGTTTTTTAAATTTTATTAGGTGCTCGGTGAGAGAACTTGCGTAAAGGACTATATCGTCCAAATACACGAACATTTCCGTGCCCTGGAGCCCCGTAAGAGTGTGGTCCATCAGACGTTGGAAGGTAGCCGGTGCATTGCAAAGCCCAAACGGCATCCTTACAAATTCATAGTGCCCATGGGGCGTAGAGAATGCTGTTTTTGGTGCGTCTTCTGGCTTCATAGGGATTTGGTGAAATCCTGAAGCAAGATCGAATACGGAGAAATATTTTGCTCCTCCTAATTGGTCCAATATCTCGTTGATATTCGGAAGTGGATATGCGTCGGGAACGGTCTTTTTGTTTAGTTCCCTAAAATCAATTACCATTCGCCACAGGGGTTCCCCATCGGGTCCTGGTTTCTTAGAGACGATCCAGATGGGTGAGTTGTAGGGCGATAATGATGGCTTTATGATTTCGCTTTCCAGCATTTTGTGTACTTGTTTGTTAATTTCCTTCTTATGTATCGGAGGGAAGCGGTATTGCTTCGTATTAACAGGTGCCGGGTCCGTTGTTTGGATTCCGTGTTGAATAGCGGTTGTATGACCTAACTTCTCATCTGGCAGATGGAAGAGGTCGTGGTTTCGCTTTATTATTTGTTGAACGTGGCGTTGTTCTTCCGGATTCATGTGTTCCGTGGAGATCGATTTTAGCACTTGTTCCGCCCTTGAAGGAGTTTCTTCAGAAATTTCCAGTGGTTCCGCAGTAAACGTTTTTGCAAGAGACGTGAGGGGTTTTAGGGGAAGGGTTGATTTAGCGGGATGCGTAGGGAATGAGTGCACTTTCTTGGGTGCCTCGAGTTGGTGGATCGACGGATCCGGGGCTAAGAGGGACTTGTATTTTATAAGGTCAGGGATGGGATTGATGCCTGAAGGCGTTTTTGTCTCTTTTCGTCGTTTCTGCTTAGGTTCTGGGATTATTCTGTCGAATTCTTCCAATTCAACTGTGGGTATCGTGACTACGGAATCTTTCTCATTCGAATTTACCATTTGCAAGTATGCCTTGCCGTTTTGGTTGCGAACAAGCGCGTTGCCGGCGTGAATTCCCGCGCCCAGGTTTAGCCGGGGCAAGTATCCTTCTTCTAGATTAGGGTTTGATACGTACACGAAGGAATTTGTTTTTGACCTCGCGGGTAGCGTGATTTGATTTCTATTTACAAATGGGATGGAGTTTCCGTGGACGTCCAGCTGTTTCTTGAGGTAGTTAATAGTGGCATTCCTCCCTGTCAAAAATTCGGCTCCGAGTATCCCTTGCGGTTTAATTGGAAAATCGTTTTTTACTACGTGGAACGTGGCATCATCGCCCAAAATTGTTATTTTGATCGTTCCGAGGGTGGGGACAGGGTCCGGAGAGATCCCTTTGAGTAATAGGGTTTTTCCCATGTCGACGTCCTGGATTCTTCTTACGGCCTGAACTTTCAATAAGTTCACCTCAGACCCGGTATCGATCATTAATTCGGGGTCTTCTTCGAAGTCCGGGGAGTAAAGGATCACGGACGGGGCTTCGCTGATCGGACTTAACCGCGCTGTGGCGATTTTATTTCCTGTATTATTGAATCCATTTGAATTTTTATCGGACGCGCTCCCGCTTGGCCCGTTCCACGATACGCGTCCGTAGTTGTCCGTGGGGGCGGGGCGTTTCCCGAATTCGTCTCCTGAAGGGTTCCAGGATTCCTCATGTTGTAATTGTATATGCGTTTTCTGCATTCCGAGATTAGGTGGCCAGGCTTCTTACAATACCCGCAGATTCGCAGTTCCGTAGGCCTGGTAGGTGGAGGTCGAGTCTGGTCCCAGTAGGGGAGCAGAGGGCTCGGTGCTTGGCTCCCGTAGCCAGCGGTAAGGGTTGGGGGGTACCTCTCGAAAGGTTGAGCGGTCGGACCTTGGTTGCTGCGACAGACCCGCGCGTCGTGACCGGTCTTGTTACAAAGTTGGCACGTCAATTTGGGAATTTTCGGTTCCGAAAACCTGAGGCGGTCCCTTTCGATTTTCTTGTCCACCAGGACGGCTAAATTGAACGCTTCATCGAGTGTTTCGAAGTGGTGTAGCTGTAGTCTCGTCCTTATGTGAGGTGGAAGGCCATCGACGAAAGAATCTAGCGTTAAATGATCTAATTTTTCAGGTTGATCCCGCGGGAAGTCGCGGTAGTATTCTCTATCCTCTTCCAAGATAGCGAATCGGAGGTCCTTTACGCGTGAGATGTACTCCAATATGTGTTCGTTGGATCCTTTGATAACGTTGGCAAGTTCTCCACGATAGTGGTCTGACGTTTTCGCAGGGGAGAATGTAATTTTTAATTGTTTAATTAAATCATTTACAGAGTCAAAGACCCTATCCTCAACGGCCAAGCATGCATGGTCTTGCAGCTTGTTTCGCAACAACCTCGCCAGCTGGGGTTCAGCTTGCGGGGGAACCAGAGCCTTAGCCCTGTTGCAGGCTCTAGCGAATTGCTCTACGGGTATGTTATGCCCGTTAAAAGTTGGGACTGTTTCTATGGCGTCCTTTAACTTGATCTGGGGTAATGGATCCTGGTCCGGAATATTGTTACGATTTAATACCTCCGGAATATTGTTACGATTTAATACCTCCGGAATATTGTTACGATTTAATACCTCCGGAATATTGTTACGATATAATACCGGTTTCCTATCGAAACGGGAGGAACCCGGTGTGGCAAAATTATTCGCAATTGGTGGGGGTGCAAGAAGTTTTTCCATCATTTCGCGGATAGCTTGAATCTGACCGGAGAGACCCTCCAACGCGGGGCCGTCAAGACCAGTGGCTACGCCTGAACGCGTATTGGGTTCCGAATTTACAACAAATTTAGCGTGCAAGCTCTCAATTTCGGCTTGTTTTTTTCTTAATAATTGCACCCGTTCCATTAATTCGGCGGTCGCGGTGTCTACAGCGTTAGGGGAAGGGCCCGCGTCTTGATCCATTACGCAAGAGTCGTCGGTTTCGCCGTACACGGACATGTTAAATTTTTCGTTTCCGTTTTATTCGGAAATTACAGGGATTTCCCTAGGTTTAGGCGTCCGGCAGCCGTTGTCTAAACCCTACGGCGCTCTCTACCCTGGTACGCGTTAAAATCGTTACGTCTCTTATTCGAGAGACGATGTTTTTCGGTGCACGCGGCACATTCACTAATGGGGCGTGCTCTGAGTAAGTGGTCTCTACAACGGGGACACTCGGGGAATATGTCGTTTGGTTGGTAGTGGTGTACTTGATAAATCTCGTCCACCTCCACCGGGTCCAAATCGAAACACTTTAGACAAATATCTTCGCCTTCCGTGGTCGTAGCCACTCCTCCAGAAACACAAACCAATGCGTTTGAATCTGACAATACGCCTCTAAATCTACGGCTTGGGTAATATGGTGTGTCTCGACTTTGGTGTTGATCACACATACTAGCTAAAAGATATTATGGGTATTGTGTACTCGACAGATCTTTTCCTGTCTGAAATAAACAAACGTTCCACCTTGAGCGACCAGAATTACGTCACGTCAGGTTGTCGTTTAAAAATCTAGATCTTCTGGGTTATTAAATTGATCATTGCTCTCGTTAGAGAGGAGGTAGTATTCCGTGCACACGGTGCACCTATTCATGGGGCGAGTCTGGTATATTTCGTTATTGCACCGAGGGCAAGGGGAAAACGAATAAGGCGATCGGTAATAATGAATTATGTATACTGTCACCGTATTCACAGGGTCCAACCAGGAACAGCACAAGCAAATATCGTCGCCCTGGTTCGTGGTTGCTAAATTTCCTTTCACACAAATTAAGTTTTGTATGCATGCAGTTGCGCTTTGTAGCCCTCGGCCTCGATGGGCTACTGCGATCCTTTGTGGGCGCGTAATATACATGAGTAGTTAATGGGGAACTTTGTGGGCACCGTATTAAAGAATCTTTCCTTGACAACGGTTGACGAAGATCCCACCGCTGTCACCAAAAATTATGTCACGTCCCGGGTGGAGGTCGTTGGGGACGATGGCATAGACGGGGAATTATTGAAGGGAACGCGTGCGCGAATGCCAGATTCGTGGCACTGCGGAGAGTTTGGATTCAGGCGCGAATGCCAGATTCGTGGCACTGAATAGTTTGAGGGAATGCAGGCGCGAATGCCAGATTCGTGGCACTGCGGAGAGTTAGGATTCAGGCGCGAATGCCAGATTCGTAGCACTGAACGGTTTGAGGGAATGCAGGCGCGAATGCCAGATTCGTGGCACTGCGGAGAGTTAGGATGCAGGCGCGAATGCCAGATTCGTGGCACTGCGGAGAGTTAGGATTCAGGCGCGAATGCCAGATTCGTAGCACTGCGGAGAATTAGGATGCAGGCGCGAATGCCAGATTCGTGGCACTGCGGAGAGTTAGGATGCAGGCGCGAATGCCAGATTCGTGGCACTGCGGAGAGTTAGGATTCAGGCGCGAATGCCAGATTCGTAGCACTGAACGACCAGGGAAAGTTTAAATGGTAATCACTCCGGAGGTGACGTCCGTTAGAGCACTTTGTTTGTTTTGGCTTTTTAATTGGATTTACCGTTGCATTTATATAGGAAGTCACACGTAATATTTCCGCGAAATATGTCTAGACATATGGGTGTACACGGCCCATGCAAATATATGTTTGTAAACACTGTAGGAACTCTCGCGTTCACGAACTGAAATCAGCTGTTGCAGTAGCCTGTTTAGATTTGGAGCTTTCGTAACCAAAGGATATTCATAATAATTCGAACCGTGATTTAAAGCCAAGGACTTTATTACTTGGAGCACGAGTGGTGCACTATCAATATATTAGCATGGTTAACATAATAATGCGTCGGACATTAAGCATTAGCACATAACATTTATATAAATAGTAATCAACAGCAATATATGTGTATGAATATGCAATACATGTGTATAAACCAAAGAAAATAGTATGTAAAGTAATAGGAATTTGCTACGCTAACAATATGAGACAATGAGCGTTAGCGGAATAATAATAACGATACAAAATAATATATAGCAATAAGCGTTAATACAAGAATAATAATATGAAATGCAATAAGCGTTAACGATACAAAATGATAATATAAAGCAATAAGCGTTAATACAAGAATAATAATATGAAATGCAATAAGCGTTAACAATACAAAATAATATATATGATGGTGATATGCCGTATAACAATAAAGGTAATTATAATTTCTTACGGTAGTTGCAGTAGAACACTGAATTTAAACACTTGATTTGTTGGTTTTACTGAGGAAGTATTTCCTTAGAAGAATGAATAATAATGAATGAATTCCGGTCTCGCGGTTCCTTGTATTTATAGGGTTTACAAGAATGTCAGGTATGAAGGGTGTGCGCGGTATGCACCTTGACATATTTACGAAATATGCGTCGCAATAGGACTTCCGGGGTTTTTATAAATGTCTATATTTAGACTACGTTTATGAATCATGCGTGAAATATGCGTCGCAATTGGTTTCCAAGATTCTGTTAGACTATTGATAAGACCCATTAGGTGGATTTTAGGCGTTTTGACGGGAAAGGGGTGAGAGTGGCTTTGACTCGGTGAGTCGTAAAGAGGGGCTGAGACGTGGTCTCGAGATAAGAGAGTTTTTGGGACGAGGGACTTGTTTAAATTTAAATAGGAGGGAAGTGGTCATGCCACGTAAGGCGAAGAGGGGATTTGGAGGTCGTAGTTGACCATCTTGAGATGGGGACCGCTAAGGTACATCGCCAAGGTGATCAGTGATTTGGGGAAAAGGGGTAAGATTTGAGTTTGATGGATTTTGATGGAGTTATGGAGCGATTTATGAGGGAGACTTTAGAATAATACCGCGCGAAAAATAGTGGGACATCACAATGCTATCGCTATAAACATCCTGATATAAACATTACAGCCCTGTCCTCTCATGCATTCCAGAGCAGTAATTTAAAAGATAATTTTTGCATAAATAAACTTTCATTAGTTAAACAAAACCAACATACATTCATCCAGATTACACTGTTCCAACAGATTTTATAAATATGGATCCTCTAGAATGGGAAAATGATCAGAATTATAATATTGGATTAAATATAGTAAATAATTTAGCAGCATTCAATACCCGCTTCTTATAGGTTTTTGTGCGCTGAATACGAAGTCGCAAATCGTTGTTCGCCATCACCCTCAGTTTTCGCGAAATTCAATTTTGGAAAAAAAATGCAAATTTTCAACTTTGAACATTATTTGTGTTCAAACACTAATAGGGGAGACGGGGAAAATACGAGCCAGTTAACGAAAAGCCAAGATATATAATCAATCAGTTGAAATATTTATTAGAACCTTTGGTAATTCTTTAAACAAGTAATACCCAGAATATAAAAGTGACTAATCAACTATAACATTTTCTTGAAAAAGTAGTAGGTAATGAGGACCAAGCAAGTTGCAGACGCAGCATGCAGAAAATTATGTACCCTAAAACAAAATTAAAATCTTTTCTTCTAACGCTAAAAGGATACCAATTATTAGAGATCCATAATATCTGCACAACAATTAAATTTAATGATTTGATTAATGTTTAACGAATTCTAATTAGTGGATACACTTAGGTACAGAAATCACATGAGTAAGTACATATTTGGTGTGCCACAACCTATGCCAACTGTTTCCAAGTTCTTGGCATCTGTAGTAAAAAAAGCTGTCACTATTCAAAATTTTTGTGGAGTAAGGAGCCACTTGACTCTCATTACCCCATGAGCGTTATTTTATTTCTGTAGAAATAGCAGAATATTTTGAAATAAACACAAAATTGAAATTATCATAACAAAGCTTAACTATGGATCTTTCAAATAAGGCTTAAACAAAATATAATAAATAAAGGTTTTGTATTTCGATGCAAATTTTCGAGAAATAACAGGAAATACGTGCTGAACAAACAACGTTCTCCGTCACCGGTGCGAACGTGACTAGCGAGATAAAAAAAATGCCCAGCATCATTGTTGGGGGGGGGGGGGGGGGATACCATCGGGCGGAAATATGTCGTCGTTCGATTTATAATATTGCTAAAACTATTCTGGCTCTCATTTCCCCCATCTTCCCTAGTTATTCGGTTGCTTCTTCCGTCTTATTATTTTCTGAACCCTCGGTTATTCGGTTGTTTGTTCCGTCTAATTATTCTATGAACCCCCGGAATACAAGAATATAAGTTATTATTGTATTATTAACATTTAAATATATTTAAACAACGATCAAAGGGAAAAGGACATCCGAAATGCACCAATTTTTGAAGATATCTTTCAATATATTTCCAAAACTAAGGGTCTAGGAGAAAATCTGACTACTCCACACGACGCAGCAGACATTTTTCCTTCGAAAAACATCAACAAAAGTGGTACGTCGCCTTTTGTTTACAATATCAGAGCGAAATAGTTTAGCGAAACGTGCAACGTCGACAGTGGTAGTCGCCCGCGTTAGTCGCCGCGCGGCCGTGGATACGCCCGCCGCTGTTGGCTTCTGTATTGAAAACAAAACGTGACTTTCTGCTTTCGTTGATGTTTCCGGAGGAATAATGTCTGCTGCGTCGCACGGAGTACAGTAATTCGTCGTAATAGTCCCGACGAACGGGGCAGGCGGCGGGACAATAACGCTATGCGGACACTATTTCGTGCGGCCGATGCCGCGAGTGCGAAAACCGAAGAGCCGAGCGAGTGGTAACGAAACAGTTGGCACGAAGTTGCCGTCGGCTACGAAAGAAAGAAAGCATGATACTTTGTCTCGCTCCGTCTTTCAGCTCGAACTTGACCCGCGTGCGGGACTATAATGCATCCGCTGTTTGTAATAATTTCATTCGTATCGATCTTCTGTTGTAACATGCTTTTTACTTCTTTATTCTCTCATTATAGCCGTTATCATATCTTTGAAGATCCATTACCTCCACTCGCATTTGGATTTTTCCCACCAAACCTTGGTATTGTAAGCGATGAACATGGTGAAAGATTTTATCAGCAAATAAAAAGTACTGAGAAACACTACCAAGGATTCTGGGATAAATCAATGATGGGTGACTACGACTGGTTCCGTGTAAGAGAAACTGATCTCAATGCAGGCAAAAGAAACAGAAAGAGCCAGAATTGCTTTTCAAAAATAAAATAAAATAAAATGAATTACATTTAAATTTGTTTTCATTGAAGAAAAATACGTAATTCGTCAAGAAACAGGCAGAAATGCAAAAATAGGGAAACAGTTAAAAATAGGCACTCCCACTCTATCACCCATAACTTCCTTATTTGTGCATGAATTTTGATCAGGTTGGGCTTGTTTTCTTTGTAAAGGTGCGCACTCTACGTAAAAAATAAGAAACTGGACGTTACATGAAAATTTCTGTCTTCCAGGCTATGTAATGAATGTTCGATTTCAATTTCGGCCCCAAAAAATTACATTTTTCTTAAGTTTCGCTCGATTTCGCCTAAACTATTGATTCGATTAGAAAACAATGTGCGAAATAATTGTATGCAAATTAATTACTTTTAATTTAAGAGTCATCGCGATCAAATCGGTCAACTCTAACGCGAGATATGGCCAAAAACGTCGCATCGTCTTCTTAAAAAATTACCAAAATATTCATCGGGCGATATCTCAAAAACGTATCCATAAGATTTCGTCATATGTCGATTTTTGAGTTTAGGAGACCACCTTACATAAGAGTTTCATAATGGAGTGAGTCCTGATCACAAATAATTTTTTGGATTTTGTAAACTAGTGTTATTTGATATTTTTGTACCCGATTTTCATTAAATATATGCAATTTTTTTAGAGATTTTCAGTTTAACGCTCTGTGACCGCCAGTTTTGATCCGGCATTTTAGGGTTTCAAAGCTATCAATGAAATTACTTGCGATATTGTGTACTCAATGCCAGTAACAGTGTATGTCCTTATTTTCAACGAAAAAGACCATTTTTCACAGAGAACATTCGTTCGGTAAAAGTAAAAGATTACAGTAAATCCTCGTTATAGCTCCATTTTTACCATGCGCAGTACGCCCGGTGACTATCCCCACCATTTCATGGAATCCTTCGGTCGAGAGTGAGAGAATGCGAGAACGAGCGAGTGGGAACGAAAGAGTCAACGGCAACTTCGTGTCAACTGTTTCGTTCCCTCCCGCTCGCTCTTGGGTTTTCTCACTCGCGGCATTGGCCGCACGGAATAGTGTCCGTAACGCGTTGTACGCCCACCACCAGGCCCGTTTGTCGGGTTTAATAAGAGTGTTGACTGTATTCAAATTTACATCGCCAAATAACTCTATTTTTTTAACCAATCATAATAACGCATTTTTTCTTTAAAGTATGACTCAAAACCTTTCGATTGCTGTATAATTAAACCCTCGTACCTTTTGGTGAAGAAAAACTGTGTTTAAAAGAAAAAAAAATCAGAATTTTCACTAATTTAATGCCTTTATCTTCACGATATCTCGAGTATCAAACGATTTATGCCGAAATCACCTATATAGACTTTGTCCGCGGGAATTCTGAACAACTGGATATCTCCTAATGTATTGGAGATAAAAGAAAAATATTTATATGGAATTTTTCGAGGTGCTAAATTTATTAACGAAGACGATTTTTTCCGTCTATTATTTTAAAAGATAAGATAGTCAAGTTCGCTTTTTTGAATGGAACTATTTTTTGTAGAGATCACTTTATAGTGCGTTCCAAGACAAATTCAATAACTTATAATATGTATACTCCTTATTTCCACTGGTTTTCAAGATATTGCGCTTGGAAATTTACTGATTTTCACTGGAAGAAACCCCGCTGCTATAGCAAGCACCGGGTGGTGGTCTTGTTCGCGCCACGGGTGGCACGCGTTGGGCATTGCCTGTTGAAACAGATACCTACCTGGCAAAAGTCTACGCTAAGAGTGACAGACCCAAAGGCAGGACAATTATTTTCCGTCAGAAATGCTACTTAGGTAGGTACATCTAAAGTATCGAAAAGCGTACCGTTAATGTTTCAAAAGATCATAAAATTTACTTAGAGTTTTTACGCAAGGAGAAGTAGGAAAATATGAGTGAATTTTCCCCAATACTCTTTTATTTCGCATTTCCTGTATTTAGCATTTCGATATACCTTGCATTTGTGACGGAAAAGGATTGTCCAGCCTTTGGGCCTGTCACTTATGACGTAGACCTTTGGCAGGTAGGTATCCGTTTCAACATGCAATGCCCCGTTGTGCCACCCGTGGACGAACAAGACCATCCCCGGTGTTTGCTATAAAATAAGGTGTATACATCATTATAGGTTCGGGTTGACTAACTGGTGGCTCGCGAGCCACCGGGGCCCCCTCGCCTTGCTGCCACGCTAAACGCCCCCCCCCCCCTCCCCATACCGACCCGATTCTGACGATCGCAGTCGATTCCTGCTTCTTTCCTTCTCTTTTCGACTACGATCGTCAGAGTCTGGAGGGTGCCGTCCAGCGTGGCAGCAAAGCGGAAGGGCCCCCGGTGGCTCGCGAGCCACCAGTTAGTCAACCATGTAATATAGGTTATTGAATTTGTCTTGGAATGCACTATCAAGTGATCTCTAAAAAAATAGTTCCATTTAAACAACCGAACTTGACCATCGTATCTTTTACAATAATAAACAAAAAAAATTCGTCTGCGCTAATATATTTGCCCCCTCCAACCATGCAATTCCATATAAATATTTTTTTTATCTCCAATATGTTAGGAGATATACAGCTGTCCAGTGTTCCAGCGGACCCACTGTACAGGGTGTTCGCGGGAACACTGGACAGCTGGATATCTCCTAGAGTATTGGAGATAAAAAAATTTTTTTACGTTGAATTGCATGATCCGAGTGGAACAATTTATTAGCGCAGACGAATTTTTTTTATGGATTATTATTTTAATAGATACGATGGTCAAGTTCGGTGTTTTAGATGGAACCACTTTTTTTAAGAGATCACTTGACAGTGCGTTCCGAGACAAATTCAATAAGTTTTAATGTATACACTTTATTTCGACCGGTTTTTGAGATATGGCGCTTGCAAATTTACTGATTTTCCTGAAAAACGCCCGCTGGAATAGCATTGCCTGTTGAAACAGATACCTACCTGCCAAAGGTCTACGCCAGGAATGGGAAGCCCAAAGGCTGGACAATTCTTTTCCGTCAGAAATGCTACTTAGGTAGGTACAACTGCGGTATCGAGAAGCGCACCGTTAATGTTTCAAAACGTCATAAAATTTACTCAATTTTCAATTTACCACGATTTTCCGGGGTCGGCCGAGGATTCATACTTGTTTCAGAAATAAAATAATTCTTTATTCTTTATCGTATGGATATGGAAATGTCGCCGATGGATTCCTTAGGGTTTTCCGATAAAAATCATGTCAAGTGTCGCGTAAATCGGACAACTTTTATTATTATTATTATTATTATTAAACGTCTTTATTGCAAACGCAGAAGATAACAACAAAAGAAAGTAAACAAGGACACAAGCAAAGGCGAAGTTCAGTCAGAGACTGTTTTACAACTTAACCTAAAACATTTTACATTTTACATAAGGAATGCAAATAGCTTGTGTCAAAGTAGTCCGATTTGCATGATATTTGGTATGATTTTCATCAGAAAAACATAAGGAATCCATTGGCGTTACTTCCGTTTCGATACTACGAAGAAAAGAATTTCTTATTACGCTGTAATGGATATTTCTCCCTCGACCTTAATTCGCTACGTTCGGCCTAGGATTCATACCTTTTTCCGGAAGAAGCCATAAAAATCAGGTGAAGCACTGCGAAGGGTTGTCCTCGCCACGGGGTACCAGGCCGCATCTTTCGAAGGGCGCAGCTCCAGAATCACCTTGTATCATTTGTGCAGTGTGCGACCCGACTACCTTTCGTGTAATGGGTCTGCGCGAAATAGGGCGCAAGTTCGATCATTATCAGTACTCCTTCCCGCGAGGAATACGATTTACTTTAATTATATGTATGTTTTGTAATAAAGTGTTTCTATCGTCTCCAGAATTCAATAACTGGTATCCAGACATCTACGCTCCTACAATCCACCGTGAATATGCCTCGTGGAGAGACACAAGAAGAAAAGGCGTAGCCCGCTGTCGACGCGAGATCCTCCCTAAAAATTCGCACAGATCCCTTATCTCTCGAGTATAAACACGAGTTACACGTGCGAGAGAAGGTGGGCATTGGGGTGTCGGTATTGCTGTGAAGAGGGTCTCTTCAAGAGAGCAGCTGTTTGCGAGGGATGCAAATCCGATTGGTCGTAATACAATCTGCTCCCTATGGTTGAAATTTGGTCTAGCAACTTGCACACCTCCTAACTCTAACCAATCGAACTTGCATCCCTCCCAAAAGAACCGGCCATTCGAGTGTAGAAGCAAGTGCGAAATAAAAGACTATTAAAGTTGAAAATTGAGTCATATTTTCCTACTTCTCCTTGCCCACAAACTCTAAGTAAATTTTATGACGTTTTGAAACATTAACGGTGAGCTTCTCGATACCGCAAATGTACCTACATAAGTAGCATTTCTGACGGAACAGAATTGTCCAGCCTTTGGGCCTGCCATTCCTGGCGTAGACCTTTGGCAGGTAGGTACCTGTTTGAACAGACAATGCCACTCGTGGCGCCAGCAAGACCACCCCCGGTGCTTGCTATTCCAGCAGGTTTTCTTCCAGGGAAAATCAGTAAATTTGCAAGCGCAATATTTCAAAAACCAGTGGAAGTAAAGTGTATACATTAAAGCGTATTGAATTTGTTTTGGAATCCGCTATCAAGTGATCTCTTCAAAGAAAAAATGGTTCCATCTTACAAACCGAACTTGACCATCGGATCTTTAAAAATAATAATCCATCAAAAAAATTCGTCCGCGCTAATAAATTGGCCCCCCCCGAACCATGCAATTCTATGTAAAAAAAAATTTGATCTCCAATATTTTAGGAGATATCCAGCTGTCCAGTTTTCCCGTGGACACCCTGTATATTAGGGTGGACCTTAGTTACTCTTGTCGAAAAAATAATCTTTTTGACATTTTTGGTGGGGACACCTCCTAGAATTGTGCCATGGGAAGACAAAATAATGTGTGCAAAATTAAAAATCGACTTGAGAACGGAAAACCGTGCCACATCCGGTTTGAAAATCTTTCATTTTTGTAACTCTTTTTTTTTCCATTGTAGTATATCGTTAATATACATGTTTATATATGGTTTAATTTGTCTCTTTACGCTCTGCAACAATATACAATCAAAATATGAGTTCATTCCAAAATAAAATCATGACCTTGAAATCTCAAAAATTAACATTCATAAAAACATTTTTCGTTTGCATTATATTTACCTTGCCAAACAGTATAACCTTCATCTAAACAATGTTTTCATATAATTATAAATAACAGATCAAACAAAGGGAAAAGGAATCCCGAAGTGCACCAATTTTTCCAGATGTCATTCAATTTATTTTAAAATCCAGGAGTCTGGAAGAAAATCTGACTACAGTAATTCGTCGTTATTGTCCTGTTTTTACCATGCGTAATAGTCCCGCTCACTATCCCCACCATTTCTTGGAATCTTTCAGTCGAGAGTGAGAGAATCTGAGAACGTGCGCGAGAAAACATAAGAGTCGACACGAAGTTGTCGTCGGCTACGAAAGAGAGAAAGCATAATACTTTGTCTCGCTCCGTCTTTCAGCTCGAGCTCGAGCTCGACCCGCGTGCGGGACTATAATGCATCGGCGCTTTTCGTATTTATAATACATATTGTAATTCATATCACGACAGCCGAGAGTGACAAATATTCGCGGTACGTAGAATCCTCTATAGTATTGAATCCTAAAATTTTAAATTCTGTAACGTACATATTAAATATAATACACGGCGTCCGCCGACTACATACTTTTGAATTACATACTCTGATTACATGTGTATACATACGCGTCCCTTATCCCCACCCCATTCTTTCTTACTCGTATTTAACACATATTTACAATAATAATTCTTTATTTAACAGTATTTACAATGCACCAATCTATGATAATGATATGTACATCCATGTGACATTTATCATGCCCTCATCGTTGGACCTAGAACAAAACGATAAAATGTTCAAAAGCATCTCAGACCGTCATACGGACCTAGAACAAAACGATAAAATGTTCAAAAGCATCAACAAATGACTGTAAACTAGTGTAATAGGATGAAAAGATTGACATAATACATTTATTCCATAAGTGTAGTAATATTGACAAAATGCATTGCAATTATTTATTTGTATCTATGTTTCTATCTTTCGAAAAACATGTATTTCACTTTTGGTTACTCACATATACTGTACATATAATAAATATGTCAAAGAGGTAAGATATTCACTACTAAATCTACTTTCACTTTTATTGAATTTCCTAACATTATCGCCACACTGGATGAACGGAACTCACGGACTACGTTTGTAATGATTTTACTCTGCTGCATCAGACATACTAACGATCCTGTGGGGGGATTTGTAGAAGAGGTATCAAACTTTTCCCCCACAACCCTTACTCCCCACACTTTACCGTTTAGAAATGCCAGGAGTTTCCCTGGCGGACTGTGTAACCCAGTGTCACCTTTGGAGGTTAAGGAATCAGTGGCTGAAATCAGTTTCCTAATCATTCTTTCATTTGTTCTTGATGTTGATCGATAGCTAATGTCAGCTAGCTCTTTACAGATCCTCTGTCGATGCCTTATGTAGCCATAATGAAGTCTATAAGGCCTCTGATACATGCGCGTTTAACGTCGCGTTTTCTTTGCACTGACACCTTCTGATGCGCTCGCGAAACGGTCAGATTCTCTCGCACCACGGCCGATTCACGACCGACCCAGCCATTAGGAGTCAAAGTTACAATGTGCAATAATTCACGATACGTAACACGCCGTGTATTTGAGGCCTAATTGGCATAGACGATCTTTTTACATTTGATCAAATCCACATGTTTTAAACAGATATACTAGTCTACAGTTGTTTATTCTTTAGTTTATTCTACAGTTAATATGATTATATTGTCACATATGGAAATCATGATTTTGAACATATTCGGGTAAACTATCAGCCTTAACATTTTATCGGCCACTCTCACGTATGCATCACTTTATCATTTTCATCTAAAGTAGTGTCCGGTTAAATTTGAATCTGGCGGGTCCGCACATTCAAGTTCTCGCTAGCAGGGTGGCGTTTTGATTACCAGAATTGGGTTCACAACAGATTGCCAAGGAAACTGAACAAATATATCGAGAGTAAGCGAGATAGACGTAGGTACTACGCAGAGTGTCGTAGAGCGGTCGAGATCGAGGCCCACAGGCCAGTACATAGTACAGTGGTGTTCCGTTGTATTTAAGGGGTCATTCTACTTTGATCAGCCGAAAAATTAAGCTATTTTTAAAGTTTTTTTCTCTATAAATACAACCTATAATAGGGTGGTCCTTTGTTTTTCGACTTTTGAAAAATTACCGCGGCACCCTATCATAAGATTCTCTACCCGAAAATATGATCTAGTATTTTTTTATTTAATTTTTGGAAAGGTTTTAGAGGTCGCTACCAGCAGTCGAACTTTCAGAAAAAGCATTGCATGGCCACTTCAACCATGTGTAGGAATGATTATTAAGTTTATTGAGTATATTAAAAGAAGAAATATAGATACATAAGAAAAACAGAAAATACACGTCTTTCGCCAGCTATGTCTTTCAGTTGCTACGTCTTTTCCGCCAGTGACTCGCGCGAGCGTTACATGTTTCGCTTCGCCGGGCGCGGCACGACGTTGCGCTAGTTCTACCCGTGCTTCCAGCGGTCAGGCGCGGCATTGCGACATTTCTCGAAAGCGCGTGTAGTGAGCCCCGCCCCGCACTTCAGTTGCATTCAGTCATTAGCAGGAGAACGCACATCTTTTTTCCGAAAGCTTACATAGTTGCTTCGACTTGTCATGGCGTCCACAAGTAGTGGGATGAGTTTACTAACTAGAAATAAAACCAACATTTGGTTTATCGGCCAGTCACTACCAAATCTGAATCAGTCAAAGTTGCCTTCTATTGGTGAAGTATTACGTTTATTTTTTTACTACAAAAGCGAAGAAAAGAAAACCATTTGTGATTCTGCGACTGTGGCTGCATGCGAAGTGATAAATTTGTGGAAAAAAGCTGGTATACCAACGAGATTGAAAAACATGTAATCAGTAAAATTGAAAAAACACTTCAAAAAGTGGCAGAATCTGAAAAAAATGAAGAGGACAAGAAAAAACTTTCGGAAGCATTAAAGAAGAAAGAACAAGATTGACAACAAAAATTAGAAGATTTATTTGATATTGCTCACACTGAAGCTTTAAGTGTTATGACTATAGAAGAGGGTAAGCAGTTTTTATTAGCACAACGACAGAAAGGTAGCCGGGGTTTAATTGGTTCAGTAGATAAAAAAAGTTTAAGAAAAAATGAGAAATCGAAACAGAAAGCGGAACGTCTTAAAAAATTACGTGAACGTGAAAACAGAAGTATCTTGGCTTTGACAGAAAAGTGCTTACTTTCTTCTTCTACCACCAGCGAAGTAACAACTGTATCTGATTTCGAAGGCTTATCAGAATCTTCAAAAGCGCAACCGTCACAAAAGCGAGTTCGAAAAGACATAATTAATAGCCACTTAGCTGCTAACCTTGATGTCTCTAAATTAAGTGACAGAAAAGCAGCTGTGGTCGTAGCATCTACTTTGAAAAGTGCAGGATGTGACCCTTCAGAGTTTAATGTTGATAGATCTTCTATGCGTCGACAGCGTTTGAAAAATCGAAAAGCAATAGCAGAGTCTCTCAAAAGCGAGTTCAAACCTGATTTGCCATTAACGATTCATTGGGATGGCAAGTTAATTGAAGATATTAGTGGACATGAAACTGTAGATCGTCTGCTAATTTTGGTATTAGGACATGGGGTCGATCAGCTTCTAGCGGTTCCAAAATTGGATCGTGGAACAGGCAAAGCATGTGCGTCAGCTGTCTATGAAAAAATAAATTTATGGGGCTTGAGAGATAAAGTAAAATGTTCATGTTTTGACACTACAGCTGTAAATACCGGTTCGAGAAATGGAGCTTGTGTTCTTCTGGAGCAAAAAATGGAGAAAGATATGCTTTGGCTTGCTTGTCGACATCATATAATAGAAATTATGTTAGAATCTGTAGTGAGTCAATCGCTCAGTCCGTTTAGTGATCCTGATATTCAATTGTATAAAAGGTTCAAGAACAACTGGGAAAAAATTGACCAAAGCGATTATAAAACAGTAATTTCCGATATTACGTCCTTAAGCATCGTAGAAAATATTGCTGCAGACAGGATTTCTTTTGCTCAGAAACAACTTCAACTATATCAACCTCGAGATGACTACAATGAGTTGTTGCATCTCACGCTCATTTACTTGGGAGGAATTCCTGAAAAAGGGATTTCATTTAGGAGGCCTGCTGGTCTTCACCGTGCTAGATGGATGGCGAAAGCTATGTATTATTTGAAGATTTTCTTATTTAAACATCAGTTTAAACTGACGAAAAAGGAAGAGAAAGCTGTGAAAGATATTTGTATTTTCACAGTCATGATATATATAAAATACTGGTTTCAAGCCCCTGCCGGATGGTCAGCACTGAGAAACGACATACAATTATTAAAAGACCTTACAGCCTTTCAAAGTGTAAACCAAACGATGGCCAACGTCCCCATGAAAAAAGTACTGAGCCATTTTTATGGTACTTGCCGGAAGAGCTGGTATCGTTTGCTTTTTTCGACGACGAACTTTCAGTTCAAGGTAAGAAAAAAATGGTAGATGCACTAAAAATCGAAGGTGTAGAGGATTGCCCAAAAAGAAAAAGTATTGATGTCAAACACATTACCGAAACAAGCATCGAAGATTTTGTGACTAGCAACTCCTTACGATTTTCCCAGATACTGGCTATCTCATCACAGATTTTGAATAAAGATGTTGAAACTTTGGAGGATGACGCCGATTTTGAGGCTGCGAAGAAAATCGTCCATCCTATGCAGGTAGTGTGGAGATCAGGAACCCCCACCACCACGTTAAGAAGGCACACGGGAATAACTAAGATCGGGGAGTCGGCGGTAGCCGAGGTGGCTAAGGCGGCTGGCCAGCGCGCAACGAACGTAAAGATCGCGGGTTCGAGTCCCGCGTCCGAGGCTCCCTTTTTTCCGTGATCCTACAGTAGTAAATGATATTGCTGAGCGTGGTGTTGCTTTAATGGAAGAATATAATAAACTGATGACAACAGATGAAAAGCAAAACCAATATTTGCTTTTGTTGGTAAAACAGTCTAGGAAGAAATACCCTGATACAAAAAAATCAACCATTGTATCCTGATTATGAATGATTTTAATATTAAGAGGTATATTAATTTGTAATCTAAACAATAATTTTGTATGCTAAATGTTTTATATCAATAAATACAAATGAGCGATTAATACAGTGTTTTCATTTATTTCATTAAAATTCAAACCTTGGTAGCGACCCCTAAATATTGTTAAAAAATTGTGAAGAAATTACTGAAATAGTTTCTTAGGGTAGAAAAACAAATGAGATGGCGCCCCGTCAAAAATTCGAAAAAAAAAACAATTTTTGACCCATATAAAGACCACCCTAACGTATAATGAAATAAATCTTTTTGGTATTTATTAAGCTACTCTTATAGTATACAAAAAATTATAAAAAATATTGTTAATTTGTTTTAAATGCTTTTTGTAGCGTCAATATGGCACCTCACAAAAGAAGTATGTCCGTGGTGCAGATAACATTCTTAATCTGTATGAGTGTCGCTATCGCCCATAGCGCAATTAACAATTTTTGTCGAAAAATAACCGAGATTTTTCTCGAGGGAGCACCCGAGAAAACATACTTTTGGGTGTTTTGTCAAACTTCCTCTTCAAACCGGCTTTGTCAAACTCTTATTGTTCAGAAAAAATTGTTAATTGAACTACGGGTGATAGCGACTCTCACACAGATTAAGAATCTTATCGAAGTGTTTGTTTCTGGTAAGCCTGAGTGAGGATAGCACTTACGCCACGGACATACTTCTTTTTTTGATGCCATATTGACACTGTAAAAAAACATTACAACAAATTAGAAACATTCTTTATAATTTATTTGTATAATTTTATTTTTTCATTATATGTTGTAGTAGTAAGTAGGTTTACTTTTTGCCTTTCGGCCTCAAAATGGGGTTACATGTGTTATGTGTGTAAGTGTTTCTAGGACTGTTAACTCAAGAATGCTCTTTCGTTTTGATTTCTTCTTTCATCTTGTTCTTCTTTTCTTCTCCTTTTTTCCAGAACCATTCACATCCACTCTGATCCTTCTTTTACTCCTTTTAAAATCCCTCTGATCGTTGAATTCTCTCTTTTCAGCTCCTTACAGTCTTGTAGCATGTCACCCAGCGTCTCTCTAGCCACATTGCATAGTCTGCATACCGTGTCTTTTTCCTCCTTTCAGTACTTGCTTCCCTGCTCTTCGTTTCCACATCTGGACCTTGCAATCATTCTTTGGTCTCTGCCTCTGTAGTTTCCATTTAGGTAATTTGCTCTCTGGTCATCCCTGATTTCTGTGTAATGTGCGTTGAATCTGCCTCCTTGTATTCTGTCGTATTGCCATTGAACCTGCTCTGCCCTGTCCCTTTGCGCTAGTTCCTCAGCGAACTCTCTTCCTCGGCTTCTTTCCATTTCCATTTCTTCGATATCCATCATTTTCTGCATGTAGTATGCATCTCTCATTTCCTCCCACTTCGACTTTTTCTTTGCTTGCTTCACGTCTATTTCCCTCCAGCATTCTTGTACTATTTTATTCTTGTTCCGCCGTTTCGCTTTCTCCTCATATTTTATTGCTCTTTTCTCCGCTTCTATCCTTACTTTGTCCGTTTTTGTTTCCTCCAAAATTAGATATGCTGGTGTATTGAAGTTCAGACCTAAAGTCCACCTTATGTATTTCTCCTGTATCTTCTCTACCTTTTCTGCTTCCAGCCATCCCCAAATTTCTGACGCGTACAGCAAGATACTTTTCACTATGCTTCTGAATATTCTCATTCTTCTCTCAAAATTGTTCTTGAACATTCTTTGTCCTATTCCCCATATCTGCGCCATTGCTATTCTAGCTTTCTTTATGACTTCCCTTATATGCATCTCTCTGCCCCCGTTTTTCTGAAAATTATACCCTAAGTATTTGAACTCCTTTACTTCTTCCAGACTGTGCCCCTGCCAACCCCATTCTTCTCTCTTCTTCTTTCCTCTTCCTTTATGGAAAATCAGCACCTTATATTTCTCTGCGTTCAGTTGCAACCCTTTCCTTTCCAGGTATTTTCCGAATCTTCGTATCATGTCCTTAAGATCCTTTGGTTCATTTGCTAGTAACGCTATATCATCCGCACATGCTAGAGTCCAGATTTTTTCTTTTCCTACTCCTACTCCTCCTGCTTGGTTTTTCCTCATGGTTTCCTCCAAGTCCGCTACATATATTGTAAATAACGTTGGACTCAGTGGGCATCCCCACTGCAGTGTCTTACCCCTTTTGTTGTCCAGAATTTGGATGACATTTCTCTGTTTACTTTTATTGTATTTCTTGTTTCTTTGTAAATTTCTCCGATTCTCATTCTCAAGCGTTTACTTATTTCCTTTCTCTTCATTATGTTCTGAAGTTTTACTCTATCCACGTTGTCAAATGCATCGCTTAGGTCCGCGAAAAACGTATACAGCTTCCCCCCTTTTTTCTGTATTTCTCTGTTAGCTACATAGTTCAGAATAAAAATGTTATCTGTTGTCGACCTACCGCTCCTGAATCCTGCTTGCGTTTCTGGTATTATGTGGTTCTTTTCCAATTCCTCTTTTAATCTTTTTTCTAGGACCACAGCATATATTTTGTACGCTGTGTTTAGGATCGTTATCCCCCGGTAGTTGTTTACCTTTTCTCTATCTCCTTTTTTGAATATTGGTGAAATCACCCCTTCTTTCCACCTCTCCGGGAATCCTTCTCCCTTCCACACTTTATTGAAAATTTCTGTGATCCTTTTTACTATTTTCACGTTACCGTAAATCCAGGCTTCATTTTCTATTTTGTCTTCCCCTGCTGCTTTCTTTTTTTTTAGTTCCCTGATTTGTTCTTTTACTTCTGTTTCTGTTATTTCCTCTTCCTCTTCTCCTTCCGTGTTGTCTATTTCTTGCAACTCTCCTACTTCGTTTTTACAGTCGACGCCTTCTAGCAATGTTTTAAAATGATCCTTCCATTCTTTTAAATCTATATTATTGGAGATCCCTATTCTTTTCTTTCTTTGTTTATTTATATATTCCCATAATTGATTTTGTCCCTTTAATTGCATTATCTCATTTTCTGTATTTTCTTGTAATTCTCGTCCCCTTTCTTCCCACACTTGTTCGTACTCCCTTCTTTTCTTCTGGTAGTCTTCTTTGTCTCCTTTACCCATTCTCCAGTTCCTCAATACCTTCCTGGCTTCTCTTTTCTTTTTTGTACAGTTCGAATTCCACCACTTAAAGCTGCCCAATTTCCATTTCTTTATTTTTACTTCTTCTTTCCGTACTGCATTATTTATTTTTCCTACCATTTCTTCTACCATTTCATTCACCTCTGTCCTATTAAAGTTTATTTTGTTTAATTCCATTTGAAACTCTCTTTTTCCTTCCTCTGTCCAGACTCTTCTCTCTCTCCACCTCCCCTCCTGATCTCCCTCTCGTTCTCTCATTTTATTTCCCCTATATAGTACTGCTATCAGAGGCATATGGTCTGACTGAACTCTATCTTCCACTGTGAATTTCTTGATATCTTCTTTCGCCTCGACATTTGTTATTATATAATCAATTACCGTGCTGCCTCTCGGCCCCGTGTATGTGTACTCTCCTTTCTCATCTCCCTCCATATTCTCGTTCAGAATATTCCATCCTCTTTCCTCCACCATCTCTAATAACAACTTTCCCTCCGTGTTTTTAACTTTGTCTTTTGATCTCCTTACGTCATGTTTTTCTTCTATTCTAAAATCGCCCCCTTCCTGTCCAATTCTCGCATTGATATCTCCTCCGATTATCAGTTTCTCCACCTCCCTCTCCTCTATTATCTGGTCTAGTTCTTCTTTCGTTTCCTTCATATCTCTGCTGTACACTGTTATTACTCTCCATTTCTCATTTTGTATCCTGATTCTTCTCTCTTGAATATGTTCCGTTCCTGCGTTCGATTCCTCCTCTTCTATACCCTTTCTTACACCCGTGATAATTCCGCCTATCGCTCTCCCTTTTTTTCTCTCTCTAGTGGCATATTTACATTTCCATGAAAATTCTTGTGGCAATTTATCTTTCAATCCATCCCATTGTTTCTCTTCAATCCACGTTTCTACTAATCCTATTACATCGAGATCTTTTAAGAAATCCCAAAACTGTTTGTCTTTGCTGAATAATCCTGCTACATTCCAGTAGCCTATTTTAAATGTATCTAACTCTCTTTGACTTCTTATTCCTTTCCCAAATCTGTGTACCCCCTCTCCCCGCATATCTGCATCCGCAGGCGCGCGGGGAACGGGTGTTGGTACTGCCTTTTGGTACTCCAATAATTTAGAGGTTCACAGAACTTTGCGGACTCCAAAAATTTACTTCCTTCAGCCCACCATTCTCTTTCCAAATAAATGTCTTATCGTTGATTTTTACTTTCCTGTATCCAACTTTCACCTTTGCCCCTTGCTCCCTTTCCGCTTTGGCAATATCTATAATATTTTTTTGTATCTCCCTTTCCTTTTTCGTTAGGTCATTGTCAATAAACAGCCTCTTATCTTTCAGTGTACTCTTCTTTGGCATTACTGCTCTTTTCTGTTGCCAGCTTTTTAACTTCGCTATCAGTAGCCCCCTCTTCTCTCCCATTCCTACCCAGTAGGCTTCCTCGATTTCTGCTTCTACCTGCAATTCGTGCCTTAACACATACTCCACCGTATCCTTCGGCGTCTCTTTACGCGGTAAATCCTCTCCCCTTAGGGTAATATTATTTCTTCTCTCTGTTTTTTCTCTAGCCTCTTCCTTCCTTTCTAGCCCCTCCAGTCTTTCTGTCAGCCTCTCTGCCTGATCCTTCTTGGCCTCCAGTACTTCTACCCTACCTCTTATTTCCTTTCTTTCCTTTTCCCATATCTCGTCCCTCCTCTCCCACTCGTTCCTCAGCTCTCTATTATCTTTTCTCAGCTCTTCCAATTCATTCTTAACTGCCAACACTACTTCCATCAATTTGTCTAATTTATCCATTTCTCTGTCCTGTTCTGTATCCTGGCAGACCGGCGTTTCCGCAGTTCCTATAAGTACCTCAGTTTTCTTCGTCGGCGGCAACCTCCCTACTTTCCTTGCTTTTAGGAATTCTTCCTCTATTTCCTTTTCGGCCCTTAACCTCTCCTGCTCCTCCTCGCCCTCCCGTTTCCTCTTGAACGAGTCCAGTATCGAGCCTTCGCTGCCCGCTCTACTTCTTCCCAGCTGTTCTGCCAACGATGGTCTTCCCCTTCTTCTCGTTTCTTTTTGCACTTCCCCGCCTTCGCCTGCTCGGTTCATTAGAGTCTCTGCTTTTCTTTACCTACTGCTGTCTCCGTTTTGTCTTCTTACTTCTTCCACTCCCGTAGGTGTCACTTATCCTTGCCACGTATCTTATACTTCGTACACTCGTTTCACACCTTCTCTTCTTCACCTTTTATTTCACCTTTCGACACTTTATTAACTGTCGATTATACTGTCCACCAGAACCTTGTCTTCTCCCCGTATTTTCCACCCGGCCTCGTTATTTTCTGCGCACTTTTGCCACACTTTTCGTCTATTTCTTTCGCCTGTTTGCTTACACACGTTCTCCTCTCGCACACGTCACGTGGTTCCCCTCATTATATGTTGTATTTACTGAGAATTTTTTTTGCAGAATTTTATGTACAATTGTAATGTAGGAAATGCGTGATGTATGTGGAAGGTAAGACGGAAGGAACGAAAAGGAAGTTGCGTTTCGTCCAGAGCCTACTAGTGGACTCATCAGTAAGGCGTATCTAGCAGGCCCTGCCTTAGATGCTCGGATGTTAGGAGTGGGATGAAACGGGTATATATAGGAAGGAGTGGATGAGGGAGAACTTGTGAGAGAGCCGAGCGGTCGCGTGGCTCTCTGGTGGCGGAGGAATCGCTACAGTAACTCTTGCGTTTTTAAATTACGATATCTTTTTTTCGAGAAGCCGAGGAGAAGTTTCGCGACATCCCTAAATTTTTAGTGTAGATTATATAGACCAAATTTCAGAAAAATATTTCAACGCCCTTCCGAGATAGGAGGTCGCGTCGAGGGTTGCATTCATAACAGCGGCATAGGCACAATGGCGCTCTCATATATTTTGTATGAAGATAATGCAAGAAGAAAAGAATATGTTTATTATAAAAAAGTAAAAAATAGCTAATTTTGCATTATAAAAGAAGGTTTGGGATTTTTTTTATTGATTTTCATTGAGATCATCAATTTATCGTACAAATTATACCGACAGTGAGAATATTCATATAAAATATGTAAAGGTGCAATTGTGCCTCTGCCGCCTGTTAAAGATGTAAAATTGTGCCGTCTAACGAGGGATAGTAGTCAGGATAGGACAGTTCTAACTCTGGTCCTCTGAGGGGAGCGCGGGGCGGGGGGAAAGTGTGGGCGCGCGGGGGATTGCGGTGGTGGGAACTCTGGGCGCGGGGGACTGGAGAGTGGGAGATTGGTTGCGCGCGCACGAGCCGCGGAGTGGGGGAAACCATAATCGTGGAGGGGATCAGTCCTAACCCAGCCGCCGCACAGTGTTCGAAAATGACACAGTCGGCGTCAAAAATCGATTCCCACGCCAAATCGAAATAAAAATCAACGAAACTTCGTATACTGGGGTATTAGGTATTGCTGATTACGAATCCGTTGCACGATTTTTGAAAAAGAAGATGGCGGATCCAATATGGCCGTCCAAAGTCGGCCAAAACCAGTAAAATGTTGTTTATTGAAATCCTAAAGCTATAATTGTGGAGATCAGGAACCCCCACCACCACGTTAAGAAAGGACACGGGAATGACTAAGATAGGGGAGTCGGCGGTAGCCGAGGTGGCTAAGGCGGCTGGCCAGCGCGCAACGAACGTGAAGATCGCGGGTTCGAGTCCCGCGTCCCGAGGCTCCCTTTTTTCCGTGATCCTACATAATTGTATATTTTATGAGTCTGGAAAGTTGCATTATACTGTATAGAATGCTACACTAAAGAATAATTGTCAAGAAATGGTATATAACAATATAAAAACCAACATTATTTACTAATTTTATCATTTCCGTGGTAAATACTGCAAATACATGATTAATCTAACCATTGAATATCTATCGGAGGCGAAAATAAAGATTATTGACATAAAAGAATGTTAGTAGAATTGTTTATTAATAATTTGTTTAAACAATTTTTTAACAAAGTGACAGTGAAATCCATTTCATACAATCAAATTGATCATATTTTGTTGTAATGTCACGTCCCGGGTGGAGGTCGTTGGGGACGATGGCATAGACGGGGAATTATTGAAGGGAACGCGTGCGCGAATGCCAGATTCGTGGCACTCAATAGTTTGAGGGAATGCAGGCGCGAATGCCAGATTCGTGGCACTGCGGAGAGTTAGGATTCAGGCGCGAATGCCAGATTCGTGGCACTGCGGAGAGTTAGGATGCAGGCGCGAATGCCAGATTCGTGGCACTGCGGAGAGTTAGGATGCAGGCGCGAATGCCAGATTCGTGGCACTGCGGAGAGTTAGGATTCAGGCGCGAATGCCAGATTCGTAGCACTGAACGGTTTGAGGGAATGCAGGCGCGAATGCCAGATTCGTGGCACTGCGGAGAGTTAGGATTCAGGCGCGAATGCCAGATTCGTAGCACTGAACGGTTTGAGGGAATGCAGGCGCGAATGCCAGATTCGTGGCACTGCGGAGAGTTAGGATGCAGGCGCGAATGCCAGATTCGTGGCACTGCGGAGAGTTAGGATTCAGGCGCGAATGCCAGATTCGTAGCACTGAACGACCAGGGAAAGTTTAAATGGTAATCACTCCGGAGGTGACGTCCGTTAGAGCACTTTGTTTGTTTTGGCTTTTTAATTGGATTTACCGTTGCATTTATATAGGAAGTCACACGTAATATTTCCGCGAAATATGTCTAGACATATGGGTGTACACGGCCCATGCAAATATATGTTTGTAAACACTGTAGGAACTCTCGCGTTCACGAACTGAAATCAGCTGTTGCAGTAGCCTGTTTAGATTTGGAGCTTTCGTAACCAAAGGATATTCATAATAATTCGAACCGTGATTTAAAGCCAAGGACTTTATTACTTTGAGCACGAGTGGTGCACTATCAATATATTAGCATGGTTAACATAATAATGCGTCGGACATTAAGCATTAGCACATAACATTTATATAAATAGTAATCAACAGCAATATATGTGTATGAATATGCAATACATGTGTATAAACCAAAGAAAATAGTATGTAAAGTAATAGGAATTTGCTACGCTAACAATATGAGACAATGAGCGTTAGCGGAATAATAATATGAATCAAAATAATATGAAATGCAATAAGCGTTAACGATACAAAATAATATATAGCAATAAGCGTTAATACAAGAATAATAATATGAAATGCAATAAGCGTTAACGATACAAAATGATAATATAAAGCAATAAGCGTTAATACAAGAATAATAATATGAAATGCAATAAGCGTTAACAATACAAAATAATATATATGATGGTGATATGCCGTATAACAATAAAGGTAATTATAATTTCTTACGGTAGTTGCAGTAGAACACTGAATTTAAACACTTGATTTGTTGGTTTTACTGAGGAAGTATTTCCTTAGAAGAATGAATAATAATGAATGAATTCCGGTCTCGCGGTTCCTTGTATTTATAGGGTTTACAAGAATGTCAGGTATGAAGGGTGTGCGCGGTATGCACCTTGACATATTTACGAAATATGCGTCGCAATAGGACTTCCGGGGTTTTTATAAATGTCTATATTTAGACTACGTTTATGAATCATGCGTGAAATATGCGTCGCAATTGGTTTCCAAGATTCTGTTAGACTATTGATAAGACCCATTAGGTGGATTTTAGGCGTTTTGACGGGAAAGGGGTGAGAGTGGCTTTGACTCGGTGAGTCGTAAAGAGGGGCTGAGACGTGGTCTCGAGATAAGAGAGTTTTTGGGACGAGGGACTTGTTTAAATTTAAATAGGAGGGAAGTGGTCATGCCACGTAAGGCGAAGAGGGGATTTGGAGGTCGTAGTTGACCATCTTGAGATGGGGACCGCTAAGGTACATCGCCAAGGTGATCAGTGATTTGGGGAAAAGGGGTAAGATTTGAGTTTGATGGATTTTGATGGAGTTATGGAGCGATTTATGAGGGAGACTTTAGAATAATACCGCGCGAAAAATAGTGGGACATCACACCTCCCCCCTTATATGAAGAAATGTGTACATTTCTTAACAGTAAGGAGTGGGTGGATTTGATTGAAAGTTAATCAAAATTTAGCGATGGGTATGGAAGGAAAGAGAAGGAAAAAAAAAACTAAATCTGGTGCATGTGGCCAAAAGGGCGAAATAATAAAGAAAAACTAAAGAAATAATGGAATTAAGTCTAAAGGGATCTATATACAGGGATCTATTTACAGGGATCTATTTACAGGGGGATATTTACAGGGAAGGAATTTGGAACTATTTACAAGGGAGGATCGGTTGGACGGAATGGGACATTTTAGGGGGGATAGGAGTAGGAAAGGTCTTGGAAGGTGGCGTCGTCCAGGATGAACGTGAGGTCCTGACCGCTTTGATATAGGTCATCGAACCATCTCAGAAACTCGGGTGTCAGCTCCGTGAGGTTAGGAACCCTAGTCGCTGACCCCGTGTCCAGGATTTCCACGACTCCTGGCCAAGGTGGGATGGTGGAAGGGACTGGAATTTCGGGAGGTTTGGATGGCGATTGGTAAGGAGGAGGAGAGGGGTAAGGAGGTGGGGATGGACGATTGGGGTATTTATTTATGTCTACGTGTGAGGGAGGGCTGAAAGGGGGCCGCGGGGTTATGGCCTCCTGCAGCGTCTCCCTTGGTATTGGTGTTGGTGGGGGGGAGTCATCGATGGTGATGATGTTTGGCGCTGCCTCCCTGATGATGACCGTGGAGGTAACCTTCGGGAGGAGGGGCGAGATGCTCCTTCCTTCCCTAGCTGCCTCCCGGCGCATCCATCGCAGGTGAGACAGTCGCCTGGCGGTGCCTCCACCTTTTGGCTGAGGCTTTTTGGGGTTAATTTTGCCCCATCTGTTTGGCATTGTTGATCTAAATAGAAATATTTCTCTTTTTAAAAGTCGTTTATTATACGTGGTCAACCGGGATTCTCGCGTACACGACCAAGACGCGCTTTGTTAGCGTGTATAATTTTAATTTTTCCTTTCCAGGATATTTTCAAGTTTTGTGAAGGGATCACCTCCAAAATTGTGTGCGGGCCTGAGTACTGGTTGCCAAATTTCCCCTTTCGCGGTTCTATCAGTACGAAGATCGAGTCGCCCGGTTTGAAGGTCTCTTCGTTTATGTGCCGATCGTAATACTTTTTATAACGAAGTTTTGACTGTTTTAACTTTTCTGCTGCAGCGGTTTGCAGCTCTTGCACCCTAGTATTTAATTTCGAGAGGTAGTGATTGTATGTTTCATTTTCAAAATCTTCGGGCACCCGATTTCGGCTGGGTACCCGGGCTATTTTCCCGAATACTAACTCATGTGGAGTGTAACCAGTGCCCTCGTGGACACTGGTATTATAAGAGAACGCGGCCAAGTCGGTCCATTCGTCCCAGTCGCTGTATCTACCGATAAACATTTTTAAATATTCCGTTAAAACGAGGTGCGATCGCTCTAAAGAGCCGTTAGTCTGTGGGTGAAAGGCTGTGGTTCGAAATTGTTTAATTTTAAATTTTTGCGCGATAGCTTTCATGAATTTACCAGTGAAATTTGCTGCCTGGTCGGTGAGGATGGCTCTGGGAGTTCCGAATTGACAGATAAATTTTTTTATAAATGCATCTGCGATTTTTATTGATGTGGATTGTTTGAGGGGTTCGCATACGAAGTATTTTGTTAATAAATCTTGCATGGTTAGTATGTATGTATTTCCTTCTTTCGTAGTGGGTAACGGTCCTACTATATCCAGAGCGATTTTGTCAAAGGCTCGTCCAGGCGTATCGGTGAGGATCATTGGTTGCCTGGTTTTAACACGGACGAGTTTCTTCTGTTGACAGTCCGCGCAGTTTCGAATGTAGTCCTCCACGGCTTTCTTCATACCTTTCCAAAAATAATAGTGACGAATTCGATTGTAAGTTTTAGTCACTCCTTTGTGTCCGGCTAAAGCGGATGCGTGGTTTTCTATAATAATGTTTTGGCGTTCCGATTCTCCTGGGATTTGGACTATTTGTAAACATATTGTGACACTGATGTCATCCTCGTCGACGGCTTCGAGAATATCCATAATGATATCCTGCCAGCTTAGTTGATCGATATTTGCAGTTTTGGCTATACTGAACGAATGTATTATTAATTCTCTTATTACATCCTTAAGGGAAGATAGGGCTTCGCCCCAAATTGTCGTGGTTAGGGGAGTACTCTGCGTTTCTTTAATAACTAAACCGATGAGAATTTGTCCCCTATTATAGTTTACATGAGCTCTGCCCAATGTGAGTTCGCTTGCTACTATTAGCTCTCCTGCCTCCTGCAGTTGTTTAGCTCCGTCGTCGCAAGTTTTTCCATCGGCGCTTAGAAAGACAACAAGCGTTTCTTTTCGTAGGGACAATGGGTCACGACTAATTGATGGGGTTATCCTGATATCTCGATCAGGATTTGCTGCGTAAGCTGCATCAGGGGAATCGTCCAGCTCGATTATTGAGCATTCCGAGTCGGTTGTTGATTCGTCAGACGCGTTGGATTCCACCTCGGAATCGGGGTTTTCCTGTTCCTGTGGTGTTGGAGATTGCGGAGGCGAAATAATTTGATAAGGGGTATCTGCCTGTTCCCTTTCTTCTTCTTGGTCCTCCTCTTCTACACTACTCATTGGTTCAGGCGGGTTTACCGCTGGTGTTAGGTTTTTGCGTGCCTTTCGATGCGGCTGTATCCTTGTAGGTGCCGCTCTTAGGCGGGTTTTGCTCGCGGGTTTCGTTGCGGAGGTAAGTGCTTTGGAGCCCCGAGGTCTCCCTGGGCCTCGTTTAGGAGGGGGATGGTCCTCCCCGTCTTCGTCGGCTTCCTCTCGTGGTCGTATGGGGCATGCCTCCACCGTAGGGGGATTACGGGACAGGGCGTCAGCAAGTTTATTGCTTTTTCCCGGTTGATAGCGAATTTCATAATCGTATTCGGCTAATTTTAGGCGCCACCTAACGAGGCGCGACGTTGGGTCCTTTACCTTGTGTAACCAAATCAAAGGTCGATGGTCGGTATATAAAATAAATTTCCTTCCATAAAGGTAAGGACGGAAGTACCTGATGCAATAAACAATGGCTAAGAGTTCCTTTTCTATAGTAGAGTAATTGATTTCCGCTTTGTTTAGGAGACGGGATGCGTAAGCAATCGGTAACTCCTTTTCAGCGATAGCCTGACTCAATATTCCTCCTATTGCATATTCGGAGGCGTCAGTAGTTACGTGGAATTCTAGCTCAAAATTTGGGTATTGCAGGATAGGCTCTTCTTGCAATGCTGACCTTAAATGGTCGAAAGCAGTTTGCTGGGACGGTCCCCAGTTAAATGCTGTGTCTTTCTTCAAAAGTTGGGTTAACGGGCGAGCATTTTTAGAAAACTCCGGGATAAACCTTCTATAATATCCGGTTAATCCGAGGAATTCTTTGATTCCTTTGGGTGTGCGAGGAGCTGGGTAGTTCCGGACGGCTTGAATTTTCTGCTGGTCCGGTTTTACGCCTCCCTCGGTAATCACGTGGCCCAAGTATGCAACTTCCTTATGTAGGAATTTGCATTTGGAAGGTTGCAGTTTGAGGTTCGCCTCTCGTAGGCGGTGGGCGAGTTTTTTAAATTTTATTAGGTGCTCGGTGAGAGAACTTGCGTAAAGGACTATATCGTCCAAATACACGAACATTTCCGTGCCCTGGAGCCCCGTAAGGGTGTGGTCCATCAGACGTTGGAAGGTAGCCGGTGCATTGCAAAGCCCAAACGGCATCCTTACAAATTCATAGTGCCCATGGGGCGTAGAGAATGCTGTTTTTGGTGCGTCTTCTGGCTTCATAGGGATTTGGTGAAATCCTGAAGCAAGATCGAATACGGAGAAATATTTTGCTCCTCCTAATTGGTCCAATATCTCGTTGATATTCGGAAGTGGATATGCGTCGGGAACGGTCCTTTTGTTTAGTTCCCTAAAATCAATTACCATTCGCCACAGGGGTTCCCCATCGGGTCCTGGTTTCTTAGAGACGATCCAGATGGGTGAGTTGTAGGGCGATAATGATGGCTTTATGATTTCGCTTTCCAGCATTTTGTGTACTTGTTTGTTAATTTCCTTCTTATGTATCGGAGGGAAGCGGTATTGCTTCGTATTAACAGGTGCCGGGTCCGTTGTTTGGATTCCGTGTTGAATAGCGGTTGTATGACCTAACTTCTCATCTGGCAGATGGAAGAGGTCGTGGTTTCGCTTTATTATTTGTTGAACGTGGCGTTGTTCTTCCGGATTCATGTGTTCCGTGGAGATCGATTTTAGCACTTGTTCCGCCCTTGAAGGAGTTTCTTCAGAAATTTCCAGTGGTTCCGCAGTAAACGTTTTTGCAAGAGACGTGAGGGGTTTTAGGGGAAGGGTTGATTTAGCGGGATGCGTAGGGAATGAGTGCACTTTCTTGGGTGCCTCGAGTTGGTGGATCGACGGATCCGGGGCTAAGAGGGACTTGTATTTTATAAGGTCAGGGATGGGATTGATGCCTGAAGGCGTTTTTGTCTCTTTTCGTCGTTTCTGCTTAGGTTCTGGGATTATTCTGTCGAATTCTTCCAATTCAACTGTGGGTATCGTGACTACGGAATCTTTCTCGTTCGAATTTACCATTTGCAAGTATGCCTTGCCGTTTTGGTTGCGAACAAGCGCGTTGCCGGCGTGAATTCCCGCGCCCAGGTTTAGCCGGGGCAAGTATCCTTCTTCTAGATTAGGGTTTGATACGTACACGAAGGAATTTGTTTTTGACCTCGCGGGTAGCGTGATTTGATTTCTATTTACAAATGGGATGGAGTTTCCGTGGACGTCCAGCTGTTTCTTGAGGTAGTTAATAGTGGCATTCCTCCCTGTCAAGAATTCGGCTCCGAGTATCCCTTGCGGTTTAATTGGAAAATCGTTTTTTACTACGTGGAACGTGGCATCATCGCCCAAAATTGTTATTTTGATCGTTCCGAGGGTGGGGACAGGGTCCGGAGAGATCCCTTTGAGTAATAGGGTTTTTCCCATGTCGACGTCCTGGATTCTTCTTACGGCCTGAACTTTCAATAAGTTCACCTCAGACCCGGTATCGATCATTAATTCGGGGTCTTCTTCGAAGTCCGGGGAGTAAAGGATCACGGACGGGGCTTCGCTGATCGGACTTAACCGCGCTGTGGCGATTTTATTTCCTGTATTATTGAATCCATTTGAATTTTTATCGGACGCGCTCCCGCTTGGCCCGTTCCACGATACGCGTCCGTAGTTGTCCGTGGGGGCGGGGCGTTTCCCGAATTCGTCTCCTGAAGGGTTCCAGGATTCCTCATGTTGTAATTGTATATGCGTTTTCTGCATTCCGAGATTAGGTGGCCAGGCTTCTTACAATACCCGCAGATTCGCAGTTCCGTAGGCCTGGTAGGTGGAGGTCGAGTCTTGTCCCAGTAGGGGAGCAGAGGGCTCGGTGCTTGGCTCCCGTAGCCAGCGGTAAGGGTTGGGGGGTACCTCTCGAAAGGTTGAGCGGTCGGACCTTGGTTGCTGCGACAGACCCGCGCGTCGTGACCGGTCTTGTTACAAAGTTGGCACGTCAATTTGGGAATTTTCGGTTCCGAAAACCTGAGGCGGTCCCTTTCGATTTTCTTGTCCACCAGGACGGCTAAATTGAACGCTTCATCGAGTGTTTCGAAGTGGTGTAGCTGTAGTCTCGTCCTTATGTGAGGTGGAAGGCCATCGACGAAAGAATCTAGCGTTAAATGATCTAATTTTTCAGGTTGATCCCGCGGGAAGTCGCGGTAGTATTCTCTATCCTCTTCCAAGATAGCGAATCGGAGGTCCTTTACGCGTGAGATGTACTCCAATATGTGTTCGTTGGATCCTTTGATAACGTTGGCAAGTTCTCCACGATAGTGGTCTGACGTTTTCGCAGGGGAGAATGTAATTTTTAATTGTTTAATTAAATCATTTACAGAGTCAAAGACCCTATCCTCAACGGCCAAGCATGCATGGTCTTGCAGCTTGTTTCGCAACAACCTCGCCAGCTGGGGTTCAGCTTGCGGGGGAACCAGAGCCTTAGCCCTGTTGCAGGCTCTAGCGAATTGCTCTACGGGTATGTTATGCCCGTTAAAAGTTGGGACTGTTTCTATGGCGTCCTTTAACTTGATCTGGGGTAATGGATCCTGGTCCGGAATATTGTTACGATTTAATACCTCCGGAATATTGTTACGATTTAATACCTCCGGAATATTGTTACGATATAATACCGGTTTCCTATCGAAACGGGAGGAACCCGGTGTGGCAAAATTATTCGCAATTGGTGGGGGTGCAAGAAGTTTTTCCATCATTTCGCGGATAGCTTGAATCTGACCGGAGAGACCCTCCAACGCGGGGCCGTCAAGACCAGTGGCTACGCCTGAACGCGTATTGGGTTCCGAATTTACAACAAATTTAGCGTGCAAGCTCTCAATTTCGGCTTGTTTTTTTCTTAATAATTGCACCCGTTCCATTAATTCGGCGGTCGCGGTGTCTACAGCGTTAGGGGAAGGGCCCGCGTCTTGATCCATTACGCAAGAGTCGTCGGTTTCGCCGTACACGGACATGTTAAATTTTTCGTTTCCGTTTTATTCGGAAATTACAGGGATTTCCCTAGGTTTAGGCGTCCGGCAGCCGTTGTCTAAACCCTACGGCGCTCTCTACCCTGGTACGCGTTAAAATCGTTACGTCTCTTATTCGAGAGACGATGTTTTTCGGTGCACGCGGCACATTCACTAATGGGGCGTGCTCTGAGTAAGTGGTCTCTACAACGGGGACACTCGGGGAATATGTCGTTTGGTTGGTAGTGGTGTACTTGATAAATCTCGTCCACCTCCACCGGGTCCAAATCGAAACACTTTAGACAAATATCTTCGCCTTCCGTGGTCGTAGCCACTCCTCCAGAAACACAAACCAATGCGTTTGAATCTGACAATACGCCTCTAAATCTACGGCTTGGGTAATATGGTGTGTCTCGACTTTGGTGTTGATCACACATACTAGCTAAAAGATATTATGGGTATTGTGTACTCGACAGATCTTTTCCTGTCTGAAATAAACAAACGTTCCACCTTGAGCGACCAGAATTACGTCACGTCAGGTTGTCGTTTAAAAATCTAGATCTTCTGGGTTATTAAATTGATCATTGCTCTCGTTAGAGAGGAGGTAGTATTCCGTGCACACGGTGCACCTATTCATGGGGCGAGTCTGGTATATTTCGTTATTGCACCGAGGGCAAGGGGAAAACGAATAAGGCGATCGGTAATAATGAATTATGTATACTGTCACCGTATTCACAGGGTCCAACCAGGAACAGCACAAGCAAATATCGTCGCCCTGGTTCGTGGTTGCTAAATTTCCTTTCACACAAATTAAGTTTTGTATGCATGCAGTTGCGCTTTGTAGCCCTCGGCCTCGATGGGCTACTGCGATCCTTTGTGGGCGCGTAATATACATGAGTAGTTAATGGGGAACTTTGTGGGCACCGTATTAAAGAATCTTTCCTTGACAACGGTTGACGAAGATCCCACCGCTGTCACCAAAAATTATGTCACGTCCCGGGTGGAGGTCGTTGGGGACGATGGCATAGACGGGGAATTATTGAAGGGAACGCGTGCGCGAATGCCAGATTCGTGGCACTCAATAGTTTGAGGGAATGCAGGCGCGAATGCCAGATTCGTGGCACTGCGGAGAGTTAGGATTCAGGCGCGAATGCCAGATTCGTGGCACTGCGGAGAGTTAGGATGCAGGCGCGAATGCCAGATTCGTGGCACTGCGGAGAGTTAGGATGCAGGCGCGAATGCCAGATTCGTGGCACTGCGGAGAGTTAGGATTCAGGCGCGAATGCCAGATTCGTAGCACTGAACGGTTTGAGGGAATGCAGGCGCGAATGCCAGATTCGTGGCACTGCGGAGAGTTAGGATTCAGGCGCGAATGCCAGATTCGTAGCACTGAACGGTTTGAGGGAATGCAGGCGCGAATGCCAGATTCGTGGCACTGCGGAGAGTTAGGATGCAGGCGCGAATGCCAGATTCGTGGCACTGCGGAGAGTTAGGATTCAGGCGCGAATGCCAGATTCGTAGCACTGAACGACCAGGGAAAGTTTAAATGGTAATCACTCCGGAGGTGACGTCCGTTAGAGCACTTTGTTTGTTTTGGCTTTTTAATTGGATTTACCGTTGCATTTATATAGGAAGTCACACGTAATATTTCCGCGAAATATGTCTAGACATATGGGTGTACACGGCCCATGCAAATATATGTTTGTAAACACTGTAGGAACTCTCGCGTTCACGAACTGAAATCAGCTGTTGCAGTAGCCTGTTTAGATTTGGAGCTTTCGTAACCAAAGGATATTCATAATAATTCGAACCGTGATTTAAAGCCAAGGACTTTATTACTTTGAGCACGAGTGGTGCACTATCAATATATTAGCATGGTTAACATAATAATGCGTCGGACATTAAGCATTAGCACATAACATTTATATAAATAGTAATCAACAGCAATATATGTGTATGAATATGCAATACATGTGTATAAACCAAAGAAAATAGTATGTAAAGTAATAGGAATTTGCTACGCTAACAATATGAGACAATGAGCGTTAGCGGAATAATAATATGAATCAAAATAATATGAAATGCAATAAGCGTTAACGATACAAAATAATATATAGCAATAAGCGTTAATACAAGAATAATAATATGAAATGCAATAAGCGTTAACGATACAAAATGATAATATAAAGCAATAAGCGTTAATACAAGAATAATAATATGAAATGCAATAAGCGTTAACAATACAAAATAATATATATGATGGTGATATGCCGTATAGCAATAAAGGTAATTATAATTTCTTACGGTAGTTGCAGTAGAACACTGAATTTAAACACTTGATTTGTTGGTTTTACTGAGGAAGTATTTCCTTAGAAGAATGAATAATAATGAATGAATTCCGGTCTCGCGGTTCCTTGTATTTATAGGGTTTACAAGAATGTCAGGTATGAAGGGTGTGCGCGGTATGCACCTTGACATATTTACGAAATATGCGTCGCAATAGGACTTCCGGGGTTTTTATAAATGTCTATATTTAGACTACGTTTATGAATCATGCGTGAAATATGCGTCGCAATTGGTTTCCAAGATTCTGTTAGACTATTGATAAGACCCATTAGGTGGATTTTAGGCGTTTTGACGGGAAAGGGGTGAGAGTGGCTTTGACTCGGTGAGTCGTAAAGAGGGGCTGAGACGTGGTCTCGAGATAAGAGAGTTTTTGGGACGAGGGACTTGTTTAAATTTAAATAGGAGGGAAGTGGTCATGCCACGTAAGGCGAAGAGGGGATTTGGAGGTCGTAGTTGACCATCTTGAGATGGGGACCGCTAAGGTACATCGCCAAGGTGATCAGTGATTTGGGGAAAAGGGGTAAGATTTGAGTTTGATGGATTTTGATGGAGTTATGGAGCGATTTATGAGGGAGACTTTAGAATAATACCGCGCGAAAAATAGTGGGACATCACAGTAACATTACTACAAACAATTAATTGTTATTAAACAATTTGTTAACATAATAAATTTCAGTAATATTCAACAACGATAAGTGCAATTTGGAAGGTACATTGTTTTTATGACGTAGGCACCCACTAAGTAAGGAAAAGGGGTAAAATGTATTTTCTCCTACTCCTCAATATCTCTTACGTCCGATTAGATATCACCTTGGTTTTCACTTACAACGGTTGCCCACACAAATGCGTAAAACTCAATTTCAGGATTTTGCCCTAACCAACCCCTAAGGATGTGAAATGTGTTTTCACGTATTCTTCAAATGCTCTTGGGCCCGATTAGATATCAACTTGGTTTTTAGTTACAAATGTTACCCCCACAAATGCCTATCAACATATTTCAGGATATTGCCCTAATCAACCCCTAAGGTGAAAAAAGGGGAAACATTTTTTGTCACGGATCCCTCAAAAGTTCTTCAGTCCGATTCGATATCGATACTTGGTTTAAACTTAGCAACACCAATGCCTAAAAACCAATTTCAAAATTTTACCCTAATCAACCCTTAAAGGGCCAACTCTGTATCTGGTGTGCTAAGGGTACATTGAATTGGGGCGTCTTAAGTTTTGAATAGTAGGTGTGAACGAACATATATATATATATATATATATATATGAATATATATATTCGTAACAATTTTTTATGTAATTTCGGTACAGTAACCTCTGTATAACGAATATTTATATATATATATATATATGTGTGTGTGTGTGTGTACCGAAATTCGTAACAATTTTTTATGTAATTTCGGTACAGTAACCTCTGTATAACGAACATTTATATAAATATAAATGTACCGAAATTACATAAAAAATTGTTACGAATTATACTCCTTTTCACCCACTTAGGGATTAATTAGGGCAATATCCTGAAATTTGTTGTTAGGCATTTGTGGGGGTAACATTTGTAACTAAAAACCAAGTTGATGTCTAATCGGTCTCAAGAGATTATAAAGAATATGTGAAAACACATTTCACCCCCTTAGGGGTTGGATAGGGCAAAATCCTGAAATTGCGTTTTATGCATTTGTGTGGGCAACCGTTGTAACTGAAAACGAAGGTGATATCTAATCGGACGTAAGAGATATTAAGGAGTCCGAGAAAATACATTTTACCCCTTTTCACCCCCTTGGGGATGAAATTCCCTAGAATCCTTACTTAGCGGATACCTACGTCATAAAAACAATGTACCTTCCAAATTGCACTTATCGTTGTTGAATATTACTGAAATCTACTATGTTAACAAATTGTTTATTAACAATTAATTGTTTGTAGTAATGTTACAACAAAATATGATCAATTTGATTGTATGAAATGGATTTCACTGTCACTTTGTTAAAAAATTGTTTAAGCAAATTGTAAGTAAACAATTTTACTAACATATTTTTATGTCAATAATCTTTATTTTCGCCTCTGATGGATATTCAATGGTTAGATTAATCATGTATTTGCAGTATTTACCGCGGAAATGATAAAATTAGTACATAATTTTAGTTTTTATATTGTTATATACCATTTTTTGACAACTATTCTTTAGTGTAGCATTATATACAGTGTAATGCAACTTTGTAGACTCATAAAATATAAAGTTATTGCTTTAGGATTACAATAAACAAAGTTTTTCGTTCGTATGATCCCCATTTTATTGATATTGGCCGAGTTTGGACGGCCATATTGGATCCGCCATCTCCCTTTTCAAAAATCGTGCAACGAATTCGTAATCAGCGATACCTAATACCCAAGTATACCATGTTTCGTTAATATTCATTTCGATTTGGCGTGGGAATCGATTTTTGACGCCGACTGTGTCATTTTCGATCACTGTGCGCCGCGGAGACCTCTCCAGACCTGGCCCACCGCCGGAAATTTTTTTTAGATATGACCGAGGGGGGAACCACCGCCAGAATATTTTTCAGCAGCATTTTATCCAAACCAATATGCAGCAAACAGAAATTTTTCACCCCAACGCAGAGCAATAATAATTTTTATCAGAAATTGTATCTGTTGATGTCGGGAAAGATCGACGGTTTACAAACCACATATTCGGAGACGGGAAAGAGAGAGCATTACTTAGTGGCACAATCACAGTTATTTTAGAGCTAAATTCGGAGGAGGGAAAGAGACAACACTGCATAGTGGTACAATCGCATTTATTCTAAAGATAACAGTACTTTAAAGGGTTCTGATTTAATATCGCAGCGCGTCGCGCGATCTCGCGTAATTTGAGTCCTCTAGAGCAGCCGTGCGGGATGACGTCATTTGGCGTCGTGAAGAAGGCGCGAATTATAGAAAGAATTATGCGACGTCAGCAGAAAATTTTTTCCCATACAAACAGACATACTTTTTTCCGAACCAAAATGCAGCAAGCATTCTAAAGCCTTCAATTTTTCAAAATGTTTTTTCAATCTTAACGTCGCAGCGTATCGCGCGATTGCGCAAATAATTTAAGCCCCCTGGGACAAACGCGTGAAATGATACCATTTTCACGGCGCGAAGAACACACGAACAAAATATTATAGCTATTTCGAAAACGTTGAATCTTATAATTAAGTCGCGAGGTGAGAAGGAGGAAGATGGGTAAATAAAGTGGAGAAATAATATATGTTTCAAGAAATTTATTTAAAATTAAAAGAATATAAAATAATATAATATATTGTAAAATAAAAAGAAAAAAATAATTATGATTCCGATGGTGGAGCTAGCGATAATGATGGGGGTGATGGCAGTGATGGAGGTGATGGCGGCGGCGGCGAAAACGACAACGACGACGATGATGCTAGGAGCCCCTCGAACTCTTCGAGGAGGGGCGATGACGATCGCGGAAGCCGCAGAGCCGCAGGGCTGCCGATAGTAAGATTGCGCCCCGTAGCTCACGATCGGGTAAGATCTGCAAGCGCCAGCCGTTAGCATCATCAGCGAAGGTATCGGCGAGCTGTAAAACCCCCAATAACCGATATAATATTAGTGCGTTAAATAAAAAACGTAATAAACTTAAAAAAACATTGCAGAGTACTAGGTACATACCTCTGGATTATTCCGCCACATTTCCCGTTCAAACGTAGGAATAATTTTTCAGTATCTCATTGCTGTTCAAACGTTTGAAAGACAACTGATCTCGCTACATCTCTTGGCTCTTGGATGTAAACCCATATCTCAGAACCGAGAAGTGCGTAGCTTTGCAAAGTAAGATGCTGTTGTTCATCACCTTCATGTGCGCTGACCATTCCATTTTTTTTTCTACGCACTCGTCATTTGGTTGAATCGAGTCACTTCCCCTTCTTCTTTAGACACATCATTCGACTAGACCATGTCACGTGTATCAAACATATATCGAACCACTCTGAACGTGTATCAAACGTGTATCGAACCACTTTGATCGTGTATCGAACGTGTATCGTACCACTCTGAAAGTGTATGGTACCACTCTGAACGCGTATCGAATGTGCATTGAACCGCTTTTACATACTAATTATAACCATCGTCTTAATTTAGCGCACATCACATGCAGGAGGTTGGGTTGGGGAGGGAAAAGAAAAACATTTTTTATATGCATTAAAAAATGATTATATTTTATTTATGCATTTCCGTCTGGCGTTTAGACCACCAGTTGAATATTTTAAATACATTTTGTAAAACACAATGCTTTGCGTGTCTGTCACATCGCAGAGTATTAACTACATTTAGCTTATTTAGAGATTTGATTTCCTCGTATTCAATGTCCAGGGTCTCAATGACCATGCTGGTTCTCGTATTTTCGTCGAGGAAATCCACAAGCCAGGCGTGTTTCTGCAGCCCTTTAACGTATAAGATATGGGGAGCGTCATCTTCATCGATCGCACCGGCAACAGCTTTCGTAATTAGCTGTTTAGCCATACTGCACGGAACGTCTCCATCTTCCTACCGTAGTCCATAATGGTTTGCCACTAACCACCGGATGCTTGATTTGTCAGATTTCATGAGAAGATATTGTGACATCGAACTCCTAAAAATATAGTGCGTGAGAATTGTTTCCTTTCGTAGGACAGCCATTTCATTGACGACAAATCTTCAATCAACGATGAACCCTTGCAGGTCAACAAATGTTGGTACAGCCATTATCGGTACAATTTAGAGGCCCGCTCTATTCCAGGACAGGCGGGAGAATGCAATCTTTCTCGTAAAGCATCTCGATTTTCACGATGAAATTTTGTACGAATTTGGCACAGGAGAGAGCGGGCAAGTAGCACGAAAATTTAATTTATTTTGCGCACCACGTTTGTCAGCGGATTGTATTCAACCACCCATCGTGCAGACTCAAAGAGTAGGATGTAATATTTGCAGGCACATTCTCATTATACTCGAATTCTATGCGCACGTCCACGGTGCCATTCTTGATCCATTTATTCGTGAGCAATCAATCACCACGAAGGGACCAAATTGTAAAAATTCGGCGACGGTGAATAATGCCTCGTTGCAACTACGTCCGTAACACGATGTACGGAAATGCGTATACATGTTAAACAAGCATGGCATGCCTATTCTTGTCAAAGTCCAAGTTCATGTCATCGTACGGATAAAATTCCGAGTTGAGAAAAGGTTTAACATTGGTCTATTTGCAGTCGTTGAACCGAGTAACATCTTCGGTCATCACATTCTTTCGAGCAGTCTGTAGAGCAAAGATCGCCGCTTCTCCAGGTGCGCAGCTGCCTTCACAGTCCACGAATGCTTGGTCGTACACTGTAAGAGAGGATACTCGTATATTTCCCACGAATAAAATCAAATGCTCAGGCTTTGTCCACTTTCCAAAGCATGTAACAACACTTATTAACACCGTTCAGCGTCACATGAGGCATCCGCCATTTCACTTCTAGTAATTCAATTTCTGGTTCCAACATTCGCGATCCTATTAGAGAATTGTTATCGTTGCACGATCGTATTAAAATCAATTCGTGACGCGCATTAATAATTATGCGTTTGTAGTCCTCGCAAAATCCCAGCAAATATTGAAATGATTTTTCACTATTAGCCCATCGCGTCATTTCAAGCCCCATCCGCATTCTCCATATTTTTGTCTTCGCCAGATGTCAGCGATACATAGTTTCTGTTGCGGTCAATCTCCTCACCACCCAGCTCATATCGAATCTCATCAAATAAGAACGCCACGCAATTATTTCCCAACGTCACCGTTAATGCAACATTTGGCTTATTTATCATTAATTTCCCCTCCAGGTAGAGGAAACTTTCACACGGCAATGTGTGTAAATCCTGCTGCTGTATAGGTATTCTTAACTCATCGCTGTATCCAAACGTCGTGTTAACACATGCGTTGTGTGTGTGAGTCTCGAGCTTGACGATGCGATCATCAAACGTCGGCTTCTCTCCAATGCTTAGAATGCCAGCCATTTTCAACTTAAATGTGTACAGTGAATCCATGTGATTTCAAAAATGTAATCTTCGCAGCACTGAGCGTGTCCTTTTAGCGTAATCAGAGCTGTTGCAGTTGTTGTTGTTGTTGTTGTAAACAATTTCGTTTGGAAGAAATGTGTTTCTGGAGTCGTTTAACACAAGCATCTCTTTCGTTCGCACCACACGTATTATCGTCATCGTCGTCGTCGTCGCCGTGCGTGTAGTCTGTTGGTAATCTCGTCACCTCGTAAATCGAGCAACCATCCGTCTTGATCCACAACGCGTATCGTTAGATCCATAATGACGCGTGCGGTGATTGGAAGGTAAATGATCTGCGCGGGCGTTTCCGTTATCTTATATCCTGGTGGGCCTCTCGGAGAAAATTCGTGTATCGTATGTACACGCTTCCCATTGTTGTATGCGCCAGCGATCACGCTACATTCTATGCGAATAATGTTTACGTTCATGATATTAATTAGATCGTACGATTCGTGTCACCGCCCTGGTTCTAATACCCGATTCGTCGAGAATCCCAGCAGCGATGCAATGTTATTGGACTTTGTAAAGTCTACGGCAAACGAGTAGTACAGCTCGCTTTTCACGGGTGTTATTGTTGGGGCATAACACTATAGGATACACATCGTTGTCACCGTCGTCGGTGCCACCCAGATTTTGGGGATACTGCTTGAGTAATTGCGGCTTCAAATACTTGGCAATAGCGTCTAGTTCGTAGGAGCCTTGGGGAATCGTAATGTATACATGAGTGGTATCAACGCTGTTGTTGGTGTCACAGTTTATGGCGAAGTAGAATTTATCGTTGCTGGAGTCGATGCTCGGTATTGTATGATAAGTTTCGAAGGTTGTTAGACCAAACTCGTAATCATCATCACTCAAATCTATGGGTGGAAAGTAGCTCACCGCGATGGTGCTATTCTTGCCGGTTAGAGTGAATGTTAACGACATATTCCGAGAAATTGCTCGACAAGTACTGAATCAGACTGGTGGGAAGTCAATTCTTAAATTTGGTGCAAATCGTTTGTAGAAAGCGTAGACATAGTTGTTTACAATTGCTCTGATTGTAGTTCTGATAAGACGGTCGATGTTATTCGATTTTCACGGCATCTTTATCCAGATATTGTACCAATTCCTTAGGCGGTCGAAGATTGACAAATCTGTTGAAATATACAGCTCGACCCCCTCTCTTCGCATACGCCACTCAATGAGTCCCCGGTCCTTCGACATTGTCCAAATTTACGATACCGCTCTCCTTTCAACGTAATCTTCCGGCTAGTAGCGCGTTGCGCATAAAAACACCTCTAAAGAATGGAGTACGCATACGTTTTGACAACTCCACCATTTCCGCATCGGTAGTTACGCCCACAGGCATTTTTATTTTCTTTTCGGCGTTATTTTTCGTTGTGATATTCCCCGTCCGCGCTTGTATGGTGTGAGATAAAGTCCACGACCTTCCATGGTGCGATTATGACGTTGCATTTCCTGTAGCTGATGTTGCGCCGCCTTATTATCGTTTACCCTGGCGATCCCCGTCGCTCCGCCAGCTAATGTTCCGAGAACACCTAGCAGCGGGAGAAGTGGTAATATACCACACCGTTTTGCCACAGGAAGAACCTGCTTTTGCGATGCTCTCTTTACAGTGCTTTTGCGGGGTTTTGTTTTCATTCCCATTTCGATTTTTGTGTGGCCTTCATAGCTGCCCAAACAGCTGTTGCAGCACCTCTTTCACCCAGAGTCGTGTCTCGTGCAACGATGCGTTTTCTCGCTTTGTCAGCGAGAACTTTATCTGTTAGTGACACGCTGTGTCCAAGGGATTGATGCCTTGATCACCTCTATCCAATCGTTTTGCCAGATGAGTTCCTGGACCGCAAAATTGGTATCCCGGGATGCGTAATTCGTTAGGTAGCGCGTTTATCGCCCGATTTAACAAACCACAACCTTTCTTTACTGTCGTCGGCGACATTCGCCACAGTTTTGAATCAATGGTGCTGGACCGTCGATATGCTTTCGCTGCTAAGGGCAATTATAATGTTCCAGACACCGACCATACTGCTGAACCTCAGGATCGGCTTTTATATGCTCGGGAAGTCTGTCCAAGAACTGACCAATGTGTCTGTCAAACTCGCGAAGTAGAATAATCTTTGGTATATATTTCAGCTGCTCAGAGGTTAAGTCTCGAATATCGCAATTATCCGACTGGGCCGGAAGTATTTCGAATACTGAGCTGTTTTGCTTCGGCGCGGGCCTATAAATAGGGCGCTTCGACGTATCAAATTCAATTTCGCGGTTCAAAGAGATGATGCAATTCGTGCGACAACCTGTGACGATACGCGTGACAAATTTTGACGATAAGTCGCAAATGATGTCTTCGAAAACAAGGCGAAGACATGGTAGCATGCTACCAAACACTATCCACGGTGTCATTTGTGGCCCCATCAAATTGTGGAAAAACCAACGTGCTGGTGAGAAAGATAGGCTTGTTGGAAAGTCTTCACGGCGTTCGCTTCGAGAACGTGTACGTGTATCCCAAATCGTTGCAATAGCCGAAATATCAGTATTTTGAGAATTTATTGACTCCGACAAATGTAATTGGTTACTTTATGTTTTCGAATAATAGTGACGTCATCCCATCGAGCGAATCGCATCCGAATTCCATTTTTATCATTGATGACGTGGCATGCGACAAGCAAGATACGATAAGGGAATACTTTGCAATGGGACGCCACTCGAACGTCGACTGCTTCTATCTCCGTCAGACGTATGCAAATATTCCCAAACATTTTATACCTGACAATGCGAATCTCTTGATTCTGTTTAACCCTTATGTCAATACCCGGGTACCCGGGTGCCCACCTGAACATGTATTGTGAAAATTTTTAATCTTGTAATGAAAATTTCTTTATAACCGTCCGGATCGTCGCGATTTGGCCCTTTTATTATCAGAATATACATTGATCTTTCATTTTCAAGATCCAAAAGTAAAAAAATTATCATCCTTAAACTTACCTACTTGATTTCAATACCCGGGGTACCCGGGTGCCCACCTATACAAATATGGGTTTTACCTGTAGTTTTTGAATAAATTAATTCATAAATAATTAATATAAGTACAGGGGAGGTTTAATAAATAAAAACGATTATTTATATAATTTAAAAATAAGAAAAATATTTATTTATGGACATTCTCTACATTTTGTAATCGTGACTGCGTGTTCATCGCAAACAGGTTTTTTACATTGTTCACAGGATTTCCTTGTCTTCCTACGTTTTTTTTGGCATCTCTGTAGCACAAATGACACGAACCTGTGATGACTTTTCTGCCTGTTTGTCTGTAGCAGGTGTGGAGCCAGACGGAATCACAGGATGATTCACCTGTTTTCCGAGGACGCTCTTAATCGCTAACTTCGTTGAGTAGTTCCTTATGATCTGCGAATTTTCAAAGCGATCTTCAACAGTGGGTATGGCGAACTCTTCGCTCAGTTGACGCAAAAATAAGCGACGTTGATATTCTTTTTTAACATTTTATTATTTTCATCATAAATAATATACGAAGCCAGGGCGGCAACGTCCAAAATATTGAAAAATAAGGCGAGTGGCCACCTGCTTGTACGGCGGTGCGTTGTATATCTCCATTTATCGTATATCCTCATTTGATCCATTGTATCGACGCCAGTCTTGTACTTATTATAGAATAATATCATCTTTGGCTTTCTCTTTGCATCATTCGCCACTGCCATATCCGAGTGCATTGTCGACAATAAAACTACCACTTTATTTTTCTTGGGTACTTACGAGCATAGAGTTACTTTCTCATGAAAACCAAACAGCGTCGAACATTCTTCCCTTGTTTTCGCTGGAGCCATTGCGGTGGGAATATAGGGTTTACTTTTTTTCTTCAAAGTGCCAACGATGGTTAATTTCCACGACAATAAACGTTTGGCAAAGGGTAACGTTGTGAAGAAATTGTCCATAGATATATTTCTCCCGCTTCCTTTATACGGCACCGCAAGCTCCTTCACAACTCTTTCTCCTTGGTTCGTCTCTCGAACATTTCCAGTATTCCCTTGTGTAAATTATTCCGTTTAGCGGATAAACGTTTTCAGCATCACAAATCCACCATATTTTTGTGCCATACTTTGTTGGCTTAGATGGAATGTACTGAGTGAACTTGGTGCGTCCTCGGAAAGGATATAGTTGTTCATCGATGGTTAAATTTTCCGTTGGCCGGTACATTTTTGATAAATTTGTATTGAGCATATTCCAGATGTCACGTAATGGAACAACTTCACGCGTACGTTCACGACGGGTATTCCAGAAACGATTCAATCCCATCGTTGTTCGATACACGGGAAACGAAGACGATTTCCACATTTCAGTTATATGATCTATATTAGAATTATTTGCCCCCGCACAAAGCAAAATTCTTAAAAACGCATACATTTCGCGGGGTGTTAAACCTTTCCATACGAGCGGCGATCGATCCTGGTTTTTATTATTGTACTCTTGGTACACTGTTGCTGCCTTTTTATTGGTACAACGAACTATGATGTCTATTATTTCATTTGACAAAATTTTCTTGAAGATATCGCAGATGGATAGAGTTTCCGTGCTTCTGTGTGGGCCACTTCTTTGACGTACAATATTGTGAGCTTCAGCTTGGTGTTGAAGTAACGGTGTTCTTCTCCACACCGTTTTGTCTTTTGCTACAAAAATGCTTTCGGTTTCCACTCCAGCAGCCGCATGTACTTCTTCGTCCTGTTCTTGGGCCTCGCATCCACTCTCATCGCTCTCTTCGCTCTCGGCTTGGGTCTGTATGTCCTCCTCTGCTTCTTCACCTTCATATTGTTCTTGAATAATCTCGCTATCGCCTGCCTCTCGAGCTGGCTCTCCTTCTTAGAATTCATCGCTGTCAGAATCTTCTACGGTTTGGGATTGATTTTGAACATGAACCCAATCCTCGTCGTCTCTTTCTGACGGCTAGTAACTCTCTACATCTGACTCGCCTAATAAATTTTTCAAATACAGATCTTTTTCCTCCGCACTCAATCTATAAAACAAATGCAAAGTACAAACATTGCAAATTATACACTGTTGAAAGCAATTATACTGACAAAATTACGTATAAAAACTCTCAGACACTTAATTTTCTTCGTTTCTCGCGTGATTTGAATACTGTGTATCTAATTCCGGCTGGAGTCCGCCGATCCCTGCTAGTTCGCTTGTTTCAAATTTAGGAAACAGAACGTTCAAGATCAATGATTCTAGAGTAAGTGTCGCGAGGTTCATCACAGTCGTCTTATCAGAAGGCACCCCCGCCTTTCCCACTCTGTAACAAGATCCTTTAGGAACAAATTCCTTGTACATTAGCAACACGGCGACGGGCCGCTTGATATCCCCAAACTCTCTCGCCCTCTAAACACCGTCAGGTCACACCCGATAGCTGCGCGACCTCTTGAGGTCGCCACCCATCGTATGACGCCCACCCACGACGGTGCATGGCTTACGCCAGGACTTTTTGCCGGCCCTGATTCAGCCATAAATCCTCCGAAAGCGAAACAGTTGCGTTATGGCCCCTAATTATTATCGAATTCCAAATTTCAAGCAGCCGTAGTTGGATTGCACCCGAAACAGACCGTGAGGCTATATAACAAACCCGCTTCCAGGCCCATTTTGTATACGTTATAATGGGCTACATAACTCGTGCAGGTCTCCTATTTCTAATTCTAGCCCGCATTTGTCAAGTATAATGTCAAGGAAACGATTTCACTACAATAAACGCATTTAATCTAGGAATTCAGTAGGTGGGCACCTGGGTACCCCGGGTATTGAATAACGTCGTACATTCTGGGTATTGACATAAGGGTTAAGCAGGATGGTCCCAAGTTGAAATATGTATATAACGATCACGTAAACACTGACATGTCTTACGAGGATTTCTGCGCTTTGTGTCGTAATTGTGGGCAACGGGAGTATGGTTTCGTGGTAATAGACAAAGATAGCGCGATGTCTAATGGACATTATAGAAAGGGATTTAACGAGTTTGCCGTACCATGAGATGGGAAAGCAAGGTCTGCGATAAAAAGCGATAACAAGTTCGATTACTTGGACTGGGACGATCCCAACGAGCTGGTGGGTCGATTGCGTTTGTTGGCAGCGTCGCATCAGGCGGGTAACAACTCTCATGATCCCGAAATTCTATCTTTTAACGAGGAACTCGGCGAGGTAGGCCACATTATATAAACACAACAGCACGCCGATAATTTGCACTGTATGCATGGAGATACCGATCAACAAGTTTGGAGTATCGCTCGAGAAGATTGGAGCAGCTAGAATGGACTATTACAAATAGAGAATTGCTTGGAAATTACATGCGAGATAACACTCTTTGCATGATTGGTGCCGACTTTGATGCAAAATCACGTACGAAACGACGCGTAGCGCAACCCACGGCCGACAGCGAAGCCGTCAATAAATTGGTCGGGTTTCAAAGATATCTCTTTACTGTTTTGCTGATGCAGCAAAACAGCGTTCAAAAGATATCACAGGCTATGAATTCTATCCAGCAGCATCGCTGCGAAGGAGAACTTGTCCAGAATTTCCTCGGGGCGATGGGGGGCACATAATGCATGTACACGATAATTATCACATCATTCGTGTCACAGACACCTTTGCGATCAAACATGCAGGCATTATCGAAATCCAAGAGTAAAGAAAACCATGTTTGCAACAAAGCGACAACTGGTTGAGGAATTGCACGCTCCAGCTCGCAGACATTTCCCGCGGAGGCGCATCATAGTACATAGATACTATGATCGGTGACAAGCTGACGTGGAAATGCGCCCTTACTCACGATTCAACCAAGGTCACCATTATATACTCACCGTCATCAATGTATTGAGCAAGTATGCATGGGCGGTGCCACTCAAGATTAAAAGTGGCGCTGAGGCGACTAAGGCGTTTGCAAAGATATTTAGAGATCGATATCTGAAAAATTTGGAAACTGATCAAAGAAAAGAATTTTACATCGCCTATGTGCAGAACCTCTTGACAAAGCATGACATTAATCATTATTCGACGTATTCTGTGATGAAGGCATCCGTCGTAGAACTTTTCAATCGAACTTTGAAGAACAATATGTGGAAACTGTTTACGCTAAATGGAACCTATAGATGGACCAATGCGCTACCGCGTCTACTTGCAGAATATAACGCATGAAAACATAGAACTAGCAGAATGCGTCCTTGCGATGTTATTCCTGCGATTGCCGACAAACTGCTAGCCACCGTATAAAACAACATAAAGATCGCTGCTCCAGCGAGATTCAAGTTGGACGAGTCTGTGTGTGTGAGCAAATTTAAAACCATCTTCGATAAAGGCTATACGCCGATTTGGACAACGGAGGTGGTCGAGATAGTCAAAGTACAGGCCACTAATCCCGCAACGTTTCTGCTCCTCGATTCCTGTGGTAAACCTGTTGCCGGAGGATTCTATGAACACGAGCTGCAGCGCGTCACCGATCCTAATGTGTATCTGGTGGAAAAAGTGTTGCGTAGGAAGGGGGATAAGGTATACGTCAAGTGGTTGGGATTTGATAAATCACACAATTCTTGGATAAATAAAAATAATGTATTGTAACATAATAATATATGATTCAATAAAAATACAATGATATATACATGTGTGAACAATTTTTTTTTACAATAATTCAACCATTTATATGAAGTAGTTAATAAATACAATAATTTCTATTTTACATCGATTTTTTTTTACAACGGAATTTTATAATGGTATTTTATAATGTCCCCAGGGCAGAGTGTCGATCGAATCAGGTACGATATGCCGCTTGTCGTCGTACGGACTTAGAGCGATTTTAGATTCCGAAATGGTGTACATTTTGTGCAATTTAGACCGTATGCATGATTGCCTTAGAACCATTTCGATCTCCCTTTGCAAACACTGCGCGTAGTCGTCGAAAGTTATCGTCCTGGTTATGACGTTGGTCTTGACACTTTTCGCCTTTTTCGTATCTTTTTTACCGTCTACGCGAAGTGCATACATTTTCTCTCTAAGACCTACGAATTCTTATTTAAGCGTGTCATAATATATGGATTGTTGATAGGATAATCGCTTGTGTCAAATCTACCGATATTGTGTTTCATTGACTCGTAGATATCTTCGCATTGAATATGATAAATGAGACTGTCTGTGTCGGTGTATAGAATTTTACAATTTGGTCCGTGCAGGGGAGACATGTATTCGTGATGAATTTCATACAAACAAATTTTTTATATGTCCAGAATGCACATACCCACGTATATCAATTTGTTGAATTTTAACTCGAGTTTTCGCAATTCAACAGCTATTAAATTTTTCAAAAATATATTTTTGCTGTGGAAATTCGGTTTCGCGATCATTGCCTCCGCACCATATCGCCCTTCCCAATGTGTTAAAAGTTTTCCATCCACATGATTTCCCACATTCTCCATAGTTTTACCGAATGTCGCGTTATTCATCAATTTCTACGTTTTTTTTTCAAAGTCGTTTGTCGCGCTTGTTCTAAACCGTGGATTGAGTTCGATGTAATCGCGGAGCCACGGAGATTGAGCGAATTGCAGCACGCGGTGTATCTCTGTAATACCGAGACCATGACGCGTGCACTGCTGCAGGTTGCGATAATGGATAACGTAACGCTGCTTATCGTATACCGTCGCGAGTAACTTGTCCTGTCTGCTGCCTAGCGGTTTGGCGCGCGTAGGGCAGAACGGTAGATCAGCATGAGCTTCGTGCAGACGTTGTGGATATTCCAGATCTACCTCGAGAATGTATCCCATGGGCGAATCGGCACCGATTGAGGACACGTCAAAATTTGCAACATCTTCGACCCATTGAAATTTGGTGTATGGCAGGGGCTGACACGCTGCCCATCCACACAAATTGTTTACGTCAAAGTTAGGGGTGTGCGGGTACCCGAGCAGGCGGTTCGGGTCGAAAAATTTCGTGCGGGCTCGGGCGAGTACCCGCAACATACATATGTTTGGGTATCTCGAAATTTGCACGCATCTTGAAATTTTTGGGTAGTTCGAGATTTTCGGGTAGCCTGAAATTTTAGGGCTTGGTTGGAAGAAGTCGGGCAGATTCGGTCCAAGGCGTTATCGTGCTACGATTTCGTCGTCGATAGTAGATAGGCTATGAGAGTTCTGGACCTTAGGGCGAGGGGGTACCGCGTGGGCGAGGGAGTGTGCGGCGTGGAGGGGGTACCGCGCTCCTCGACGAGATGGGTGAGGGGGATGACGTCACAGGGGAGGAGGCGGAGGAGGATTTAAAAATTTTCAAAATGGCGTCGCGCGCATTTCGTATTGACGCCACCTATCGGATGTTTAAGATACTTTGGGTCCGCGTCGGTATTTGGGGCCCGTGTCGGTATTTGGGGCCTGTGTTGATAAATTTCCCAGGTTTTTCATACATTTCGTATTGGCGCCACCTGGTGGATTTTGGATGTTTAAGATACTTTGAGTCCGCGTCGATATTTGGGGCCCGCGTCGGTAAATTTCATAGGTTTTTCATACATTTCGTATTGGCGCCACCTGGTGGATGTTTAAGGTACTTTGGGCACGCGTTGCCGCCGCGTAATCTCCGTACGCGTGCGGGGATCGGTGCGCAGGCGCGACCGCAACCGATTCGTGGAAATTCGCGTCTTCGATGTACGGAAGAGGGTGGTCCATGATTTCTGAGAAAAGATAAGGAATCATGTGAACGCGTTTTGACGCCTACGTGCACGCGCGTCATGTCATATGTTTATATTTGAATCGTGGGACCGATACAGCGCACGTGCAATGATGTAAGCGGAGAGCGATAATTATTGTAAACACGATCGAGAACAGGGTGACGTCTCAAGCATCCTTCTCGAGGGTCTGCAAGTCAAGCGTGATTGGAGCGCGTAAGGGCGAAAAGAATTTGTACATAAACCCGCGGAAATCTGGTTTACAGCAGACCAGTGTTATGGTCAAGCGTCGTGGGAACGCGATTGACATTCGCTAAGACCACGCCTCTAAGAATTAATATATGGATATGAATATGTAGGAAAGGATATTATAAATGATACGTTACAGGTATTGATATGAAAGTTATACATTTATTATTAAAACATATATTCACGTACTACAGTGGTACGTGGTTTACATCGCGCAGCATGGATTGTAATCCTAACGCTAACAATTCACAATCAATCAAAGAATGTTGCTCGAAGTGCTCGCTTTCGGAAATTAATTTCACATAATTCGTTGGTGTCGTAGCGGTACGCAGAACGTCTACGAAGGCAGCATATTTACTGCTTACAGAGTACATATTTTCTGTCAACCAGGAGAACATATGTTCAATGCAATGTTTGTACGCGAATAGTTTACGCATCGTGGTTTAAGTCATATATATGACAACGCGATTATCGGTGATTTTAATAAGTTGATCATCATGCATACGCGTGAAGTCTATTCGTAAATGATCAATTACGATGTGAGTTTGGGGCGATGTTGCGTTGCTGCGTAATCGTTGGAGTATGTCCGCCTCGTTTTGTAGCAGGAGCTTCCACGTCGACATTGAAAAGCTCAACTCGCTGCCTTTATTGTCGGCTATGGTGATCTCAACGTGGCACGAATCCATGCCAATGCGTATCCCAATACTTAGACGTTTATACGCTGTTGCGGTCAAGGGGTAATCACGCCCCATGATCCGTACGATTGAGGGTTTTGGTGTTTTCAACGTTTTTGCCGTTGCGAATTCAGAACTGTAAGAAATATGTACACGGAATTAATGTATCAGTCGTTTGCGTTTACAGTGAATGAAGTAAGTGAAAAGTGTATAACGAGTACGTACCTCATATTAGACTGTTGATGTTGTTGTTGACGTTTATTTTGAAAACCACCACCGTTGTCGGATGCGCAGGATGAATCGTTTAAGTTGCGTTTGTACATTTTGATATGCACTGCGTATGATTCTCATCGACGGAAAAATGACGCGAACGATACTTGTCAGCACTCGAGCGTACGTGGTGTAATGAAGCCCGTAGGACCGACCACGTCATTTTATACTGATTCACGCACACGTACCCGTCAATGTGTGAAAGTATATCACATCAGTGATGGTGATGGTCAAGGCGTGTATGTATACCGCACAAGGGTTAGAGAATACGTGGCAAATTCAAATGACGTACATGACAAAGTCGAGGAGCACGCATGCCATAAAAGAGTTAGAAACGATTCGTGGTGTGAACCATAAAAGTGTGAGTCATAAAAGTATACTATAAGCTGGAATAATTATGTTCATATTATAAAATCATCGATGAAGAAGAAGAAGAAACTATGACATGGACACCCCAACCATACCTCAAGACTACCCTACTTGAAAACTATCCCTACCCTGCAACGCGCTGAGGCATCGTTCTAGGCTAGGGAAACAAAATGTATATATAAGGGTGTCGAACACCGCCGCACGGGCCAGTGTAGTTACCACAAGCAGTTTTATGAAGCATTTTTATCAAGCATTTTTTAAAAAAAAGATATGGACGCGAGACAGTCTAAAGGGTGTCCGCGGGAAGAGTGCACAGCTGGATATCTCCTAAACTATTGGAGACAAAAATATTTAAAAAAATAGGGAATTGCATGGTTCGACGGGGCCAACTTATTAGCGCGGACGAATTTTTTTTTCGATTATTATTTTAAAAGATACGATGGTCAAGTTCGGTTTTTTAAATGGAACTATTTTTTCTGTAGACCTGAGTTGATAGTGCGTTCTAAGACAAATTCAATAAGCTTTAATGTATACACTTGATTCCCACTGGTTTTTGAGATATTGCGCTTGCAAATTTACTGATTTTCCCTGGAAGAAAACTCGCTGGAATAGCAAGGACCGGGGACGGTCTTGCTGGCGCCACGGGTGGCCTTGCCTGTTGAAACAGATACCTACCTGCCAAAGGTCTACGCCAGGAATGGCAGGCCCAAAGGCTGGACAATTCTTTTCCGTCAGAAATGCTACTTAGGTAGGTACATCTGCGGTATCGAGAAGCGCACCGTTACTTTTATTTCGCACTTGCTTCTACGCTCGGATGGCCGGTTCTTTTGGGAGGGATGTAAGTTCAATTGGTTAGGTTAGGAGGTGTGAAAGTTGATAGACTAAATTTCAACCATTGAGAGCAGATTATATTAGAACCAATCGAATTTGCATCCCTCACAAACGGCTGCTCTCTTGAAGAGGCCCTCTTCACAGCAATACCTCCTCCCCAGTGCCCACCTTCTCTCGCACAGAATACGATGACGCATGCTTTTGTTCTGATATTAAAGCTCGTGTTTATATTCGAGAGGACCACGTGTCAACAGCGAGCTACCATTTTTTTTCCCGTGTCTCTCTACGAGGCGTATTGACGGTGGATTGTAGGAGCGTAGATGTCTGGATGCCAGTTATTGAATTCAGGAGACGATAGAAACACTTTATTACAAAACACACATGTACTATAATTAAAGTAAATCGTATTCCTCTCGGGAAGGAGTACTGATAATCATCGAACTTGCACCCTACTTTGCGCAGACCGATTACACGGAGGGTAGTCAAGTCACACACTGCACAAATGATAAGCCGCGTCTAGACGTTGCGAGGCTGCAGCGCGAGGCGTGCCTCGCGAAGTGAAAAGTCTGGAGAGTCCTTAGCTCGCCTTGGTCACTTTGCAAAGCAACCTCGTGCTGCTACCGTGGCGAGGACAACACCCCGCAGTGCCTCACCGAATTTTATGGCTTTCGACCCTCGAAGGGTTTGGAATATCATTAGGAAGTGAGAACTGTTCAGGATTTCAAATGTTTGTATCTTTTCTTCATCGTATCGAAGGGGAAGTGGCGGCAATGGATTCCTGGCGTTCCGTCGATTAAAATCATACCAAATATCATGCAAATCGGACTACCTTGACACAAGCTATTTGTATTCCTTATGTAAAAGTTGTCCGATTTACACGACATTTGTAATGATTTTCATCAGAAAACCACAAGGAATCCATCGGCGACACTTCCATATCCATACGATAAAGAATAAAGAATTATTTTATTTTTGAAACAGGCAGGTACAGGATGATTCTGGAGCTACGCCCGTCAAAAAGTTGCGGCCTGGTACCCCGTGGCGGGGCAGGCCTTCGCATTGCCTCACCCGATTTTTATGGCTTGCTTCCGAAAAAGGTATGTTTCTGGTCGAACGTAGCAAATTGAGGTCGAGCCCCCGCAGTCGAGGGTGAAATATCCCTTACAGCGTATTAAGAAATTCTTTTCTTCATCATATCGAAATGAAAGTGACGCCAATGGATTCCTTATGTTTTTCTGATGAAAATCATACAAAATATCATGCAAATCGGACTACTTTGACACTAGCTATTTGTATTCCCTATGTAAAAGTTGTCCGATTTACACGACATTTGAAATGATTTTCATCGGAAAACCACAAGGAATCCATCGGCGACACTTCCATATCCATACGATTAAGAATAAAGAATTATTTTATTTCTTAAACAGATACAGGGTAATTCTGGTGGTACGCCCGTCACCCCGTGGCGAGGACAACATCCCGCAGTGCCCCTCGAATTTTATGGCTTTCGACCCACGAAGGGGTTCGAGTCCCTATTAAGAAGTGAAAAATCTTCGATTTTCGCATTTCTCATCAGATCTTTGCGAAAATGAGGCCAATTGATTCCTTATGTTTTGCCGATGAAACTAACACCAAATACGACGTAATTCGGACCATAATGAAGGAAATTCCATGAAAAATCGTTTTATATCATTTCAAGCTGACTTGTCTTGGTTAAAAATTGTCCGATTTACATGAAATTTCGTATGATTTTAGTCGACGGAACGCCAGGAATCCAATGGCATCACTTTCCCCTTCCATACGATGAAGAAAAGAAGCAAACATTTGAAATCCTGAACATTTCTCACTTCTTAATGATATTCCAAATCCTTCGAGGGTCGAAGGCCATAAAATTCGATGGGCACTGCGGGGTGTTGTACTCGCCACGGGGTGACGGGCGTACCACCAGAATTACCCTGTATCTGTTTAAGAAATAAAATAATTCTTTATTCTTTATCGTATGGATATGGAAGTGTCGCCGATGGATTCCTTGTGGTTTTCCGATGAAAATCATTTCAAATGTCGTGTAAATCGGACAACTTTTACATAAGGAATACAAATAGCTTGTGTCAAGGTAGTCCGATTTGCATGATATTTCGTATGATTTTAATCAACGGAACGCCAGGAATCCATTGCCGCCACTTCCCCTTCGATACGATGAAGAAAAGATACAAACATTTGAAATCCCGAACAGTTCTCACTTCTTAATGATATTCCAAACCCTTCGAGGGTCGAAAGCCATAAAATTCGGCGAGGCACTGCGGGGTGTTGTCCTCGCCACGGCAGCAGCACGAGGTTGCTTTGCAAAGTGACCAAGGCGAGCTAAGGACTCTCCAGACTTTTCACTCCGCGCGGCACGCCTCGCGCTGCAGCCTCGCAACGTCTAGACGCGGCTTATCATTTGTGCAATGTGTGACTTGACTACCCTCCGTCTAATCGGTCTGCGCGAAGTAGGGCGCAAGTTCGATGATTATCAATACTCCTTCCCGAGAGGAATACGATTTACTTTAAATATAGTACATGTGTGTTTTGTAATAAAGTGTTACTATCGTCTCCTGAATTCAATAACTAGCATCCAGACATCTACGCTCCTACAATCCACCGTCAATACGCCTCGTAGAGAGACACGGGAAGAAAAATGGTAGCCCGCTGTTGACACGTGGTCCTCTCGAATATAAACACGAGCTTTAATATCAAAACAAAAGCATGCGTCATCGTATTCTGTGCGAGAGAAGGTGGGCACTGGGGAGGAGGTATTGCTGTGAAGAGGGCCTCTTCAAGACAGCAGCCGTTTGTGAGGGATGCAAATTCGATTGGTTCTAATATAATCTGCTCCCTATGGTTGAAATTTAGTCTAGCAACTTTCACACCTCCTAACCAAACCAACTAAACTTACATCCCTCCCAAAAGAACCGGCCATCCGAGCGTAGAAGCAAGTGCGAAATAAAAGTAACGGTGCGCTTCTCGATACCGCAGATGTACCTACCTAAGTAGCATTTCTGACGGAAAAGAATTGTCCAGCCTTTGGGCCTGCCATTCCTGGCGTAGACCTTTGGCAGGTAGGTATTTGTTTCAACAGGCAAGGCCACCCGTGGCGCCAGCAAGACCGTCCCTGGTCCTTGCTATTCCAGCGAGTTTTCTTCCAGGGAAAATCAGTAAATTTGCAAGCGCAATATCTCAAAAACCAGTGGAAATCAAGTGTATACATTAAAGCTTATTGAATTTGTCTTAGAACGCACTATCAACTCAGGTCTGCAGAAAAAATAGTTTCATTTAAAAAACCGAACTTGACCATCGTATCTTTTAAAATAATAATCGAAAAAAAATTCGTCCGCGCTAATAAGTTGGCCCCCTCGAACCATGCAATTCCCTATTTTTAAATATTTTTGTCTCCAATATTTTAGGAGATATCCAGCTGTCCACTCTTCCCGCGGACACCCTGTATGAACGCGTTTGAGATGCAACGGTGCATTGTAAGTTCAGTTTCGTGAAAATTGAATTGGTGTGCGTATTCCATTCCATTCGACGATATTCTAATTAATTTGTGCGTCTGTTATAGCAACAGCTTTGTGAAATGGAACGTGCGTGGCACGAGGGGCGGGATACGTTGGCGCGAAAAATCGTAAGTATAGTTTTTTTTTTGTGTAAATTGAATTGATGTATTCATTCGATTGGGCAGTCTTCTAACAAAGTTCTGCGTTTGTTTCAGTATTATCTTGATAATTTGGTACGGGTGTGGCGCGTAGAGCGGCGGGAAGCCATTCGATATCTCGTAAGTGTTGTCTAGTAAAGAAAAAAAAATATATTGGTGCGCGTATATCATTCAACAGTGTTTTAATCGAATCGCGTGTTTGTTACAGCAGGAACGAGAGGTTGAAATGGCTGAATGGAGCGAGGATTTCCTAGGGGCGGTTGGGCGCCTCGTAAGTGATGTTTCGGAAAAAAATGATTCTGATGCGCGTACACCAATCGATGTTGTTTTAATCGTTTCGCACATTTGTTTCAGCGTCGAGCTGACATCGAGGCCCGGGCACGTGTTGGGGACCGCGATATCGTCATCCAGCTATTCGTAAGTGATGTTTCGTAAAAATTATATTGATGCGCGTACACCATTCAATGATGTTTGAATCGAGTCATGTGTTTGTTTCAGCATCGCCAATATCCAACAAGGAGAGACGGGCGGATCTGCCGCGAGTTACGGCAGAAAATTCAATCTGCTAGGCGCAAGTGGCGTGATGAAAATATTGATAAGGAGTTTTCAGCCTCCAAAGGCGAGTTTTGGGGCCTCCCACAACTATTTCATGAGTGAGTACAAGTGAATTTGAATTGTTTGGTGTTTCGCGTGCTAATACTAACGTTTTATATATAATAATTTGGCGTTTTCTCTGTGTGTTGCAGGACGTAACATCACGAATGTTTTTTTTTAAATTTAAATTTTTTTAAAATAAATATAATTTTTTTAAATAAATATATAATTTTTTATTCAAAACAGTGTGTGTTTATTAATGTACATCCATGCATGCATGCGTACTTAAATTATAGAATAAGTATTTGCGTAAAATAACGTTCGTATGGGAGGGATCTTCTTGCTCGTGGGTAGAGGAATCAGTCGCCGCTGTCATTACGCTCATCACCGCCGCCGCCGTTGTGTTCATCGCTATAGAAAACAGAAAAAAGATAATAATTCTTACATATTCGTTTCTCGGCATATGACGCGTAAAGTAGATTGTAATGTGCGTGTATGACTTACATTAGGTGACGCTACGTATATAATCCCATATTTTCCCGACATTCTCCAACGCGCAAACACCGTTGTTGATGTGAAATGCACATCGAAGGGCATTCGTTGAAGACATAGACTTCAGGTTAGCAACGTCAGGCATGATCCCGCAATAATCATCGTCAACGTCGTAGCCGCCGTCGTCTTCGACAGTTCGAGCATTGTGGTTGTTGTTGCAGTTGTTGTTGGTGTTGTTGATCTTTCGCGCCGTCAGTTCGTACAAATTGCATACATCCTCAACGATTATGTCAGATAGTAGTTGCAGCATCCACGTTTTCTTTTCCGCACCTTTCACGATGACGAAGTCAATGTTCGCGAGCACGCTGGTGAGGAGCCCCGGAATTTTGGAGTATGGAACGTAGCCGTCGGACCAGCGAAGCCCGTGATGATGCTTCGCGAGCCAGGACGCTTGACGGTGCTCACAGGAATTCAGATGATTCCAGAAGTATGGCGGTTCGAAGATCCAATGGCTGATCGTCGTTTTATCGTTGTTGCTGTTTACGCGAATCGCGATCTCTTTGGCGACGAACTCGCGTTCGATATTGAACCCTTGCAGATCGACAATGGCGAACATTATTATTATTCGTTTAGGTAGCACCGTCGCCGATGGTGTCAGAACAGCAACTGAGGTCTTCGACATCGACGTTTTAAAACAGTAGCAGTATCCGCAGTAGGAGTAGTAGTATTAGTAGTAGTAGTAGTAATCCTTCACGTACGCACGCTATATTAGTTTGCGTACCACGTTGGTTAAAGGGTTGTATTCGACTATACGATCGTGTATCATCAAACAGACGGCGGTAGTATTAGCGGGAGCATTTTCTTTGCATTCAAAATCTATTCGCACGTCCACCGTAGCGCTCTTCAACGATTCGTTTTGCCTAGAACAATCTATGACCACGATAGGCGCGTATTTAAAGAATTCGTTCGCGTTCAGCAACGGTTCTCCGTAACCGTAGTACGATCGGATGAATTTCGCATACATTTCGTACAGGAGCGCGTATTTATACTTATCGAAATCTAAGTTCAAGTTGTCGTACGGATACGTATCGGAATTTAGGTACAGTCAAAAGTTCGTGAGATGATTCGCGTCGAATTTCCACGCGGGTTTATCGGGACTATTCCGTCGATCGGTTTGCATGCCGAATAACACGTATCGAGGTTTCTCGATTTGTGACGTAGTTTTCACGGTCCACGCATGTTTCGTTGTCGCTTGCAGTAACGGATACTCGTGCATGCTCCACGATCGGAAACTCATAGCAATCGGTCGATCGCTTTCCAAGATACGCAGCATCGACAGTTTATTCACTTCGTCCAAAACGACGTGGGGCATACGCCACTGCACCTTATGTATCTCCAGTTTCGGCCGCATGAAGTGGCGGAGGTGCAGTGCATCGCGTTCGAATCGACTCGCGAGCGTATAAGAATCAGCTCGTGCCGCGCGTTCATCACGATCTGTTTGTAATCCTCGCAGAATCCTAATAACACGTTCAGGGGTACGCAGAAATTGAAAGCACCCGAATGAAAAATGTCGTTATCGTAATCGATGGTATAATTCCAACCGGCATTCGCAAGCACTTTGCTTCTATCGCCCGACAACGAAACGAAATTTTTCAACGTGGTAGTGACTCCTGGATTTCGGCAACGATCGACCTCGACACCGTTCAATTCGTATCGAATCTCATCGAACATGAACGCAACGCAATTATTGTCGAGAACAGCGGTCGCGGACGTTGGCGGGCCTGTCGCGTCCTGCGCAGACAACGTGCCACGACCTTCGATGTAGAGAAAACTTTCGGACGGAAGCGTGTACAGATCTTGCTGCTGTATGGGGATTCTTATCTCGTCGTTATTATCGTACGTCGTATTGGCGTACGGATTATACGTGTGTAACTCGATCTTCGTGATACGATTGTCGAAGGTTGGCGTATTCGCCACGTCCAAAATAATCGACATCGTGACTGCGTGTCTAATAGGCGACGATGACACCTAACGATCGTAGGAAACGCGCGTTTCGACGAGTCAACGGCTTTCTTATGCTTCTTACCGGTCCTCTTCTTCTTATCACTCCTCCCGTCTTTATTCTTCTACTTTCGCCTGTCGACAAAGGCCGGTCGAGACGCGTGACAGAGACGGTAGGAGTAGCAGCGGCGATTGATGATTCGTACGTGTGATCTAACACTAACATACTACACACGCACTCACGCTAGCCTATCGCGCGCGGACGTCGTTGAACGTGCAATCGAATCGTTATTTCTTCTCCGCGGAAATCTATAGGACGATCGTATTGATCAACGATGCACAACGTTAGATCGTGTATTGCTCGTGCGACGATCGGCAGGTAAATGACGTGTCGCGGAGTTTCCGATATCTTATATCCCGGTGGCACGCGAGGCGAAAATTCATGGATCGTGTGTACCAGTTTATCGTTGCTGTACGCGCCGGTAGTGACGTTGCACATTACTCTGATCACGTTAACGTTTATAATATTCACGGGCCCGTCGGACTCGTGCCAGATTCTCGGCAATAAGCCCCGATTCGGAGAAAATCCGAGCAACGAGCCCACATCGTTGGGTTTCGTAAAGTCTACAAAGAACGAACAGTACAGCTCGCTTTTCATGGTGTTGTTGTTAGCTCGTAGCATTAGAGGGTACTTGTCGTCATCGTAGTTGTTATCGTTGTTACCGCGTCTTCGAGGATATCGATCGAGTAATCGTTGCTTCAGGTACTCGGCGATAGCGTCTAATTCGTAGGAACCGTGGGGGATCGTAATCCATTCATGAACGACGTCAGCGATTGTGTTGTTTTCTGTGTCATAGTTCACGACGAAATAGAATTTATCGTTGCTCGCGTCGATGTTCGGTATCGTGTGAAACGTCTCCAAGTCCGCGAGTCCTAATTCGTATTGACCATCACTCAAATCTATCGGCGGGAAATAGTTTACCGTGAGCACGCTGCTGCGACTCGTCAACGTGAGCGTGAACGACATATCACAGATTAGACTCGCGAGACGGAGAGAGGGAAAGTGACGCGCGCGTACGAATACTCGGCAATTTATCGATATTATAAGTCTTTATCATAGAAGATGTGGATCATCATTACGCATGGATACATTGTAACGAAATCGTAGTACACACCGATATTAATATTAATATTAGTATATACACCATAATTCCATAGACTTTTGCTGTAAAAATTGCATGCACAAGCGACCGCAATTCATCTCGTCGAAACGCTGAAAACGATTGTGATTGTACGTGATCGTTGTACCGCGTCCGAAATAGTAGATCAATTCCGCGGGAGGTCACAGATTCCCAAAACTATCAAAGTATTGTACTCGTGGTCCACGTTTGACGTACGCGACCCAGTGCGTACCGACGCCTCGATTCTCGTCCAGATTCGCGATGCCGCATTCGTTGGTTCGTACGCGCGTGGGAAGCGTGTCGCGCATAAACACCCCTCGAAAGAACGGAATGTTGGCACATTCGCGCACTAATTGCAGGTTCGTCATAGGTTGTTGCGTTATTGCCGCCACCGTCGCCACGCGCCTACTTGAGTGACGTTTTTTTTTTCTTCGTTTGCATTCGACGTTGGCGCCGCTGTCTCGGGTTCAAGCCCACGCCTCGCTTGTACGGTGTCAGGTACATCCCTCTCCCTTCCATCGCCCGATGATGACGCAACGTCTCTTCCAACTGTTTTCGAGAGGCCTTCGAATCGTTGACCGCTTTGGTTATACCAGCCGCTCCACCGGCCAATGCTCCGATAGCTGATAAGGCGGGCAACACGAACGGAAGAAACGGAAGAAAGCCACCACGTTTCGCCACTCGTAGATTACGATGTCGTCGCCGCCGTTGCGTATGTTTCCTTCCAGACTTTCTCTGTTTACGTTTCATCCTTCTCAGACCCATACCGAGTTTAGTCTTAGCCTTCATCGTTGCCCACACTCCAGTCGCTGCGGCTTTTTCGCCAAAGGTCGCGTCGTTCGCGAATACTCGTTCTCGCGCTCGTTCGGCTAATGCACTATCCGCCTCGTGTCGTCCCTCTAAATCCTTTCGACGAGAGTACGCGATATCGTGGTCGCGGCACGCTGCGTCTAAGGGATTCACACCTTCGTCGCCACGAGCCAAACGCTTTAGCAAACGCGTTCCCGGTCCGCAGAACTGATAACCCGGAACGTGAAGTTCGAACGGCAGACGGTTTATGATACCGTTCACGTTACCCGATCCAGTCTTCTTCTTCTTCTTTTTATTCTTCTTCTTCCGATTCTTGCCTAGTCCGTGAGACGTCGCAGGCGTTGATGCTACCATATACGTTAGAATAGTGACAATAGCTACTACAATAATAAACGCGTACGCACGCTGCACCGATCACAGTGATAGTGACCTGCGCGACGCATGCCACGAATATAAATAGTCATCCTTCGTCACACGCGCGCGAGTACCTGAGAAACACCGCGAATATGCGATTCTCGAAACAGTCGGACGTTATTCGCGTGACCGCGAACAGAAGGTTCGAGGATGATAGGGATGCGAGTCGATCGAACAGACACGGCCCGTTGTTGCCGAACAGCGTGCGAGGTGTGATTTGCGGACCGTCAGGATGTGGAAAAACGAATGTGCTTCTAAGTATGTTGGAGAGTCCGAACGGTTTGCGTTTCGAGAACGTGTACGTATACTCGAAATTGTTGCATTAGCCAAAGTATCGATATCTCGAGCAGGTATTGTCACTCGTCGATGGAATCGAATACTTTCCCTACTCGGACAATGTTGAGATCGTCCCACCGAGAGACGCTCGGCCCGATTCGATCTTCGTGTTCGACGACGTGGCGTGCGAGGAACAGAACGCGATACGTGAATACTTCTCCATGGGTCGTCACGCGAACGTGGATTGTTTTTATTTATGTCAATCATACGCTAGAATACCTAAACATTTGATCAGGGACAACGCAAATTTTCTCATGCTATTCAAACAGGATGGCACGAACTTGCGTCGCGTGTACAACGATCACGTGAACACAGACATGACATTCGAGTCGTTCAACGACTTATGCGCGAGATGCTGGCGTCGACGATACGATTTCGTGGTGATCGATAAGGATAGTTCCATGTACGAAGGTCGATATCGAAGAGGATTTAACGAGTTCGTCGTAGCTCGCTAACATCAGTAAACCGTGAGTCATTCATCGAGCAACACGAAATGTCCAACGAATCGACGGCGACGACTACGATAACCTCGAGCAATGTTGACGCGAAGCATACGCGAAAACATCACCGACGTCATCGACAGAAAGAAACGAAACATAAGAAAGGAACGAAACACCAAAAAGGGACGAAACGTCGAGGCGTGAACGCAAAGGTGGAAATCGCCAAAGTCAGCGACGTTATACGTAAAAAGTGCTTAGCCTTGAAAATTGGAAAAATGGCTACGGAAGCGGCTGTGGAGGTGAGCACACGTCCTATCGTGGAACCGCTGAAACGATTGATCGAGAACTCGCCCGCGTTGAAAACACACTCAACGTCTATATCGCGATCAGTGAAGAGAAAAAATGAATACGATCAACAACAATCATTGAAGAGACTTCGACCCATTACTCCATCGACAATCAAGGAACGTCTGAATAATCCCCCAGATTCTAGCGATGACGACGACGACGACGATGACAACGACGACGATATCGACAATGACAATGACATCGACAACGACAACGACAACTGTAACAACAACACCGACATCGAAAACAACGATGTTGACGACGATGTTGTTGGTGATGTTGATGATGTCGACGAAGACGACGAAAAAATTCAGGATGATGAGTCGTCAGCAAAGGTTCATGATTTGGATTCGCTGCGCAACCCTATCGATGATGTCGAAGTGTATGTACGGAACGCCAAGGGACCCTTATCGCGAGAATACCTGCGACTGTTCTTCACCGATACCAAGAAACGAATCGACAACGTGTACGGCGTATACTTGGGGTCCGACGAAGACCTACTGATCGGCGATTCCGTATTCACCATCGACGAGGACGGTGATGACATTCGCGTGAACGGAACGCGATACGCGGGGACTCGGTGTTTGTACGAACTGCTGTTCATGCGAATACCCAACGTTCGCACGTACACGGACGTGGATATTCACGCGTACCGACGCATCTTGCTATCGACGAACGCGCATAAGCGAAACCATTCGCCGAGCAAGCGCACGCTGGGAAACAATCGGTATAAGTATAAGAAGATCATATCCGCGATAATCGGTGGGGTGCGGACATCGGGAATCAGACGCGTTAGGGGCAGCGCGGGCGGCGCGGGCGTGGGCGGCGCAGGCGCTGGCGGCGCGGGCACGCGACAAGTTCGAGGATTGCCCATCGACGAATCGATGACGGTCACCGATAACGCGATCGATTACGTGTACTGGGACGATCCGAACGAATTGGTCGATAGACTTGGATTGCTCATAGCATCGCGCGCGGCAGGTCACACTAACGGGTCACGATAACGAAATCGCATCCCTCGTGGAGGAACTTCGCAAGGATGGACATATCTTAAATTGAACGATTCGGTGATCGTCGCGTCAGTAGTGTTCGCACGCACGCATCGTTATGTCGGTGAACAAGTTTGGTATCGCGTTACGCGACAACAACAACAACAACAACAACAACAGCGACGAAGCGAGAATGACAATGACGAGATTATTGTCCTCGATGGACGAACGCTTTAACCAAAAAAATCAAAACGGCTATAGCGAACGCGCGACTGGACGCTGAGTATCAACGATCTCAATTCGAGACGCGAATACAACGAACGATGACGGATATCGTTAACGTGCAATTGTCTCGGCTAGAGGATGATTTAAATAACGCGATGGAGCAACGCTTGAATCACTTGAAAGACAGACTCGAAGAGTTTACGACGTCGGCAACGACGCCGACTGCGATAACGGACACGGATTTGTACACACGAAAGGAGCCGCGAAAAGCAGACGAGGGTCTACAACGACGTCGACGACGATGATCACCGACGGTTACGATAACGGCTACGGATCCGAAACGTCTAATAATAACGAATGATTGCGAAGAACGTGCGCTGATTGCGTTTTGCGAGTACTCGAGGAACTCGTACTACTTCTAACGTCCTTGAAACGTTGCGACCATCCCCGCCCACTCGCGAAGCATGAGCAACGAACGAGTACAATTAGTGAATGAACTACACGCTTCCACGAGACAAAATTTTCCGCGACGATGCGTCGTGATTCGCGGCTACGATGATTTGTGGCAGGCCGATTTGGTTGAGATGCGTCCGTACGCGAAGCAAAATCGAGGATATCACTACATACTAACGATCATCGATGCGTTCAGCAAGTACGCGTGGGCCGTACCCGTGAAAACGAAAAGCGGACGCGACGTGACCGCGGCGTTCGCGACCGTATTGCGGCAGAGCGATAGATGTCCGCGAAATTTACAAACCGACATGGGTAAGGAGTTTTACAACGCGGAGTTTCAACGATGCGCGAAGACACGCGGGATCAACCACTACTCCACGTACAGCGTGGTGAAAGCGTCGATCGTCGAACGTTTCAATCGCACGCTGAAAAACCTCATGTGGAAACAGTTCTCCTTGAACGCGTCCTATCGCTGGGTCGACCTGTTACCTGCGCTCGTACGCACCTACAATCATCGCAAACATCGAACGATCAACGCCCGACCCGTTGACGTAACCCCCGCGACGCGTTTGTCGTTCGCTGCGAATGAACCCCTCTCCCCCTCCGCATCGGAAGGCTTTCGACGACGCGCGAATTTCAACGTTGGCGACAAGGTACGCGTGAGCAAGTTCAAGACCCTCTTCGAGAAGGGGTACACTCCGAACTGGTCGACCGAGGTGTTCGAAATCGTAACCGTACAACGAACGTTCCCGGTGACGTACATTCTGCGCGATTCCGCGGGAGAGCCGATCTCGGGTGGTTTCTACGAGTACGAACTACATTCGGTCGCGAATCCGGACGTCTATCTGGTCGAGAAGATTATTCGTCGCAAGGGGAATCAGGTGTACGTTAAGTGGCTCGGATTCGATTCGTCGCGGAACTCGTGGATAAGCGATAAGGATATTCTATGATTCGCGATCATAAACGCACTATATGTTACTGAAATAAATAAATACATATAAATATATATACATTGTGCGTTTATTCAATTATTCGTCTCCTTTTTTTTCTCACATATGCGTATAATTATTAATCTTAATAAAGAAGTAAAAAAAATATATATATATCTTTAACTATTCTACATTATATACATATATTAGATATTCGTAAATAGACACCTAATGGTATGTATAAAAAAAGGTTTACAACGTAAGGTATATACATATGTACGTGCAAGCATACAAACACGCTATACAAGCATACAAACACGCTATACAAGCATACAAACACACTATACAACGATTGACTCGTGGGGCTCTAGGGACTCGTGGGGTTCTAGGGACTCGTGGGGTTCTAGGGACTCGTGGGGTTCTAGGGACTCGTGGGGTTCTGGGGACTTATGGGGCTCTAGGGACTCGTCGGGCTCACGTTCGAGTAACTCGTGGGTCTGGAGCTTGGGGATTCGATAATGCCCCCACGGAAGGGTGCTGATCTGATCGGCTAAGACGCAACGCTTGTCGTCGAACGGGCTGAGGGCCTTCTTTTCCTCACTCACGGAATACACATCATGCTTCTTGGAGCGTATATTGCTCTGTCGAACCGATTTCTCAATTAGATCATAAAGACAGCGAATGTAATCGCCAAATTGTATTTCATTCGCGACGACGTGTCTCCGCACACCCTTCACTTTTTTAATTTCACTCGCAGACCCCAATGCAGCGTTAAATGTTCTAGTCGCGTACATCTTTGATCGTAGTCCGACGAATTCAGTCATTAAGGTGCCGTTGTTCTCATCTTTCATGAGTCCCGGCACCTTTTTGTTTATGCGGGGCATACCGTACGGATTGTCCACCGCGTAATCACTCGTGTCGAACCGAGCGATGTCACGCTTCATCGTTTCATACACATCCTCGCATTCCACACTATACATTAAACTGTCGGTGTCGGTGTATAGAACCTTACACCGATTATCGAACCTCGCACGCATATATGAATAATGAAATTCGTACAAGCATTCTTTCGATAGGTCCAGTACACTCATCCCCACGTATATCGGTTTGTCGAACTTCACTTTAAGTTTTCGCATTTCAATGGCCACTAACTGCTCGGAGAAGATCGTGAGACTGTGAAAGTTCGGTTTCGCGATCAGCGCTTCCGCGCCGTAACGACCGTCCCACCGCATAACCAGTCGCACGTCTACGCGATTCCGCACATTTTCCATTGTTTTCCCGTACACCGCGTTATTCATTAACTTGTATAGAGTCTTTTGAAATTCACTGGTGGCGCGTGTCCTCAAATCGGTATTCAATTGAATGTAATCGCGCAACCAATGTGATTGATCAAATCGCAACACTCGATGAATTTTCTTCACGCGTAATCCGTGTCGCACACACTGTTTCAGGTAGCGATAGTGGATGACGTATCGCTCCTTATCGTCGAGCGTGGCAAGTAGCTTGGTCTGTTTACCGTGTGGCGCGTGCTCGCGCACCGGGCAGAATGGAAGGTCCACGTGCGCGTCGTGAATCTCCTTGGGATATTCGATGTCCACCTCCAACAGGTATCCCTCGGGTCCATCATCGTCGGGCAAAGATGACACGTCGAGCGCGGCCACTGTTGCATCGTCCAACCATTGAAACCCTCTGTGTGGTATAGCCTGCGACATTGCCCAGCCGTACAAGTTGTTTACGTCGAAGTACATCAGATATGTCGACGCCTTCGACTCGTCGTACATCCCCGCCGGTAGGTGCTTGTTGTTGGCACGCGCGTTCCTGTGCGAGCACTGGCTCAGACCGCCGCGTATGCCACGCTCCACGAACAGTAGCATGTCCACGTCCGTCAGAAGCTCCAATTCTATACCGGTGTACTTAAGCATCGCGTCCCACGTGAAACTCGGTAATGTAAAATAATGCGCGGGATCCAAATCGTAACTCACGATACAGTCGGCGAGTAACAGCACATCTGTTTTTAAATACAAATCACTATAATCGCCTAATGTCTTTATGGGAAAAGTATTCCACACGTTCACGGCCTGTGCGTAATCAGGCTCCGACGCGGTGCTATCGTTCAACCGGTTATAGAAAGCTTCGCGGGACGGTAAACACGTTTCATTCAGCTTGGCGTATGACGTTACGTAGTCGTATGGGAAGACGCCCTTCCTGGTCAGGAGATTGAATTGATAGTCCGGCGTGTCTTTAAACTCATGTCGTAGAATCACGAGCCATTCTCTGCCAAGGTCCGAAGCGAGTTTCTCCAGACTCGCGGCCAAAAACTTCAGCGAATTAATGAATCGAAACTTCAGCCCCCTATTCCAATCGTTGTTCTTGGCGTCGATTCCCTTGACGTGTTTCGTGAATGATATATACCGTTCCTTCGTCACCGGCAGCAGGTCGATCTGTCCCTCGAACGCGGACGCCAACTCCTTAATTATGAAATGTGCGTCATAGCCCGACAGATTATGAAATACAACCGGTATCGTGTATGATCGCTGAAACAGTAAGTTCGAGAAAGAACTGAAACAACTGTTGACTCGTTAGCGTTTTCATTTCTTTCCCGTTTCGCAACCACGAATACGCAGTGTCAGCAAAGTCGCGAAGTTCCTGCACGAACCATTTCCCGCACTCGGAGTCGTGACAATACGCGCGATAACGGCACAGAGACGCGTCGGTGGAACAATGGATGTAGTATCCTACGCTGTACACTCTGTGATGCTGGTACGTGTACGTATGACTCCGCTCCGCAGGCTCGACATCCTCCAGCATGCACTCGAAGTCCGCGGAGACGATGAATGGCGCTCGTTCTTTGTTTTTGAAATTTTTGAATCGCAACCATTTATTCTCCGCGGACGGCAATTCGATGGCACACTCGTTCAGGCGTTGGCAGTCCACGTCGTGTTTGCTTAATCGCTCGGCCGAATAGAAGTAACTCAGGCATCTACAACGATAACAATATCAATAATAAAACATAAGAATGAATAATACAGCGATCAAAATATTCCGCATTTTACTCACCTTTCGCAAACGAATACTCGACCATTGTGGTTGCCGAGCTGCTTCGAAATCAACCTCGACAGGTTGCGAATGCAGATGAAGTGATAACGATTAGTGCCCTCGGTATCCTGCACAAGTTGTAGGTTCGCGTGTCTTTCACGTTTATCCTTGGTTAAACGCAGCGGTGCACAGCTTCCGTCGGACCACGTGTACACGTTCACCGACACGTAATTCAAACTCTCGAACTTTGCCAGCTGATCCAACGTCACGGGAAGAGTTATATCGCCCGTGCGAAGCACCGTCCCGTAAGGTGGGTATGACCCATACCTATCCCCATGCGTAGCAACAGGATACAAACTGGCGACGACCGACCATAAGAAGCATGCGTTGTCCCCGCTCTTTACGTTTACCACCGCCTTTTTCAGGGCAACGGCGCGCGGAAGCTTTACGTCGATATCGCAACCGGCTCGAAGTGGATTATACTTATTAATATTTACTAAAATGTTTAGCACTGCCCTTAGGGTCCATCCACTGTCACGATCTTGAAACTCATCGAGTACCACTAGCGTGGGAGCGACCACGCACTTCGAGTACCACTTGCGCACGTTCGAATCTAATAACAGTACGTGATTTCGCGTATTGAAACTTTTCGTGTCCATATTCACACCTAACATAAACTCTGCGTTTAAGATCGTATTCACGGACACGCCATTATGTGCCGTGATAGCATTCGTGACGCGTGACACTACTATATGTCGAGCACCCTCCAAAAATTGACGCGGATCGATGTATCCTACGTTGATGACTGCACCGGTTAAAATACGACCTATAAACGCAGATTCCACGTCTTCCCATACAACTCTGGGTGCCGTCGATGCACTTGAAACCCCGCACCCTATTCGCGAAAAGTTGTTTTCCCGCACGTTCGCACACAATGTTGTTATTTGCACGTTCAACGATACCAGGCGTTGTTTCGCGGCCACGGACACACCTCCGCTGCTCTGATACTCAACGATGCGTCATATACACGAGTCGCACTGATTCGACCAATTTAGGAATTCCTCAACAGAATGTACAAGCTTGGACCTCTGGGTCAAAACCCTGTAGACGTCCATGATCATCTCCATGTTCACTTCTTCACATATAGTTCACTGTTTCACAAATAGTTCACCTCCCAGAGACGTATGATTTCATCCAATTTCTTGATGCGACTATTCCAGGTGATATGGTCATAGTCCTCAGCAGGCAATCGAAAACTCAGCGGTACAAGTGCACGACTCGAGTTTCGCGGCAGACTCATACGATTATCCAAAAATTTTGATAATTCCCGTGACAAAAACTCGTGTACTGTGATTTTCAATGTTTCAGAACTCAATACTTCTCGTACTTCGACCGAGCCATTTTCGATGTCGTGTAGAAGCGTCAACGGGGTACACGCGATCGCGGTAGTGTACTTTGACCGCTTGCGACACAGATCCTTATCAGCAACGATGCAATATAATGTGCATTTGCTCACGGTACTATATCGCGCGATATGGAGTAACAGTTGACGATGTTCACGCGGTAATTGCATAAACCCCTGTCGGAAGATGTTGATCCACGACGTCTCGAATAATGACGGAGTGCTTAATACGTCGCGAATCTTATGCCTCTCGATCGTCAGTGCTTCGTCATCCAACTGCGGCACCGTCGATAAAAGACTCACCCAATAATCGTCGTCGTCGTCAGAAGACGCTAGCAATGCATCTCGCGCGTCCTCTTCATGATTCTTCGTTGATGTTCAGATTCCGATACTCCTTCAGTCTTAAGATATTCGTTGATAAGGTGCATGCACTCGTTACACGATATAAACCACTCGCTGAACTCTTCTTCGGTATGCAACTCTGTGATCCTTCCACGCAACAACTTGTATGAATTCACGAAAAAGTCCATGTTATGCACGCGTAACGTATTTCACGATTTTCACCGAGGGACTGAGAGTTTAATATACTAACCACCTACCCTAGCCGAGATCTTGTGTCGTCATCGCTCTATGTTTACGTTAGTTGCGGTTCGAACGTATCTTCGAATTCTTTTCACCCTTACACGCTCCCACGACGCTTGACTTGAGACGTCACCCTGTTCTCGATCGTGGGAGTACTCAGAACTCTACCCCGAATAATTATTGCTATATGTTTATGTATCATTACACGTGCGCTGTATTGGTTCCACGATTCAAATATCAAAACGCATTCAATCCTGCTCAGATATAAACACACGGCATGGCGCGGTGCAATGTCGTGTTTATTCCATGGGCTATCGCGATGATTGATTTACAATAATTATCGCTCTATGTTTTCGTATGTACGATCATGGGAAGGGCTACGTTAAAATCAGTTCTCTCATACTACTGCATCAGTCAGGTCATGCGTTAATATAAGAAACGTTTTAAAAATTTATTGTTGTCGTTGTTGTTGTTGTTATTGTTGTTGTATACGAGATCGGTTTGAACTTGAGACGTCACCCTGTTCTGGATCGTGAAAATACACGAAAATACCCCAAGTAATTATCGCTTAGTTGCTCGCGTGAAGGCAACGCCTAATTTATTGCTTCAGGGACATTGCGTTTTCTCCAGGGTACTTCTTAGAGGCATGGTCTTGGGAAAAGTCAATGCTCAGATATAAACACACGGCATGGCGCGGTGCAATGTCGTGTTTATTCCATGGGCTATCGCGATGATTGATTTACAATAATTATCGCTCTATGTATACATTATTGCGTGTGCGCTGTATCGGTTCCACGATTCAAATATCAAAACGGGTTCAATCCTGCTCAAATATATACATACGGCATGGCGTGGTGCAATGTCGTGTTTATTCCATGGGATACCGCGACGATTGATTTACAATAATTATCGCTTTCTGTTTACATCATTGCACGTGCGCTGTATCGGTCCCACGATTCAAATATAAACATATGACATGACATGCGTGCACGTAGGCGTCAAAACGCGTTCACATGATTTCTTATCTTTTCTCAGAAATCATGGACCACCCCCTTCCGTACATCGAAGACGCGAATTTCCACGAATCGGTTGCGGTCGCGCCCGCGCACCGATCCCCGCACGCGTACGGAGATTGCGCGGCGGCAACGCGTGCCCAAAGTACCTTAAACATCCACCAGGTGGCGCTAATACGAAATGTATGAAAAACCTATGAAATTTACCGACGCGGGCCCCAAATACCGACGCGGACTCAAAGTATCTTAAACATCCAAAATCCACCAGGTGGCGCCAATACGAAATGTATGAAAAACCTGGGAAATTTATCAACACAGGCCCCAAATACCGACACGGGCCCCAAATACAGACGCGGACCCAAAGTATCTTAAACATCCGATAGGTGGCGTCAATACGAAATGCGCGCGACGCCATTTTGAAAATTTTTAAATCCTTAAATCCCCATCTCGTCGAGGAGCGCGGTACCCCCTCCACGCCGCACACCCCCTCGCCCACGCGGTACCCCCCTCGCACCACCGCACCCCCTCGCTCTAAGGTCCAGAACTCTCATAGCCTATCTACTGTCGATTACTCATACAATCATAGCTGCTATTGACAATATTGGAAATCTTGTGTAGTTACATTTCTACGAATCTATAACGTTTGTGTTTTGGGACACGACACTGTCCGAGCTAATGAGTTGACAATGCATGACGCTCAGTCTTCAATAAACTATAGTCAGAGTCGCAAAATTTTCGTATATGTCAGAGCGTTTCAGTTTATAATTATGTCTGATAATTCCGAAAACACCACCGTACCAAATGCCAGTGCAAGTGTAATGCGCAAAAAACGGCGCGAGAGTTGCGTCTGGTTGCATTTCGAAAAAATTGTTCAAGGCAGGGCAAAATGTAAAACTTGCATGAAGCAATTTAAAGTAAAATATGGGAATACAACATCGCTTACACGGCATTTAAAAAGTTTTCATAAGGAATTAGTTACTTCTATATCAAATACCGGAGCAGCACTCAGTACAAGACAAGATTTAATATACTTGGATAAAAGTGGCACAAGAGCAAAACAACTAACAGATGTCATTGTTATATCATGCTAATCGGACTACTTTGACACAAGCTATTTGTATTCCCTATGTAAAAGTTGTCCGATTTACACGCCATTTGGTATGATTTTCATCAGAAAAACATAAGGAATCCATCCTTTCGACACGATGTGGAAAAGAATTTCTTAATACGCTGTAATGGATATTTCACCCTCGACTGCGGGGGCTCGACCCCAATTCGTTACGTTCGGCCCAGGATTCGTGCCTTTTCCCGGAAAAAGCCACAAAAATCGGGTGAGGCAATGGGAAGAGCAGCCCTCGCCACGGGGTACCAGGCCGCATCTCCTTCGCGAGCGTCGGGCGACTCCTGCCTGAGAAGAATACGATTTACTTTAATTATAGTACATGTGTGTTTTGTAATAAAGTGTTTCTATTGTTTCCTGAATTCAACAACTGGCATCCAGACATCTACGCTCCTACAATCCACCGTCAATACTCCTCGTGGAGAGACACAGGAAGAAAAGGGCTAGCCCGCTGTCGACGCGTGGTCCTCTCCAGTATAAACACGAGCTTCGATATCAAAACAAAAGCATGCGGTGACGTATTCCGTGCGAGAGAAGGTGGGCATAGGGGAGGAGGTATTGCTGTGAAGAGGGCCTCTTCAAGAGAGCAGCCGTTTGTGAGAGATGCAAATCCCATTGGTTCTGATACAATCTGCTCCCTATGGTTGAAATTTAGTCTAGCAACTTTCACTCCTCCTAACCTAACCAATCCAACTTGCATCCTTCCCAAAAGAACCGGCCATCCGAGCGTAGAAGCAAGTGCGAAATAAAAGTAACGGTGCGCTTCTCGATACCGCAGATGTACCTACCTAAGTAGCATTTCTGACGGAAAAGAATTGTCCAGCCTTTGGGCCTGCCATTCCTGGCGTAGACCTTTGGCAGGTAGGTATCTATTTCAACAGGCAGTGCCACCCGTGGCGCCAGTAAGACCGTCCCCGGTCCTTACTATTCCAGAGGGTTTTCTTTCAGTGAAAATGAGTAAATTTGCAAGCGCAATATCTTAAAAACCAGTGGAAATCAAGTGTATACATTAAAGCTTATTGAATTTTTCTTGGAACGCAGTATCAACTCAGGTCTTTAAAAAAAATAGTTCCATTTGAAAAACCGAACTTGACCATTGTATCTTTTAAAATAATAATCGAAAACAAAGTTCGTGCACGCTAATTAATTGGCCCCCTCGAACCATGCAATTCCCTATTTCTTTTATATTTTTATCGACAATACTTTAGGAGATATCGCGCTGTCCAATCTTAGGTGGGTACCCTGTAGGGTAAATTCGGGAGACGCGGTCGGGCCGGAGAGTTGGTCGAGTCGCTATATTTCAGACTCTATGCGTTAAAACGCGTTAAACTGCAGACCAATTGCTTCTATAGAAGCCAAACAATTGAATGAATAGCGTCACTTCGGTTCCTTCTGTGTTCTTCCAGATTTACAGGCTATAAAAGTTAAACTGAGGTTACATTTAACCTCTTTTGTCAAACAGCGGTGTACATAATCGTATTTAAAATATACTTCTAAGTTTATTTTCGTTTAGTGTTTAGGAATAATAAGATAGTAGAGATATTGAGGGACAATGCAGCCGAAGTATTTATCCATATTAACTCTTCCTCTCAAAACTAACGAGAGGACCATCTCTCGCTGCAGAAAGGAGAGATGGTGGAATTATGATTTTTTAATTATTTTTATTTAAATTTTTTTTATCATTATTTTATTATTATTTATGTTTATTTATTTAGTTTATTCACTTTTGTATTAATTTGCCTTGCTAATCGCCGGTAGGTAGTTCGCTTTATCTTTGAAGTCTTTAATTGTTTAGCGTAAACAAATTAAATATCAATGAATCTGTAGTTGTATTCACTCATAAATAATTTTGCTTTCTTCGTTGTCATTTTTCCATGAATAATTATGTGACTGGTCTCTGCCAGCGACGAAAACCATTTCTTCCGGCACCTCGGGAGAGGTGGTCAGATGTCATGACTTCAGTTTTCAACCCGAATTACAGTGAATATTGTCTTAAAGCAAATATTGACCAGTTTTTCTGAATCAACATAAAATTCTGAACATATTAGGTTTGTTCTGATAAAATAAGTAATGTCTGTATTAGTTTTAATAGCCATTTTATATTATGTCGACCGCGTCTCCCGGATTTACCCTATTACACTCGATTTTGAAGTACACCATTACACTATTGTCTCGTTAGCGGCTCGGTTTGGTGTACACGATCTGGGCTTTTCGCTATTCCCACCACTTCTGTCTCACTCTTGTCCGGCGAAGACGAGAGCGAGATGGAACTAGAGCGAGCGAGGGGCACTGAAAGCGAGCGAGGGCAGTGCGAGACAGACGACGTGATGATGTTTTGTCTCGCTCCGTCTTTCGGACGCAGTAACACTCCATTCTTTGCGTGCGCGACGGGCGTGCGTGATGGTCGCAAGCGCTTACGGTAAGCACGGGAACGCGCGCGCCCGCCGCGGACGCAAAGCGTTCCATCTTGCTCCCCCCTTCGGTCACCAAGAAGCGAGAAACGAACACTCGGAATTAGGGCTCAGTTCACGCTGACGGCTGAACGCCGGTCCCGACCAGCGAGCCGCTAACGAGACAATACTGTATATGTTAAATTTAACTCATTTGCCAGAACAACATACGTACAAAAACATACAACGTGCAATATTACATTTTTTAAATAATTGTAATATAGATATAGAGACCTCGACTTTCCGACAACGGACGTAATATTACTAAGGCTATGAGTACTTACAGCATTTGGAGTAGAATTCCGTGCTTTGCTCATTTTGTACAGTTAGCACACAAGTCTGCGATGAAAAAATTTGAAGTGTACGAACAACTCAGGAGAAAGTTTAAGGCAATAGTTAGTTTCTTTTCAAGATCAACGACCGGCAGGGAAAAGTTAATTAGGATTCAACAAACTATAAGCGAAAATACAACTCCGTTACAACTTATACAGGAAGTAGATATTAGATGGAACTCAACCTACGAAATGTTCAAAAGATTACTTTTATTGCACACGCCATTGAGTATATGAATGAAATATACTTTTCTTTAGTTATAGGCAAAATACGTCAATGCTGCTTTCGAAAGCGGTAGCTATTTTCTCGATAATAAAATGTGTATCGTAGCCGGATAAATTATGAAGAACTATGGGGATGTAAAACGCATTTTTATAATTTAAATTGCACTCTGAATGTGCGGGGCCTCTAAACCGTCCGGATAGATGGCAATGATCGCGAACTCGTATATCGCTAGTCTTGAATGGTTCTGCGCAAATGTGGCATTGTGTTGCATTGTGAAATGCCGTCCACTGTTCGTAGATAAATCAAGCATTTGAGTATTATTGGTTAGAACAGGTTTAGCAAAGTCTGCAAATTTTTTTAGTTCTTCGACGAACCAAGAAACACAATCCGCGTCGTGGCGACATCGATACATCGATAGCGATGTATCATACGAATAATGCATATAATATGCAATGCTGTGCAGTCTATGGTTCTCACCTATCCGGTGGCTGTCCTCCGTTTTCTCGATGATGCACTCGAGATCTGCATATATCACGAAGTGAAGTCGCTCCTTCCTGCAGTGGTTGTTGAAGCTGAGCAAATTGTTGCCTTCGCTGGGCAACAGGATGGCGCAATTATTCATCTTCTCGCAGTCCAGCGAATGAAGCTCCAACTTCTCGGCAGATCCAAAATAATGCATGCATCTGTAAACCCAAAAAATTTTTTATTTAATTTTTCGCGAGACATTTCAACATTTCATAAGTTTCTATACATACCGATCACTGATGAATTTTTTGTCTTTTTCTTTCTCAACTGCATGCTCACCAGCTGGAACGAGTCCTTGATCAGCACAAAGTGCCCTACATCGCCGTGCTCTTGATTCGGCGTGAGTTAAATGAGTTAAATTTAACATTGACATGCCGATCCCATTTTTGACTTGTGAGACGCATCGGAAAGACTGTTGGCCCTTTCTTCGTCATCTCCGTCTCTAAGCTGTAGACATTGATGGATATATCATTCTGTCGCTCAAATTTGCCAATATGTTCCAGGGACATTGGAAATTCAATGCCCTGGATATTTAACACGGAGACATGGTCGGGGTACGAACTTGGGTGCGCGGTGTTTCGTTGGGCAGGATGTAGCACGGCGACCCCTGCTCACGCGAAACAGGCGTTGTCCGGGGATTGCACACTAATTGTCGCTTTCTTTAGCGATAACTCCCGCGGCAACTTGGAGTGACATCCCGCGCGCAGCGGATTGTACTTATTGGCATTGACGGTCAGATTGAGAATTCTTGTCACAGCCTATCCGCTGTCGCGTTCCTGGAACTCTTCCAGCGATGCTAGGGTTGGTTCGATGATACCACGCTGGTACCACTCCTGGAGATCAGATGTGCCGAAGAGTTTACAGTTTCGGGTGTTGATGCTTTTACTAGCATGCTTGTCGCCGGCCACAAATTCACCGTTCAACACCGTGTTCACTTTGAGGTTCTGATGTTTCTTCAAAGCGCCCCGCACATGCTTCAGCACAATGGTCTCCGCATCCTGGAGGAAGATGCGCGGCTCGACATAGTTCGAATTTAGCACGGCACCAGTTAATACGCGGCAATCGAACAGTGTCTATTTCGCGCCACAAAAGTCCTGTGCTTGAATGCCTTTAGTCCTTCGAGGCGCGTGATTCGAGCAACCTACGATTGTCGAACACCGATTGATAATTTAGGTGTAACGCGGTTAGCAGGTAAGCGTGGAGTCCGAGTAATCTGTATCTAGAGTCGATCTAGTCGGAAGAATGCTACGCGCGGTACAGTACAAATTATTAATTAATTGATTTAAGAATTTTTATTATTATCGAGAGTCAAAGATCTAGTCCTATACAGGCCCCACACTGAGTTATTTTTAGGATACAGATGGTTTAACAGTAAATAACTTCTGCTCGAGTGTAAGGTTCAAGTGTGAATATTTATACTTTTATTCTATTCTCTTTACTAGGTATTAGAGAGGCCAAGGGTGACCCCAGAATATTGGCTAATGCCAATATTGGCCCTCCGTTATCTCTGCATCCGCAATTTGTGAATAGAGTACATGAAATATATTTTTACAGGAGACGGCGCTCGCCTATCGATACATAATTTAAAGAAAAAAATGCACAACTCACCCACGTTATCGATCAATTTTATATTGTACGGATTTCGTTATTTTGGTTTCGCTTTCGAATAATACGATGCCTATTCCGTGCCTGAGTAAAGAAAAGAACCACACTCACACTCAGTATTTATGATTATATATATAAACAGTAGTAAAGCTTTAAACACACAAGAATGAGATCAAAATGAAGGTTGATCTCAACTCGATTAAATAAGATAGTATGAAAAGTATTAAGCAAATATAAAACGCAGAATTATAAACATGGAAACGATTATTTGTTTGAACACGGTGAAGTTAAACACTATTTAACGTGGAAGGTTGAGTCCATTCACTACAAACTTTGGAATCTCTGGCTCGAAATGGAATCTTGAGTTAAAGAAAAGAAATTACGATCCACGAACACCTTGTCACGCTCTCCGCGACTGTATGACAAAGAGTGACTTCAGCTTCGCGCCCCCAGGAGCGTCCGGTCACGAGGCCCGCTCAAAAAAGCTGACGCTGCAATCTCAATCATGCCCTAGCAACCGATGCATGATGTCATAAGGTGTTCGCACCTTCATCCTTCCATACTTTATACTTGGACGCTATCGATCCTTGATCCTAATTCCCAGACGGAGTACACTCGTCCTAACGCATTCTCGCACTCAGATCGCTCCTTTACATCAATGCGACGATTCGACGGTCGGAAATGCGCTCGACGAGGTTTCACCAGAATGCTAGATGCATTGTCAAAACGCACCCCCGCCGCTTACATTAAATCAATTTCGCGAGGTATGAAAACCACTGTTTATTTTCGAACGAGCTTCTGAGAATAATGCTGATGCCTCAGCACAGTCCCACGTTCAGGGTACAGCGCAGCGACCAAGTGTCGCGATGACGACGGTTCCAGTACCGGAGGTATCCGTTAACAATCATAAAATACAGTAAGCAAAAGTGCACTCGACGAAGGTTTTCCCAGAAAGCTAAGCGTTGTCAATGCACTCTGCTTATTAACAGGAAAAGAAAAAAATTTAAATTCTTTTGAGTCTTTTGGGACGTAACAGAGGACGTTTCACGCGGCTGTGTTCTTCTAAAGATTCAATACACTCGTTGCACCGTTCTTCCCATGCGAGGTATTCCTCCTGTGAAATCAATCGCACAGATTTATCCAACAATTGGCGGTTTACTTGCGTGAATTCTTCCATAGTTGTAAATGAAATGTAAATGTAGTGTCTTTTTCCACGCAACACGTTGCAACGATTTGAGGCTTTGTGCAATTTAGAGCACGCTTTTATACCCACACCACGATTTGGTATTTCTGTCTAATTCTTTCGGTGTACCCTCTCGAATGCATTGCATGCAAAAAACGACGATCCGTCCCAACATTGTTCTATGCAGTTTCTGTCAACACAGCATAATTCTTTCCATGATTCACACGTACAACGTTTCCAAAAAGTATTATATTACATTCGCATCGCAAAAATGATGACATCTCAAACACGTGTCTAGACTTTTATCCTTGAGGGTGGGTTCAAATTTCATGGGATCATGCGATATGCTGTGACGTTAAGATTGAAAAACATTATGAAAAATTTGTAGCTTTAGAATAAATGCGGTGGTGGGGGAAGCAATTGCACCTCTAATTAAGCTGGCTCGTGGACGCTATTCCATCAACCGCTCAGTAGCCTCAGTAACTTTTGACGGAACAGATAGTGCTCCCCCCAAAAAAAATGTTTAGTATCACTGGATGCGCGGATTATTACGTTCCGATCATGCGAGACGATGGCATAGCTCCATGCAGGGATAATACATATTATGACTAGTAAGGCTTAATTTTCACAGCTTCTCGAAATTTTTTATGTTTATTCCTGATGCGAGCGGACAATTTCATAGCTTTGATTTTTCTCTTAGTCCGCGCCAAGCATTTCGTATCATGGTCAGATGATACGTATTAACATCCATGGGCCGCAAATATTTGGAAATTGAAATCAGCGTACGATCTATGCCCGATGTAGGAATTCTTCTCGGTGATAATCACGGGAATCATCTCATATTACCGTGGCATACATGGGGCGCACTAGCCGAAAGACGTTCAATCATCGAAGAACGTACACAATTACCTGGATCAGCATCGTTACGGATTAATGAATTAACAGTGGATTTTTGTCGGATATTTGATTCACCGATTGTAAAGATGACAATGGATATTAAGTCGCCGGATTTCAAACCGAATACAGTAACATATTTGTTTAATCTTGAGCCGTGCGTGGCCTATGTGTATCTGCGGCTGTATCAAATTGTAGAAGATGTGAGGCTAAAAATTTCAACTTTTGTTAACGTGCTACAACAGAGCAATGTTGCCTGCGAAACATTAGATACGCGTCGTGCTGCTAAAATCATACGTGATAGTGAACATTACTGCGAGGATTATCTTGTGGATTGTGAACTGTTAGCATGCGCCATCAATGATATTCTGGCTGATGCTCGTAGGAAAAAAAATGTGAAACTATATTTGTATTTTTTAATTTTATATTATTATTCTATTGTGTAACAGTATATATTTCTTAAACGTATATTTTTCCTCCATTTATTTATCTGTCTTCCTCCTTCTCTTCGCGCCACATAATTTTAAGATTCGACGTTTCCGAAAATGCATTATATTTCGTTCGTGCGTTCTTCGCGCCACCAAATGGTATTACCTCGCGCGACTTTCTCAGGGGACTTAAATTACACGCGTAATCGTACGATATGCTGCGACGTTTTAAAAATTGTTAGCTTTAGAAGGCTTGCTGCATTTTGGTTCGGAAAAAAGTATGTCTGTTGGTATGGAAAAAAAATTTCTGCTGACGCCGCATAATTCTTTCAATGATTCGCGCCTTCTTCACGACGCCAAATGACATCATCCCGCACGGCTGTTCCAGAGGACTCAAATTACGCACGTTATCGCGCAATACGCTGCGACGTTAAGATTGAAAAAAACATTTTGAAATACTGCTAGCTTTAGAATGTATGCCATTGTACCACTATGTAGTGCTGTCTCGTTCGTTCTCCCGAATTTAGCTTTAAGATGACTGTGATTGTGCCACTAAGTAATGCTCCCTCTTTCCCGTCTCCGAATATGTGGTTTGCAAAACGTCGATCTTTCGCATCATCATCAGATACAATTTCTGATAAAAATTACTATTTCACTGCATTGGGGTGAAAAATGTCTGTTTGCTGCATATTGGTTTGGAAAAAAATTATGCTGACGTCGCATATTGGTTTGGAAAAATATTCCGGCGGTCGTCCCCTCCCTCGGCCAAGTCTAAAAAAATTTTCGGGGATGGGCCAATGTGATTGGTTACCTCTGAAAAAAATTTCCGGCGGTGGGCCTGGTCTGGAGAGTTCACCACGGTGGCTCGGTTAGGACTGATCCGCTCCACGATTATGGTTTCCCCCACTTCGCGGCTCGTGCGCGCGCAACCAATCTCCCACTCCCCGCTTCCCCACGCCCAGAGTTCGCCCCACCGCACTCACCCGCACGCCCCCACTTTCCCCCCGCCCCCGCGCTCCCCTCCCGACAGAGGCGTTAGAATCCCCCTTCTTATACTACTGGTGGGCTACTTCCATCAGAGGGGGGGGGGGGGGGATATGAATGGATCAAGAAGGATGGCATGGATAAGGATCATTTCGAAAGGGATGGGCTGGGGGATTCAGGATTGCGAATAAGAAATTGGTCCAAACTATTTCATTGTGCTGAACACAGTATCATTTCCATCGGACGAAAAAGTTTTACATAAAATTTTGTTTTGTAATATTGGCGTAAAGCTATAGAAGCTCTTCATTGCTTTACGCTAATATTACAAAACAACATTTTATGGAAGCTCTTAAGAGATATAAAGTAAGATTCTATAGATAAAACTGAATCCAAACACGATATAAAACGGACTATTTTGAGGATTATGGATAGTTAAATATTCTCCGATTTATGTCATGTTCCGACTCATTTTCACCGCGAGGAACTCACCAATCAATATTGCGTACTAATTTCATAAGGATACGATGAAAATAATGGAAAATTAAATTCTTGTCATTGCGCAATTCTTGCGCAGCACGCGTTTGAAGTACATATACTTACATATTACATATGTACATACAGTGTTGTCCTGTTATGGGGGCGGAACCACCGTTCCAATTAAAAAACATTTCTATCCCCGCTTTTTTTTCACAGTTGCCGCGCCGCGGTGAGTTGTGACAAAAATGTGAATAATTAACACATTTCTTTTAATCTGCCTAACTTTTTATTGTTATGTTCTTGGAAAATATGTTCATTTTAAGTATGTGAAAAAAGATTTGAGAAATATGTTATTTTAATGTATGAATAATGAGTTTCTTAGAACACACTTTATGGTGGTGATTTTTGAATGTATGCAAAAAGGTTTGTTTAGGTACAAACATTTTATGATTATGTGAAAAAAGGAGTTGTGCAGGTAGAAGCAAATAATTCTTGTGAGTCTTGTCGTTGTTTTCAGTTGTTATTTGTGACAAGCAGTGAAAAGACATAAGAGTATATTTTACGCAATGAAACAAAATTTATAAAAGCAAAAATGGCAGATGGTGAATGGCTCACTCCACGACAACTTAGTGCACTTGATTATAATGAACAACAAGAATACATTCGTCAGAGATTTACGAGAAGAAAATAGTGTCGATGAGCCATTAGTATCTGAAGAGGTTATGGACGATAACAAAGAGGATGTAACTCCAGATGACTCCGATGTAGAACAAATCCAGTTACCAGAATACAATCCGGAAGACGAAAGTGAACATGATGAAGAACTTGATGATATACCATGTGAACCCGGGGGAAATTATACTGGCAAAGATGGAACAATTTGGTCTGCTGCACCACCACAAACTGCCAGATTCTGTACCCACAACATACTCAGATCTGCAAACTCTAGACCAGTACGAAGAACAGAAGGTCTGTCCATTGTGGAAACATTCAGATTGATAATATCTGATGAAATGTGCGACATCATTATTCGCGAAACAAATAGAAAAGCAAACCAATGCTATGAACGTGAGAATACACAAAACCCAACAAGAGAACAGCGCACATGGAAAGCCGTAACAAAAAGTGAATTTGATGTGTATTTGGGTCTTCTTTTGTTGAGTGGCGTGACACATTCCGGTTACGTTCATACTAAAGATTTGTGGAAAACAACCTCACATCCGATATATCGTGACTGCAATGAGTGTATGACGATTTTGAGCAATAAGTGGCTTCATACGTTTTGATAATGGAAACACACGCCAGCAACGCAAAGAAACTGACAAAGCAGCAGCAATAACGGCCTTTTTTTTATTATGTAGCAGGAGCCAACGTCACTGCTGATGAACAACTGTATCCTTTCCGTGGTGGTACTGGTTTCACACAATACATACCATCAAAACCTGCCAAATATGGAATAAAAGTGTGGTGGGTATGCGACTCCATTTCGTCTTATCCATTGAAGGGACAAATCTACACGGGAATGGCCGCGTCTGGTCAACGGGAAAAAAACGTAGTTGAAAGAGTAGCAAAGGATTTGTGCGTCAATCATTTTCGTGGAAGTGGACGAAACATTGTGTGCGACAATTTCTTCACCAGCTACAATTTGGCAAAAAGTTTGATGATGGACCGCAATTTATCGATGTTGGGCACAGTGAATAAAAGATGAAAATTTGTGCCACCACAATTTCCTATTCCAAAAGGACGTGCAGTGGAATCCACTATATTTAGTTTCAGCAACAATATTACCGTGTGTCCCTATGTGCCGAAGAAAAATAAATCAATTGTGGTCCATTCAACAATGCATTACACAACCGAAGTAGAAGGTCCAGAGAAGAAGCCACTAATGATATTAGATTACAAAAAAACCAAAGGTGGCGTTGATAACATCGATAAATGCCTGGCAGAATATTCAACCAAGCGGCGAACGAATAGATGCCTTTGGCATTCTTTTATAATATTCTGGATGTGGCTGCCTTTGCTGCGTACATAATTTACGTGGAAAAGAACCCACACCTGAAGGCTTCTACAAACCAGCGTAGGATGTTCCTTTATCAACTTAGTGAACAACTGGCGAAACCTGAAATATAAGTAAGAGCCAATAATAGTCGAATATCCAGAATATTCTCTACACGCAAAGTCATTGAAGCAATAAACGGCGGTCCCTTGAGGATAATGGATGCTGCAGTAGGAGCCGAGGAAGAACGTGACAACACGGGCAGAATCAAAACAAAGGGTAATTGTTACATATGCGCCAAACGTCGCCCAACAAGGAAAACCTGCACATTATGCAAAAGACCCGTGTGTGCAGAACATTCTACTGATATGCTCAATGCAATAGATGTAGTTAAAAACTTAATAATTTCCAATTTATTCATAATTTTTTTTATTTTATATGTATTATTTTATTATATTATCAGTATATTCTTGTACTATTTTAAAAATTTGATGCAAAATAAAGTTTACTTTTCAATTATATCAACATATTTGCATGCGTTTTCATATACATACCCGGGTATGCAGCTGTTGACGTAAGGGGTAGAAATCGAAAAATGACCATAACTGTGGCCCAGGTTGTCCAATCCCACTCAGACTTGGGAATATGGTGTAAAACACTTTTGTTGAGGATATCATGAAATTTCAGGTCGATCCGATTGCTAGTTTCCAAGATATAGCGATTTGAAAACGCAAAACATACCAGGGTATGTTGCTGTTGACGTAAAGGTTAAGAGAACGCCTCATCCCCCAAGCGGCGCAGCGTGCTTAAGGGGTCTCCCTAGTGTGACGGCCTGGAAAGGAGCGCGATAATTGAGATTTTTTGTAGGAGAAACCCTTAAATTACATTAATTGAAAACTTTATGCAAATATTTGTACATATTAAACAACATTTTAAAACAAATTTTAATAAAAAAAGACGGTACCTAAAACTTTAAACGTGTTTTTCTCAATATTGTGTGTTCAAAGCTGGCGCCCGCAATTTCTAAAAAACTCATGGACCAATCCACATGAGATTGGTAGGATATGTGTGTAGGATACATTAGTAGCTAATTGTATATTAGTACGTAATGCCGATTCTGGATAGGGGTGGTGAGGGTTGAGGCTGTGCGGGGATACCGCACCAATGGAGAGGGTGAATGACGTCACAGGGGAGGGGGATTTCCAGGTGGCGTCGCGCGCGCAAGCGTTGGCGGTGGTGGGGGTAATTGGTTAACTATTGCAGCGAAAATTCCCTAAATTTAATCTGGTGACACCGCCGATCGATGAAAAATCCCCACAGATCCCATATTGACGCAACCTGCTGGTTGTTTAATGGGGCCGTCACACTGGGCCTTGAAGTGTGTGCGTACGCTCACACAAGCTAGGAATAGCGTGTACGTATACGCGAAACGGTTTCAACCAGATTTCTTCCTGGAATCGGCACGAAGGAAGTTTTTGCGGGTATAGTTGTCATTCGACGTTCCAGTAGACATTCGTGCAGGGTGGTCTGGTGCGTTTGAACGCTAAGAAGCACCGTACTTTGAAATAATAATGAATTTATGAATCGTGTACTGTGACAGACTAGAGAAATGACAGAATGAGGCGTCAAGGATTTGCCGTCATCGGTGCTGATGGTATATTCGTGCCATGTACCATGAGAACCTATGGAAGTCCAAACTAGCCGATAAATGTAGGAAACACATAGTTGGCAATACGTATTGGGAGTCGTATGACGTTGTTGCCACATGTCTCCTGTTACTACTTTAGTCAGAGAAACTTGAATGAATCACGGTGAATAGCGAAAGACATTGTCCATTCCAATAGAAATGGATTACTTTTAGCAGCATCCAAAAGTATGTATTATTTTTCATAGGATACGTTATACGGCTCGATCTGCCGCTTTTCTATGACGCAACAATGTTACGAAGCGTGCAACGCGAATATCTCCCACTATACCGCCTGTTCTCCTCTCTCTCTCTCTCTCTCTCTCCTCTCTCCTCTCTGTCTCTCTCTCCCTCTTCCTCTCCCTCTCCCTCTCCCTCTCCCTCTCCCTCTCTCTCTCTCTCTCTCTCTCTCTCTCTCTCTCTCTCTCTCTCTCACAAGCTACGGCTGCTCGTAGCGCTGTAGGGATTCGGTGCTCGTGAGGTACATACACATGCAGCGAATCATCGCTCCTTTCTTGCCGAAGGCGAGAGTGAATAAGGACTGAAAGCGGGCGAGGAACGGTACGAGACAAAGGACGCGTTCATAATTTGTCTCGCCCCGTCTTTCGGACGCCTGGTACTGCGCCGTCGGTAATTGCCTCCTCCTCCTCGGCGTCCGCGCCGTCTTCTCCCACTACCTCTATTGCGCCCATATCTTAGGCGCTTTAACTCTTTTTTTATCCAAAACAGTAAAATAGAAATTACATTTTCTATTTCCACCCGTATATATTGTGAATCCCAAAAAATTTCACCAGAGTACACGCCGTTCATACCAAACAAACTTTAGAAAATAGTACATTGCGTGACAAGTGAGAGAAGTTAGCGATTTAGACGAGCGTGAAGTTTGCTGCCCTGCAAACTCGATGGGGATAGCAACTCGCTCACTGCGCTCGGACAGCACACTTCACGCTCATCGAAATCGCTCACTTATCTCCCTTGTCACGCATAATCACGCACTCTTTTCAACACCTGCCTGAAAGGTGTAGTTTTGAAAGCCTGCTGAGCGACATACATGATCGATAACGATTAATCGAACAATTGCTTTTTCATACCACCGGGTAACGCCAAACTCCAGTTTCCTTGGGAGCAATGTAAAAAATTGCGAATACGCATGCGCGTAAAGTCTTTTTTCCTTGGGAGAAAAGTAGAAAACGTGAATACGTCTGAAATTGGCCATTTTGCTCCCGCTCAGTAGGCGTAAAAACACCCATTTTCATGCAGGTGTTGGAAAATACATTTTTTATATCTTCTACACAATTACTTTCATTAATTCTCTCCGTAATTCGTTTCCATTTCGATCCTCCCATGTTTCTTGCTCCTTTTTGGCTTTTCCCTTCTCCTACTTCCCCTCTACTTCTACCTCATCTTTTTTCTTTCTCCATTTCTATTATTTGTTTCTGCATCTAGAGATGAAATAATGAATGTATTATTTTATGGAAAATAGTAAGATTGTATGAACATACAGGGTGATTATCTCGCCACAGTCCCCAAAGGCGATGCCTCCAGTGAATACATTTCGACCGCGCGGTGTCGTTTCATCTTCACGGGACTTGCTTATGCCGCGATTACATCAAGCCGAACACGAAAAATAACACGAACAAAAACGTTTTCATCTTTTCTCGCGAACATGTCGCCTCGGTGTAAACGCAAAATAGCAGTGTTCGCTTACATTTGACCCTACTAATAGCCGTGAAATCGTCCGGATGCAAAAATCCATAAAACTTGTGCCTTGCTATCCCTTGTCATTGTGGCACCGCTCATAAACAGACGACCCTTGTCACGTTCCGCGACGTGGAGTCTAATATTAATTAACCTTTTAAATCATTATATTTACTATTTCGTACTCTAAGGTATTGTAACCACCTCGTATGAAAACATTATACAAAATATTACGCAACAAATAGCCAATAAGGCATTATCATCATAAACAACGATAAGAAGGGATCGAGAGAAGAATGTACGGACGGCAGCGAGCAGGACAGCCAGAGCGAGCAGGTGGCGGACAGCCAGCTGTATACCAGATAGCTGACCGCGCGAACACCACGAAGGCCCAGCCAACACCAGCTGATGTTCAGTGTGGTACAGAGGCCCATATCAACCAGTGGAGACGACACATCTTCGCGGAGCTGTGCCCCTGATCCTCGACAGAAGATTGCCCCCCCGTAATTTCCCGCAAATCAATCACCAATACATATACTTAACTTCAACCCCTATTAAATAAGCTGTACGGAACTAATCGTACAAAAAATATTGTAAACAAATAACGTATAAATCAAATGTGAATTAATATAAGAATCTTGCTATCGTCGCTACTGGGAGTCAGGCAAAATGAGATGCATTAGTCACGAAGAAGGACACCTAAAGGGTGAGAACTAGTGGAACGTGCCTAAGTAGTAAACAAAATCTCAGAATATAGCGATGGGAAGATTCTTCCTGGAAAATTCCAGGTTGAGGCTGTGGGATGGGGTCTCCCACCTAGGATTTGTCAGGTGACAAATCCTAGAGAAGGAGTAACCAATTGCCCTATAAAAAGGGACTGACCACCCGCGGAGCTCATTAATATTCCAAAAATTACCAATCTTTCTTTGCACAACCGACCAAAATAAAACTGTAAAAAAACTTAGAAAAGTGTAACCACCTTAAGAATAAATAAAAGTGAGTTTTGTGTTATACCATATCAGTGAGTGAAGTGATTCCATCCCTTTATCCCATCCTCAAAAGCGGGCACTCGTCTTTTAATTAAGTAAACTCAATTACGAAAATGTGTATTGACAGTTCACGGATTGCGCTGATTGATGGGAACTCCTATGAGCAGAACGTTGCCCGCGGTTTTACCAGAAATTAAGCGCAAAGCGTGATTGACGCGATTAGTTCTAATATCAACGAAATTCTAATTAAATGTTGCAAAAATGTGAAAAATCACGCTTGCCTCCGTTGATGGTGCCGCTGAAGAGCAGAACGTTGCCCGCGGTAGCACCTGGTGCGGAAGGTCGAGAGTGATTTATTGGTCGATAAATAATAACTATTTTAAATTCTAAAAGACGAATGCCGCGAAACCATTGTGCGGGGCGACGTGTACAGTTAAGGAAACTATATAAACAATACCAGGAAACCCCAGCGACTAATTATAAGGACATTCTGGGAGTCGTCAAAACCCCGAACTTTGGTCACATCCTGATCTGCGGAAATCGGGCAGCCCCCAACTTAAACGTCGCACCAGAAAGTTACGGGATCCCAACGGGTCCAATCGAGTGGAGAGTGACCATCGTGAGCCTGCCCTCACCGCGGGTAAATTAAGGTATTTACTGAAATAAATATAATTATATTATAATACCCCCAATCGCTCTCATCTATCCCAGAGCGTAAAGTCACTAGACCAGCTCGAAAGCGGATTGAAAATATAAACTCCCTAAAAATCGCGGCCCCGAATAGGAAGTAGGGACGTAACACCCTCTAGGACCATCCGCCGGCAGGTACTCCACAGAAATAGTATGCGTGACAAGCTCGAATATAATGTTTATATTTTTTGTAGTAGCATAATGAGAATATTTCCAACGTATGGATGAGATATATTTAATAAAAAAGAAACCAAACACGACGCAATTCAGAAAGTTCTGCTTATAATATATAATGGCTTTTAAATATCAATATTTTTTAATACTAATTGTCACGTCCCGGGTGGAGGTCTTTGGGACAATGACAATGTGGGGTTAATGGGGCCGGGCTCGAATATGGAATTCGTAACCCTGAGGGTTGGAGGGATATTCAGGCGAGAATCTTGAATCCTACACACTGGGGCGGAGGGAGTTCAGGCGAGAATCTTGAATCCTTCACACTGAGGGTTAGAGAGATATTCAGGCGAGAATCTTGAATCCTACACACTGAGGGTTGGAGGGATATTCAGGCGAGAATCTTGAATCATACACACTGAGGGTTGGAGGGATATTCAGGCGAGAATCTTGAATCTTACACACTGAGGATGGAGGGAGTTTAGGCGAGAATCTTAAATCCTTCACACTGATCGACCAGGGAAGGTGTAATAGGTGAACGCGCACAGGGGGCCACCCGTTAGATCACTTGTGGTTTTTCTTAGATTTGGTAATTGGATTTACCAGTGCATTACTTGTAAGAAGCCGCCCGCAATATTCCGCGAAATATGTCTAGACGTATGGTCATGCAAGAGCTATACGCCTTGTAAACATTATAAGAACTCTCGCGTTCGCGGACCAAGATCGTAATGAAGAAAATTCCATGAAAAATTCATTTCCACAACCTTAAACTAATTTCGTTAATAATAGACCGATTTAGCTGAAATTTCGTATGATTTTCATCGGGAAAACATAAGGATTCCATCGGTATCACTCCCATATCGATACGATAAAGAATAAATAATTATTTTATTTTTGAAACAGGTATGAATCGGTCGACCACAGCGATTTCAGGTCGATCCCCCGCAGTCGAGGGTAAAAATGGGAAATATTCATTTCAGCTTAGTAAGAAATTCTTTATTCTTTATCGTACCGATATGGAAATGGTGCCGATGGATTCCTTATATTTTTCCGATAAAAATCATACCAAATTTCATGTAAATCGGACTATTATTAACGAAATTAGCTTGAGGTTATGAAAATGAATTTTTCATGGAATTTTCTTCATTATTTTCCGAATTACGTCGTTCTTAGTGTCAGTTTTATCGGCGAAACATAAGGAATCAATTGGCGTCGTTTTCGCAAAGATCAGATTAGAAATCGGAAGTCGAAGATTTCTCACTTCTTAAACACGAATCACCTCCAAACAAAAATTTTATCTTCTTTTTCAAACAAATCTGTTTTTGATTAGTATCAAAAAAATATTGATATTTTAAAGCTATTATATATTATAAGCAGAACTCAAACTTGTATGAACTGCGTCGGGTCTGGTTTCAGTTTTATTAGAATAATCTCATCCATATGTTGAAAATATTCTCATTATGCTAAGACAAAAAATATAAACATTTTATTCGAGCTTGTCACGCATGGTATCTCTGTGGTGTACCTGCCGGCGGATGGTCCTAAAGGGTCGCCTGTTTACGAGCAGTCCCACAATGGAAAGGGATGCAGATCGCCAGGTATCGTCAGAAATGTTCGTCCGCTGCGTTCCTACCGACATGAACATCTTCGAGAACGTTCGTACGTTGTATTCTGTTCGTGTTCACGGCGATGTAAACGCGACGAGAACAGACGAACACGTTTTTGTTCGTGTTATTGTTAGTGTTCGCTTTGGTGTGAACCCGGCATTAGCGGTCCTCATCTCGAGATGATCAAATACGAAATTCCCTTCCCCTCTTCGCCCTACGTGGCACGATCTCCTCCCTCACATTTAAATTTAAACAAGTCCCCCGTCCCAAAAACCTGCTTAACTCGAGACCATGTCTCATCCCTCTCTGCGACAAATCAAATGCAAACCACTCTCAAACCTCTCCAATCAAAAACTTCCAAAATCCATCCAATGGGTTGAGTACCCCTTTTCAAAGCCCCAAAAGACTTCCCCCCCCCCCAATTATGCTATTGCGACACACATTTCGCGCATGAGTCATCAATACCCGTCAATTACGTAACACATATTTGAAGCATGAGTTATCGCGCATACCGCACATTCCCCGCATACCTGACATCAGAGATGGGCATTATTTAAATAAAAAATTATTTAAATGACGTATCAAATAAAAGATACTTTAGTCTCATTCGTCATGAATAAGACTAACCTGAGTCAATATTTAATCGAAGCACCTATGATTGAAGTAGTTCGATTATGGGTATTCAATCGTCGGCCATGATTGAACTACTTCAACCAGGGAGTTCAATCGTCGATCACGATTGAACTACCTTCAGTCATGGGGCTTCAATCGTCGATCACGATTGAACTACCTTCAATCATGGAGATTCAATTATGATCGAATGAACAGTGTTCTCGTATTCAATCGTATTTTAGTCGATTGAAGCTCGACTAACCTTGGCGAGCCTCGAGACTCGCTGCGAAAGGCCTTAGCCGAGCGACATTGTATCGTTCACCCGTCTAAACTGGCGCCTGGGGTTGCTGGGCGATGTGTCATTGATTATACGAAAAGTGAATTTCTTTATTTTTCATCATATCAATATGAAAGTGGATTCCTTGCATTCCCCGATTAATTGGTCAGAAAATAATTTAAATCGGACTACTTTCAATGAAGTTAGGTGTAACTTCTGCAAATTAATTGTATATGTAATTTCATTAATTATGGCCCAAATTATGTCAAGTTTGGTATCATTTTTGTCGGGAAAACAGAAGGAGACGATTGATGTCACTTTCGTGCAGATCCGATAAAGAATTTCATATTTTTCCGTTCTTAATGGCTAGTGCTAGCCTTGTCTTTTATGACCCCATGGTTCTCGGCGATCCGTATCGAGCGTTCGCTACTGAAGGGTTTTACATAACATGTCTTCAAGTCCTCGATAAAGAAATTTGAATCAGCTTTGCGAGCACTACTTACATATACATACAAATGTTAGGAAATAATTGCGCACAGTGCTTTAAAATACGATTCTAGCTGCGCAAAATTATTTTTGTTGTTAGTTTTTACTGTACATATGTATACTTTAATAGTATTTACTCATTTCTTATTTTTAGTGTTATTTTTTTACATATTTATGATTACTTTTTGCATCATTTTGTGTTTGAATAAACATACAAGTTGTTCTCTATAAAAGCTAATATTTCCAGATTATAATCAATTAGTTTCATGGAACATTTATAAATAAACATATAAGTATTTTAGCAAAAATCAAAAAGTGCATATAATCTATATGTATTACACAGAGTGCGAAATACTTGGAAGTACTGCAATATATAGTGTTTCTGGCACTTTAATAAAAACATTAATAGACAACTTTTGTTGGTTTTTGCAGGTTATTGAAATTCGGTGAATAATATATGAATATTGCACAATAATATTGCACGTCTACAGGCCGCTTAATTTAAGCGTTAATAAAATCATGCCCTTTTCTGTACTGTGTATAATCGATGACACATCGCCCAGTAACTCCAAGCGCCAGTTTAGACGGGTAAACGATACAATGTCGCTCGGCTCGGGCCTCGCGCGGCATCGATCAAAGGCTCTCACGAGTCTCGAGGCTCGCCAAGGTTAGTCGGGCTTCAATCGACTAAAATACGATTGAATACGAGAAGACTGATCATTCAATCATAATTGAATCCCCATGATTGAAGGTAGTTCAATCGTGATCGACGAATCATGGTCCAATCAGTCCCGTGGCTCAAGCAGTTTAATTATGACCTCCCTGGCTGAAGTAGTTCAATCATGGCCGACGATTGAATACCCATGATTTCAATCATGAGCGCTACGATTAAATATTGACTCGGGTTAGTCTTATTCATGAGTCTCGAATAAAATTTTCGTCTTTTAGACGAATTTAATATTTTATTTGAAATAATTTTTTGCCCATCTCTGCCTGACATTTCATCGCTCCATATAAATACCAGCGCCACATGGACCCCGCACAGCTAGTTCGGTAAAACCATCTATGCATGTTACTTCGACACATCCAATTCTTACATAGTATTCTTCTTATCAGTGTTAATATTAAAATCAGTGCGACTTTGCTCATAAGGACTATCAATCGACAACATCGACTGTAAGGTATCATTATTACTTATTGTACGAGTGCATATCACCTCCATTTATACTGTTTTATATTATTTCGTATTGCCCACGCTATTTTTATTTCACGTTATTGCTTATTGCCGTTATGTTATTTTCTATCGCTCATGCTTATCGCTTTATATCATTTTCTATCGCTACGCTTATTGCTTTATATTATTTTCGTTGCTAACACTTATCGCTTATATTATTTGACATTACTAATGTTTATTGCTTTATATTATTTAGTTGCTAACGCTTATCGATATATATTAGTTTTCATTGCTTATGCTTATCGCTTATTACATTATTGCTTGCGCTTATTGCATTTATGTTAACCTTGTTTATTGCTAATACTCACACATCTCATGGTCATATATATTACTATTGATCACCGTTTATATAAATGTTATGTGCTGATGCTTAACGTTCCACGCATTATTATAATACTTCCACCGCTATCGCATGAATAGTGCATGGCTTAATCTTATGCGTTCAAATAAATAACGCTTTTGTTTCAAACGACGTTTCTAATTACTGCATAATCCTTCGGTTACACCAAATCATAACAAACCATCGCAACTGCGATCTCACCTCGCGAACGCCGAGAGTTCTTATAGTGTTTACCAAGCTTACTTTCGCTTAAGTCTTGCATGCCATACAACTACACCTATTCTAAAGAAATACAATGCGTGTTTTCTTATTTCAATGCAGCAGTAAATCCAATTATCAACCCATAAATACAAACCACAAATGTTTTAACGGGTGTCACTCTGGTGCGCAATTACTGCTTAACTTTCCCTGGTTGCCTGGTGCTACGAAGCTGGCCTTCGTGCCTAAAGTTCCAATCTCCCCTTGTGCTACGAAGCTGGCCTTCGCGCCTAAAGTTCCCATCTCTCCTTATGCTACGAAGCTGGTCCTCGTGCCTAAAACTCACATCTTCCCTTGTGCTACGAAGCTGGTCTTCGTGCTTAACCTTTCCCATACTACCCCATATTGTCACAATCCTAAAGTCCACCACCCAGGACGTGACATGTGTAGTAGTAGAATTTTGTGGGCCAAGATTATTGTTGCCATCGTCCACAGTATTTTGTTTGGCCTGAAATGTTTGCCATCGTTTCTTCTGTTTCTGACGGTAGTACTGCCTGTTTTTGTTCGGTCTTGTCATTTTGAAGAATTGATAAATTTCTAAGGCCGTGTACAGACTTGAGCACGAACGCAAATGAGGCAAGCCGAGGCAGCCCGAATGCCTCGGGCTGGACAAATTGAGATTTTTCGTTCTGTGCTCTCCACACGAGGCACGCCAAGGCAAGCTGAGGGAATTTTTCGATGTTCCTTCAGTCGTTCGTGGACCACAGAACGAAGATGTCGGATCAAGACATTGCAGTGGCTTGTACAAGTTTCGTTAGTTTGCACACCTTATTAAAGAAAAATAAAAAAGTGCGAAGGCGTTGGTGGTCATCACAATTATATTTAAATAAGAGACGATTAAATAACGTCAACAACGCATTTTTCTTGATGGATATGTTGATTGATAAAGATAACGGGAAATTCATGAATTTTGTTAGAATGTCCCAAGAAGATTTTAATTTTCTATTAAGTAGTGTAAAAGATAAAATACGGAAAAGAGATACTACTTTTCGTTTAGCTGTCCCGCCTGAGGAAAGATTAGCTGTAACTTTGCGGTTTCTGGCAACTGGTAATTCCTTCACCAGTTTGCAGTATTTATTCAAAGGACAATGTTAAAAATAGGTTAATTTTGGCATTGGCGACCAAAGAATAATTCTTTCACAGATCGATTCTATATCTTCCAAGGAACAAAAATTTATTGGCCATTTTTCCGAGAAGTGACGGGAAAGTTGTGAAAAATGAGGCCAAAGTGCAAGAATATGACTGAGACCAGGGCGCGAATTTTGCGGTTTGATTCTCTTCGGAGCATGATGGCAGAATAATCACTTAAAAAATCATAACAAGGATTATTTATATCAATTATAATGAATTAGTATTCTGTATAAACATCAAAGTGGTGATAAATAATGCTTCATCGATATTATAAACATCGAAAACAAGAAATTCTTCTAGTAATAGAACGTAAATAAGGATAAGTAATAAGTGTTAAACTAAGTTGAATGTACAATAATTAATCTACTCTTGTGGTCATTACTTACATGTTTCGTCTTCATACGTCTGTGTCACTTTCTTCGGATGACGATGCATTTATGAAATAATCATTCAGAAAGCTCGCAGACAAACGGACTGAAGATTTGTGTCGAGCGAAACCGAAATACCATAAAATCATCGCTACATGTGAGCAGCAGCCTACAACTCGTTCACCGATTTTGCATCCGCATGTATGTCCAATAATTGCATCAAGCCCGGTTTTGGTTTTGTCCAGTAATAGTTAAACGAAATATTTTACACTGTTTGAATGTCGCGAGCGTAACTGAGTTTTTAATAATAGGCTGTTGTCACATCCTGGGTGGCGGAAGTTAGGGCTGTGACAAAGTTGGGGAATATTGGGAGGTTGAGCACGAAGGCCAGCTTCGCAGCCCTGGGGAGTTTAGGAGCTCAGGCACGAAGGCCAGCTTCGCAGCTCTGAGGGGTGTTTAGGAGCTCAGACACGAAGGCCAGCTTCGCAGCTCTGAGGGGTGTTTAGGAGATCAGACACGAAGGCCAGCTTCGCAGCTCTGAGGAGTTTAGGAGCTCAGGCACGAAGGCCAGCTTCGCAGCTCTGAGGGGTGGATGGTATTCAGGCACGAAGGCCAGCTTCGCAGCTCTGGGGAGTTTAGGAGCTCAGACACGAAGGCCAGCTTCGCAGCTCTGGGGAGTTTAGGCGTTCAGCACGAAGGCCAACTTCGCAGCATAAATCGACCAGGGAAGGTTAGGGAGTTATCGCTCACCAGGGTGACACCCGTTAGAATTCTTGTGGTTTGCATTTATGACTCTATAATTGGCTTAACTACTGCATTGCAATAGAAAGACACGCGTCGTAGTTCTTTTCAATAGGTGTAGCTTTGGACATGCGGGACCCTAAGCGAAAGTAAGCTTGTAAACACTGATAAGAACTCCCGGTGTTCGCGAAGAGAGATCAGCTGTTGCTGTGGCTCGTAATGATTCTAGGTAGTCGAAGGAATATTACAAGAATTCAAACGTCGGGTAAAACAAAAGCGTTATTTATTGGAACGCGTGCGAATAAGCCATGCACTACTGAAGCAATGGCGGTAGACGTATTATAACAATGCGTTGGACATTAAGCATTAGCACAAGACATTTATATAACGATGATCAATGATAATAATATTACGCATAAGATAAGATAAACATAAGAAGTGTTAGAGTTGGTTATAAACAGGTTAACATAAGGCAATAAGCTTAAGCAATAATATAATTAGGCGGTAATATAAGCAATGAAACGATATAAAGCGATAAGCGTAAGCAAAGAAGATAATATAAGCAAATAACATAAGCAAAAGGAAATAATTTAAAGCAATAAGCGTGAGCAAAGAATATAAAGCAAATAACATAAGCAAAAGGAAATAATTTAAAGCAATAAGCGTGAGCAAAGAATATAAAGCAAATAGCATAAGCAAAAGGAAATAACATAAAGCAATAAGCGTGAGCAAAATCAAATGATATAAGTATAGATAAGCATAAGTAAATGAAAATAATAGAAAACGATAACGTTAGTGTTTTACAATAAGATAAAATGATAAATGCTTACAGTAATGTAGAAGGTTTGGTAACCCTATTGGGGACGTTGCACTGCAGCGAAAGTCTAATAGTATACAATGTACTTTAGAATAAAGAGTCTGGCGTAGCGGATGTTTCCGAGCTAACTGACTGTGTGTGGTCCATGCGGCGCTGGTATTTATACAAAGCGATGGAATGTCAGGTATGCGGGGAATTTGCGGTATGCGCGATGACTCATGCTTAAAATATGTGTTATGTAATCGGCGCGTATTGATGATTCATGCGTAAAATATGTGTCGTTATTGCGTATTTCGGCGGCTCTTTTCGGGGCTTTGAAAAGGGGTACTCCACCCGTTGGATGGGTTTGGAGGGTTTTGATTGGGGTTTGAAAAGTGGAGGTTTGAATACGTTTGTCGTAAGAGGAGGGGGTGGGGGGGGGGGGTGAGACATGGTCTCGAGATGAGCGAGTTTTTAGTGAGGGACTTGTCTAAGGTTTAAACGTGGAAGGAGTTCGCGCCTCGAAGGCCGAAGAGGGGAAGGGGATTTGAAATTTGATCATCTGGAGATGGGGACCGCTAAGGTACATCATCCAAACAACCCGGAGGTTGGGGAAAGGGTTAGAAGTTGCTATTTTATAGATAGTAGGGAAGACATTAATTAGGACCGCACGAAAAATAGTGGGACGTCACACTGTTACGAATATCTATTGCTATTTGATATTTTTGATAATCGATTACCGAAGTTGTGTTAGCTATTGTGAATTCAAAGTCACCATTCTCATTAATATGATCCGCATAAGGCTATGGTTACAGTGGACGCGTTTTCGCGCGAAAATTTGTTTTTCAGTAATACGTGGTTGCAATGCAGATATTTATTTAATCGGTAGATGACGATAATCGAAATGGACGACATCGATGATTTTTGCTTAGACAATCCGTTATTAAGAATTTTATTAATGAGTAGCAGAAGGGAGCATGTAAATGCTATTTTTGTTTCGCGAAAAAAGAATGGTGAATACCACAGGCTATTCAAAGATTTATTAAATGAACCGAACAAATTCTTTGAATACTTTAGAATGTCCCCAGAGACATTTTTTTATATTTTACGTGGTATAGAAAAATATATTCGCAAGGAGTCCAATTTTCGTGAATGTATTTCGCCAGAAGAAAGACTTGCCATCACACTCAGGTAAGTACCTGCATACGTTATTTTAATTAAGGGTACCCTCCGGTCAAAACGCTTGAAGAATACGTGATTTTCATGAATTAAAAAAAAAAGAAACTGAATTCATGAAAGTATTTTTCAAGCGTTTTGACCGGAGGGTACCCTGAGTACCCTTAAGTTTTTTGTTTTTTGAAAATATGTTGTATTTTATTTTGTTTTTTAAGAAGTACAAAATAAGTATTGCTTACAGATTTTTGTCTACTGGAATGTCGTTTCGTGCATTAAGTTTTTCATACAGAGTTTCCCATGTTTCAATTAGGAAAATAGTTTATGCGACTTGCCTTGCAATATGGAATTATTTCCATGGCAAACATATGCCTTTTCCATCCGCCGAACATTTAAAAAGTATTGCAAGTGATTTTTTGCAAAATTGGAATTTTCCACATTGTATTGGGTGTATTGATGGGAAACACATTAGAATTAGATGCCCTCATCACTCAGGATCGTTATATTACAATTATAAACAATACTTTTCAATTGTTCTACAAGGCATAGCTGCTTCAAAATATAGATTTATCACAATTGATGTTGGTGCTTATGGGAAGCAATGCGACGCTGGAATATTTACTGATACAAATGTCTTCAAACGTTTGCAGACAAATACATTTAATGTGCCAGCAAATGAAAATATCCCGTCTACAAACATTTCGGCCCCATTTGTATTGTTAGGTGACGAGGCCTATCCACTCAAAACGTATTTATTAAAACCATATTCCAGGAAGAATCTTACACCAGAAGAGCAGATATTCAATTATAGATTATCTAGAGCTTGACGTTGCGTTGAATGTGCATTTGGCATCTTGGTAGCGAAATGGAGATGCCTGAAAACAGAAATGCACATCAGCCCAGAGAATGTAGACATTGTAATTAAATGCATATGTTTATTGCACAACATAATTATTAATAGAGAAGGTGTTGTATTATCATGTCACAATAATCATGTGAGAGAAGTGTTCAAAAATTATTTTGTTAGTCCTGAGGATGAAGTACCCTTCCAGTACGTGTAATATATTGTACAGACTACAATAATAAAATCATTATTTGTTACTATTTGATATTGTTTGGACTTACTTTTATATTTAATATTTTCTCTTTACAATGTGTCATTTATTTATATCAGTGTGTGCTGTTGACTCTGCAGATGTGTCGTGATGTGAAGTGTGCGTTGTGTGTACTGTTGGTGTTGTCGTCAGTTCGTCAAAGAGTACTTGTTGTAGTTTCATTTGTGTAATCAGTAGTCTGTCGTCTCGAATTTTTTTTAATTGGGGCAATAGGCCCATTAAAAAGTGGTAGTTACTATCCTGTTTTTTGTCCTTCATTAAATTTAGCTTCTCTTCTTCCAAACGTAATAATTTGTCCTGAATTGTGTTATGTGAACGTTTTCGTTTGGATGGTCGTAGTGTTGTAGTTTTGTGGTGTGTGGTCGATTGTGATGTGTGAGCGTGCGTATGTGGTAAATGTGTAAATGTGACGTTTATGATGTGTGTGCGTGTGTGTGTGGAAAACATTCATTTTCAGTCGTATCTTCAAAGTCACTGTATAAATTTAAATCATCTGTCTCGTCTGCCTGGGGAATTATTATTATTTCTGGAGAGGTGGGTGGTGCGGGAATATTCCCAGTGGAGAATCGTGGTGTGGTCAGTTCTTTTAAAAAATGTAGGCTTCTGAAATATGCCCACGTTGAAGAATTTTTTTCCCCTCCAGGAGCGCCTGAACGGATTTTTGATTTTAATTTGTTGCATTCCCGTTGGTATGTATCACGGAGGCCCTTCCACTTTTTTTAGCCACTTCACCTGGAAGTCACACAGAAACTGTTTCTTTACAATACAGTTTATATATGTACCCGCGCTATATGAAATAATCTTATTATTTTACTTACGTGGTACATTTAATTCTTTCGCCACTTCATCCCTCAATCTTTGTCCTGTATCTCGGTTGTGGTATTTCTTCGAGGATTGATCCCACAAGGGCTTTCGTAGGAACATCTATACGCGATCAGAAATTGCTTTCAAATACATAGCGACGATAGGCGATTTTCGCTGGCAATATCAAATCAATTTGATTCTGGTCGCGCGAAGTCCGGCGACAATCTCTGTACAGCAATACATCTACAATATCTACGACGTCACACTACATACACATATACAATGTCTAACCTCGCACTATATACAGATCTGATCCAGCTGTCAAACAAATATTTTGAATAATAAAAAATAGTAAATAATAAAAAAGAGACAAAAATAATAAATAATATTATTTTATTGTTTCATTCTTATTTAATTTTTCATTTAATTCTTTAATGTATTTCAGCAACACTTACTTAATACTGCTTAAAATACAAAATAAAATACTTTGTATTTTTAAAATACAAACATAAATTAAAAGGGAAATAAAGTATGTACTTGGCTAAAAATGTAATGACAGGTCTTTCTTCTGACGAAATGCAGTCACGAAAATTTGACACTTTACAAATATACCTATGTTTCTACACTGCTTAAAATATAATAGAATGTGTTTGGGGACATTCTAAAATATTCAGAAAAATTACTTGGTTTGTTCAACAATGATTGTTAATCTAAACCTAAACCAAACGAAAAATGAATCAATTTTTTTTCATTTCGTTCCAGTTTTTTCAACTCTCCACCCATTAATTTAGGGATGGCAGTGGCGTCCGGATAATGGAAAAGCACCTCTAAAAAACGATGTATCCATTTTGGCTATCGTTATATACGAGTAAAAATATCTATTTATTACAGCCACGTATTTCTGAAAAACAAATTTTCACGCGAAATTTCGCGACGACGTCGCGCGACACCGCGCGGTTCGCGCGATGCTCAGTTCGCGCGAAAACGCGACCACTGTAACCATAGCCTAATAGTGAGGAGCTTGTTTTAACTGATACGTTCCACACGTGTATACACGGAGATCGCGATCACTTAATTCGGAGAAAAAATCTATGTTGTAGCTTCGATACGTATAAATTGTGATCTGCATGCATTCAAGTTTTCTCGACGTACTAATTCAGATAGGCGATTAGGCTCGTTTGATTGCTGCAGCATTTTATCAATCATGAGCTGGTCTAATTGAGTTGTAACTATTGGTTTGAAGGTAGAAACATGTAGGTAATGACCACAAGAGTAGATTAATTATTGTACATTCAACTTAGTTTAACACTTATTACTTATCCTTATTTACGTTCTAGTACTAGAATAATTTCTTGTTTTCGATGTTTATAATATCGATGAAGCATTATTTATTACCACTTTGATGTTTATACAGAATACTAATTCATTATAATTGATATAAATAATCCTTGTTATGACTTTTTAAGTGATTATTCTGCCAGTAGATCATGCTCCGAAGAGAATCAAACCGAAAAATTCGCGCCCTGGTCTCAGTCATATTCTTGCACTTTGGCCTCATTTTTCACAACTTTCCAAATGGCCAATACATTTTTTGTTCCTTGGAAGGTATAGAATCGATCTGTGAAAGAATTATTCTTTGGTCGTCAATGCGAAAATTAACCTATTTTTAACATTGTCCTTTCGAAACAACTAATATCAGAAATAGTGCCAGAGGTGTCCGAAACAATAATAGATTGTCTCGTCGGGTACATAAAGGTAAGTAAAACTGTAAGTATCTAAATAATTTTTAGTTAATTATGCATAAAAGGGGGTCACAACTCCAATTTTGTTGAATTTCGGATATGTTGTAGAGGGGAGGGTCTTGACTAATATGCACTTTGTCAACGCGAGGGATGATCGTTCAACGCTTCAGACAAAGAGTATCTCAGAACTTCCCCCTTTACAACACATTTGAAATTCAACAAAACTGGAGTTGAGATCCCCTTTTGCGCATAATTACGTATCAATTTTTATTAATACAATATGTACAGCAACACACACACACACACACACACACACACACACACACACACACACACACACACACACAGAGGGGTTGAATAATGTTTGTGGAGACATGGCAACAGTAGTCGGATTGAATGATGTGGATGGTCGATTATTTAATGGCAGTACATGTTGGCTGTTTGTAGTAAGGCAGCGTTGGCCACATTTGGGAGCACGGTCTCCATGAAGTTTACCATAGCTGCGCGGAAAGGGAGCTCGAAAGCCAATGGTAACGTGGGCGCGCCACGGATAGGGATAACTGTAGTAGTGTGCGGTGCAACCTCATGTCCGTACGGTAGGCTTGAATGACTGGGATTCTTGGGGGCCCCAGCGACCCTCCAGTGGAGGGTGTCCAAGGGATCCCGTTGTCTGGGTTTATGATATGGCAATTGCTATTGAAATGTAGAAAAAAAACTCGCGAGTCGCCTATGATCGAGACCGGATCGATTGCTCATAAATTAATAAAATTGCCGTAACGACTCGACGAAAATACGGATGACAGTTCCCGAAAATATTTATTAGCTAAGTATTGTTACGTTTTGCGTTCGACATAATATAAGTTTACTGAACAGCAACGATAACAGAACATTAAACAAGGGGTAACAAGAATAATATAAGAACAGGTAACGAATATAATCTGTTAGGAATACAATATCGAGACGTCTGCTATTTATGGCGGCTGACTTTCGAATGACAGCTTGACAGGCGATCGATCCGATCGCCTTCTTCTCGCTGTCTCTTGTCTTCGTCGCGAGCACAAGCGGGCCATGAATCCTCTACATAGGGTGCTCGCAACAGTATTATTAGTTATAAGTATCGGTTTGTGGAAAACCACAGCACTGTAATTACGTACGTTTTTAATCAACCTCGTATATATAATAACACATTTTTCCATTCATTGTTTTGTGAGAATATAATTGACAATTGTCCCTCTCAATATATGTATCTGACTACGTTCTTGAAAGTTCCATTACTTTTATCGATATATGTGTACATAATTATGAAAGGAACAAAATAAAGAAACTAAACGGACTGATTTAAATAAAAATTTATACAAAATGAGAAATAGAGTACAGTGTAAAAAATAACACAATTTTATTAACACTTTCAAGTAAAAAAGTAACTGTAACTAAAAAACTGCTAGCCAGAGTAACTCTGGCAGCGAACACTGGGGCCCCCCAAAGAACCCAGTCATTCAAGCCTATCCTACGGCTACGAACCTGCGCCGCACGCTACTACCTACACACTTACTGTTTTCCCTATCCGTGGCGCGCCCACGTTACCATTGGTTTTCGAGCTCCCCTTCCGCGTGGCTATGGTAAACATCATGGAGACCGTGCTCCCAAATGGCCCGATGTGGCTAACGCTGTAGTAAGGTATTGAGGTTGGTTGTTGCTTATTTCGGGAGTATATGTTGGCTGTTCATAGTGAGGTGTTGAATTTACAAGAGTGGATGATATGGATGTTTGATTATTTAATTCGGGAGTATATGTTGGCTGTTCATAGTGAAGTGTTGAATTTACAGGAGTGAATGATGTGGTTGATTATTTAATTGGGCAGTATATGTTGATTGTTCATGCTGACTGATCGAATCCATCTCCAATTCAAATAATATATTATTTATTCTGTTTAATGCAATAACACGTTCACGATGAGGTAACGTTCGTATTTTATAAACTATGTATTCGCCAAAGAAAGTATACTGATCTTTTGGTTTTTCAGTAACTTTCTTTAAATACTAAAATGTTCCAGTAATTCTGTCGTCTTATTCGGACGTTTTTCGTTTTATGCCCCTCTTTTTTGGTGATTTTAATGCTGTTTCATTGTTTCCATTGGGTTTTAACGACTGCGCCTGAGATGATAATGACGGATTTATGACTGTTGATCCACCTGGTTTCTCGGTGTTTCATCTTAGTTGGGCAAATTATTGGGACATTATTTGGATGTCATCGTCTTCGGACACATTTGGTACATTCTAAAAAAACGCATAAATAAATACATATATATATATATATATATATATATATATATATATACTTTGCTTGTTGTTTTTTTACAACTAATTTTTATTTGTTTCATTATTTTTTCAGATGCCATCAACTTCTGATGAATGGAAGAGAATTAGTGACAACGTTGAAGATATTTGGAATTTTCCAAATTGCCTTGGCGCTATAGATGGAAAACATATTCTGTTGCAAGCCCCAATCCACAATGCAAGCAATTTTTATAATTATAAATCACACTTCAGCATTATTTTAATGGCAGCAGTAGATGCTGATTATAATTTTACATTTGTTGACATTGGTTGCCAAGGATGTATTTCGGATGGAGGTGTATTTAAGAATTGTAATCTGTATAAAAAAAATAGAAAACATAACTTTGAATATACCCGAATCATCAGCTGTGCCTGGCAGAGAAGAGACAGCTTCATACGTTTTTGTGGCAGATCCACTATTTTCTCTGACCAAACATAATGAAACCCTACGCTGGTGTGCACCCACGTGGGTCTCTGAAACGCATATTTAATTATCGTTTGTCTAGCGTTTTTCGAGTTTTACGAAAACCAATGCTTTCAGAGCCGAAAAAAACCGAAGTGGTAGTAATGGCTAATGCCTGCCTTCATAATTTTGTACGCAACCGTCAAACTTCCCGACAAACGTTTATATCACCGGGTTCTGTAGATACCGATATGAACGGACAAAGTATGCCTGGAAACAGGCAAAATAATCAAGAGGCAATGACGTCTTTTTTACCATTTAGAAATGCACCTCGTAGATCCAAAGAAGCTACTGAGGAAATAAGGGGGGAATTTATGGAATATTTTAATAAGGTTGGGGCTGTACCTTGGCAAAACCAATGTGCTTAAATGCTACTGTATATTTTTTATATGTGTAGATATTTCGTTAATGTTATCGTTAACCCTTATGTCAATAGCCGAAATGTACGACGTTGTTCAATACCCAGGGTACCCAGGTGCCCACCTACTGAATTCCTTGATGAAATGCTTTGTATTGTAGGGAATTCATTTCCTTGGCATTATATTCGACAAATGCGAGCTAGAAGTACAAACAGAGGACCTATACCGTGCTATGTAGCCTATTATAACGTAGACAAAATGGGCCTGGAAACGGATTTACCATGTCAATGGTAAATCAACGAACTGCGGCTGCTTGAAATTTAGAATTCGACGATTAGTAGCGAATATACGACGATAACGCAACTATTTAGGGCTATTCCGTAGCTTCAGATAATGCAAATTCTTCTGAGCAGTGGGAGCAAGCCGATGTGACAAACAAGCTTGTGACCACATGTTTTGAAGGTGTTTGAAGGCAGATAGCCCGACGCTGGTTTGCTGTCGGAGGGGTCATGGCAGGGGTTGAAACGGTTCCGAAAAAAAATGTTTTACACTGTTATATATCGGTTCTGACTGAAACAGATATGAAGAACCGATATTTTGAATAACTGTTATAAGGAACCGATTTTTTCTATATCGATTTCGGTTACTGTTCCACAGAATCGATATTATATCGATTCCATAACAGTCATATATCGGTTTCATAACAGTAATGTCTGTATCAGTTCCAAAAATTTACTGTATAACCCATATATAACTGTTATGGAACCGATGTAATATCGGTTCTGGGGAACTGGAACCGAAACCGATACAGGGCAGAACCTTTTTCACTCGTAAAATGATTCAAGATTATTTCGGTTTTCATAACTGTTTCGACAGCCGAATTCGATATCATAACCGTTTTCAACCCCTGGTTCATGGCTGGATGACGACTAGGAAGGGGCCCATGACATAACCAATGCACCCGCGAGGGTGGACGTCAGACGGTGTTTGGCGACTTGAGGTGTCAGCGAGATATCGGATGTGACCTGGTGATATTTAGAATAGTGAGTTTGGGAATGGCAAGCGGCCCGTCGCCTTATTGCTAAAGAATAAGGGACTTTGTTCCCAAAGAATCAAGCCATGGAGTGGAAAAGGCGTGTGTGCCTTCTGGTAAGTGGACTGTGATGAACCCCACGGCACTTACTCCAGAACCAATGATCTGGAATGTTCTTTTTATTAAATTTCTAACAGGAGAATTAGCGACGCAGTAGCACAGGATCGTGTCATTTGTGTTACGGGAGGCCATAAAAAACGTAGAAAAACATTAAAATTACGTTAAAAGACGTTACTATTACAAAATATAGAAAATGCACATAAATAACTAATTTTCATAAATTTTTAATTATATAAACTATCGATTTCATTTATTAAGTCATCCCGGTAACCATTTTAATAATTTATGAATTAATTTATTCAATAACTGCAGGTAAAACTCATATTTTTACAGATGGGCACCCGGGTACCCCGGGTATTGAAATCAAGTAGGTAAACTTAAAGATGATAATTTTTTTACTTTCGGATCTTGAATCAGAAAGGTCAATGCATATTCTGATAGTAAAAGTGTCAAATCGCGACGATCCAGGCGGGTATAAAGAAATTTTCATGGCAACATTTAAAATTTTCACAATACATGCTCAGGGCATCCGGGTTCCCGGGTATTGACGTAAGGGTTAATGTTGATGTTAAGAAACTGTTTTTTTTTATTTTTAGATAGGTACTTACACTAAAGTTCTCCGTGGTTTGTTCTTGTCGTCTAAAAAATAAAAATTTTCATACGCGAACCATTTTGTTTTGTAAAAACACGTTCTCGTTATCTTTCAATTGTTTCAGTACCTTTTCCTGTTCCACTACCGCTCTCCGTTCGCGCTTTCTCCCTTCTATATGAGCCCTTAAGGCTGTCAATTTTTGCCTTTAACCCATGTTTTCAGACAGCATGTTCCAGGAATCTTCTTTTTGATTCTTATAGTAGTAACCCGGATATTCCGGATTCTACAATATTTCCATTCGTCTATATTCGTTGATTAATCGCAAACTGAATTCTTGGTCACATTCCATTTTTTATTATAATCAAGTATTATACAGAGAATGCGTCTGAGTGATTTGGACGTAAACGAACGAGTGACGATGTACAACGACGCTGTTATTCGGGATTAAATGTAACATGTTTTTGTTAATAAAATTATCCAATTATACAAATAGTTTCTTCATTTATAATGTTACGAATCATTTGATTGTTTCTTCGCTCATTAATAACGAGCGTGTTACATGCTCGCGGTGTTTTAATTGCGAATCAATCGAAATCAACATTTATAAAGCTATGTTCACGCGTTATGGCGTGATAACGTAACAGCACAAACAGTAAAATGACCAGGGTAATCGCCGCGAACAATCAAAGGCGAGGAGCGAGCGGGCATTGCGTCTCAATGTTCTTATTGACTCACCCTCCATATTCATTTCCTTTCCAATTCGTATTTCTCAAATGCGCCGGTAAGTATGGACTGGTGTGCATCCTCGAAGTCTCGAAATCCCTGGCTTATGGAGAATGGCATAAATGCTGTTATTTTATTGCACACTGAAGCATCTGTTTTGAGGAACTTACTTTTTTCTTTTTGAACTAGCAGTTTGTCCATATCTTTACTCGCACACGAATGATTTAATCGTTCTTCCTTAACTCATACACACTGTATGCATATTCACATATCATATGTATATACGTGTATATGTATGTGTGGACACCTGATGGGAGCAAGTCCCATACGAGAAACCATAAGCATGCATCTCACCAAACAATAGTATGAACTATGAAGTATTAGACCCAGAGATGGCCAATAAAACACAAATAAACATGTATAGAAGAAGACTCGTCTTTCCCTTGCTTCCGTCGCATGCCTCCGGCCGATCCAAAGTTGTCGGATCGGCTCGACACATGCGGCGAATAGTGTCGCGGTACGTTCATGCCTTGGAATGACACCCGCATTGAAGACGAATGAATTTTTTTCGACTGATAGCGTGCGGCGAATGGCCCCGAAGCAATTCACCGACGTGCAACACTTGCATACTCATTCTGCCTCGGCTTGCCTCATTCGCGTTCGTGCTCAAGTCTGTATGCGGCCTAAAGTTGTAACGTAGCGTCACGAAGCGAGCCGAGCCGAGCCGAGCCGACTGAATTACCGGCCGAGTCTCCCCGATCGCGAGCGACGCCCACGAGGTGGTCGTCACAAAGTCGAGGAAGAAGGATAAGGTAATACACTTTACTTACTTAGAGATCTGAAGTAAACTGAAACTAGAAGTCCATACATGTGTTTACATGACATAGGAAAATGTCAAATAGTATTACCGATGAAGTTTATCTATACTCATTCCACATTTTGTGTCTAACGTTAGGCTCTTACCTGGAAAAGTGCCCTGACTGTATATCCTTGTACTTCGAAACAGATTCAATATTATAATGTAATTATTGCTATTTCTAATTTGAATAATCTTTGCTCACATATGAAATATATTGAATGTGACCAGGTTTCCTTAGAATTACAATTGTGTGAGAAAGCGTATGGACAAGCTCGCGAAATTGTTTTGAAATGCAAATACTGCGAAAAAAGTGGTTTGAAGTCTCTAATGAATTCTACGATTTGTTCTTATGAAATTCATAATGAAAATATGAATACTTCAATCTACGATATCAGTGTACGTATATGTAAAGCATTTTCAAGTAGTAGCAAGGGATATTCTACTTTAGAAGAAGGCGTACAAAAAAAAAGAGAAAGAAGAGTGTGTGAATCACGTTGACAAATGATTATGGAGAGCTTTGACCGATTTGGTAAAACAGGAGCGTACGAAAGTTATTACTTTAGGGGGTAAAGGGCAGGGTACCCTAAAAGAAGTTACAATTAGAAAATTGGCAGATTATTATAAAAATGTTCTAATATTGTTTATATTTCGTAATATATATACACAATATTACAGCTACGAAAGCTGCCATATACACGACGATATACCACGCAGTTTTGACGGATACGAAACCACAACAATATAAATGTCCATCGGGTGAAGAATCATGGTGTTTCTACCAATCAGCAATTGCGAAAGGAAGAAAACCTGGTTCTCATGCTAAGAAAATAGGAGCACCTATCAGAAAAATTTCTGCATACAATATTACCAATTTATAATAGGCTAAGCGAAGAAAAACTGTTCCGTCCTTGTGCATAATGCCTCACGCAAAATTCTAATGAAAGTTTGCATAGCATGATATGGTGTAAGTGCCCAAAGGATATTTTTCCTTCTAAATATCTTCTTGAAGCTGCAGTCGCAAAAGCTTTCACTGAATATAATGATGACAATATTACAACTGACAATATTACAACTGATGAATATTACTGAAACAATATTACATGCATTCAAGGACAATCAAATGCAAATGAGCGAACAATCATCGAAAATTGTTCAACACCGTCACAAGAAACGAGTACGCAGGTATAAACATAAAGCCTCCGCAAGATATAAACGAGCAAAAAAAATGATACGAACTGCACAATCACGAAGACCATGGATATTGCAAGAAAAAGAAGGTCCAACGTACGGAGCGGGAAGCGTTTCATTTACTAGGTCAAAACAAAAAACTTTATAACTCGGACAAAAATGAAGTTTTCGAGCTGAATTCTTTTCTGCAGTTTTTATATACAATACTACAGAGATAAGAGTATGGATTTTACAATCGAATGATCTTTTCCAAATTTTGTTTAAATTTTGAAAAAAAATTGTCATTATGTTATCTCTTACATAATTCATTTCAGCGTAAAAAATAATATGGAAATACATATTTTCAACTTTTTATCTGTAAAATAATTGGTAGTTCATTTTCACCTGAATGACCCCTCTTAAGAGGACTAGGCAGTCAGAAACTCGATTTCTTTTGTTGCTTTTTTCGAAAATACCACCCTTCCCGAGTAAAATGCCATTTGGTTTATGTTAAAATTCGCAAAATTATGAATTTTACAGCCGGAAAGGTCGAGCGCGCCATAAACCGTATCTGCGCGCACGCATGTAGACTACATCCCTCTTTTGAAACTTTAAACGCGTTTTTCTCGGAATCATATTTCCTCTTCGTTTTGCAGTGATTGCGAAAAAACAGAGGTACACATCGATTTGAAAAGAATTCAGCATATATCAAACATGTCTAGTTACGACCTGAACCTACGCATCAGCCTGTGAAAACTCCTTTTTTGTCACAAAAAAAATAGAACGGCTCTTTACCCCGGCAAAAAATGACGTTTCTTTAAAATTTCTCGTTTCGCAGCCACCACTTTTATAATTTTGATTTTTTTCTTTTTCAATAGGTTCAGGGCAGAATGGGGGCCGGGATAAAGTATCAGTTTCAGGGGATATTTCACAATTCACTTTCTTACGGCCAGAATCACTGCAAAATTACAGCAGCTCCAAAAAACGCCTACATATCAGACGACTGTAGCGCTGCCATACATATGTACATAATATTCTAATAATTTTTTTCTTACTGTTTATAGTATTAATAAACATTACCCAAAAGTTCTAGTCACAATTTGTGTTCATCTCCTTATAATTAATTCGCAAAAAATACTTGATTTTCGAGCGATCTGACCGCCTGGCCTCCTTAAAGGGTGATAGGGCCCGAATGAAACACACCGTTGTTCTTGTTTTGAGTCACTCTATAAACCGACAAAGTTGTGTTCCATTCTGTGAGTGCGGGTTCGCGGTGTTCCCTTGTTAGATGTATTAGTTTTTACATTAAAAAAAAAATTATCTTTAACTATCTAGAGACGCGGTAGCGTCTCGACGCCAAGTACATGTTTCGACACCCTGTATATGTCGACTGTCGCTACCGCTATCATTTACTCCTGGCCCGGCTAATCCAACCTAACCTGAAACGTACTTCATTAATATCTCATCACGCCTGCAATATTTTCTAAATTTAAAAGCATTTTTCTTATATACGCGTTACACGTACACCTTCAGCCAAAACGAACTAATATATGTTTCCTTCGTCAAACGCTACCTTCACTATGCAATCTACTCCATACACGTTACACGCACACCTTCAGCCAAAAGAAACTAACACATGTTTCGTTCGCCAATCGCTATCTTCACTATGCAATCCACTCCAAATTTTGACAGCCTACCGTCAAGTTATAACCAAGTTATAAACGTGTTTTTACAAATATAGTTTTTTTTACATAAATGAATACTTTTTAAATGATAAAAATAAAGATTTTGTACGTTTACACGGTCTTCAAGTGGGTGTTCCACTTTACCCTACCACTTGAGCGAGGCGAAAATTTTAATACCTCCGGGTGTAATTCAAACGAAAAGATCCTCTAAGTGCACTATTATTTGTACCATTTGTACCAAGTTGCATTAACTGTACTTGTAAATTTCAACAGCTGAGAGAGCAATGATTTAGTATACTAATTATACTGTATTTGTAAAATATAAAGATAAAGAAACAAGAAATGAATTACGAAATGAAGAAACAAAGATTAATCAAATTTAGTGTTTATTATTATTTTATAAGTGTTTAATATTATTAGTTTCCTTTCTCGCCCCCTCCTCCTTTCCCAGTGAAATTCAGCCGAACTTAATTTCAGCAGGAATTGCATAAATGACTCTTGCCGCCTTCCTCGTTCGGCTCTGGTACCACTATCTGAAATGATAAATTAAGTGAATTTAATTATAATTGTTAAATTGATTAAACCACAATTTTTATTACTTTTTCATCAATATCTAAAGTTATATTATGTTCTTTCATTATTATAATCCAATAAAAAAATTTCAAAAATGCAAATAAATTACTCCAAGTACAGAAAAAAGTCGAAGACGTAAAGGAATACCAGCAAATACATATAAAAAGAAAGACTGACAAGAAAATATATAAAAAATCACAGAAATTATTGATTTATTTTTGTATAAAAACACTTACACGTAGCCCACCGGGAGCGCCGTGGTTGCAGCTTGGCTGCAACCATCAATCGCCATGAACACATCGTCATTATTAGATCCTGGAAAAATAAATTTGATTAATATTATTTAATTTAATTTTTCTGTAAGTTTATCATTAATCGTTAATAAAACTTACCATACAAAAGGGCGTCTTCCTTTTGGAGCTCCTCCTCTGAGGCGTCCTCCTTTGGGGCGTACTCTGTTTTCTGCAAAAATGAATAAACAATTAATTAGTCAAAGAGCTAAATGACATAGGCAAAGTGCCTACCAAAGACTTTCAAAATGTTGCAGGTTACATGCACATTCGTTAGTTTTATTCGTGACATTAAATAAATTCCCACGAATAAAAGTATCGAATAAAAAATCCACCGGGAAGCGAGGCTATGCTATGAGATACTATACTATGCGGTGCTACACGATGCGATGCTATGCGATGCGATGCTATGCTACGGGATGCTATGCTACGCGATGCTATGCTACGCGATGCTATGCTACGCGATGCTATGCTATGCTACGTTTTACAAAAATTAGCTTCAATACATTCTTATGGAACTGTTCCCACCAAAAGTTAAGTTAAAACATAGCATCGCATAGCATCGCTTAGCTTAGCTTCCCGGTGGATTCCCGGCTTAACTCTGCTATGAGTATATTTTTATTACTTACATTTTTATTATGCGAAGACATCTTGTGCGTCGTGGCGTCGTACGAAGAACAAAAAGAAGCTGAAGCTTGCCCAGATGCAAGGTAAACATTCGACGATCAAAGCGCACGGTTTAGTAAATATCGATACTGCTAATTATCGAAATCTTTCTTCAATACGTTTCGCGTTAAGCGAGGAAAAAGAAGATCTCGCCCGACGGCGGCGGGACGTGACCGACGGCACAGTTTCGTCACAGACGAGGTATGGAATAGACCTATCACCTTATGGGACTTCGTGTCACCACTAAAACTGTGTTACTGACCCATAATTTGAGGACTGAATTTAGCGACCTCTGTTCACGAACAGCGTCCAACTCAAGAACTACTCTGAAATGTGTTGAAATACTGAAAGATGCGTGGCGTGCTTGTATACATGTGACTTGTAAACTCTCGCTCTAAAGCGAGAGTTTAACATAGAAGGCGAGCTTTCGCTAAGCTACGCTTTGGCTCGGTTTGTCAACGACTCACGCCGGATTTCTCTCTGAAAATCTATTTCGGGGATCAGGAGCTTATATGGCGCTGCAATATGTCACTTCTTGAGAGCTTATACAAACTATAAATTGCAAGATGAAATTGATTGTTAGTATTTTACATGTAGTGGAACATTTAACTAATATTTTCACGTGTCGTACGCCGAAAAATATTAAAAATTTACGCTATTACTAATATTCCCGCAAATCTCTGCACATCGCGCGTGTCTAAATAGACGGTGCCCATCCTACGACACGTAAAAATCATTGAAAATAATGAATTAAAACGTTTTTGTAAAATTTATATTTGTAGTTTTTGGGATCCGAGGCCCCTAAATCCCTACGTTTCGCTACAAATTGATTGGCTCTGTCTTTATTAACTATTGAATGGATTTAAAAATTATAAAGAACATCTACGATGTAAATACACGAGCGTAGGTATCGCTCACGTTAAGATCTGGGCACACATAGCAGTTCCGTGTCAGTTCACGTAGAATTCGGGTACTCTTCATTACTTTCCTCAATTACTTTACTCGAAGTACTTTCCATTACAATCATTAAAAATAATCAGGATTTTATCAAGTTTGGTGTCATTTTCATAAAAAAAATACTAGTAATCCATTTGTGATACTTCTATGATAGAAATTGGCATACTGATTACTGAATGGCCTATTGCTGACTTTGTCCTCATGTCACTACTCTAGCGTTTATGACCCCCGAGCCGCATCGTTTAAAAGCTTTTACCTAAGAACCCCTCAGGGTTGTAAAAAAAGGTACGCGTTACCGTTCAACCGATTTCAAGAGAGCGTACAGTGAAAAGGCCAGAATGTCGTGGCCATCGAATTTTAACTTTCTGAGTACAAATACAGATCCGACACTGAAGGAAATAGATGAATGAGTATAATGGTTTTGAATTTCAAAATTTTAAGCTACGATAAGGTTGACCGCGGCGGTATACACCTACACGGAGAGATTTTTCGACTTCTGTGTGTAAAAGCCACAATAATGGCTCATCATTCCAAAAAATGGTATTAATGGAACTCGGTATAAGCGTGGCGTTGAGTAGCTAAAAGTTTAAAACATTCAGACACAAAAATTCTAGAAAAAAAAAATTAAAACTCCGCTACTATCAAAGACACGTCTAATTAGTTGTCCCTTAAGTCTTATCTATGCATACACTGCATTAAAGATAAAATTATGAAAAAGAAAACCAGAACAATAGATTCTGAGGTCTGCAAACGCATTGTTGGACGTGGCCGAAACATGGCAATTAGACGAAGGCAATCTCTTCGGAGAGCTGCCAGCGACCGCTGGACAGTAGTGATCCCCGAGCTTCGAAAATTTTGGGATGGTCTCTTTCAAATTCACATGGCAAAGAGCTATTGGGAATTTCTCGGCCCAGGTAAGCGAGCTGCGCGCTCCGCTTTTATGATCGGTTTACCACTCACCCCAGATTACTGTAATGAGGTTTGAAAACAATGTCGACTGGTCTCGTACCCGTCTCAGTTTCAAAACTTTTAGCTACGACAGGGTTGACCGCTGCGCTATACCCCTGTACGGAGAGATTTTTAACTACCTGCGTGTAAAAGCCACAATAATGGCGCATCGGTCCAAGAAATGGAAAATCATAATTAAAACCGACTTCAAAAAAATTAAAATGCGCTAAAAAGTAAAAAATAATTTTGTTCCTTATTTAATCTACGACACTCAATTTTTTTATATCAGCGCCTCATCATTTGCACTGTGTAAATCTGGCGCCGACTTGAGTGTCGTCGTAGATTAAATAAGGAACAAAAAATTTTTTTATTATTATATGTCTGTATTATATCATATAGACCATCATTAATGTATGCACAAACACATGATGAATGGGTGGGGTTCAGCAACAGGTGCTCTTAAAAAACATTAAAGCACTCTTTTTGCAAATTATGTTATTGCAAGCGAATGAAAGTTGTTTTTTATTAAATAAACCGGAATAGGACATCAAAGTTAAAAGCCGAATGTGATATCGGTTTATTTTCATCCTCCTTTCTCTTCCGTTGAACGGAATATGTTCATAAGACGATTTTTAAACTGTTACTCTAACAGAAACATTTGTAAATCGCGGGCTTCGACTAAAAAAATAACCCAGTTATACCCGTGCTGAATTCTAATTCCTATCACGCGTAACGTTACAATCTGTTTCGAGACTTCGCTGGTAACGTTGCATGCGACACTAAAATGGTAAGGGGGTCCTAGGACCCCCCAAACCGGTGACAGAAAAATACGTTGGTTGATAGGTCTATCCTATACCTCGTCTGTGGTTTCGTGGTACGAGGAGGGCTAGTTCTGACCCAGGGGCACATAGGCCAAGGGTTGCGCGAAACACAAAACGAAGCGGGCGACCGGAGCTCATTTTGTCGTATGCTCCATGGTTCAAATCCATATATAGAAATATGTTATTGGAACACCTACCTATTACACCCTAGTCCATGGTGTGACCGTACGGCCAATTGGCAAGTGTGTGAGATATAAGCTAATATATTCACTCATATTTTGTGATCAACCCTGACATTATTAAAAATATAAAAAATATTCATTACCTAAGTTTTAGGTAAGACTGGATTACTCCATTTGAAATTTTCTAATAATTAATCAAGCTAATATATTCATAAATTATTATTTTCAGATCGTGGATATTTATTTATTTAAAATATAATAAAAAAATCGTTTAATTAAGATTGATATGTTCATTAGATAAGTTTTAGGTAAGACTGGAATACTCCATTTGAAATTGTCTAATAATTAATCAAGTTAATATATGCATAAATTATTATTTTCAGATCGTGGACATTTATTTTATAAACCATCGTGAGATCACCTTTTCTATTACTTTATCATACTTTCTAACCTCTCATTGTTTCTCTTTCACTTTTCCTGTCTTTCTTCCCCTTTCTTTTAATATTCTAATAGTCTCGGCTGCTTATGCGCCGAAACTCTCAGCTGCTTATGCGCCGATATTCTCAGCTGCTTAGGCCCTGAACTAATGGGAAGCATTGTATATATATAACAGATGTAGAATAGAACAGTGTATTAGAATTATAAAAGTATAATTCATCATGTCTGTAGTTAATAGACTCTTACTCCACTCAGTTGTAATAATATGCAAATTATCACTAAAGGCGAATAGTTAACAGATGATCATAATGAATATTTTCATAAATTATTACAAGCTAAATCTAATTATAAACCACGCGAGACGTGGAGAGTTCAATTGCCTGATACAATTCAACCAGTTCCTGAAAATCAGGATCACATACAGATTTTGCACCAAAACGTTAATATTGGAACCAATGCAGGGGGGCATTGGGTTTGTAGCTTCTATAAACATGATGAAAGAAGAGTTTAGGTTTATGATTCTCTTAATTCCTCGAAGTTGCATAGTCATCATAAAATTTTTCTGCAGAAGTACACCTTTTTTTGAACAAACATAACGGTGCAATTGACGAAAAATTTATTAAATTTCCACGTGTACAAACTCAACCTAACTGTTGGGATTGCGGAGTTTTTGCGATTGCATTTGTTGTATCATTATTATTCAATATATTACCAGACAAAGTAACGGACAAACATGCGTTGATGCGTCAACATTTGATCCAAATGTTTCGATCTAATCGTATCGAACATTTTCCTAGCAATCAGAATCAACAATTAACACGTTGTGTGCACGAATATGAATCTGCAATAGGTAGTACGATTAATAAAAATCCCTCTTGTGGAAATGATCCCCCACTTATAATCGGTCAAAGTTACATTACTAAAGGTACGTATACACGACGACACTTTTATGTCTAGATCAAGTGTATACATCAAGTGTCGGCGTGGGGACAGTGTCCTAGACTGGTGTAGCTAAAGCATGTTGCAGTGTCCTGAGACTAGCTGCAACTACCGTGTGGACGGGTGAACTTCAATGTCGTGGACTGCTCTAAGCAGTTTCCAATCTTCCGGAAATTTTTCGCGGGTGTCGCAAGACTCAAACTTCAGCTAGATTTGAACTCCACTTTGAATTCTTTTCCTAAATGTGTGACCGAGTGGAAATGTATCAGCGAATGGGAATTTATCCTATTATTACTAATTCTCTGATTGGGTCTTAATATCTGAGGACATTGTGTAATAAACAAAATATATTTTAAACGATCTGGTTTGTAAAGCGGTCATTCTACAGCCGTACGCGAAGGTGGAGATATTCTCGTGTACTCTTCTTTGTCGCGCGACAAATTGTCCTCAAGCAGTACACACGGGACATGGACGAACGTATACTAGCGGCTGTGATAGTCGCTTGTATTGCTATTAAAAGAAAACGTCGATATCGAAAAAGATCAATGTGGGTAAGGGAATGGGTGAAACGAAGACAAAATTTTGGTTGCTTCCACACATTATTGCGCGAATTAAGATTTGGCAACGAAATATTTTACGTAACCTTTCTGCGCATGTCACCTATTGATTTTGATTTTTTGCTGGAAAGTGTTACGCCAATTATAAAAAAAAAAGATACTATGATGAGAACATCTATATCACCAGGAGAAAGATTGGCATTAACACTACGATTTCTGGCTACAGGTAACATACCTATCTACTAATGGTATATTATACAATTTTCCTCCATCATCAGTTTATACTCATGTCAGAATTTCCTTCTTTAGGTGACTCCTATCATTTTCTGATGTATTTATTCAGGATTCCAGTACAGACCATTTCAAAAATTGTCCCAAAATGCTGTCAAGATATATCTCAGGTTTTGAAGGATGAATACTTGAAGGTACATAAATAGTTTTAATATATAAATATTAAAAAAAACTGTGGTAGTTGCATAAACAGTTTTTATTCAGAACAGAAAAAAAATTATCCTACAGATGCATAAAGGTGGCACTAATATCTCCATCAGTAGCACACCACGTCGCATCATCCAATTCTTCATATTCTAAAATCGCTGCTTGGATTTTTCGCTTTAATTGCCGTTGATATTCCTGTGTTGATATTCATGCGATGTTGTTGGAACCACTAAAAGTGGGAATTATCGTCGCAACTATCGTGTGTTTACATAATTTTCTTATGAGTAGACATTCACGACACATTTATGCACCACCCGGTGTATTTGATAACGATACTGCGGAGGGAATATCGAATGGAAATTGGAGGGAAGAAAATTTTTCCAGAAAACTCGTTCTTTCCGCTAGGGCAAAATTTTGCACATAATTACAGCAATAACAGTAAAGAAATACGCGAAGAGTTTAAAAATTATTTTGTTTCACCTCAAGGCGAAGTACAGTAATTCGTCGTTATTGTCCTGTTTTTACCATGCGTAATAGTCCCGCTCACTATCCCCACCATTTCTTGGAATCCTTCGGTCGAGAGTGAGAGAACGAAAGAGACGACGGCAACTTCGTGTCAACTGTTTCGTTCCCTCTCGCTCGGCTTTTGGGTTTTCTCACTCGCGGCATCGGCCGCACGAAATAGTCTTAGAGCATATACTACTCTAAGGGAATAGTGTCCGCATCGCGTTATTGTCCCGCCGCCAGCCCCGTTCGTCGGGACTTTAACGACGAATTACTGTACCGTGGCAATACCAGTGCAGATAGTACATGTGCCAGTACCTATTATAAAATTAATACGCATAGACAGGTGGGTCCAAACCGAACGCTGGTTGCGCGGTTTTCCGCGGTTCTGCGCCGCGCGTTTGGTTTGGATCCATCTTTAATTATATCTATTATTGGAACGCGCGTGTTGTTTCATTGAAATAAAATGTAAATATACAAATTGTAAAATATTCACAATTAAAATAAAATGTAGTACTTACGTAATTGCTTTGAGTTTCTGCACATTTCAGGGAAGGCAGCAAGAATTGTAGAACATTAAACCACTCCCACTTGCTAACATACAATTCAACCGACCCTTGCCCACTTTTCCTCTTCCTCGTTTTTCTTAATTCATTATTAAATTGGGTCCTCGTATTGTGTATTTTCCGGTTCACTTCACCCGCGTCTGTGTTTAATTGTTGAGCGAGTTGCTCAATTGCTGACGTACGTTTTGTACGATTTTTGTAATCAGCTTGAGATATATCCCACAACAGCGGAATCCCTTCCCACAGCGATATCAGAAGTGTAGTGTTTTCTCTTGTCCACTCTTTTGCCATCGTGACTACAGGCGACACTTGCGAAAAATTTCCGGAAAGACTTGAATGTGCCTAGAGCCGTTCGCGACACTCAAGTTAATTCGTGCACATGAGAGTATTTCCACTTTCGCGTACGGATGTAGAATGGCCGCTTTAAAAACCAGCTCGTAAAAATGGGAGTTCAAATGTTTAAACATCCATTGGCATGTAAGTATTGATTAATTTATAATAAAAGAACGATTAAACATAAAACATTAACAGCCTACTTCATTTAGAAATTTTATCTGTTGTAAGGTTCAGTTTTAACCACACTTGATTCGCGCAAACAGACCGAGTGAACTCCCAATCTATTACCTGAAGTTTGAATCTAGAGACGTGTAGACGCACGCGACACTTCTTGCTGTCATTCGTTCTCGATACGAGTGTACGACACTGCTCTAGATTAAAAAATTGCGATACGTGTGGACACTGCTAGACATAAGTGTCTTGATCTAAACACTTGATCTAGACACAAAAGTGTCGTCGTGTATACGTACCTTAACGAAACACATAATAAAATATCCCCAGTTCAAAATGTAGTACTTAGTGACAAAGATGTCACCATATATACAAAAAATGTAATTCAGACAGATCCACCATTGGTTTCGAAGTAAAAAATCAGCAATATATACCTACCAAGTAATAAGACAGAATCCAAGTCTAATTATTATAAAAGACATAAAGAGGAAATTAGTTTAAAAAGAAAAGCTATTTATAAAGCAAAGAAAGGGGAGTGTAACATGAAAAAAGGCAAAGATTGTATAAAAAGAAAACTTTATAATTTTGAATATTATAATACACATAAAGAAGTGATATACGAAGAGCGAAAAAATTATTATGAGCTAAATAAAGAAGGTATATTTCAAAATAAAAAAGTGTATTATGATGCAAATAAAGAAGTAAAATGAGGGAAGCCAAAAAATTATTATTAGTTAAATAAAGAAGTTATAATTAAAAAGGCAAAAGTGCATTATGCCACAAATAAGGAAGTGAATTGCGGAAAGCAAAAAAATTATTATCAGCTAAATAAAGAAGTTATCTCCAAAAAGCGGAAAGTATATTATGATAAAGGAGATGATTATTATTATAATAAAGTAGCCAAACGTCGGGCTGCTCTGAAAATAATAAAAAAGTATCGTTATATTGCTGGAACAAATAACAATATAGCAACCAAAAATAACAAAGAAACTTATATTAGAAAACTTTCAAAAATTATTAGCATGCCGTCCGAAGAAGCAAGTAGATTGGAAGCTGAGCGTATAATAAAATGGTGTTTTCATATTAGGCAAAAGTATATTTTGGAAATGAGGAAACTATTGAAAGATTGTAAACGAAAAGTGGAAGTGTCCTTAAGGGGGGAGACCACTGTAAAAATTGGAAAAATCGATTTTTTTACATTTTCTGAAAGAGGTGCGTTTCAAGAATGCTCTCTCAAAATTTTATGACGTAATTTGCAAAATTGACGGAGATATAGTACTTTCCGTGGAGCGGAACATTGAACGCGTTTTCCTCAGAATGACATTTTTCAACCGCGTTGACAGTCTACAGAGAAAACTATACGTCCAATTGACATGAGCAAGGGCACTCATTGTACGGAGAACCCGTCGCTATTACGTGACGATCAGTTTTTTTTTTCAATTAACGACCTACTTCTATTTTTTTTTATCAACATATCCCCAATTTTGTACCCCGAAAACATGAGTTTTTTTAGTGGTCCGCCATTTTGTAATTTTTTGCGACTTCGACTTTTTTGATCGTCACGTAATAGAGGTAGGCTTGTAGTTTCTAAATATTTTTGTCTTTATGAATTCCGATTAACCATATGGCCTAGGCACTGCTAACGCGACAAGTATGATTTCGCCGCAGCGCACATTTTGACGAAGAGTATACAGGAAACGGATTTATGAATTTGATTGAAAAAATTGTTTTTTTTTACCCTTCAATTTGTACATATTAACTACACTAAGCAATAAATTGATTTGCTTGCATTTTTTGGTTGAAATAAATTCTCGAAAACACCCTTACTTTTCGGACCATTACAGTGGTCTCCCCCCTTAACACGCGCAGCAGAATGTTTAGATGTTGATGACAGAATTAATGCTTCGTGTGGACAATCCGAACATACATCTTCTTCAGAATCATATTTTGCGGAAAGTTCGTACCATACTTTCACCGGTTTTGAATCAATCATACTGAATTCGGAAGGGAAAGCTACAAACGTTCTACCTGTATTGCAATCGAAGAAGATGACTAAAGCATGGCATTGTAGTTATCTTTGTAAAACAAAAGATGTTGAAATTCTGAATAATTTACAGGATTTCCTAAAACGATTGTTTTTAGAATGTTCATTAAAAAAGGTACATAAGTTGACCAACCATATCAGTAGCTGTTCTAATATAGTGCATGCTGAAAAACTTGGCCATTCTCATGATTGTTACATAAACCCTAAACTATGTGAGTCCAATTTTTTAGCCATTGAGATTTTGGCACCTCACTTTCTGCATTTACGAAATCTGAAGAGAATGATATACGAAATAGCGAGCATTTATAAAGACCTATATAATTTAGACAAAGAATTAAACGATAGTAACCTTAAAACACTTGAATAAATAACACTGCAAGCTCGGAAAGAAGCTGAATCGTTAAACACGGTCTATGGACACATCACGCATTCCGCGCGTTTCCTGCGAGAAACTCTGTTTTCAAAGAAAGGTTCTTAAGTTTGATATTTCTAAAAGAACATATAAGGGAAATGTAATGCAAGTATTGTTAAATCATATTGGATACAAAGTTGGTGACATGCATTTTATTTGCCGATATTGTCACGATAAAATTCGCAACGATTCCATACCACTAAAATATATTCTAAATAAGCTTGATGTACGTTCAGTTCCAGAAATAGCAGTGTTGAACGATTACGAACGAATACTCATTCAAAGAGCTAAACCGTTTCAAACGATTGTGAGAATGAATACAGTAGTGCGTAAAAATATGCCACATAAATATATGTTTCCAAAAGTAAAGGGGAGAACATTTCACCTTCCTTTGCCGTTAGAAGAAAATATAAAAAAAAGAATCTGTCCTTCGACTGAACATTTAAATCAAAATCACGAATTATACATATTAGTGCGGGGCGTTGCAACAAAATCTAAAATAATTTGGGAAAAGTTAGTTGACTTGAAGAAAGTATGGGATGTCTTAGTATGGTTGAAAGCCAATAATCCTCTATATTCAGAATTTGTTTTACCACAATCGCACGATTTATTGCTGAGTGCCAAATTACCAGATATAGAATTTCAAGAAGAAGTTGTTGCCAATGATAATAATAACGAATCTATCGAGGACGTTGAAGGCGAAACACTTAATATCGATGAAAACAACAAACGTGCATTATTGACGCAAATGTCAGAATCTGATTCATATTATGATCAGTTTACGATTTATCCAATGTATGACAAAAGGGTTAATGAATCTGCTACTACACTCTATCAAATGCTTAAAGTTCATGACATTCCGTTGAGTCATCGTGTTGAACACTTAGATGTGAAATGTTTCACAGATTTATATCTTTATGGTGTGAACGGACAGCATGAAGGAAGATTGTTTCGTTTAACTGATCATGAATTCATTAAGTCCAAACTGATGTCCAAGCATTCGCAATTTCGATTGGACATGCAATATATGTTTCATTTATTACACGATACCAATTTGCGGCAATTGAATGTTGGAATTTATCACAAAATGAACGTTGTAAATCCACGTGAAAAATACACAGCTGCTGGTTTTCTAGAGCAACTCTCTAAAGATCAGATACAAACAAACTTGAACACTATATTTGCCAGATTACACAATACAGCACAGTATTGGCGAAAACCGAGAAATGATTTGAACTCTATAATACACCATTATGGACCAGCTACATGGTTCCTCACTCCCAGTCCAAGTGAGTGGCTATGGATAGATTTAATAGAATATCTTCGCGAAGTACACGGCCCATCGGTGACTAAAATGTCCCCGAACGAACTCATTGCTTCTGATCCCGTTTCAACTGCTCGATTTATAGATAATGCATTCCACGTTATGCTGGATTTCATTTGTTCGCCCGACAATCCGATTTGCAAGGTCACTCATTACTTTTTGCGCAGAGAATATCAAAGCAGGGGGTCATAACATTTTCATCTTTTAATTTGGATTGCAGATGCTCCTATAATCGATAAATCTTCGCAGGAACATGTAGCAGAATGCTTTATGAAATACGTCACTTGCAGATTGCCATCACCGCATGTGTCGCCAGAATTATATAGTCGTGTAATTGCATAGCAAGTGTACAAATGCAATAGGTACAGTCTACGCGACAAAAAAAAAACTAAAAATTCCTTCTGTACAGTATGTAGATTTTCATTTCCACGTCCAGTTACAGATTCTTTGAAAATAAGGGATGTGGCTGTTTGTATAGGTACTAGAAAACAATTGTAAGCAAAACGTAGACTCTATGATCTTCCACGTTCCATAAAGGAAGTCCGTATCAATGATTATAATACTCCCATTCTCACGGTTTGGAGAGGTAACATGGATATACAATATATTGGGGAAAAGACAGGGTTGGTAACATGTTATTGTATTAAGTACGTGTCAAAGCCGGAAAAAAGTTACGCCACGGACATTATGGCCGCCATAAATTCTACTAAGTCATTGGCTAGTCTTCTGTGTAACCTTGGAATGCGCATGCTAAATTATAGAGAATGTGGAGCGCCTGATTGCGCTGATACTCTTTTAGGATTATCATCGCATGGCACTGACTACAGTACTACTATTAGATGGTTAGATGTAAATATACTGAGAAGTAGGAAATTGAAAACTCGCAAAGAGATTGAGGAGTTGGAAGGTGAATCCACAGGCATATTTTGTCCATCCCTCATAGATGATCACTATCCTAACAGACCTAAGGAATTAGAATCTATGCATCTGTACGATTTTGCTATGTGGTATGACGTTACTAAAATTAGACCGTCTGAAAATACTGAATATTATGAAATCCGTGCATCTTTGTTTTTGAAAAAAAATGAAAAAAGGCTATCTTATCAATCATTATAAGTACAATGTTCAAATCCAACCTGAGAATTATTATTTCTCATTATTATTATTCAAACCTTGGAGAAACACCGACGAATTGAAAAATGTATTTAACACATATGCGGAAGCTTTTTTGTCGCTAGAATCACAATTGACAGAAGTAGTTCAATATCACGAACGAATAACTGATATTCAAGAAGCGCGTGATCATATAAAGGAAGAAATTGAAAAGAACGTGTTGAATACTGTAGAACAAGAAGAAAATGATAAAGGCGATTACCCATTAGAGTGTGTCCCCGTTGAAACTGTTGGTGCCATGAAAGATTTTAAAGACACGGAAAACAAATTTGACTGTGGTGATCTTCAAGAAATGATTTCGGAATTGAACCATAATCAGAAGCGGATATTTGATAAAGTTATTAAGTCCTTGACGTCTAACAATAACATTTTCAGGCTTTATGTGAGTGGAGAAGGTGGCAGTGGGAAAAGTTTTTAAATAAAAACTATCAGACACTGGATCAAGCAGAGTATCGGAAAAGACACAGCAGTAACTGCTCCTATTGGAATCGCAGCTTTTAATATCGAAGGTCTTAACATACACTGATTATTTCAATTTCCTGTAGAACATGGGCATACAGCCCAGTATAAGCAACTTAGCGATGCAGCCCTTCAAATTGTACGAGATCAACTCAAAAATGTTGCTTAGGTAATCATCGATGAAATTTCGATGGTTTCTAACGTAACTTTCCTGTACATACATTTGCGACTTACAGAAATATTTGATACTACAGATTCCGATGATGCTTAGTTCGGAAAAATACCTATCCTGCTATTTGGTGACTTACTACAACTTCCTCCTGTTCACGAAGAATATGCTTTTATACAATTATCCAATAAGAGTATGGAGAAAAATGTTGGAGGATTAGGTTCTTATAATTTATGGTCTGCCTTGTTTAGCTATGACGAATTGACAATAAACATGCGACAGCAGGGTGATAATATTTACAAAGAGATCTTGTCGAGAATTCGCACCGGAGTAGTGACCGATTCGGATACAAAGCTTTTAGAATCGAGGAAATTAAATTTCAAACCGACAAATTGTAATGACCGATTAAAGGAATTAAGTGATTATATGCTTAATGTGGGATCTAATACGGTGTGTTTACTTCCCACATGTGTACAGTGTGATGTTTTGAACACTGCAATGCTGAGTCGATTTCCTTCCGAAGAAATCCATTTGATTGCTCAAATTTTTCACCGTATTAGACCTGATCTTATGACTATGTCAATTTCTAAAAACCGCGTTCACTTCAATGTTAAATACGTTCAGCGCCAAAGGTTGCTTTCATTGTCTTTGAAAACATTGCCCATAGGGAAAAATATAAGTAATCCATTGGTGCCACTGTCAGCCCTATCGATTCGATGAAGAATAAAGAATTTAATTTATCGCATAAGCTGTCTATTATCACCTGAGTGACTCGGCGAAGATGTTGCGACACATTACATTTGGTTGTTAATTCGTAACATTTTTCGTTTCCTTCGCGCAGGGATTTGGCCAAGGTCTCCTCAGTTTGACGACTGTCGTCAACGCGAGCACAGACTGCAATCGGCGAGAAGTATTTCTATTGTAGAAAGCAGTCTGCGTTTTTGAATTTAGTTAGAGCTGTAGATTAATTTTAGGTTTAGTTTCAATTTCAGTTTCAGTTTCAGTTTTAGGTTTAGCTTTAGCTTAGGCTTTTTGGATTTCTTTTCTTTTTTTTTAGGCTTTATTTTGTGTGTGGTGTGTGACGGTGTGTGTAGTGGTGTGTGAAGTGGTGCGTACGGACGAATTTTCTACGATGGAAGGACAATATTGGTTCATGGAGCTCGCAGACATGCTCATGTGCTACGGTGAAGCGAAGGGTAGTACTCCTGAAGCACTTCGCATTTATTGCCAAAAATATCCAAGGAGAAATATGCCCGATAGAAGGATATTTACCAGACTGTATCAACGATTACGCGATACAGGTTCGGTTACGGGTAACAGATTCGGGGGACGTGATCAACGAGATCCCCACCTCGAAGAGAGGGTAATGTGGCGAATTGAGTAAAACCCTTCGAGAGGCAGAATAAATAACAGCCAAACGGCTAGGTTCAAGCGGAGCGGAGTAGCATTCCCGTTACCCCACGATACCCTGCGAGGGCCACGCAACTCCAACTGACAAATCCACGATCGTCAGATGGTGGTGGCTGATTTCTCCCCTATCGTTGCTCGCGAAACCGAATTCACCAGTCAATATATCTGATACCGACCTTAGTTGTCCCTGTATCATTACTGTTGCGCTGGGGTGTTTCCATCGCAGGCCACCCCGACGCAAAGGAGTAGAATGACACGCGGCTGTATACACGACACAACTATATTTCATTATACAGACAATGATGGTATACAACAGTACAACACGCACGTCTAAACGCTATGGTTTTCGGTACAAGACCGTCTTCTCGCTGTTGTTCTCGAAGGGGATTGATCCTCTTCTGTCTTCAGCTACGAACACCAGCAGGCTATGCACGGGCCTATACATGGTCCCCGCAACATTACTTTCACAAATTGAGGAATTAAATTTTTATTCAATTATATATTAGTTCTGCAGCCTCAGAATGAAATGCTCTGGTTTCCTTTTTTGTGATTTTATCATTAATGTAGTGCATGCACAGATCGGAAATAAGGGGTACCTAATGGGATGTGTCGCTGTTTCTAGCAGTCTTTGAATTTTTCTACAATTTTTGTGTCTGAATGTTTTAACCCTTTAGCTTTTATACGCCACGCCTGTAGTGGTGTCCGTTTATTTCATCTTTTGGAATTGTACATGAAAATGGAGTGACTTGCGTTAAGGGGTCATATACGTTTCTCGGCACTAAAACGTGGTCAATGTTTGGGAGTAATTCAGCGATAAACTATTAGTCCGATTGGTTTAATTCTTTTTGTGTTTTATAGGTATACGTTTATAGATTATAAAACAGGTATGAGAATTCTAAATTTTTTAAAAATGTGGCGTCCGCGGGCACTGGCGTAGAACATGTTTTCTGGCGCCGCCCAAAACGATGGGCATGATTCAGCCCGTACGAGTGGTCTGAAATAAAAATCACTGATTTTTTAACAATCTGTGGGATCATAGTTATCGTGTGACGTCGTCATTTTTTCGAAAAAAAAATTGCGGAAATGGTAGCACTTTGAAGAAAAGGGCCGTGATTTTCGCTATAAAACTCGTACGTTTTTGCTTGTTATTAAGAAATAGTTCAATTTAATTGAAAAAGGTTGACGTCACACGATAACGAATCTTATGTACAATATGTGTGTAAATGATGAAGTTAATCGGATGAACGGTAAGGCAGTTACCATGTCCACCGTTTTGAAAAATGCTGTTTCGAGAAAAACGCGTTTAAAGTTTTAGAAGAGTTTTAATTATGTGATACATTGAAATTTTGTAACTAACCCCTAATCAGCGATACCTGCACCATAAAGGTGACCTTCCTCTGCAATTTGAGCCACCTGTGCTTGCAATCTACTTTGTCTGCGATGAATTCTGCCCTCTTTTGTCGCTTGCTGCGCTCTCATTTCGCCCGTTGAGATACGCTGTGCGTCGGCCTCCTGGCACATATAGTGCGCTGCATTTCCAATCTTGATGTTCAATGTTTGTAGTGTCTTCAAAAGCGACATATGGCCTTCGTTGAACACCCCTGTTGCAATATATGTGGCGATTTGAACAATTATGGAGCCGTTATATTTCTCCTTTGGTGCAATTTTCCATATTAGAGCGTTCAAACTCTCATTCGAGTTTTGGGTGAAACCCCCAACACACTCTCGAAGCAAATCACTGCTGCTTAAATCTTCGTACACAAGACGAATAGCGTCTTGCACAATCTGATGAAGAGGAGGCTTATGCCTGTATTCCTCCAAGTTATTCGTAGCATGCGCTCGTTGCCACGAGCACCACGACTCTTCTCCGGCTGGACAGAAATGATGCTGCGGTTTGTCATCACTTGAAATTTTATGCCAAAAAATTGCCCAAACAGCATCGTGCATTTCTTCGACAGAATAACTGTGCCTCCTAATAGCTAGACCGTAATAAGTCTCCTATTCGTCCATCAATTTGCCTGTAAGCATGCCTCTTCCTCCGAGCCCTTTAGTATTTTTCTTCAGTGCACGAAGACGCGTTCGCATTCGTTTCTGCACATGGCCCACGCATTCTTTTTTAGAAACGGGAGTATTGTATGGGTCTGTTTGCAGGATACCATGAAATGTTTTGCTATCACCGTCACCGATATAGTATAAATAATTAATACCGTGCAATTCAAGCGATCGCTGAAACATTTCCTGCATTCCGTCCACCTCCATTTTTCCCGCACTCCCTTCATGATTTGTCGAACACTCGTGCCCTCCTTCATTCCAATCCTCATATTCGGCGGTGTCGCTTTTATTCTTCCAATATTCACAGGCCTTGCAATATGACGATTTGACAAGAATGTCCACAACTTTCCCCGTCAAACTCCCAATGAGAGTTATCACGCCGAAAAGGGAAGAGTAGCCACATTTTTTCCAGGTTCCATCCCCGGAAACAACAATTCCTATTTCATCGTCAAATATTTCTGCTTCTTGAGTAGCTGTTCTTTCCTCAGTCGCAGCATTTTTTAATGAAACATCACAAACAGTTTGTGCAGCAATGAGAATTTTTTTTTACTATAGCGTCGTACGTAGATTGCGCTATTGGCTTTGGCAAATCCATGAGTCCGCAAAACTTTCGCATAGCTGATTGCCCTAGCCCTAACACTCTCATCAAAAATTTATTTCGTAGGCTTTATCAATTTGTGGGCAAGAGGGGATACGTTGAGGGCCACACTTATTACACTGTATCACAATTTTAAATCCAAGACCTCGAATGTCGTCTTCTTCAAATTTTACGTGACCTTCACACGTTTTGCAATTTACATATAAAGTAATAGCCGCGAATACAGCAGCAAAGTTTAAAATTCGGTAGCCGAATGATGAATCTACAATCATTTCCGAATATTTCGAATTTTTTAATTTTTTCGCCGATGCACTGGTCATCGCTTTTTCAGACTCTCTTTTCCGGTTTGTCGGAGCCCGCTTTTTTACAGGTCGCGATGCTCGCCTAAAATCACTTCTCTTCCCCTTTCGGTCTGCATATACACTAGGTCCTGACATTTTCCTGGTAACCGTTTACAAGTCGGAGGATAGTATCAGAGTAAACGCCTGATGTACTCAAACGTACTTTCCACCCGCCTTTGTACCGGTTTCCAGACGCCTAAAACTAGCCATATAGCTACTTATGGGCCCTATAAATACAATACGGATACTCCAAAAGTATTTTACAATGGGTTTTTCTATATTTTACAACTCCGCAATTATCGGAGTTCAATTTAGAGGAAGACGCGCGGTCGTACAGCTAGCTCACTGTACATCTGAAATGAAACCGGCGCGACTCGTTTCGTTCAAACGGCCGTAACTTCGCCAATATTTGGAATATCGAGTTCGTTGTAGGCGTAAAATATTTCGAAGACATGTACCTTTCAAATTATGTAAAAAAATTGCATTTTTTTCCAATGAAGAAACGTATATGATCCCTTAATATCATCTTTTGAAACGATACGCCACTATTGTAGCTTTCACACGCAGGTGGCGAAAAATCAAACCAACCCTGTCGTAGCCAAAATTTTTGCAACTGAGACGGGTACGAGACCAGTTGATACATTGTTTTCTAACCACGTTACAGAAATCTGGGGTGCGAGTGGTAAACCGATCATAAAAGCGGAGCGCGCGGCTCGCTTATCTGGGCCGGGAAATTCCGCATATCTCTTTGCGACGTTAATTTGAAAGAGCCCATCCTAAAATTCTCGTAGCTCGGCCATCACTGCTGTCCAGCGCTCGCTGTTGCCTTGCTGGGAGGCCCCCGCCGGGCCAGTGCAAGAAGTGGTTTCGATTTGTCTTACAGGCCTGTCATTATATTGTTCACCCACACTACTTTGCTGTGGGTATTATCGGTTTACTCGCCCGCTTCTATGCGCGTTAGAATTTAATCTGAAAACAATCGCACGGAACATTCTTCCGTGTAGATATACTCGCGTCTAGGTTTACATATTTATTTCATATTTATTTATTGTGGCTTTCACACGCAGGTGGTGAAAAGTCAATTCAACCCCGTCGTAGCTAAAATTTTTTAAATTGAGACGGGTACGGGACCATTTGATATTGTTTTCAAACCGCGTTGCAGTAATCTGGGGTACGAGTGGTAAACCGGCCATAAAAAGGAGCGCGCGGCTCGCTCACTTGCAACGGGGACCTCCGATTCACTAATAGCTGTTTGCGACGTCAATTTGAAACATCTTAGAATTCACCTTATTTTCTAGGTAGCATTTCTAGGAATTGTTTCTGTTTATATATGTATGAAAAAGGTATACGACTAATATCGTACAAAAACCAGCTGCTTCGACTGTTATTCGAATTAGGTAGTTCTGGGCTATTATTTCAAAACCACCGTCTATTTTACACAGAGACACAGAAAATAATTTTACTCAACAATTAATACTTTTATTTTAGGATAAAATCAAACAAAAGTAATAAGAAAATGAACAAAGTATTTGAACAATAACGGTGGCTATGTGGCAAATCGTGTGGCTCACATGTTAAAATTTTTCCCCAAATCAATTATGCAGGAATCAGTTCCCACTTCGTCCCTCCATTCATATTATTATTATTTGAAGACGTTTCAGCTGGAACGACCCCCCACGATCGGTGACGAGACGCGTTTCGAACGTGGCCGAACACCGAGCGCGAAGGAACCAGGCAACGGATGTCTGCCCCCTACGAGGCCCGAGTGTGACCGAAGTACTTCCGATCTGTGCATGCATTGCATTAAGGATAAAATAACAAAATAGGAAACCAGAGCATTAGATTCTGAGGCTGCAGAACTATTATATAATTGAATAAAAATTTAATTCCTCAAATTGTGAAAGTAAAAATACAGGGACAACTAGCCTATTTTTTATCGGCTCCATGAATTTTAAAAAGAGCATTATATAAAATATGTAAATGAACAGTTTGCAAAAGCTTTTCGCAACAATTATGGTTAAAAAATTGAAAAAAGAAAAATTAAGTAAACGTAAAATTTGGTAAATTTTCCACCATTAGAATGGGATAATTTGTCCCCATTTTAGGGCGCAAATTGCATTTCGATATCTTTTGTAGTTCAAAAGTTATGCGAAAAATGACCCAAATTCTTCAACCTGGGCCACTCATCAGCGTGGTCAAATACTGCTGCTGGATCATTGCATACGTAGAGAACGAGATCTGTGCGGTCGCACTCTTAAAATGGCTACCCTTTTCTTACCCATCAGCTACGACAAATTTAATATTCTCTGGCGAAAGCCAAGAACACCCTGGGCTCTCTACTGGCACCTAAAAGACGGCACACTTTCATCATTGGTTCATAGATGGCGGAAGTATCGCCGCATGGTTGTAGTGGAATGCATCCGTGAGGCGGTGTTGCTATTTTACCTGTTCGCGCGCGCGTAGGTTGCAGTCTAAACGGATGACCCTGTATATGCAGCTAAAATGCTGTGTTCATACATTACATTACTCATATCGCCGACATTTTAATAATGTGAAGATAAAATGTAACATCAAGACATTTGCCTAGATATCCGCAGCCTGGAAGTCAAATACTTGGCGTGGCCACATTTTTTACTATCGTGCGTCGTTTTCGAGAAAATTGGCATTGAATTTCAACTACGCGGAGGTAAGGGGGACGCGCCCTTAGAACAAATTGGGACGGGCGGCAGGATGGACCCCCGTTAGAGCTACGTGTACAGACTTCAACAAAATAATTTGTAAAAAAAATTAACAATAATTTTTTATTAATATTTCTAAAACTTATAAATACCCGAAGTTGCATTTTTAGTTTTAGGATCCAGATCCCCTCTTCTAAAACCTCGTGTCGATCGGTCTCTGCTGCCATTCGGAAGTATATCCATAAATACACTACCTTACAAAATAAAAAAAAATAATTGTGCAGCAGATGCCACTATTTTTTTCTTATGTAAAATGGACCGCTGATTCCGAAAATAAGGTCTAAAACAATTTCTATGGATAAGTTTTCGAGATATCGACAGGTGAACTTTTTACCTGTCTGTCAAAAACTTGGTCCCACTTAATTGCAAATATTTCGTGTTCCGAATGACCAATGTGGTCGAAAATGATCTGAACATGTGAATATGTAAGAAAAGTCATTTTTTTCGACCGCAATTAACATCGACAATACCTAATTCATTTAATCATCTGGGAAAAATCGAAATCGCAAAAATGGGCCCAGTTTCTCATTTCTTACGTTGAGTTTGCACTTTTACGAAGAAAATAAGGTGCTACTGAAAAAATCTATGGGTAAACACCAAATCTAGATATAATTGTGTGAAAACACTAAAATTCATTTTTTCTCGTTTTTTTTTCAATTTTATTGTGTTATTTCAATTCTAATTCATTCTGTACATTTTTCAAGTATTTTATTAATATATGTGTGTTTTAGAAATAGTTCTGGCTCTTTTTGTCTTTTGTGCGTTTTGGTGCGCTTCCCTTATGAGGAACCAAATATAATCTCCCATCATTGTCTCCCATCATTGCCAAAATCCATGATACCGCCGTTCAATACTCTTCATATCCTGATGGAATCTCTCTCCGTGTTCGTCATTTGCGTCACCAAGATTTTCCGCGAAAAAATTCGAGTGAGAATGCAAGAAATGAATCTTCAGAGACATATTTGCACTTGTTGGGAAAACAAAAAATAATGAAAGCCACTCAATAGAAAATGAACTGCGAGCAAAAATGTATATATATATATAAAAAAATTATATTAAATGATTTGATTAAATTGCAATGGGACATTCCATGCGAACTCGGACAGATTTCGGAATAAGTTTTCGTAGATTGCTAAAATTTGAATACGTTGTAATCTTTGGTGATATTTAAACGTACCTCAAAGGATTTTTCAAAATTTTGAGAAATTTCGATTTTACAGCTATTTGAAGTTGTTACTTGTTACAACAATACGATTTTAAAATCGAATATCGAAAGGGGGAGAACAATCTCGTAGCAGATGCCCTTTCACGCCAAGGCGAGATTGCAGACGTGGACACCAAAGTACCCAAAGAATGGTACGACGTAAAGAAACGAGTCGTCGAGGAGACACCGCTCCTCCACCCAGAATACCAGATACGCGATGGCGAATTATATCACCACTTCCCAGACACGACCGGTAGCCACCCCGAAGAAGAATGGCAACAGCGGCTCGCTGGTATCAAGGACAGCATCGAACTTGCAGGGTGGAATCTGGCACGAGCACACCAGAACCAGAAACACCACTACGACCTACGACGCCGAGATTGGCGCTCCGCGATCGGCGACGAAGTTATGAAGCGCGAGCATCACCTAAGCGCGGCAGCGAAGCAGTTTAATGCTAAGCTGGGTCCAAAATTCACCGGCCCATACACCGTTGCCAAATTCGCGGGGCCAAACATCGTGGTGCTGAAAGGTGCGCGCGGTAAGGCAATGCGCGAGCACATCAGCGATCTGAAACCATGCGATACACGTCACCCGATTGGCGCGGGCAGCGTCACCGTGACGACTATAAAAGCCGTGACAAACGAACAGTCCGAAACAGTTGTCAATCAGCATGCCACGAAGTAAGCCAGGGATACCAGAGAGCTCCGGGAGGACCACGGCAGTACTATTGGGCTCCGAGGCTGTGGGCCCGCCGGAGCGCCGCCACGTGTTCACGCGGATACACGTAGCGGCGCGCGTGTGTAATCACTTTTACCGTGCAACATCGGGACTTTGCTCATTGAACTCACGTATTGTTGAAGCGCTAGGCGTCCCGAGGGGCTGTCGATTGACTGCAGCCATTTCAATGCTTGGTGGTCGGTCAGGACGGTAAACGAATATCCTTCAAGGTACGAGCGCATCTTTCTGATGCCCCAGACCACAGCCAAGCATTCTTTCTCGGTGACCGAGTAGTTCCGTTCTGCTGAGTTGAGCGTTCGGCTTGCGTAGGCCACTACTCGTTTTTTGCCGCTGTGGTCTAGCGTTAGTACTGCGCCGAGGTCGCTTTGGCTGGCGTCTGTTTGTAATACAAACGGCTGGTCGAAGTCGGGGCAGGTTAATACCGGCACGGTGGCCAGCTGGTGTCGGAGCGTCTCGAAGGCAGACTGGGCTTCTTCTGTCCAGGTCCAACATGTACGTTTCTGGAGGAGTTGGTGTAACGGTGCGGCTGTGTCCGAGAACTGGGGAATGTATCTCCTATACCAAGAGACCATCCCCAGGAAGCGTCGCAATTCGCGCAAGTTCTGCGGTGGAGGCGTATTCCGGATTGCCTCGACTTTATCGGGGTCCGTCTTGACTCCTTGATCTGATACGACGTGGCCGAGGTATTGTAGCTCCGTCTGACAGAAACGGCATTTCTCTTCATTTAAGCGGAGCCCCGCTTGTTGCAATCGGCGCAATACCTCTCGTAGGTTCTCCAAGTGTTCCTCGAATGTTCGGCCTAAGACAATAATGTCGTCTAAGTATGCAAAGGCCCTTGGCTCTAGACTGGGTCCGATGATACTATCGAGTAGCCGTTGGAACTTGGCGGGGTGGAGGCCGAACGGCATGACGCGGAACTGGTACAGCCCGCCTTCGGAAACGGTAAAGGCCGTTATCGGGCGGCTCTCCTCGGCCAGCGGTACTTGTCAATAGCTGTTTGCGAGGTCAAGCGTTGAGATATAGCGCGCTTCGCGCTATTTGTCAAGCGTGGCCTGTACCTGTGGCAGGGGGTAGGCGTCTTTTTCGGTGACGGCATTTACTCGGCGGAAGTCGATAACAAAATCGCTTCTTTTTCTTGCCCTTCTTAGTGACCATGACCACGGGTGAGCTCCACGGACTACTGGACGGCTCTGTTACCCCGTCGACTAGCATCTGGTCCACTGCCTCGTTAATTAAGGCTTGCGTGGCCGGGTTCCTGAACATGTATCGCTGTTTAATCGCTTGGGTCGTCTTTATACGTATACGGTGCTCTGCGAGGCTGGTCGTCGCTCGTAGTTTCCGGAGTGGCGGTAACTCCTCATCCAGGAGTTGTTGCAGGGCGGCTTCTTGGGCCGGCGTGCATCGTCGAATGCCTGGGGCTTCCACTGCCGCGGTTTCGGCGTGGCGAGCCCATTGGTGCGTACCAATCTGCACTTCTAGGCCCAATTCTTCCAGGACGTCTACTCCTAATAGAGCGGTATGTGACAAACCGGGGAGCACCGCGTACGTTTGCTCCACCTTCTAGTCATTGATGATGGCGGGTAGCGTTATCTCACCCTGTAGTGGTACCTTTGCGCCGTCGGCGACACTAGCCGTGAATGTGGCGGGGACGAGGGTGTATCCTCGTCGCTTGCATGCAGTGGCGACATCTGGTCATATGAACGATCTAGTTGCACCGGTGTCGACCAGTGCCCACCAGCGTACATTGCCCATCTGGAAGACGAGGTACAATCGAGGGTCTTCGCTTATCTGTACGCTTGAGGCGTTATTGATGGGGTGTTTTGTCGGTCGCCTCGGTTGCCGCGTCCGACCTCGTTTCCCGAAAATGGTTTGCACGGACAGTCTCGGGAAGTGCGTCCGGCGGTACCGCAGTAGGAGCAGAATAGCTTGGTTGCCCGTCGGCACTCTGGGCGGCGATGACCGCGCTGGCCACATCGCCAGCAGCAAGTTGCCCGGTCGTAATCGGCTTGCACTTCCGCAAGGCCGCTGCTACGGGTTTGGGTGGCTTTCTTCTCCGGGCGTTTTTCGGACTTGGCGGCCTCTTTCTGCCCGCTGCCGGCGGCCTCCTTTTCCTCGGCCGTGACTTTGTCTTGGTCTGCGGCCAGTCGCATTAATTCCGGCAGTGTCGCGAACTCCGTTCGCTTAATGTATCGGCGGTACTCCGGTCGGAGATTCCGGTAGGCGCGGTGCACCTGCTGCTCGGGCGAGTACTTCCCGTACTGTTGCATCAACGATAGTAGGTCCAATATAAAGTCAGTGGCCGTTTCTCCCGGTCGTTGCACGCGCCGGGTAATGGTTCTTTCCAGCTCATTTTCGTCTTTGGCCGCGAGGAAGAATGCTCAAAAGTCGGTAACGAAGTCATCCCACGAATGCCATTCGGTGCGACGGAGGCGATACCAGCCGAGTGCTCTTCCTTTCAAGATCTTGGAGAGGCACTGTATGATCTGTGTGGGCGTGACCATGTAACTGTGTTGCAGGTCGCCTAACCGTTGTAAGAAATCGGCGGCTCCGGCACCGCCATCGTAACGGGTCCCCCATTTCCAGATCCTTTCCATTGGTGTAGCCTCCGGGGCTATCAAGCTGATTCCCGTGCTGGGCGGTATTTCGGACAGGCTGGAGGTTTCGCCGGTTAATGTTATGGTTGGCGGTCCCATGTTATTTTCTCGGCAGTGCGTAGTGACTCGTTGTCGTAGCTCGTCAAGTAGCGTCGATCTGATATATCTCCGCGACTTGGACTACTACCCTTCTCCTTTTCAACGTCCCCATTCGGGAACCAACTTGTAATTGTCTCCGGTGATGACGCGGTTATCGGTGGGACGGAAAAGGGATTAGGTGCAGGACTCAGTCGGTCTGTCAGGGTTCGGCGAATGAGTGAGGCTGAGTAACGAGTAACAGTATTTATTTAGTCTGTACGATGTTACAGTTGTCCAGTAATCGTTTGGTCAGTAGCGCGGCAGAGGAGCTACGTCGCTCGAGCGGTAATGGCGGCGCGTCTGTTCGCGGTGGCGGCGGCTTTCGGCGAGCGGTTAGGAGGTAGGATGCGGAGTTGTGTAACGTTCTACCCTGGATGGCCGTAGAAGCGCATCCTTCCAGGAGTCGTATAATAGAGTTTCAGAGTGCAATAGGGTTCTGGCCTAATGGGCGCGGAGACACCTCTCTGACGTAGGCAAGGCGCAAGATTACTCTCGGCCGATTTCGGACTGAGGCTGGTAATGGTATAGTAGTGGCGATGGCCGACACTGACACACCTCGGGGTTTTCAAAAAGCAAGCGTCTTGTTGATTTGCTTGAAGCAGTATGGCGACACGCACAAGAGCTCCTGATTCCGCTCGCCGCGGCCTTTATATCGTGAGACCGTACATCTTCGCACGCGAGAGCCGTCGCGGCGTGAACTAGGCCCATTGTCTCGGTTCTGGGCGTTCGTACGGCTCGTGACGTGACTTCGTCACAAAGTTAAGTGCTAACTTTTTTTCAATACATTATAGCTATGGAAGTAGTAAACGGATGGAGATGAGCTTTACGGTGCTTCTAGAGAAGACATTGAAGTTTTAAGAAAAAATTATTTCAGTTTAAAGAAAAATTTGAACCATTTTTGTGCAATTATTTTAAACAAATGCAGGTTTTTAACATCGGGCGCGATTTTAAAAATCTGAAAAATAAGGAGAATATAGTTCTATTCTTCCCCTTGACGGACAAATTTACAAAAATATGGACATTTTAAAATTGGCTCTGTAAAAATTGCCGAAAATTGATGCTGCGTCGAGGCGCACTCCAGCGGACGAACGTGCGTTACTATTTGCAGCCAAGGCGAAATGATAACTGATCTCAGAACATTTGCAAGATTTAATGCGATTAATAAATATTGGTAACTCACTCTTCACTCAGTGGTACTTATTGATGAAAACATTTCAGTTGCCATTGTCCAATGGAAACCACGAGAAGGTGGTGAGTTTTCTTCAATCGGGATGGGATGGGATATCATGGGAAATTGGGTTAAGGATTCTACTATATCGATGAGTGTATAACGGATCTATAATTAATTAATTCATAACTATTACAATTTTTGTATTTGTACTATAAGAATAGAATCTGGCCGGTAAATGAGACACTATGTCTGTTGGTATGAAGGAATGAAACTGTCGCGTTCCACGAATTGTTTTGGCGAGTTCACGAAAAATATGCCGAAAAATATAAACAGCTGCAAGTGGTCCATGATCAATGAATATTGCAAATATTATCTTATTAACAGTTGAAAATACACCAACATTACTAGGTACATTACCACTATACACGGTTTACAAAACGAATTAACACACATCACAGAGACCAACGATACAACGCAAATACAATTCAAAAATAATTTATTACTACATTTAAATACTAGATTCAATTGTATAGAGGGTTGCAATCCTTTAATCATTGCAATGGTCATGGACCCTCGCATTAAGGATCGATTATTGGCGGGAGAAAGAAAAGAAGCGGCTCACAATTTACTGTATCTAATTGCAACCGAGTACCTCGGTGTAAGCGACGAGCATGAGACAAGTGTATCACCAAACCAACCGTCAGGTTATTGTATAAAACAATAAGTAGATTATTACATATTGTGTTGAATGTTGTATGTTATATATTTTGTTCTTATTGCAGAATCATCGCCTTCGGGGAGTCCGTTTGCTTTTTTCGAAGGTATCCATTATAGAGAAGAGGAGAAAACAAACGATACCGCGGGCACAGTACTCCACAAGGGAATCAAGTTGTACATGGAGGACAAAATTGTACCAAATGACACATGTATTATAAATTGGTGGAGGGAGAATGCAGCCCGTTGCTCGCTTTTGGCACCCGTTGCCAAAAATCTTTTGAGGGTACCTGCGACACAGGCCTACAGTGAGAGGCTGTTCTCATTTGCCGGAAATATAATAAATGAAAAATGTACATCTCTCTTGTTGGAGAAAACGGGACAAATTTGTTTTTGAAGCGCAAATTTGCAAAAATAATACATTTAAAATGGTATATATACAATGTACTGCGTCTTTGCATATGTATATATTATATGTATATTACGTTCTGTAGTACTCTACAATTCAACTGTGTAAAATACTGTATATATTATTAAAACATAATTATTCTATGTTTATTATCTAGCGTGATTTCATACGTTCTTTTACAAATATTTACCACCCCTATTCAAGCAGATTGGTATTGCGATCTTAGATTAATTAAATAAAAAATGAGAAATTGAAAACTTAATAATGCAAGGTTTACATATTCAAATGTTTACAAGTACTTCACGATTCTTTGTAATTACGCTTATTTATATTTATTTAATTATTTATTTATTACTGAGCGGGCAACGTCCTGTGTTAACAATGACGCGACAGAAGTAAAACCCATACGAGAAGGTAAAAAAGTAAGAAAAAAGAAAAAGTAAGAAGAAAAGAAAGATAACGTGAAGAGAAGTGTATGAATACGTTCATAAATACACGAAGAAATGAAAAAAAAATTTGAATTTAGTACTTATTTTCAAAAGTTACAGAATATTTCCATTTACTGAAGTATACTCGAATATTCGAGTACTCGGACAGCCTTAATCTGTGACGGTCTCGCCACTGCGTCGACAGGGTGCGGCATCGGCTGCTCACCAGCATGCCTTGAAGCCAATGCGTCGTAAGCAGCGCCTCGAAGCAAGACAATGCGTCGAGTCACTTACGTCGAAGCTACGGAACGCGACAGACCTCATCGAGTCTTTGTGCATACGCATGGCACCATTACGCACCACGCGCACTACGTTGCGCTCTTTATACGCCCAATAGGCGGTCTAATAAACGCAGTCTTTGTTAAAGTGTTGTCCCAGTTTAATTACATTCGGGTACGTCCGATGCTACAATCCGCGATAGAGAATCCCGAATAAATCATTATGTGAAATCACAAATGGCATGAAACTGCTGTTGGAGGTTTCAGGTCCTATAAATATATTCGAAGTTGGTGGTGCAGCAGACAAACGATTGCACTTTAGCCGGCAACTATTGCAAATATACTCATCCAATTGTAGATGTGGACACTTCCACTGCAACGGTTCCGAGACAGGTCTAGTGTCCTTGCAATACTTCGTATGACCTAGTATCGCAAAAGGGTTGCAGCAAAACCTTCGTCCCATTTTAACGACAGTAGAAATAAGCACGTGCACACACAAATATATATTTCATTGTCGAAATTATGTGACCGGATCGCGAAGATACCACAATACAATCACCAAACGCAAGTGGAAAAGGAATCGCTCTAAATAATACGCACGGATGACTTCCTTGTGATCTGATCTGTCCGAAGGTTCAATTCAGGGTGACCGTGTCCTCGCGATCAGATCCTGCACCGCTTTTCCCAAGGCCGCTACGTTACATGGGCTTTTCCGCGGGTTTTTCCAAGGCCTCTCCCGGATAGTGTCCCTGTCGTCATCGCCGGCAGGCTGGACGTTATCTATAGAAATTTCTCGAACCTTCTGATATTCAAATTATCCTTAGAACACTATATAATAATCAAGAACGGTTTCTCATTTTAACCCTTTTTTCACTCGTTCAACAATAAAATGTAATATGTTTCCCTGTAACACGGGTAGTGGCAACTGAAATGTTTTCATCAATAAGTACCATTGACAAAGAGTGAGTTACCAATACTTATTGATTGCAATAAATCTAGCAAATGTTCGGAGATCATTTAGAATAATGTCGGGTGAAGCCGCCTTGGTTGCGAATAGTAACGCACGTTCGCCCGCTGGAGTCGTCCAGGCTACCGGCGACGATGCGCCCGCCGCGGCAGTGCGCCTCGACGCAGCGTCAACTTCCGGCAATTTTTACTGGGCCAATTTTAAAATGTCCATATTTTTGAAAATTTGTCCATCAAGGGGAAGGATAGAACTATATTCTCCTTATTTTTCAGATTTTTAAAATCGCGCCCGATGTTAAAAACCTGCATTTGTTTAAAATAATTGCACAAAAATGGTTCAATGTTTTTTTAAACTGAAATAATTTTTCTTAAAACTTCAATGTCTTCTCCATAAACACCGTAAAGCTCATCTCTATCCGTTTACTACTTTCATAGCTATAATGTATTGAAAAAAAGTTAGCACTTAACTTCAAACAGCTGTAAAATCGACATTTTTCAAAATTTTGAAAAATCCTTTTAGGTAGGTTTAAATATCACTAAAGACTACAACATGTTCAAATTTCAGCAATCTACGAAAACTTATTCCCAAATCTGTCCGTGTTCGCATGGAATGTCCCAATAAAAACTAAAAAATAATTGTTTGCTTGAACTACAATTTCGATGGTGTTTTTTTTTCACTTTGAATAAAATCATGGCGCAGGATATCTCACAACAAGTTCATTTCGACGCTTGATACTGTATTAAATTGATTCATATTCTGTTATGGAATATCCTGCTCCACGATTTTATTTCAAGTGAGAAAACACCGTCGGAATTGACCAAAACGAACAAAAGACAAAAAAGAGCCAGAACTATTTCTAAAACACACATATATTAACAAAATACTTGAAAAATGTGCAAAATGAATTAAAATTGAAATAACACAATAAAATTGAAAGAAATACAAAAACCGAGAAAAAATGAAATATTAGTGTTTTCACACAATTGTCTCTAGCTTCGGTGTTTATCCATAGATTTTCTTAAGTAGCACCTTATGTTCTTCGTAAAAGTGTATACTCAACGTAAGAAATGAGAAACTGGGCCCATTTTTGTGATTTCGATTTTTCCCAGATGATTAAATGAATTGTCGTTGTTAATTTCATTCGAAAAAAATGACTTTTTTCACATATTTCCATCGATTTGACCGATTGAAAATGTTGTAAGGTACATTTGTTGGTGATTCAATCATCTTTAATTTGAGATAATTTTCGACCATATCGGTCATTTGCAACACGAGATAATTCGGAATTACCTAAGTGGGATCACCTTTTTGATAGACAGGTAAAAAGTTCACCTGTCGATATCTCGAAAACGTATGCATAGAAAAAAATTTTAGACATTATTTTCGGAATCAGCGGTCCATTTTACATAAGAAAAAAATAGTGGCATCTGCTGCGCAATATGGCTGTAAACTAGTGATATTAATACCAATTTTGGATATATGATAAACAATGACATTTGGAGTACACACATCCATGTCTTAGCAGTATAGATACGCAATAAACATGGATATTGAACAAAATAACGTAACTACATATTTCCTACCGACTTATAATTGTAATATAAACACTCCCTTTGCATGTATGTGCTTTTTCTTTTTACAGTAATACTGATCGTTACTTGGCAGTTTTAAATGTCTCGTTAGTCAAAATTTATAATTGGAGTTCAAACGCATGGCCTGGGGCGATTATAACGTCGGCAGTCGGGATCGGTTGTATCACAACAGAACCGAATAGTGTCTAAGAAGACGAATAATATTGTCTTGTTTGCATAGAATCCTATAGCATCACACAAGCAAATCAAATAAAAAATCAGTGCAGTGTACTGCACATGAAGAATGTATTCGCCTAAACGTTTTTTATTTCTGCCACAATTGCGATACCACATACTTGGTTATAACTTTTACTTTTTTCCATTTATTATTATAATTTAAATCAATAAATATTTTAATTTTGTACAGTTAAATTTGTATTACTATCGATTCCATGCAATGTGAACTGACCCAGAATCAGAGACGGTTGTAACACTTTTCCTTGTAACGTTAGGACTATAACACTCCGCTTCTCATTTTTTTTATTAATAACTTGGATATTACTTGACATGCAGTGAAACTGTTGTGACTCTATGATGTCAGATAAGTAAGTAACATTCCAGTATAAGAGTTGTTGTTGTAAATGTAATAGTTCTTACGTAATCGTATTCCGAAGTCAAAGTGTTACTACCGCCCCCAATCTATCCTAGTGATAAAAATGTGCAACCCCTAAATATTATTGAATTTGTCTAAAATTTGGCATACAGATCACTTAGATGAATAGAACCAAGGGGGTGAGCAAAGTTACATGAAAATAGCACCTTTGGAAAATTGAAACACCCTATTATAAACAGTAAATTATATTCCTAGTTTAATGTTTGTTTTATTCTTGTGAGATCCCGTTCCTTATATCAGTTTTTGTTGACAGATTGCTCGAGTGGATGAAGAATGCATCAATGCATTACTGACTTTAGAGTACCTGAGTTTGTTAAGTCAAGTAATAGCAAATGATAAAAGTACTGAAATTATTTATGGACAAGCCCATCACGATACAAGACAATCGAAAAAGAATAATAAAAATATGAGGAATAACGACTATAATACTGATGAACTATTTGAAGGTTTCGCAAGTATCGATGAAAGAGTACATCTGATGCACTTTTCCTTCGATACATTAAACATTTTGCCAAAATGTCAACAGGCCGAACTTTTATTCTCTATGTTTGTCAACGGTAAGAATTTTCTATATAATAAATGATAATGAATAATGAATAAATATATGAAGATGATCTTTATATATAAATAATTGTGCATTGGTTTGGTAGATATGATACCGTACGTTTCTTGAATGCAGAAAAGATAATTTATTTTTACATATAAGCTTTATTCAATCTATGATATGTGATATTTATAATTGTATTCCATTGTCTTAGAAACTAAAGTCGTGTTCAGATATATTGGCCGGTGGATTTGTTTTCGTGAGTAGCGCTGAAGGAGAAATCAGACACCACAATCTGGCGATCGTGTATTGGCAGTTAGAGTTCCGCGGCCTCCGAAGGGTATGGTGGGGTAACGGGAACGCAGCTCGGCGCCGCTTGAACGTAATAGTTGTGTGCGTTACGAAGCTATGCGTAAACCAATACAAGATGAAACTATCGAGAAAGAATCAATGTTCCGACCAATAAAACTTCTAAATTTTTTCAGACCTAACGCACACCTATTCTGATGTATGTATTTCTACGCTAAGAACTCGGTTTGGCCTACACGTCAGGAACTATCCCCACCACTTCTGGCTCAGTCTTGTCCTGCGGACAGTGATGGTCTTGGGGACGGGTTTTCTCGCGCATGCGCGGCGATTTTAGCATCAGTATAGTACAAGTTTCGATAAAATCGGGTACCTTGATCACCCTGCTGCTTTTTCGCCAACAACACTACACCTATTAGTCATACACCCCAACATAGATACGGTACTGCAAATTTCGCGCATGCGCGAGAAAACTCGCCCCCAACACCATCACTGCCTGCGAAGACAAGAACGAGATTGAACGAGAGCGAGTCAGAGGTACTGAAAGCAAGCGAGTAACGGTACGAAACAGATGACACGTTGATACTTACTTTGTCTCGCTCTGTTTTTCGTACGCCTGATACTCTGTCCTTTGCGTGCGCGACGGGCATGAGCGTTTAGACACACTTTCATTCCATGTATGGCTGCCATCCGTAAGATCAGTGTTGCGCCGGGGTGTTTCCATCGTCGGCCACCCCGACGCAAAGGATTATAATAACACACGCGCGAGTGCACGTTCACAACTCCGCTATATTTCATTATACAAGACGATAACAGCGTAGACCGACACGTCCGGTCGCGATGACGCCACGTTCACTGTTCTACGTAGTTTCTAAAAAATTTGCCCGTAAACGTATTTTTTATGGGCATTTACGAAGAAACCATGTGGTTAGTTTCGCAGAAATAAATAAATTCATTTCGTGACATTTCGTTGTACTTTGGTGCCAATTTTGGTACACTTCTTGAATATAGTTTTCCTGCTTCAGCAGAAAAACTGAACCACTAACCCTCTTTTTTCGACTATGTCATATGCCACTGTGTTAAAATGCATCAAGTTTAATTAAAAATTTCTCGATAACTATGTGGTAAATCGATTTTAAACTTTATACAAGGGTTTCTTGTATTCCAAATTAGTTTTGAACGAAACTTGAAAGAATTCTTGAATTTAGTAGATTATTCAGGAACTACCTTAAAACCCCAGACATTTGTACTTGAAACCCGGACACTTTGAACTATTTCTTATATTAGATACGATATCTCAAGACAAAAATTTGTGTAAATTGTAGACTATAACCGCAATCAAGAAATAAAGACAAAATATTTATTACGTTTTGAGCGAGTAGCGTCGAAAAACCCAGATCACTCCCGAAAATCCCCCCGGACGTCTCCGGACGCCGTAAGAAAGAGGATAAATCCGGGGAAACCCGGACGGATGGCAGTCCCAATTCCATTACGCTCTCGCCTTCAGCAAGAATGAAGCGAGAAACGACCGCTCCGAATCGTGTCCCCTCTATGTACTCAAAGTGGTGGGGATGCTTCGCTGCATGTGTACGTACCTCACGGACACCAACCCCCACCGCGCGACGACCAGGCGTAAGCCCGAGAGAGAGAGAGAGAGAGAGAGAGAGAGAGAGAGAGAGAGAGAGAGAGAGAGGGAGGGAGAGAGAGAGTGAGAGAGAGAGAGAGGGCATAGAGAAAAGGAGCACCGAGGCAGGCAAGCGGTGTGGTGGGAGAATAACCCTCACGAAACTCACCGGCCAGTATATCTGAACACGACTTTAGGTGGTAAGCAAGATGCCAGTTCCGCTTCTGATGCTGAAACACGGAAACCGATCTACAGACGTAGCAACGTGTATCATGAAACCTGTAACATGAAATATGTATCAACGTTTCGTGCAATATGTATCAGCGTCTGAATGCCCCTTTACGGTTATATATCGCTTATAGTGTAGTAGACCAAGCTGGGGCGTGAAATAAAGACAACTCGTAGCCTAAACCTGTGTATTGTGGATACAGCGCTAATGACCTCGCAGGACGGCTCACGGCTCAAGACTGCCGTCGAGAGACGTTGCCAAACAAAACAAAAACGCAGCGATCGGCATCGACCACATCGCTTTGTCCGATTCCCGGTATTCCTACATGTACCTATCGGGCGACCATAATTCGGCCTATCCTGACCAACGATTGCCCTCAATCGTCACTAACATAAGATACATCATAACATAAGATACATCATAAGGTTGTTTCTTCAAATGGGTCTTAAAACATAAATAAGACTTTTACATAAATGCTTAACTCATAACATAAACATAAATTTAAGCATGGTATCGTAAGGTAGGTACATGCGGGACTCGTAATATTTAGAGACAATCATAATCGGTCACCTGCCTACACAGAGCGCTCACATACAATTAACAATAAGGAAGTTACTTATGTCTAACACACTTAACATACAAACAATAGTTAACTTATAACGATTCCGCTAAACTATTAATTATATTGAACTTACAACGTATTCATATTTACAGAATATACAATATATACACTATTTACACTATACACAAATACGCTCTCATTCATCGCTATCACTATTAACTGAATTCAATTTAGACCATAATCTCATGTTTTCCGGTGAGCAGATACCTTCAAAGGGTAGTTGGGTTAATTGATGTCCTTCTGGGTCACGTATTACATAACGGTTTTTGTCCAATACTTTCACAACTTCATATGGTCCTCTAAACTTAGGTAATAATTTTTTATTCACTCCGGGTGTTACATCCACATTCTTTACAACAACATAATCTCCTACTGCATACTGCGTTGGGGCTTTGTGTCTTTTATCATAATATTTTTTATTGTAGTCATTGGTTGCTTGTATTTTTGCCACTGCATTTTGCCTAATGACACTTAAATCTCGATCGTCTGTGATTTGTTCTTCCAAAATTACGCGTAAGTCGTCATTAACTTTTCCTACTTGATTTATACCGAACAATAATCTACTTGGGGTATCTCCTATAGCGCGATTTACACTGTTGTTTAACGCATATTCAACGTCTTCTAATGCTTGGTTCCATGTACCTGTAGTTTGACTTATTTTCGCTAACATCGGTGTAAGAGATCGATTGATTCTTTCTATTTGCCCGTTGGCATGTGGGGTTGCCGTCGCAATTAAAATGTGTTGGATTCCATTTTCAAGTACAAAATCCTTAAATTTGTTCGACGTAAATGCGCTACCTCTGTCTGAAACTAGTTTTCGCGGCTTGCTATAGATTCCAAAATAAGTTTTCAAATGTCGAATTGCTTCCTCAGAATTTGTAGTAACTGTCGGGTAAAATTTCACAAATTTTGTATACGCATCTATTATCTCAAAAATATACTTGTATCGATTTCTGGTACGCTCTAACGGACCATAATGATCAATGTGCAAACAATAAAATGGCACGGATCCTTTGTCCGGACATTGCAAATTTCCCTCGGCTCTGTTCGCAATAGTGGAATAGGTAATACACTTTATACAGTTCATTATAAATTTTCTCACCTTTTGTTTCTTCTCCGGAAACCAATAAACTCGAGATATGTATTCTAATGTTTTATTTATTCCTTGATGACCAATTTCTTCATGGTTTGTACGAATTACGTTGTCCTCCATGGACGAAGGGACATAAAATAATAATTTGTTGTTCATTTTCCGGTAAATTATTCCGTTATTCAACTCAAAAAGTTTATTTTCATTATTCTGTAGTTCTTCATGCAATTTCTTAATTTGCGCATCTTGACCTTGTAAAACTGCTAAATTACGTTCGAAAGTATTTTCTGTAATCACGAGTACACTAAATTCACGACTTAATGCATCAGCATGCATCATCTTGTCTCCCGATCGGTGCTCTAGCGTGTATTGATAATTTCGTAAAACTAGTGACCATCGCAAGATTCGCGGATTTATTTCTTTGCGTTCCAAGGTTAATTTCAAACTCTGACAATCAGTAACGATTTTAAAGGGTATGCCTTGCAAATATATCCGGAAGCGTTCTAAGGAATAAACTATTGCCAATGCTTCTAGTTCAAAACTATGATATCTTGTTTCAGCCTGTGTTGTTCTTTTACTAAAATAACATACAGGATGAAATTTCCCATCCACTTGCTTTTGTAATAATACTGATCCAAAACCATGGATACTTGCGTCACAATGCAATTCTGTTTCCACAAATGGAGAATAAATTGCTAATACTGGTTCTGAGGTTAAAGATTCTTTTAAACTTTCAAAACACTTTAAGACTTCATCATCCCATTGGAAAACGACTTTCGATTTCAATAAATTGTACAATGGTTTCGCTCTTAACGCAAAATTTTTTATAAATTTCCGAAAGTACGATACTAATCCTAAAAAGCTTTGCAATTCTCGATAATTCCTCGGTATCGGATAATCGCGCACAGCTTGTACGTTGTCTTTACTTGGCTTAATGCCTAGAGAATCTATACAATAACCTAAATAAATGATTTCGCTTAATAGAAAAGCGCATTTTTCCAACCTCAATTCTAAGCAGTTTTTAACCAAAATATCCATAACTTCCTTCAGTATCTCCACATTCTCATTAATCGTTTTCGTGGCTATCAAAATATCGTCTAAATAAATTAATATTTTCTGTTCATCCAAAAGTTTTCGGAAAGCGGTATTAATAAATCGCATGAAAAATGAAGGGCCGTTTGATAAGCCGAATGGCATACGAAGATATTCGTATTGTCCCATAAATGTAATAAAAGCGGTATACTGAATCGAAGTTTCCTTCATTCGAACGTGGTGAAATGCGTCTTTCAAATCCAACCTTGTAAAATATGCTTTATCTCGCAATTGATCGATTTGATCGTCTATTCTAGGAATTGGAAAATGATCCCGTAAAGTTAGCTTATTAAGGTCGCGGTAATCAATAGCTAATCTAGTCTTACCCGATTTTTTCTTGACAAGTACGATTGGGCTACCATATTGGGACGTACTTGGGCGGATAATTCCCCTATCTAATAAATCCTTAATGATCGCCTCAATCGCGTTTTTTTCGCTATATGATAATCTTCTTGGGTTATAATAAAACGGTTGGTGATTTTGTTTGAGTACTAACTCCATCTCTAATTTTGTTACTGGCGATTCGGGTCTTTTTGGTTTCACATAATATTCATCGATAATATACCGAACCTTGCCTCGCGATTCCCAATCTACTTTCTCATCAATTTTAATGTTTGCCGGTATTTTGCCTGCAGTATTCTCTTCGACTACATCAATTTTCAAAATTTCCGACATCGGATAATCGTCGTCTTTTGTTCTGAGTTTACGGCGAATCTGCGCTGTTTTTCCTAAGGTTATTTCTATGTTATCATTCGTAATAAAGTCTCGGCCTAATAAACAAGTACAGCTCATGGTCTCGTTCGGAACTACGTAAAAATCAATTTCAATTTCACAATCGGCCACTAATATTTTTTGTTCCAAACGCCCTAATATGTTGATTTTACTGCGATTCACTCCCTCAAACCGTACAGTATCATTATGCGGTCTTATAACTACGTCTGATGCAATCAGCGATTTGCTTAAAAATGATACGGGGCTTCCCGTGTCTAAAACGGCGTTTATATTACCTACTGCTCCCAACATTGTGTTGACTGTGTAACATGGTACAACACTCGTGTTGAATTGCACCAAGTGTGTCGTCGTTGCCGCTGTCGTATTCGTCGTTGGTTTTGAAGTCTTCTCTTTCCTCGGTGATGAACTCTCCTTCGTTGCCGTAGACCGTTGTGGACAGAATCGTCTTTTGTGATCCGTCGCTCCGCAGATATAGCACGATCCTCTGTCTCTCTTCGGTTTCGGACATGCAGCAGTCCAATGTCCTGTTTCATCGCAGTTGAAACATTTGTTGTGTTGCCTGCTCTCTCCTTGCGAAAAATGTGTCTTGCTTGTCGGTTTACTCGGAATCTCCGAATTCGCTGGGGTTACCTTCTTCGTGGGTGGACGATTTAAATTACGTATTCGATCATAAATTTTTAATTTATCCTTGAGTTGACTTAATTGCTTCGCCTCGTACAGTTGAGCCTTTCGACTTGGTTCGTCCGGAATGCCGTCAACAATATACTGAATTAGTGCCTCCGCTTCAATGTGACCTCGAGCTGCGATTTCCTTCATGACTAAGAAATACTCATGCACTGATTCTTCGCGTTGCATTCTTCGACTACGCAACAGTCCATGCAGCTCCGCACTATTGATCTTCGTCGAAAATTCTTCCAAAAGGAGGGATTTCAGCTTCTTCCACGACGCAATACCCTGCTCGCCCTGCATAAACAACTTCGCCAGACCCGTTAAACACCTCTTTGCAAATAGTAATGTTTGCAGATCTGTCCAGCCAAGCAATCCAGCATTCTCTTCAAAATCCTGGATCCATCTTTCCACTGGGTATCCATCTGATCCATTAAATTGTCTGATTGAATCTTCGATATCGCGAAAATGCAGCGTAAATTTCGGCGTTGTGCGCTCGGTCGCTGTGCCTCGTGTAGCCAAATCATCGGTACGCGACACGGTTGCGGTGGACGTCGCCGTCGGACCACTTGCACCCACCTGCAATTGTCGAATCGTCGCATTCAGTTCCTCGTCTTCCGATTCCTCCGTTTCAGCGGCCGCCTGTGCGTTGGTCGCCTTCAATAAATTCGGATCCGCCAAGTGTCGGCATATTCAAAGAGCTATTTCCTTACTTTGTCCACTATAATCCAAATTTAGGATGTTGCAAATAACTATCAGATCGCCCAGTTCAAGTGATGCCACTGCCCATGCAATCTTTGCTTCCCATTCTGCCGATCCTTCCACAAATTTGAATCCCGTAAAACTACGCACTTTCTTCCGATTACTTCGATCGCCTTCTTCTCCCGTGATAAATTTATACAGCGTGCGAATCGATACCACCGACGCTTTCCTCAAGTTCTCACTAATAGCCGGAATATCGCTTAGTGCCGTCATGATTTCTAATTGCACACGCGTCCACAAACTACACAGCACACTTGTCCTTTATCCCACTTCTGAAACTGTAGTAGACCAAGCTGGGGCGTGAAATAAAGACAACTCGTAGCCTAAACCTGTGTATTGTGGATACAGCGCTAATGACCTCGCAGGACGGCTCACGGCTCAAGACTGCCGTCGAGAGACGTTGCCAAACAAAACAAAAACGCAACGATCGGCATCGACCACATCGCTTTGTCCGATTCCCGGTATTCCTACATGTACCTATCGGGCGACCATAATAGATACAGTAAACTTTCGGTACCGATACATACATTACTGTTATAAATACCGATATACAGTGTGTCCGCGGGAATACTGAACAGCTGGATATCTCCTAAAGTATTGGAGACAAAAAAATTTTTTACATGGAATTGTATGGTTCGAGGGAGCCAATTTATTAGAGCAGACGAATTCTTTTATGGATTATTATTTTAAAAGATACGATGGTCGAGTTCAGTTTTTTAAATGCAACAATTTTTTAAGAGATCATTTGATAGTGCGTTCCAAGACAAATTCAATAAGCTTTAATGTATGCATTTCATTTCCACTGGTTTTTGAGATATTGCGCTTGCAAATTTACTGATTTACCCTGGAAGAAAACCCGCTGGAATAGCAATCACCGGGGGCGGTTTTGCTGGCGCCACGGGTGGCATTGCCTGTTGAAACAGATACCTACCTGCCAAAGGTCTACGCCAGGAATGGCAGGCCCAAATCCTGGACAATTCTTTTCCGTCAGAAATGCTACTTAGGTAGGTACATCTGCGATATCGAGAAGTGTACCGTTAATGTTTCAAAACGTCATAAAATTTACTTAGAGTTTGTGGGCAAGGAGAAGTAGGAAAATATGACTCAATTTTCAACTTTAATAGTCTTTTATTTCGCACTTGCTTCTACGATCGAATGGCCGTTTATTTTGGGAAGGATACAATTGGTTAGAGTTAGAAGGTGTGAAAGTTGCTAGACCAAATTTCAACCATAAGCAGTAGATTGTATTAGGACCAATCGGATTTGCATCCCTCGCAAGTGGCTGCTCTCTTAAAGAGACCCTCTTCACAGCAATACCTCCTCCCCGATACCCAACTTTCCTTGCACATGTAGCTCGTGTTTATACTCGAGAGATAAGGGATCTGTGCGAATTTTTAGGGAGAACCTCGCGTCGACAGTGGGCTACGCCTTTTCTTCCTGTGTCTCTCCACGAGGCTTGCAGGAGCGTAGATGTCTGGATGCCAGTTATTGAATTCAGGAGACGATAAAAACACTTTATTACAAAACACACATTTACTATAATTAAAGTAAATCGCATTCCTCGCGGGAAGGAGTACTGATAATGATCGAACTTGCGCCCTACTTCGCACAGACCGATTACAGACGCGCGGGCTATCCGTCCATAAACCGCGACCCTGGCCGATCAGTCCGGTTAGTTTTTGGTAACTAGATGTGGCATCTTCGACCTCTATTTCATCAGGATGATTCTGCAGCTATCCTCGTCACTCCGTGGCGAGGACAACATCCCGCAGTGCCTCATTGAATTTTATGGCTTTCGACCCTCGAAGGGTTTGAGATACCATTAAGAAGTGAGAAATGTTCAGGATTTCAGAATTACTCATCAAATGTTTGCTTCTTTTCTTCATCGTATCGAAAGGGAAGTAGCGCCAATGGATTCCTGGCGTTCTGTCGATTAAAATCATACCAAATATTATGCAAATCGGACTACTTTGACACAAGCTATGTGTATTCCTTATGTAACAGTAGTCCGATTTACACGACATTTGCCACGATTTGATACCTTGGGAAAACCCCAAGGTATCCATCGGCGACACTTCCATATCGATACGATAAAGAATAAAGAATTATTTTATTTCTGAAACAGGTATGAATCCTCGGCCGACCCCGGATAATTGCGATCGACCCCCCGCAGTCGAGGGTAAAAATGTGAAATATTCCTTTCAGCGTAGTAAGAAATTCTTCATTCTTTACCGCATCGGCATGAAAGTGGCACCAATGGATTCTTTATGTTTTTCCGATGAAGATCATAACAAATTTCATGTAAATCGGACTATTTTTAACCTAGTCAAGTCAGCTTGAAATGATATAAATCAATTTTCCATGGAATTTCCTTCATTATGGTTCGAATTACGTTGTTCTTGGTGTTAGTTTCATCGGCGATACATAAGGGACCGATAGGTGTCGTTTTCACAAAGATCTGATGAGAAATGCGCAAGTCGAAGATTTCTCACTTCTTAAAAGGCACTCGAACCCATTCGAGGGTCGAAAGACATAAAATCGGGTGAGGCAATGCGAAGGGCTGTCCTCGCCACGGGGTACCAGGTCGCATGTCCTTGACGGGCGTCGCTCCAGATTTACCGTGTATCTGTTTCAGAAATAAAATAATTCTTTATTCTTTATCGTATGGATATGGAAGTGCCGTCGATGAATTCCTTAGGGTTTTCCGATGAAAATCATGCCAAATGTTGTGTAAATCGGACAATTGTTACATAAGGAATACAAATAGCTTGTGTCAAAGTAGTCCGATTTGCATGATATTTGGTATGATTTTCATCAGAAAAACATAAGGAATCCACTGGCGTCGCTTCCCTTTCGATACAACCAAGAAAAGAACTTCTTAATACGCTGTAATAGATATTTCACCCTCGACTGCGTGGGTCGACCTCAATTCGCTAAGTTCGGCCCAGGATTCATATTTTTTTTCCGGAAAAAGCCATTAAATTTGGTGAGGCACTGCGGGGGGTTGTCCTCGCCACGGGGTACCAGGTCGCATCCTTCGATGGGCGTAGCTCCAGAATCACCGTGTATCATTTGTGCAGTGTGTGACCCGACTACCCTCCGTGTAATCGGTCTGCGCGAAGTAGGGCGCAAGTTCGATCATTAACAGTACTCCTGCCCGAGAGGAATACGATTTACTTTAATTATAGTACATGTGTGTTTTATAATAAAGTGTTTCTATCGTCTCCTGAAGTCAATAACTGGCATGCAGACATCTACGCTCCTGCAATCCACCGTCAAAACGCCTCGTGGAGAGACACAGGAAGAAAAATGGTAGCGCACTGTCGACGCGAGCTTCTCCCTAAAAATTCGCACAGATCCCTTATCTCTCGAGTATAAACACGAGCTACATGTGCAAGGGAAGTTGGGTATTGGGGAGGAGGTATTGCTGTGAAGAGGGTCTCTTCAAGAGTGCAGCCTAATTCCAGGTCCTAATTCCATCTGCTCCGTATGGTTGAAATTTGGTCTAGCAACTTTCACACCTCCTAATTCTAACCAATCGAACTCGCACCCCTTCCAAGAAACCGGCAATCCGAGCATAGAAGCAAGTGCGAAATAAAAGACTATTCAAGTTGAAAATTGAGTCATATTTTCCTACTTCTCCTTGCCCACAAACTCTAAGTAAATTTTATGGCATTTTGAAACATTAACGGTGCGCTTCTCGATACCGCAGATGTATCTACCTAAGTAGCATTTCTGACGCGAACCATGCAATTCCATGTAAAAATTTTTTTTATCTCCAATACCTTAGGAGATATCCAGCTGTCCAGTCTTCCTGCGGACACCCTTTATAACTGTTACGGATCCGATATGATATCGGTTCTGCAGAACCGAGAACGAAGTCGATGTAGTCAGAAATTTCGGTTCCTTATAACAGTTATTCAGAATATCGGTTCATCATAACAGTCTCAGTCAGTACATGATATATAGGGTGTTTCAAAAATGCTGCGGTTCCTTGAAGGGGGTGACTCGAGGGGTCATTGCAAACAACTTTTTCCTACGCGAAAATGCTCTCCGAGGTTTCGTTAACGAGATATTAACAAAAAGCACCGACCAATCAGAGCGCGAGTCTTGCGGCCAAGTTCTCGCGCCAGCGTGGCTGCGCGCCGCGCTGCAACTGCGAACAAGCAACTCGGCATGTATCGAAGGATATTGCGTAGAATGGCAAATGAAAAAGACGTAACAAATAAAATCGAACATTTTGTCATGGTTTGTTTGTCATTTAAAATGAATAATAAATCTTCTTCTCTACATATATAAAGCGGAAAGTATTATTGTGTTTGCAACGGGTAAACTCGGAAAGTACTTAACCAATTCTCCTGCGGTTTTCACAGATGTGTAGAGACAACATTTGGGAAGGTTTTAGACTATCATCTCGATAGTACTAAATGGGACTGAGTAATAAGCGAAATAGTGAAGCGAGACAGATAAATCTTACGTGGCGTCCACCGCGGTGCGCGCAAGACATGCGCGTACGGTTTCCCGCACGGTGGTGGGGATCACGGTTGCCAGTTAAGACGCGTGACACGGCGCGAGTAGCGGGGGGGGGGGGGGGGAGAGTCGGATTATATAGTAAATACATATGAGAAGTCCGGGCAACGCCGGGTACTTTAAGCTAGTAAAGGATAAATTCATGAAAATCATGTGTAATATAAAAAGACGAATACACAGTTTTTTTTTTTTAGAAGAATCGAAAATAATTATTTGTAGTGGGAGGATATGGAATACGTAAATTTCCTTGTGTTAGTAACGTAGCTAGGTTGTCACGCTGCATGTGAATTTCCGACAACGGTGAGTTTTAGTTACTTTATTGGTGATCATTAATTTTTAAATTTAACGCAGGCTGTTGTTTATTTTCGGCGATAATTCTCAAAATTTCCTGTAAATATTTCTTCGGACGTTTTAAACAGACTTATTCGGTATCAGCAACAGTATTGGCCATTATTGAATTACGGATTTTTATCACAATAACAAACTACGATCACTTTTCGTTCATTTCCTGTTACATTACCCTTTCGTGGCTAGGTTATTAACACAAGTAAATTTACGTATTCCTTATCCTCCCACTTCAAATAATTATTATTTTCGATTCTTATAAAAAAAACTGTGTATTCGTCTTTTTACGTTACACATGATTTTCATCCATTTATCCTTTATTCATTATTCACTTTAAATGACAAACAAACCATGAAAAAATGTTCGATTTTATTTTTTACGTCTTTTTCATTTGCCATTCTACGCAATATCCTTCGATGCATGCCGAGTTGTTTGTTCGCAGTCGCAGCGCGGCGCGCAGCCACGCTAGCGCGAGAACTTGGCCGCAAGACTCGCGCTCTGATTGGTCGGTGCTTTTTGTTAATATCTCGTTAACGAAACCTTGGAGAACATTTTCGCGAAGGAAAAAGTTGTTTGCAATCACCCCCCGAGTCACCCCCTTCAAGGAACCGCAGCATTTTTGGAACACCCTGCATAACAGCTTAGAACATTTATTTTCCGAACCGTTTCAACCCCTGTGAAAATGTTTAATATCTTCATTGTTTATGGATATATGAAAAAACGCTTCAGATAAAAGTTATAGTATAGAGGGTAAATGAGCCAATTACTGACACATTAAGCGTTGACGCTGACATTATCTTATAGTTTTGTACTTATAGACTAAAAGTATATGTTGTTATTGTTATTTATTATTTTTTAATATGTTTACTTCATGAAAAAAAATTGGTGGATCTTAAAACTCCGATTTTTAAGTATAAATTCATCAATTTCAAAAATATATTACATGATCTATTACTGACACCTTTCAAATGTATTTGACTGAATTACTGACACCCCAATTACTGTCAGGTAGCCTAATACTGTTTATCTGTCATTTTAAGGTTACGTCGTTTCATGTACATGAGCAACTACTGCTATGACAGTAATACCTAAATTCTTGAAACGCTTGTACCAATCACTGTCACACAATTAATAAGTAAAAAGACTTAAGGAATCGGTGAATTCGGATCTTTATTACTTTCTTTGACGCTTATATTATTTAAAATATTTAATTTTGTTATGTTAATAGCTTAAATATTACAATCACAGCATTTTCTTTAACGCCTTGTTTTCTCTTTCGCTAGTAAGAAAGTCAACGTTTCCATTCTCCTAATATCCGCTTAAAATTTTTTATCATTTTATTCAACTTAACGAAGAAAAAATTAAATGCTGTGTTTTGTATCGTATAAATAACAGTTTGAATTGTATGCTAAATTTTTTTTATGTATCATTTTATAAGTTTTATTCGTTATTTTATGTAAAATAGCTTAGGGTGACAGTAATTGGGTAGGTGTCAGTAATTGGGTCCTTTACCCTAAAGAAGCGAATATAATGGTAGGAATTTTTTTTTCAAGATCACTCTTTCGAGTTTTGAAGGTCGCAGATGTTTTTTTTTTAACAACCGTATATGCTGTGTGTGTATTCCGAAACACAAAAAATACAAATTCAACGATATACTATAATGTATATTTATGCCAAGTTTTAAAAAATTAAACATTTTCAAATTTGTTGCGCGGTGGGTTCCCGTGGTTCAATCGGCCTCAAATTTTTACTTAATCGTTTTCCCAACAAGTGTCACTATGCTGGAGAGTGAGACCAAAAGAATCTTGCAAATAATTTTCGTCAAGAGCAGCTAAGACCTACCCTAGTGTACATTTAACCCTCAAACACCAGCTACATTTTCCTAACGCTTCTATCACACTGTGCCCATGTGACCCAGAATTTCCTTTCCTCTATGCATCACGATTTGCTGCACCGATTTAAACAATTATTTTTCAACCAATTCGTCAGACAATAAGGAAATGGAATATATCGATAGTTTGGTGAAAAATCTTTTGATGCTGAAGATATTTTGAAAAAGAGACGTCCGTGTTCTGAAAAAAAGGTACAGCGATTTTATTATACACCAATTGAAAGGTTTTGATTCATACTTCACACACATATATATGTCATTATGATTGGTTCCAAAAAATATAATTATTTCGAGAGGTGAAATCGAGTGATTTTTTTACTTTTTCCAAACGAATGTTCTCTCTGAAATTATACAATGAAATGGTTGGAATAATAATTTATTTAATAAAAACAGTATAAATCACTATGAAAGCATTCATTTACATTAAGAGCAGTTGCAACATATTTTCGCCATATGTTCCCTACACATTGGCCGATCTCATTTTAAACACGATTGAAAAATATATGTTCTACTTTACACAGCGTAGAAATACTGTCGGAACAACAAATCACTGCAGAAACAATAATGTTCTTTAGCAACTGTTAACTCCACTTTTCTGAAAATATTGACGTGGACACCACACTGGGTCTACGCGACCCATAGACTACCTTTTTCACAATGTCACTCGGCTTCTCCAGGTAAACTAGGGGTCTCATGGGGCGAAATCCGTAGTAGGGGTTCAAAAGTTTTTTCCCCCACCACAACAGCTCCCCAACATTTACCGTTTACTAGTGGCCACGAATCTTCCAAACGGCCTAGGTCTCGGTGACCCCGTGTGGTGTTTGAGGGTTAATAGTCGAACATGGGCTCCGCACACTACGCACTGCGACTTCAGATATTCATATGCTTTGATGCGCGTCCCTATCGACATGAGTCGGAACAATATACCCCAATAGGCTCAAATGTCAGATATTTGTACACAAATATGAATATTGTAATCACACTTGCATGTTTTAACGCGAATAACCATTATTCATATACGAATACCGAATGAGTGGAGCCAGGACTAGGGAATACAATCTTGGGACCCCGCGATCCCGGCTGTTTTTTGAATTCCAAAAATTCACGGATTTAATAGAAATAATCCCGAGAATTTCGGGACTTTTGAAAAATGTAAATTACTTTATGAACACCTGAAAAATATAAAAATAAACAGAATAAATAAACATAGTCATTTCATAATAATAAGGACAATAATAATAATAATGATTTATTAATATAACTAACTAAACTATATTTATTTTTACAATGATATTCTCACTTCCCGCTATTTCGAAATCGCGTGAGTTGCAAATCGCAACTTGTCTGAACACGTAAAGTCAAAACATTGTAGGCAAGTACTTTAGGTGCTTTGTTGTTTCTTTGTCCGAATTTCGAAAAATTTTCATAATGGTTTACTGATATTATCTACTTATTGAGACTTTATTATTCTTCATTAATCTACTGTTTTTATTGTTAAAAATGATTTTAACTTATGTTTCAGACTAAAGATAGAAAATAAGTTTGTTTACTTTAAATAAAGATTTAAAATTTTACACATAATACATCATTTTAATTACAGAAATTTTCTATTAACCAATCTCGAGGTTAGCCCCGGAATCCCGAGAGAGACTTTAAAAAATCCCGGGATAGTAAATAATGACCGGGATTGTATTCTTTACTCAATCTACTGTGATTATTCTTGTATATTTCTTTTGTTTAAAGAAAGAACATACTATTAAATTACTATACGTGGTTATTGTAAGGTTGTCCTATCGACGATGAAGAACGAGGACATGCAAACAAGATACTAATGGATAATTTTTTGGAGCATATAAAACAGTTGCATAATAAAGAACTTCTCTTAACATCAGCCGAATCGCAGCAGTTCACAAAGATGCTTCTCCAGAGACCTCGAGATGGTGGTCCACCTTTGCCATTTTTTGCTCAAAAAGGTATTAAGTTTACGTTGTTAAGGGAAGAGGACACTGAAATTTTGAAATCCGAAAATATTTGAGACATGCGGAATTCCTGTTAAGGGAAGGAAGTAGATTTGAAGTAAAGCCCCTATGCCAGTCTGGACTCAGTTTTCATAGAATTTACATTACGTTACAAAAATCAAGCATAACTTCAAAAATGTTCTTGCACAAAATGTGTGATGCCACAGCCTTCAGGTTTTGCAGCCAAGAAGGGTCCATAGTAAAGTAAAAAATGGTGTATCGAGAAGTTTCTACGTCTCATACTTTTTAAGCTAAAAAATATTGAATTGATTAAATGTCAAAAACGCAAAATTTGATAAAAATTTTTAGGAAAAGCAAGCACAGCGCAAAGAGTTTCGCAGATTTCTTCATGCCGGTACACAATTTTTTTGGTCTCATGTTACTCTTGAAGCATGCTAATCTGCGAGAGAATCAGATCAACAGTTTTGTTCAAGGAATATTAAATACATTAAAAAAGTAAGTTTTGAGCAAAATGCATTTTAAATCTAAAGAGTAAATTCCAGACCAATTTTCCTTTTTGTATAGTCTAAAATCCACCTGGTTGATACACATCCTCATCAATCTTGCGTCTTTTTCTCTCAGTAGCAATTTTCTTTGTGTTTTGTTTCTTCTTAAAGAGCTTTCTTGTAGTGGATTGCTGTTGTGCACTGCAGGTTTCTCTTCTGTTGTCTCTGTCTCTAGCTATACTTATAGCTGTTTCAGATACAACTTCCCCAGCTGTTTGTTCCCTCACTGTCAATGAGCCTACACAACCCATATTAAATTCTGAAACAGCACGTGCCACAGCTACTTTAAGCCTTGTCTTCGATACAAATGTTGTGTTCGGGCAGAATCTCCACACTTTTGCATGGAGAGATTCATTTGCATTTTGAGTGCCTCCCTTAAAGCACCGTGCCATCAAATTTTCATTTGACAGTCTTTCGTATAGGGGTTTCACTTTGGTGGCGACATCTTCAGACAGCTTGAGTGACATGTGTGTTCATTGGTTTTCGCCTAGTACTTTTTGCTCGATTGTAAAAGCACCACGATTGCTTGCCCTTAGGACATCTGGCCTGGTTAGGTTTGCTGTCTGTAGAGCTACAGTGATCTAAAATAGCCATCACAGCATCTTCCATGGCCTTTACATTTGGCATATTTTTTACAATAGCATTTCTGTAACATTAGAAGTAAATTTTGCAACCCGACAGAAAATATCAAATTGACAAAATATATATTTTCTGCAATCGCTTTATAACCTTTAATATGTTGTCAATTTTTGGATCCTTCAAAATTTACCTAAAAGAATAAATGCGTGCATATACATATATACATGCAAATACATATTTTTCTTTTCTTATTTTACTTGACAATCTCATATTTCCACATGCACTTTCTTCCATTCGACAAATTCTGGTGAATCTGCTTCGAATTTAGTTGTTCGTATCGCACACATGTGGCAATATTTCGACATCATTTCGTAATCCACAAAGAGTCCTATCATTATGTCTATGACAAAGGCGATGCCATGGAGGGAAGTATGTCCTCCCTTGTGCTATGATCCATCGAATGACATCTGCGTATCGAGCACGTCACCTCCATCAACAGTGTGCATCTTTCTCACAACTTGGCACGACTTCCGGAGAACACTTTCCTTGAATTCTTTATTTATTGCTTGAATTTTTTCAAGGTAAGTTTTCCATGCTGCTGATGAAAGCGCATTGATACCGGTTTCCATTGCAGCGTAATTAGCTCCCACAGAGATAGAAGCATCCATCATTTTTCTATTTATCAAGAGAGCTGGTCTTTTTGTACTTTCATCGGTGCTTATTCTGGGGCTGGTGTAAGTTTACCCAATAATTTTCTCACAACTGGTACATCTTGCAGTCAATTTTCTTGTAAATCCCTATATGTAAAGTGACCAGATTTCCAAATTCAGAGTTCAGGATGATTGGTCGAGAAGGGATAAAGAACTTTTTTTGTAAACAAAAATATGTGTAAGGAATTTTCTATAGCTAGAAAACTAATCGAGGCAGAGTAACATTGTAAGAATAAATGGGAACAAATGTTTACAATTCGGAACAAAACGGGACAAAATGAAAATAATGAAAAGGGTGAAAATTTGTTTCTATTCCGATATGTTTGAGAAGGATGGTCACTTTACCTGTACGTCACTATCCAGAATAATCATTTTTGAGTTGCAAACACTGCAAGTCCAGTTTTTGATCAACTCTTAAATTGTAGAGCTGTGCACTATATAAAATTCATCCTGCACTTCAGAAACAGGTTTTTCTTCATTATTTCCGAAGTATTCCAGTTTCTTAGTACTAGTCGCCTTTTCTTTTCCATTATCAAAATGAGCACTAGATGAAGAATCATCTGTTGCAGGCTCATTTCTCTTCAATTTAGCAGCTACTGCCGCTTGTTTTGCTAAACGAATAGCACGCTTCACTCTACTCTTACTCTTGCGATATTTTCGGCTATTGAGGTCCATTTCACTCGTTTTATACAAGCTAATTTCACTGCACCGTAAAATCTCACTCTGTATTCTCACGTAAACCGGAGTTTTGTAAGATTTAAAAAAATATGGTGTCTAACGCCCGGAGAGACTGACCTCTGTCGGCAGCCACTGACCCTTTTGGGCCTGCTTAGGTAGTTACCTACTGTAGATGGCTGAGTTATTGGCCGCGTTACAGATAGCCGAGGGATACGCAGCCTGACCACGAACTCAGTCACATACTGTACTTTGTAAGAAAGCGTTCGTAGTTTAGTAGGCGCAGTCAAATGGATTCTGTTACAGAGCACACGTGCGTTTTAGAATCGTGAAACGCATTTTAGCCATTGGTGAAAATAAACAATGTCAAGGCCACGCAGTTAATTTGAATTTCCCAAAACACTAGCCAGCGGTTGAACATACTCAAAGAGCTAAATAACAGAGAAATATACCGAAAAACGAAGGTTTTGGTTTTCGGCTCTTTCGCAAGTTTTTGGAAAAATAAGTTTTTCTGGTAGAAAGGCAACATTGAATGTCAAACCATGTTGTGTACGATTGAACAAGGGTTCAGACTTGCCAAAAATGCAAAAAGGAATCTTAAAAATGGTCGAAAATCGCAATTTTTTCAGTGTCCTCTTCCCTTAAGCATCTATAATACATTTTTTCAGAGCGCCCGTGCACGCACGTGCGCGTTTCATTGTGCTCGTATGGGTGTGCAAATAAAATATATTTGTCGACTTCAAAGCCTTTGTTTTAGACAAAAGCTGTTGTAACAGTGATCAAAACTTCAGTCCCCGATGGAAGTGTTTCATGAAAGGAATTAGTACAACTCATGTAATTATTACAATTTTACCAGCATCAGAAAAGGATATACGTTTACTTATGTATTCGTCATATACGGAACAATCCTTTGCGAGCAACAATTCTGAGAATAATTATGATGAAGCTGACGTATTCAATATCGTTTTGAGTGAGAAGCATCCAAATTCAACCCTTTATAAGAAGAATTTTAATGTATCTAATTATTCCTTAGTACAAAGTAATGAATCTGAGTTATGCAATGAATTGAGCACTGATATTACATCAAAAATAGAAGAGCAAAGAAACTTTCAAGACTCTAAAAGAAGCCTCGTTATTCCTGTCTACATTTATGATTGTTCACTAGCATACTTAATTGATACCTTGACCGATAAAGTAAAAATATCATATAGTACAGATATTTATCAAGATCATACATTTAGAACTGGTCATCAGGGATGTAAAGATTTTAGTGTATTAAAATTTGACTACAACTCGAAGCCATCATCTCCGGAACCAAAAAGCGAGGATTCGGATAACACCATAAGTGGTGAGTTGAAATTTATCTATACAAACTTTTTTACAATATACGGTAACACGTTTAGATAATGGATATCATTTAATGATACAGGTTGAACAAATATAATTTAATTTCTTGGCTTTCTTGTATTTCAAAATGGACTGAGAGATTATAGAGTGTGTGTTCCGATAATCACAGTATAATCAGAGCGGAGGTGATTCCTCGCATGAAAACAAACTGTAAATGTAGCATACAGTACTTTTGAATGATATTTCGTTATCGAGAAAAACAACCGAAAAACTGTCGATTTAACGGATCATAGTATATGAGGTGTGACAATAAAGTTTCGAGAATAACTTTGTTTCTATCAAAGTGGTAATAATGTAAACCAGGGTTGTCTAACTGGCGACTCACGAGCAGCCGGGGGCCTCTCCGCCTTGCGGCCACGCTGAGCGCCCCCCCCCCCCCCACCCCACACCATACCGACTTGACTCTGACGATCGCAGTCAATTCCTGCTTCTTTCCTTGTCTTTTCGACTGCGATCGTCAGGCCTCGGCGGCTCGTGAGTCGTCAGTTAGTCAACCCTGATGTAAACAGTTACATCACTCCCCTGTGTAACCTGAAGCCCCCCCATCCATATATACATGCAGAAAGTAAACATTGTCAAGCATTTCAGTCACTGTATAAGTTGGTTCGCGTGAAGACGTGTTTGAGATGCGTCTTGCGTGAAAAATGAAACGCATATTCAGCCATTCTAATCAAAGAGTTTTTAACTTTAAAATCGATCACAGCGGTGGAGCACTTCCCACATTTGCCTGATTTGTCTCCTTGTGATTTTCCTTTATTTCCTCGACTAAAAGGAGTCATTAACCCTCGCACACCGAATGCCGGGTCATATTGACCCGGCCCGTAGCTCGCCTTCTGCAACAGTCGCCGATCGTCTTTTCGCTCTAACATGAACAATGACGAATCGACATTGTCGCGGTAGTGGATACTCAACGGATATAGCGTCTCAGTATTCAGTGTAGCAGTAGCAAAGAAAGAAGTGTGTCTAGAATTCAGTCCATAATGAGTCTTACATTTATGGAAGTTATAGAAAATACAGACGAGCATAATAAGGAAGTAGTATCATCAGATGATGAAACTGGTAGTTGTACTAGTGATGTTGAACCAGAACTTCAGAGTTCGGAAGATGAAATATTTTCTGCATCAAACTCTGATTCAGATTCTACGGATAGTAGAGATGTTACTGTTTATGAACGAAGGTGGATGTACATCGTCCCGAAACACAACCATCACGAGCAATGTATATCATACAACGGTGAATTGACAGAAAAAAGTAAGAATGTGGAAACAATACAAGCCTGTTTCCAACTTTATATAAATAATGAAATAATTGATATAATTGTACAATGTACAAATCAGAAAGCTGATGCATTTTACGCTAGTAGTAGGGCTATGACAGTTCTAACTCAAATTTGAGTATCAAGGTCGTGATAAGAATTTCCTCCGACCTTGAAACTCAAATTTGAGTTTCAAAAGTCCGCGGAAAATTCCCGCAGGCGGAGGGCGGGCCGCGCGGCGGATGACGTCATACAGATGGCGAAGTGGTGGGGGTATAGCGCGAGAGCAGAAGATATCGAATCAATCGATACCGAATCAATACCGAATCGATACCGAACCGCATCGAGGAGGAACCGCGGGTGAATTGCTGCTACTCTGGAGCGTGGTACCAACCACAGTCGGTAAGGAAGGAAATATTAATTTAAGATATTAAGAATAATCGAAAAACTGAATCTCGGGCGACGGGGCTCGAACCCAAGACCTCCGCGTTACGAGTCAGCCGCCTAACCAACTCCCCCAACGCCCACTCTCTAACATTAGTCTTTAATGAATGGTACATATACCGAGCGTCACCAAACATAATCCATTATTTTTTTTATCGGATGATGTCGGGCAATGTCGGGAAAGATCGGCGTTTTTACGCACCGCGTCTTCGGAGGAGGGAAAGAGAGAGCATTATTTTAAAGTTAAATTCGAGGGAGGGAAAGAGACAGCACTACTTAGGATCACAATCGCATGCATTCTATAGATAACAAGTTTTTAAAGCGCCGCAGCGTATCGCGCGATTACATGTAACTTGAGTCCCACCCTCATGGATAAATGTCTCGACACGTGTTGAATGTAATATAATACCTGTGGAAATGTCGAATCTTAGAATTAGGTGGTGAGAGAGGGAGGAGAAAGACGGGTGAATAAATGGAGAAATAATATACATTAGGAAATTTATTTTAAAATTATAAATAGAATTTTAAATTTTATAAATAGAATAGAATTATTTTAAAATACAAATAGAATATAAAAAAAAGAAAAAATATAAAAGAATATAAAAATACAATAAAATATATAAAATACAATAGAAAAATAGAAAAATAGAAAAAAGAATATAAAAATACAATATAAATAGAAAATAAAAATATAAAAATATATAAAAGAAAAGAAAAAACTAATAAATGGAAAAAAGAAATTAAAGTTGTGGTGGAGGCGAGGGGGGCGATGGGGGTGATGGTGGCGATGGGGATGATGGTGGCGATGGGGGCCGCGGCACCCAATACGGGGCCCATCTTAACGCAGCTGGTATTTGCACCAGCGGCCGCTGCAGCCGCACCCGCGCGGCCATGATAGGGTCGATCACCGGCCCCGACCGCCGCATCTGCACCCCTCGGGGTGCAACCTGGAGCGCACGAGCCTCCAGACCCGCCAGCCATGCCCTCAATATGGATAGTGGTATGTCCTAGATCACAAACACAAACGTTGATATAACACTGATACATTAAACATATTAAACATGAAGCACACAAAACAATGCAAAGTATTACATACTTGCGGAGGCGGCGACGGCGGCGGTGGCGGCGGCGACCAACGTGGTGGTGAGGGGGGGGGGTGACGGTGGCGGTGACCCCCAATCACTCGACCACACGGGTGACGGTGGTGGCGAGCCCTACAACATAATTAGCAATATAATATTCGCACGAACACCTGATTTAATCTCACTCGGTATCAATGGTTAAACGCGATAAATGTAAAAATATTGATAAGTACATACCTCGGGGTCGCACTCCGGCGCAATGCGCAATAATCCCATTGTCACTATACTATTTGTTGCACAAAAGAAACTTCGACTGTTAGCTGCTGCAATTGGAAGACAACTGGTCTCGCTGCATCTCCAAGCTCCCACATGTGGGCCCATGCCTAAAGTTGCATCCGTTGCAAAGTAAGATGTCTTTGTTCTTCACCTTCTTCTTCACTGACCACCATCTCCTTCTATGTACTCCACCTGCATTTTCGCTGATCATCCTCATCTTTTATGCATCTTCTTCGAATTATTCTTAATCGTTTCTCCTTCTTTCAACACATCATTCGACTAGACCATACCATATTGATCGTTTATTAGACGTCCATCACACCACTTCGATCACATATTGAACATCTATCAAACGTGTATTATACCACTTTCAACGTCTATCATACCACTTCGATCACATATTGAACATCTATCAAACGTGTATCATACCACTTTCAACGTCTATCATACCACTTTGATCACATTTTGAACATCTATCAAACATGTATCGTACCACTTTCAACGCCTAACGTACCCCTCTGAACGTGTATTGAACATCTATCAAACGTGTATCGTACCACTTTCAACGTCTATCGTACCACTCTGGACGTGAATCGAACGTGAATCGTATCACCCTGATTGTGTATTAAACGTGTATCATACTACTCAGGACGTGTATTGTACCGCTTTGATCGCGTATCAAACCGCTTCTGCATAATTATAACTATCGTCTTAATCTAGCGTACATTACATGCAGGAGGTTGGGGAGGGTGAAGAAAAAACATTTATACATTAAAAAATTGATTTTATTTATTTATTTATGAATTTCTCTCTGGCGTTTAGACCACCAGTTGAATATTTTAAATACATTTTGCATGACACAGTGCTTTGCGTGTCTGCCACATCGCAGAGTATTAACTACAGTTAGCTTATTTAGAGATTTTATATCCTCGTAGTCAATGTCCAGCGTCTCGATGACTATGTCCGTTCTCGTATCTTCATCGAGGAAATCCGCAAGCCAGTCGCGTTTCTGCAGCCCTTTAACGTATACGATATGGGATGCGTCATCTTCTTCATCGATCGCATCAGCAACAGCTTTCGTAATTAGCTGTTTAGCCATACTGTACGGAACGTCTCCATCGTCCCACCGTAGCCCATGATGTTTTGCCACCAACCATCGGATGCTTGATTTGTCGGATTTCGTAAGAAGAAATTGTGGCATCGTACTCCCAAAAATATAGTGCGAGAGAATTGTTCCATTTCGTAGGATAGCCACTTCCTTGACGACAAATCTTCCATCGACGATGAACCCTTGCAGGTCAACAAATGTTGGTATGACCATTATTGATACAATTTGGAGGTCCGCTCGCTTCCAAGACAGATGAGAGAATGGGGTCTTTCTCATAAAGCATCTCGATTTTCACGATGAAATTTTGTATGAATTTGGCACAGGAGAGGGTGGACAAGTAGCGTGGCAATTTAATTTATTTTGCGCACCACGTTTGTCAACGGATTGTATTCAACCACCCGATCGTGCAGAATCAGACAGTAGGCCGTAGTATTTGCAGGCACATTCTCTTTACACTCGAATTCTATGCGCACGTCCACGGTGCCATTCTTGATCGACTCATTTTGTCGCGATCAATCAATCACCACGAGAGGACCAAATTGTAAAAATTCGGCCACGGTAAATAATGCCTCGTTGCAACTATGTCCATAATACGATTTACGGAATTGCGTATACATGTGGTACAAGATGGCATGCTTATTCTTGTCAAAGTCCAAATTCAGATCATCATATGGGTAAAATTCCGAGTTGAGAAAAAGTTTTACATTGGCCAATTTGCAGTTGTTAAACTTAGTAACATCTTCGCTCATCACATTCTTTCGATCAGTCTGTAGAACAAGGATAATAACTCGCGGCTTCTCCAGGTGTGCAGATGCCTTCACGGCCCATGAATGCTTGGTTGTACTCTGTAAGAGAGGATACTCGTACAGATCCCACGATTGAAAACAAATGCTAAGGTTTTGCCCACGTTCCAAAGCACGTAGCAAGGATAGCTTCTTAACGTCGTTCAGCGTCACATGAGGCATCCGCCATGGCACTTTATGTAATTCAATTTCTGGTTCCAACATCGGCGATCCTATTAGAGAATTGTTATCGTTGCGCGATCGTATTAAAATCAATTCGTGACGCGCATTAATAATCATGCGTTTGTAGTCCTCGCAAAATCCCAGCAAATATTTGAGTGGGATGCAAAAATTGAAATGATTTTTCACTATTAGCCCATTACGTCGTTTCAAGCCCCATCCGGCATTCTCCATATTTTTGTCTTCGCCAGATGTCAGCGATACATAGTTTTTAAGCGTGCTAGTTATCCCAACGTTTCTATTGCGATCAATCTCCACGCCATTCAGCTCGTATCGAATCTCATCAAATAAGAACGCCATGCAATTATTTCCCAACATCACCGTTAATGTATCGCTTGGCTTATTTATCTTCAATTTCCCCTCCAAGTAGAGGAAACTTTCACATGGCAATGTGTATAAATCCTGCTGCTGTATGGGTATTCTTATCTCATCACTGTATCCAAACGTCGTGTTGATGTATGGGTTGTATGTGTGAGTTTCGAGCTTGACGATGCGATCGTTAAATGTCGGCTTCCCTCTAATGCTTAGAATGTCCACCATTTTTCAACTTAAATGCGCACAAGGAATCCCAGTGATTTCAAAAATGCAATGTTCGCAGGACTGAGCCTTTTCTTTTTAATGTAATCAGAGCTGTTGTTGTTGTTGTTGTTGTTGTTATTGCAAACAATTTCACTTGGAAGAAACGAGTTTCTGGAGTCGGTCAACACAAGCATGTCTTTCGGTCACGCGACATGTATTATCGTCGTCGCCGTCGTACGTGCAATCTAATGGTAATCTCTTCACCTCGAAAATCGAGCAACTGTCCGTCTTGATCCACAAGGCGTATCGTTAGATCCGTAATGACCTGTTTCCGATATCTTATATCCTGGTGGGACTCTCGGAGAAAAATCATGTATCTATCATGCGCCAGCGGTCACGCTGCATTCTATGCGAATAATGTTCACGTTCATGATATTAATTGGATCGTCCGATTCATGCCACCGTCTAGGTTCTAATACTCGATTCGTTGAGAATCCCAGTAGCGATCCAATGTTATTGGGTTTCGTAAAGTCTATGGCGAACGAGCAGTATAGCTCGCTTTTCACGGTGTTGTTGTTGGGGTGCAACACTATTGGATACACATCGTCGTCACTGTCATCGGCGTCGCCGAGATTTTGAGGATACCGCTTGAGTAATCGCTGCTTCAAATACTTGGCAATGGCGTCTAGTTCATAGGAGCCGTGTGGAATCCTAATAATTTCAGGAGTGATGTTGACGCTGCTGTTGATGTCATAGTTTGCGGTGAAGTAGAATTTATCGTTGCTCGAGTCGATGTTCAGTATTGTATGATAAGTTTCGAAGGTTGTTAAACCAAGCTCATAATCATCGTCGCTCAAATCTATGGGTGGAAAGTAGCTTACCGCGAGGGTGCTACTCTTGCCGGTTAGAGTGAATGTTACCGACATATTCCGAGCTGTACGACTCGACTAGTACTGAATCAGAGTGGTGGTAAGTCAGTTCTTAAATTTTGTGCCAATCGTTTGTAGAAAGCGTAGACATAGCTGTCCACAATTGCTCTGTTCGTACTTCTGATAAGCCATTCGATTGTATTCGATTTTCACAGCATCTTTATCCAGATATTGTACCAATTCCTTAGGCGGTTGAAGATTCCCAAAACTGTCGAAATATATAGCTCGACACCCTCTCTTCGCATACGCCACCCAATGAGTCCCCGGCCCCTCGACATTGTCTAACTTTACGATACCGCTCTCGTTTCGACGTACTCCTCCGGCAGGTAGTGCATTGCGCATGAGATTCGTTTTGATATTCCCTGTCCGCGCTTGTATGGTGCGAGATAAAGTCCACGACCTTCCATGGAGCGATTATGGCGTTGCATTTCCTGCAGCTGATGTTGCGCCGCCTTATTATCGTTTACCGCCTAAGCGATCCCCGCCGCTCCACCAGCTAATGATCCGAGAACACCTAGCAGTGGGAGAAGTGGTAATATACCACCACGTTTTGCCACTGGGAGAATCCGCTTTTTCGATGCTCTCTTTGGAGTCCTTTTGCGAGTTTTTGTTTTCATCCCCATTCCGATTTTCGTTTTGGCCTTCATAGCTGCCCAAACAGCTGTAGCAGCACCTCTTTCACCTAGAGTCGAGTCACACGCAACGATGCGTTTTCGCGCTTTGTCAGCAAGTACGTTATCTGCCGCGTGCCTTTCGCCGAGGTTGTTACTGCGCGAATACGCAATATCGTGTTCGCGACACGCTGCGTCCAACGGATTGATGCCTTGATCACCTCTAGCCAATCGTTTTGCTAGATGTGTTCCTGGACCGCAAAACTGGTATCCCGGGATATGTAATTCGATAGGTAGCACGTTTATCGCCCGATTTAACAAACCACAACCTTTCTTTACTCTCTTTGGCGACATTCACGACAGTTTTTAATCAATGGTGCCGGACCGTCGATATGCGTTCGCTGCCAAGGGCGATTATAATGATCCAAACACCGACGATACTGCTGAACCTCAGAATCGGCTTTTATATGCTCTGGGAGTCTGTCCCACAACTGATCAATGTGTCTGCCAAACTCTCGCAGTAGAATAATCTTTGGCACATATTTCAACTGTTCAGAGGTTATGTCTCGAATATCGCAATTATCCGACAGGATCAGAAGCATTTTGAATACTGAACTGTTCTGCTTCAGCGTTGATCTATAAATAGGGCGCGTCGCCGCTTCGACGTATCAAAATTATTTTTCGCAGTTCGCGGAGAGGATGCGATTCGTGCGACAACCTGTGACGATACGCGTAACAAATTTTGACGATAAATCGCAAATGATGTCCTCGAAAACAAGACGCAAACATGGTAGCATGCTACCAAACACTATACGCTGTCTGATTTGCGGCCCATCAAATTGTGGAAAGACCAACGTGTTGGTGATCTTGTTGGAGAGTCCTCACGGTGTTCGCTTCGAGAACGTGTACGTGTATTCCAAGTCGTTGGAACAGCCGCAATATCAGTATTTGGAGAATTTATTGACTCCGATTGTTAGAAAACTTATGCCGGATCGACGCTAGGAAGCTAGGAGCTATTGTAAGCGATACTAAAGAAGTCAAGACTTTCTACGGAACACAAAACTTTATAATTTAAGTGGTTAGGAGTTATTGTGTTTGAATTATGTACAAGGTCACGAAATTAAACTATTATTTTACACAGACTATTTACATAAACTTAACTTAATAATTAGATTGTTAAACGCAAGTGCGTAAGCAATTGGTAAGCGTAAAGCAGCAGTTACTCCGCAGATGAGTAACTCCCGTAAGCAGCGAAAGCAATCGAAGCGCGTAGCGTTAGTAAAGGGTGCGTGCTATTAGTTTTAGAGTCGCGAACAGAGTGCTGATCCAGGAAATCACCGTCGATTTCCTGGAAGGAAGAGCTTTCCCTTTCCATAGATCGTGAGTCGATGGAAGGGGCCGCGATCGCTGCTCCACATGAGCAAGCAGGCCGTTGCCTCTGCCTAATTAGCGTTGGGCCTGGGAGATGTCGCCAGAATGCTCACTTCTCGAACATTTCCCGCCCGCCTTCATCCATCGATGAATACTCGTGCCGTAGCGTGATCAGATCCAGTGACGGTGGCGCCGCTTGACTCATGTGGAGGCGTCATACAACTCAGGTGACGGTGTTACAGTGAGATCTAGTGCGCAGTGAAACCCGGAAGTGAAAGTGTGTGATCCTAAGCCTGTACAAAGGGTAAGAAGACAAGTTTAGTAATCGGTCGTACAAGCTCGGAACGTGCAGTTTTAGCCGTAACAACGCGCGTTAATCCGTCGGACCCTGCGTGCAACCGGGTAATTCTCGCCAGTGGCCACTGTCCGGGTGGTGTCAGTTCGGACTTGATTAAACACAAATCTCCGATCTGGGGCTGCGGGTGTTGGTGTGCCCACTTGTTGCGAGCTTGCAACGCCTGCAAGTATTCATTGCGCCACCGTTGCCAGAATTGTGACCGCATTTGTTGCAGAAGATGCCAGCGAGAGAGACGAGATTGTGGGATGCCGTCCAGTTGTGGGTCGGGCACGCTGAGGAGTGGTTCTCCGATGAGAAAATGCCCCGGTGTCAAGGCGTTCAGGTCCCCAGGATCGTCGGTGATCGCCTGCAGTGGCCGAGAATTCAGACAGGCTTCTATCTGGGAGAGCAGGGTCGTCATCTCTTCGAAGGTGAGGTGCTGTTCGCCTAGCACGCGCCGAAGGTGATGTTTAGTTGATTTTACAGCTGCCTCCCAGAGTCCTCCGAAGTGCGGGGCAGCAGGAGGGTTGAAGCGCCACTCTATGCCGTCCTTCAGTAGGGTGGATTGGATGGTCTCGTGACCATCGTCGAGGTGGACTAGCATATCCCGCAGCTCACGGGCAGCACCCACAAAGTTAGTCCCTCGGTCGCTCTGAATGACAGCACAGAGTCCTCGTCGTGAGGTGAACCGCCGCAGGGCAGCAAGGAAGGCTTCAGTGCTGCAATCTGAAACTAACTCTAGGTGGACGGCACGAGTACACAAGCACACAAAGAGGGCCACGTATCCTTTGTGTGTGCGGCGTCCTCTTCCCCGTATGGCTAGAAGTGTGAGGGGCCCAGCATAATCAATCCCCACGTGTAGGAATGGACGGGTTGGAGTCACCCTGGAGCGTGGTAAGTCCCCCATAAGTTGCCTTCCTGGTGTTGCTCGCCAGCGGGTGCAGGTGACGCAGCGATGAATAAGAGCTTTGACCCGTTGTCGGCCCTGTAGAACCCAGTATTTCTGTCGCAAGGTAGCAAGTGTCAGCTGCGTACCTCCATGCAGCGTGCGACGATGAGCCTCGTCAACCACGAGGTCAGTCAGCCTGTGGTCCCTTGGGAGGATAACTTGATGCTGGGCATCCAAAGGCAAAGCTGAATGTCGAAGGCGGCCACCGACTCGTAGTAGGTCCTGGTCATCCAAGTATGGATGCAGTTTCACCAGCTTGCTGTGGCTTAGCAGTGAACGCCCCAGCTTCAGCTGCTGAATGTCAGCCGCAAACTCCTGGTGCTGGATAATACGGAGCCAACGTGTGCGTGCTGTCTCCACTTCTGCTAACTTCAAATATCGTCCTCTCGTACTGACTGCTCTTTGTGGCAGCCACCGCAAGCACCAGGCGGTAATTCTAAGGAGAGAGGATAAGCATGAATATCTGTTTAACAACTCCTCGCCCATTGCAGGATCACCCGAAGACATCACGTTGGCCGTAGTTCGGGCCTCGAGGTCGGTAAGTGGTACGTTGAGCTGCTTCCTGTTGTCCCATCCTATTGGTGAAGTCAGCCAGGAGGGTCCAGTCCACCAGAGTTCAAAGTCTGGCAGCTGGTCGGGAGAGAGTCCTCGTGAGGCGCAGTCGGCTGGATTTTCTTGGCTGGAGACGTGGTGCCAGTGAGCATCGGGCAGTGTGAGTTGAACCTCCGACACGCGATTGGCCACGTAAGTCTTCCAGCGTGATGGGTGGCCTTGGATCCAGGCAAGAGTGATAGTAGAATCACTCCATAAGTGGACGGCAATTTTCTCCAAACCCACGCTCTCGCAGGTGACTGTCATGAGGCGGGTCAGTAAGGTGGCGGCACAGAGTTCGAGTCGTGGCAGAGAAATCTTCTTCAATGGAGCCACCTTCGTCTTGGCAGTGACCAGCTGGGTTCGGATGGTGCCATCATGATCGACAACTCGGAGGTAGATTGCTGCTGCATAGGCTCGTTCCGAGGCATCGGCGAAACCATGAAGCTCTAATTGTTGGGATGCGTGGTGTAGGCCGAGCCAGCGAGGTACGGCGATGCTATTCAACATGGGCAATTCCTTGAGGAAGCGAGTCCAGTATCCGGCATCAACCGGCGGCAGCGGTGTGTCCCAATCTAAATTGGTCAACCACAAAGATTGCATAAATATTTTTGCGCTAATCGTTACAGGGGATACCAAGCCCAGTGGATCAAATATCCTTGCTATTTTTGACAGGACTGTTCGCCGTGTCACTTCAGCGTCCTGATGGTTCTGCTGTACTCGCACCCTGAAGCAGTCGTCAGCCGGACTCCACTGGACTCCCAGTGCTTGGTGGGTTTCGCCAGCCTGCCACTTGCATTCTGGAATGGCGTCACCGATAGGCACCTGCTCCATTAATGCAGGATGATTAGATGCCCATTTTCGTAGGTTGAAGCCGCCCGCCGAGCAGAGTTGACGTAGTTCCTCTTGCAGTCCGAGTGCCTCTTGCACGGAGTCAGCGCCGGTCACGACGTCATCCACGTAGACGTCACGTTGAAGAATGGCCGCTGCTCTTGGATATCGTGGTTGTTCGTCCTCGGCTAGCTGTCGAAGCGTACGGATAGCTAAGAAAGGTGCGCAGGCTAGTCCATACGTCACAGTGTTAAGCCTGTAAACACTGATGTTTGTATCGTCCTTCCCTCTCCACAGGATCAGCTGGAAGCGGCGGTCGTCCGGATGGAGGAGTATCTGGCGATACATTTTCTCTATGTCGGCTGTGAGACAGATGCGATGTATCCGCCAGCGCAGCAAGAGTTGCGGCAGACTCGACAGGAGGTTAGGGCCGACCAGTAGCTTGTCGTTCAAGGAGTGACCCGTTGATGTGACGTACGAGCCGTTGAACACCACCCGCAATTTGGTGGTCATGCTGCTCTCCTTTAGCACCCCATGATGTGGCAAGTAATAGGCCGGTCCTGTAATGCTCCCTCGTACTTTTGTCATGTGCGTGAGTTGTATATACTCACGCATAAACCCTTCGTAGGCCTGAGCGAAGGTCAGATCTCGCCTGAATTTGGTCTCCATCCGTAGCAGCATACGTTGAGCACCATGGTGGGAATCGCCGATCTCCACGTTCCTGTGGAATGGAAGTCGGACCATGTAGCGACCGGAAGGCAAGCGCTGGTGAGTTGTCCGAAAATGGTCTTCGCAACATTGTTCTTCAGCAGTATAGGCTGGCGTCACAATGATTTCTTCCTGTTCCCAAAACCGGCGCACAAGTGGCACAAGTTCCTCGTCGGCAGTGCATTGAAGTGACGTGGGGGCACTGCCCGTGATGTCGGTGCGTCTCGTCTTGGCTGGTCCGGACACGATCCATCCCAGCGTTGTATTCTGAGCTATGGGTTCACCGGTGCCACCCTTGATGAGCCCGTCACGCAGAATAAGGGCGAAGGCATCGGCTCCCAGCAAAAGCTCGATTGGCCCGTCTCCGTCATAGCTAGGATCCGCTAATGGAAGACCATGGAGGTGAGTCCATGTTGAAGCTCTATTGCCAATGCGTGGCTGGTACGCAGTGATTCGTGGCAACACCAGAGCCTTTATCACATGACACTCCGTAGGGTTAGTGTGCGCGGTGAATTCCAGCTGTACCTTTCCTCGTACCCGCTCGGGGAGCTGATTCCCGACTCCGAGGAGACGTATGTTGGCTGTTCTCCGTGGTAGACGCAGCTGCTGAGCCAATGCAGCAGTGACAAGAGACACTTCACTACCTTGGTCGACGAGGGCTCGCACAATTCTTGAATCACCGTCGAGTTGCAACACTTTCACACGCGCAGTAGCCAGGAGCACAGCAGGTAGGGAGCTCGACGCACCGCTTGAGGTATTAGCAGTAGCCTCTACGTCGTTGCTGGCAACCGCGCTGTCCTCATGAATGGTAGTGTGATGCTTTCCATTGCACAGCTGGCACCGTTTCTCCGAACTGCACTCCTTTACGTGATGGCGTCCGAGGCAATTGTAGCATAAATTCGCCGCCACTAGTGCTTCACGACGTTCCAGCACATTTTTTGATTTATAGGTGCTGCAGAAGAGCACGAAGTGGTTGGCTCCACATAACACGCACGGTTCCTGAGAGCGGTTGGTCTTGGTCACTTGCAACACCTTGACCGACTTCTGGCCTCCTGTAGACTTGATGGTACGTGCCTCAGGCTGACCTTTAGCTTTGCCCCCTTCCAGAGCTCCGATGGTGGTAATGCGGTTTTTAATAAACGCCTTGAGTTCCTTAAAGGTAGGAGGGGTAGTCTGGGAGCCGAGCTGGGTTTCCCATTCTCTTCGTGACTGCTGATCGAGTTTCTCGACCATCCAGTAGACCAGCCAGTCCCCGGTGCCGTCAAACGGGTGTTCCATGGCAGCAAGGGCCTCGACACAGTCGCAAATGGTGAAGTAGAATGTCTTGAGTTCTATGGCCGATTCGCGAGTGAGTGTTTGCAGTCCGAATATAGTCGCCAATTGCGCCTGTACCAGCAGCCTCTCATTTTCGTAATGGTCTTGCAGCAGGTCCCAAGCGCGGGCGAAGGTCGCAGCTCTCACCGGGATATTCCTGAGAGCAAGGAGGGCGTCGCCCTTTAGGCTGCCCCGGAGGTAGTGCAGGCGCTCTATATCCGTAAGGCTTCCATCGCGGATGACGAGGGATCGGAAGAGATCCCGAAATCCTGGCCAGGATTCGTAGGTCCCATCGAACTCAGGTAATGGTAGTCGAGGTAAGGAAGCCTTGGAGTGTACAACCGCTGGCGTGGAACTGCTCGACAGCCCAGACTCGTTGTGATCAGCATTAAAGGTCTGTAGCCGATCGACGAACAGCGCTTCCTGAACAAGGAACAGCTCCTCAGTCACTTCGTGGCGACTTTCAGTAAAATATGGCATATCTCTCTGCCCCGGAGCAATCATTGCAAGCAGCTGATCGTACTGCTGGTCGAATTTTGCCCAATTTTTCCGTAACATTCCCAGATGCGATTCGACAGCTCCTTGAGTGATCTTGGCAGCACCTAGCTTCTTTAAATTCTCGAATGCCCGCGCGATTCTGCCAACCAGGTCGTTTTGGCTCTCAAGTAACGGTTCCATTGTACTCAGGTGTTCAAATGCTCGCGAAAGTCAGCCGTTAAGGTCGTGCTGACTCGTTATGATGTGACTCACTGTTTGTAGATGGAGGTCACGCGCGACGGTTACACGGCACAAACGTTCAAGAACTGTTTTCACAGGCGCCGACTCCGGCTCGAAGGACCAAAAAATGTTAGAAAACTTATGCCGGATCGACGCTAGGAAGCTAGGAGCTATTGTAAGCGATACTAAAGAAGTCAAGACTTTCTACGGAACACAAAACTTTATAATTTAAGTGGTTAGGAGTTATTGTGTTTGAATTATGTACAAGGTCACGAAATTAAACTATTATTTTACACAGACTATTTACATAAACTTAACTTAATAATTAGATTGTTAAACGCAAGTGCGTAAGCAATTGGTAAGCGTAAAGCAGCAGTTACTCCGCAGATGAGTAACTCCCGTAAGCAGCGAAAGCAATCGAAGCGCGTAGCGTTAGTAAAGGGTGCGTGCTATTAGTTTTAGAGTCGCGAACAGAGTGCTGATCCAGGAAATCACCGTCGATTTCCTGGAAGGAAGAGCTTTCCCCTTCCATAGATCGTGAGTCGATGGAAGGGGCCGCGATCGCTGCTCCACATGAGCAAGCAGGCCGTTGCCTCTGCCTAATTAGCGTTGGGCCTGGGAGATGTCGCCAGAATGCTCACTTCTCGAACACCGATAGATGAAATTGGCTACTTTACGTTTTCGAATAACAGTGACGTCATCCCACCGAGCGAATCGCTCCTGAATTCAATTTTTATCTTTGATGACGTGGCATGCGACAAGCAAGATACGATACGAGAATACTTTGCAATGGGGCGCCACTCGAACGTTGACTGCTTCTATCTCTGTGAGACATATGCAAAAATTCCCAAACATCTTATACGCGACAATGCGAATCTGCTGATTCTGTTCAAGCAGGATGGTACCAACTTGAAACATGTGTACGACGATCACGTAAACACTGATATGTCTTACGAGGATTTCTGCGTTTTGTGTCGTAATTGTTGGCAACGGGAGTATGGTTTCGCTGCAATAGACAAGGATAGCGTGATGTCCAATGGACGTTATAGAAAGGGATTTAACGAGTTTGCCATACCGTGAGATGGTCAATTGTCGTCAACACGTCAGTGGGAAAGCAACGTCTGCGGTACAACGATGATGACCGATATCCATACTCTGGAGATTAAGGATCGTGAGAGAATAGCGAAGGAAATTGCAAAAACCAGCGAATCCATTCGCAAGAAACATCAGGCTTTGAAGACTGGCAGGATGGAGGAAGATATCGCGTTGCAGAGATACTTTAAACTTGTCGTCGAACCCTTAAAACATATCGTGGAAAATACCACAGCAGCAGACGCTGACGCATCACCGTCGATGAGCACAGACGTTGAAGGGAATGAAACATTAACGCCTAAAACAAAAATTCAGCCGAGAGGGAACACATCGCGCATGACAAAGAGGAAACCACACATGTCATCGGAATATTCACCCGTAACCTCCACACCAGTTCCAACGAAGCGGAAACGATAGAATGCCACGTCAAACGATTCCCCCGTTCCTCCCACACCAATAAATACCGATGTACAGTCGCTCACAACCATTGATGACGACGTTTTCGAAACTAGTCCCGGTGAGTCGTTTGCAACATCTATTAGACATCAACTCCAAACATCCGAGGGACAAGAAACGTTTCGCAGTCATTTCGGCCCACTGGGGCAAAAATACATGGGCGCAATCCTAAGTGGTGATAGGGATACAACAATGGACTATGTGTATGGTGTATACTTTGGTGATAGTGGAACGATGTTTGGGGATAAAGCTTTCGATATAGACAAGGATGATAATATAATCATTGATGGTGTAAGATACGGAGGAACGTCCGGTCTTTACGAACTGATTTTCAAGGGAATTCCCGACGATGCCCTGTACACCGATGCCGACAAACAAAAATACAAAAGTATACTGCTGACGACGAATGCCCACAGACGCGGTCATAACGCTAAATACCCCATATTGGGCAACAAGGGATACAAGTACAAACATGTAATTGCACCTCAACTCCCCCGTCTATCGGCTAGTAGGGAAGGGAAAGGTCTAAGGACACCGCTAGCGATGATGGTAAACGATAACAAGATAGATTACGTGCACTGGGACCATCCCAAAGAGCTGGTGGATCGATTCCGTTTGCTGAAAGCGTCGCGTCAGGTGGGTAGCTACTCGCAGGACAACAAATTTCTATCGATTATCAAGGAACTCCGCGAGGTAGGCCTCATTATAAATTAAACCACACGTCGATGATTTGCACTGTATGCATCGAGATGCCGATCAACAAATTTGGAGTATCGCTCGAGAAGAGTGGAGCAGCTAGAATGGACTATTACAAATGGAGCGGCATGCTTCGAAATTATATGCGAGATAACGCTCTTTGTGTGGACGCTGCCGACTTTGATGCAAAATCACGCAAGATACGACGCGTAGCTCAGCCGGTGATTGACAGCGATGCCGTCAATAAACTATACATGGAAAAGAGCATTAAACTTTTGAGAGAGCAGCAGGAAGAATTAGAGAGGAAGCTGGTCGTGTTTCAGAGAGATATGCTGGCGTTGCAAAACAGGGTTAAAAAGATATCGCAGCCGTCAAATTCAATCCCACAGCAGCGCTGCGAAGGAGAATCATGCGAGGCGGCTGAACTTGTCCTCGGACCGATGGGGAGCACATAATGCACGTACACGATAATTATCGCATCATTCGTGTCAAAGACACCTCTGCGATCAAACATGCAACCATTATCGAAATCTAAAAGTAAAGAAAACCATGGCCCCAAGAAGCGGCAACTTGTTGAGGAATTGCATGCTCCAGCTCGAAGACATTTCCCACGGAGGCGCGTCATAGTGCAAGGATACGACGATCTGTGGCAAGCTGACGTTGTAGAAATGCGTCCATACTCGCGATTCCACCAAGGTCACCACTACATACTCACCGTCATCGATGTGTTGAACAAGTATGCATGGGCGGTGCCGCTCAAGACTAAAAGTGGTGCTGAGGTGACCAAAGCGTTTGGAAAGATATTTAGAGATCGATATCCGAAAAATTTGCAAACCGATCAAGGAAAAGAATTTTACAACGCCGATGTGCAGAAACTCTTGTCAAAGCATGACATTAATCATTATTGGACGTATTCGGTGATGAAGGCCTCCGTCGTAGAACGTTTCAATCGAACTTTGAAGAACAATATGTGGAAAATGTTTGCGCTCAATGGAACCTACAGATGGATCGATTCGCTATCGCGTCTTCTCGCAGAGTATAACGCGCGAAAACATAGAACCATCAGAATGCGTCCTTGCATTGTTACCTCTGCGATCGCCAACAAGCTGCTAGCCACCGCATACAGCAACATAACGATCGCTGCTCCGGCGAGATTCAAGTTGGGCGAGTTTGTGCGCGTGAGCAAATTTAAAATCATCTTCGATAAAGGCTATACGCCGAATTGGACAACGGAGGTGTTCAAGATAGCCAATGTACAGGCAACTAATCCCGCGACGTATCTGCTCCTCGATTCCTGTGGAAAACCTGTTTGCCGAAGGATTCTATGAACACGAGCTGCAACGCGTCACCGATCCTGATGTGTATCTAGTGGAAAAAGTGTTGCGTAGGAAGGGGGATAAGGTATACGTCAAGTGGTTGGGATTTGATAAATCACACAATTCGTGGATAAATAAAAATAATGTATTGTAAAATAATAATACATGGCTCAATAAATACAATGATATACATGTGTGACCAATTTTATTTTTACACATAAATTTGCTATTTATAATTTCTATACATGAATGAAAAATTTTTATGCAATAATTTCTATTTTACATCGATTTTTTTTTTTACAACGGAATTTTGTAATGGAATTTTGTAAAGTCCCCAGGGCAGAGTGTCGGTCGAATCGGGTACGATATGCCGCTTGTCGTCGTATGGACTTAGAGCGATTTTGGATTCCGAAATGGTGTACACTTTGTGCAATTTAGACCGTGTGCATGATTGTCTGCGAACCATTTCGATCTCCCTTTGCAAACACTGCGCGTAGTCGTCGAATGTTATCGTTCTGGCTATGACGTTGGTCTTGACGCCTTTCGCCTTTTTCGTATCTTTTTTGCCGTCTACGCGGAGTGCATACATTTTCGCTCTAAGACCTACGAATTCGGTCATTATCACACCGTTATTTTCGTCCTTCATCAGCCCTGGAACCTTCTTATTTACGCGCGGCATATTATTTCGTTTTGCCAGTAGGATAATCGCTTGTGTCGAATCTATCGATATTGCGTTTCATGGACTCGTAGATATCGTCGCATCGAATGTGATAAATGAGGTTGTCTGTGTCTGTGTATAGAATTTTACAATTTTGCCCGTGCAGGCGAGACATGTACTCGTGATGTAATTCATACAAACAAATTTTTGATAAGTCCAGAATGCACATACCCACGTATATCGGTTTGTTGAATTTCACCTCGAGTTTTCGCAATTCAACAGCTATTGAATTTTCCGAGAAAACACTTCTGCTGTGGAAATTCGGTTTCGCGATCATTGCCTCCGCGCCATATCGCCCCTCCCAATGTGTCAAAAGTTTTACATCCACATGATTTCGTACATTTTCCATAGTTTTACCAAATACCGCGTTGTTCATCAATTTGTACAAATTTTTTTCAAAGTCGTTTGTCGCGCTTGTTCTAAACCGTGTATTGAGTTCGATGTAATCGTGGAGCCAGGGGGATTGAGCTAATTGAAGCACGCGGTGTATCTTTGTAATACGAAGACCGTGACGCGTGCACTGCTGCAGGTTGCGATAATGAATAGCGTAACGCTGCTTATCGTATACCGTCGCGAGTAACTTGTCCTGCCTGCTGCCAGGTGGTTTGGCACGCGTCGGGCAGAACGGTAGATCGGCGTGAGCGTCGTGCAGACGTTGCGGATATTCCAGATCTACCTCGAGAATGTACCCCGTGGGCGAATCGACCGGGATCGAAGACACGTTAAAACTTGCAACATCTTCGACCCATTGAAATTTGGCGTGTGCCAGGGGTTGACACATTGCCCATCCATACAAATTGTTCACGTCAAAGTACATCAAGTACGATGACTGTTCCGATGCGTCGTAAGATGGCATGTACTTGTTATTGGCATGTGCGTATCTTCCGGAACATTGACTTAAACCCCCGCGTATACCGCGTTCGATAGCATAACCATATCGACGTCGGTGAGCAATTCGAACGTAATTTTGGTATGTTTTAGGTTGAAACCAGGTAGAGTATAATAATGTGCTGAATCTAATCCGTAACTCTTGATACAACTTTCGCGCAAATTTTCAAAAATATCTGCCAATAACAGGACATCTGTTTTCAAATACAAATCGCTGTATTCGCCCAAGGTTCTAATGTCGAAACGCTGCCAGACAGTCTCGGCGTGCGCGTAATCGCTCTCGGATACAGTCTCCCCCGTTAACGAACTGTAGAATGACTCGCGCGGCGGTAAGTATGGGTCCTGCAGCTTGTTCGCGCAATCAAGATATTCATACGGAAAGACACCCTTTCGCGTCAATAAATTGAAATCTTCGGCGGATAATGTTTCAAATTTAGATCGTAAATTTTTTAATTGATCTATATTAAGAAAAGATGCTACTTTGTCGAGACTGGTATTTAGAAATTTATATGAATCGATGAATCGTAATTTAATATAATTTCGCGAGTTTGAGTTAGCCGTATCTTCGACATTTTTTGTGAATGAAATATACTTTTCTTTAGTTATGGGTAATACGTCAACGTGACCTTCGAAAGCGGTAGCTATTTTATCGATAATGAAATGTGAATCGTAGCCGGATAAATTATGGAAAACTATGGGGATGTAAAACGCATTTTTATAATTTAAATTACACTCCGAATGTGCTGGGCCTCTAAACCGCCCGGATAGATGGCAATGGTCGTGAACTCGTACATCGTCAGCCTTGAATGGCTCTTCGCAAATATGACAGTGTGTTGCATTGCGAAATGCCGTCAACTGTTCGGTGGTTAAATCAAGCATGGGAACATTACTAGCCAGGATGGGTTTAGCAAAATTCGTAAAATTTTTTAGTTCATCGACGAACCATGAATCACAATCCACCTCACGGCGACATCGATACGTCGATAGCGATGCATCGTACGAGCAATGCATATAATAGGCTATACTATGAACTTTATGGTGCTGATACATATGTAATTTATTATCACCCACTCGGTTGTCCTCAGTTTTTTCGATGATACACTCCAGATCTGCATATACCACGAAGGGAAGTCGCTCCTTCCTTTCGCGGTTGTTGAAGTTCAGCAAATTGTTGTCTTCGCTGGGCAGCAGGATGGCACAGTCGTTCATTTTGCTGCAGTCCACTGCATGGGCATCCAACTTCGTGGCGGATCCGAAATAGTGCATGCATCTGTAAACCCCAAATATGTATTATTTAATTTGTTTCGCGAGACATTTCAGCATTTCGTAAGTATATATACGTACCGGTCGCAGATGAATTTCTTTCCATCATGTCTGCTGAGCTGCGTGCTCACCAGCCGGGACAAGTTCTTGATCAGCACAAAGTGCCCCACATTACTATCCCCCTGTTCTGGCGTATACAGCAAGTTTACGTGCCGATCCCTCTTTTGGTTGGTCAGACGCATTGGAAAGACTGTTGCTCGCTTCGTCTTCTCCACCTGGAAGCTGTACACGTTGACGGAGATGGCATTCTGCCGCTCGAACTTCCCAATTTGTGTTAGGAACATTGGAAATTCAATGCCCTCGAAATTTAGCACCAATGTATAAGGCGGGTATGAACTTGGGCGCACGGTATTTCTTTCAGCGGGATGGAGTGCGGCGACCACTGCCCATGCGAAACACGCATTGTCCTCGGATCGTACGCTAATAGTCGCTTTCTTCTGCAATATTTCCCGCGGCAACTTAAACTGACACCCCGCGCATAGTGGATTATACATGTTCACGTTAACCGTCAGATTAAGAATTCGTGACAATGCCCATCCGTTATCACGTTCCTGGAATTCTTCCAACGATGCCAAGGTGGGTTCCACGACGCATCGCTGGTACCACTCTTGTAGATCGGATGTGCCGAAGAGTTCGCAGTTTCGGGTATTGCTGCTTTTACTCGCATGCTTGTCACCCGCCACAAATTCACCATTGAACACCGTGTTCACTTTGAGGTTCCCCTGTTTCCTCAAAGTGTCCCGCACATGCTCCAGCACAATGGTCTCCGCATCCTGGAGGAAGTTGCGAGGTTCGATGTAATTCGAATTTAGCACGGCACCAGTTAATATGCGACTGTCGAATGCAGTGTCTATTTCGCGCCACAAAAGTCCTGTGCTCGAATGTCCGGCACCTTCGCGCACGAAACGTCCACGCAACGTATGTTTCAATCCCTCGAGCCGCGCGATTCGAGCAACCAACGATTGTCGAACACCGATCGATAATCGAGGACGTTTCACTCGACTATGTTCTTCCAACGATTCGATACACTCGTTGCACCGTTCTTCCCACGCGATGAATTCTTCGCGTGAAATCAATCGTGCAGATTGATCCAACAATTGGCGGGTTACTTGCGCGAATTCCCCCATGGTCGTAAATGGAATGTAAATGTAATGTCTTTTTCCGCGCAACACGTTGCGACTATTTGAGGCTTTGGACAGTTTGGAGCGCGCTTTTATATCCTCACCACGATTTGGTATCTCTGTCTAACTCCTTCGATGTACCTCCCTCCTCCAATAGATTGTATGTAAAAAGCTGATCCTTCCAGATATTAACCGAAGCAATGTCCGCTGATACAGCATAATTCTTTCTATGATTCACACGTATGGCGAATTAGCGTGCAAAATCATCCGACGCAGTTTCTGCTGACATCGCAGAATTCTAAGATTCGACATTTCCACAGGTATTATATTACATTCAACACGTGTCGAGACTTTTATCCTTGAGGGTCGGACTCAAGTTACATGTAATCGCGCGATACGCTGCGGCGCTTTAAAAACTTGTTATCTATAGAATGCATGCGATTGTGATCCTAAGTAGTGCTGTCTCTTTCCCTCCCTCGAATTTAGCCTTAAAATAATGCTCTCTCTTTCCCTCCTCAGAAGACGCGGTGTGTAAAAACACCGATCTTTCCCGACATTGCCCGACATCATCCGATAAAAAAATAATGGATTATGCTTGGTGACGCTCGGTATATGTACCATTCATTAAAGACTAATGTTAGAGAGTGGGCGTTGGGGGAGTTGATTAGGCGGCTGACTCGTAACGCGGAGGTCTTGGGTTCGAGCCCCGTCGCCCGAGATTCAGTTTTTCGATTATTCTTAATATCTTAAATTAATATTTTCTTCCTTACCGACTGTGGTTGGTACCACGCTCCAGAGTAGCAGCAATTCACACCCGCGGTTCCTCCTCGATGCGGTTCGGTATCGATTCGGTATTGATTCGGTATCGATTGATTGATTCGCGATATCTTCTGCTCTCGCGCTATACCCCCACCACTTCGCCATCTGTATGACGTCATCCGCCGCCCGGCCGCGCGCCGCCCTCCCGCCGCCTGCGGGAATTTTCCGCCGACTTTTGAAACTCAAATTTGAGTTTCAAGGTCGGAGGAAATTCTTATCACGACCTTGAAACTCAAATTTGAGTTAGAACTGTCATAGCCCTACTACTTACGCTGATAAGTCGGAAACCAAATGGAAACCGGTTGATCGTTGTGAAATATATGCATTTTTCGGATTATTGATCATGATCGGAAGGTTTCGAGAATCACGGGAGAAGAAAAATGATTTGTGGCGAAAAAATGTTACATTGTCAAGGCAAATTTATATAGCTGTAATGTCCCGTGATAAATTCACAGATATTCTGAGGTTTATAAGATTTGACGATTTTACCACAAGAGACGAAAAAAAACAGAATGACAAATTGGCAGCTCTCCGTACAGTTACAAACATTTTTGTACAAAATTGTGGGGAAAATTATGCGGCTTCTAGTGAAGGTACAATAGACGAGCTACTCGTAACATTTCGAGGACGTTGTCCTTTCAAAGTCTATATGCCTGGAAACCAGGGAAATATGGAATAAAAATATGGGGCCTTACTGATTCAAAATCATATTATTGCTGTAATTTTGATGTATATCTCGGAAAAACTGGAAATGTCGCAGAGAAAAACCAGGGACAACGCGTTGTGAAACAATTGAGCAATTTTTGGAACGGATCTAACCGCACAATAACTACCGTTAACTTTTTTACTGATGTAACATTAGCTGAAGAGTTATTGAAAGACCATATTTATCTTGTTGGAACTGTACGAAAAAATAGAAAATTTTTACCAAAATGCCTTGTACAAACTCGTGGAAGAGACCAATACTCATCAAAATTTTTGTTTACTCATCATTTTACTTTGGTCTCGTACGTACCGAAAGAACGCAAGTGTGTTGTTCTACTTTCAAGTAGACATCACGAGCATGCAATAGGTGGAACAGATAAAAAGTATAAGTCAGAAATCATTAGTTATTATAATAACACGAAAAGTGGTGTAGATATCCTCGACAAAATAGTACGAGAATACACATGCCGTCGGTGTACAAGACGATGGCCACTTTCATTATTTCTCAATTATATTGATATTACAGCATATAATGCATTTGTCATATGGCTCACAAAATATTCACAATGGGAAAGGAGCAATTCATTGCGGTCAAAAAGGAAGATATTTTCGCAAACATTAGCCAATGAATTATTTTCAGACAATATAGACAGGCGTGTAATTGGGTTAGAGGACAGGACTATTGTAGCACATAAACACATCATACAGGAAATAGAAGGAACTGGCAGACGAGTAAAACGAACAAACGAAACAATAGCAGATTTATCCCTAAAACGATCGCGATGTTACATTTGTATTGGCAATGATAGCAAATATAGTACGAGATGTCACGTATGTAACAAAATAATTTGTAAAATTCATACAACGAAAAAAAATATTGTGTGTACACAGTGTGCAGAGGCACAGTAAAAATTATACATGATAGGTATATATATATATACATGTGTATGTGCATATCATATGTATATATAGTTTTTTCTAGTTTTGTTAAATAAGATATTAAAAATAATAACATAACGGTAAAAAATAATGACAACAAAATTTTATTCCAAAACCTCCCTTCAAAATGTACAAATATGTACGAACTTTCACTATGGGTCAAAATGACCCGGCATTCGGACCCCGTGCTCTGCTCGAGCATCCGGTGTCCGAGGGTTAAAAGAACGCTTTTTCAGTTTCTGCACAGTAATCTAACGCGGGTATTGAAACAGATATAAAATACGTGAATACACTCTCAAGGGGACAACTTTGAAGACGATGGCCTCACATCTGTTTAATTTGCAAAATTAAATTTTTAAACTAATTAATCTTGAAACTTTAATATCACACCTTCTAAACTGTAGATGATTAAAACGGTTTCGTATATAAGGATAAGGCAATTGCCTCTAAAGATCACAAAGTATTCTATTAAAACAATTATTCAACCTGCTGTCCACATTGCTGCTTACATTGTTGCATACACAGCATTGCTCTGTAAACTAAGGTATGTAGTTAGTAGTTGAAAATCCTATACAGTATGTCCACGGGAACACTGAACAGCTGGATGTCTCCTAACGTATTGGAGATAAAAAAAATATTTATATGGAATTGCATGGTTCGAGGGGGCGAATTTATTAGCGCAGACGAATTTTTTCTTCGATTATTATTTCAAAAGATACGATTTCTATTATGGAACTAGATCACTTGATAGTGTGTTCCAAGACAAATTCAATAACCTATAATGATGGATACACCTTATTTCCATTGGTTTTCGAGATATTGCGCTTGGCAATTTACTGATTTTCACTAGAAGAAAACCCGCTGGAATAGCAGGCACCACGGGTGGTCTTGTTCGCACCACGGGTGGCACGCGTTGGGCATTGCCTGTTGAAACAGATACCTACCTACCAAAGATCTACGCCAGGAGTGGCAGCCCCAAAGGCTGGACAATAATTTCGTCCTTCTTTTAACAATATGTAACAGAATAGTTTATTCAAAAAAAGGTTTTGATACTAGGTCGAAATGGAACATAGAATACGATACTTAGTCGTGTGAACTATGGCGTTAAATTAATATAATAGAAAATAAGATAATTACGTAACGATGTATCGGTCGGTACTAAAGAATATCGTTTGATTTCGGTTTCGACGCTAAGTCGGGGTAACGGAACGTATGGTTAATTAACGAAAAATTACGCTGAGTCGATAAGGGATAGAATCTGACGCTTCGGTCGGTATAACATGAATTATAATTGAGACGTTAGTTGATGAAGAAAATATGGTATAGAATTACGATACTAGATCGAAAGATAACATAAATTCACGACTCTAGGTCGGTATAATATAATAGAAGAGTTGATGCTTTGGTTGATTTAGAATGTTTAAATTGAGAAGTAGAGAGGGTTCCTTCTCTGGAAATTGCAGTGGATTCCTGTTGCCTATCAGCTGGTTCACGCTTTCTAGGATGGAAGCTGGGGGTTAATGAAAGCGGCTTCAGTTGTAGATACCACGTGGCCCACAGGGCTGGCTAATGCAACCCACGATGGAAGCCGAGAGGCTAGTTAAAGCGGCCTCAGATCGTAATCGGGATGCTAGCTAAAGCAACCCAGTTGTAGGTTTCACATGGCTCAGGGGCTAATGAAAGCGGCTTGAGATGGAAGCGAGGGGCTAATGAAAGCGACCTCGGATGCTGTCGATTAAGAGGTAGAACTAGGAGTGCTCTTCTCTCTGCTGGCGGGCCTATATTTATACTCCTCGGCGGTACTTGGCCCGCGCCAATCACTCGTCGTACTTTACACGCACCAATCAGATTTCACATCCCTTTCACGCCAATCGTGCGCCACACTCGCGGTTCGCTTGGCGTCCGGTTGATCGTACACTCCGCGCACTTCTTTCGCTTCTCGCTAGATCGCACGCCGTTCATATGCGTGTTGGGCTTTGCTCCCCTGACACCACAGGTTGGCAGTCCCCAACTTTTGCCCTCGCTGCTATCTCCCGATGGGAAAATAAAGACACTGCGTGTGACAAAAGTAACGTGTTATTCAGGTACTGTTCGCTCGTTTACACTGTGAATGCGAATTGCGATCTCTCGCTGCGCGATCTTCTTTCTGCCCCCCCCCCCCTCCACTCTCACGTCACGTGGCTCCGCTCGTTTGTGGGAGTTTGTAGCTTTGCTCCCCACACACGCCCTCGCATGCGTGGTATACTAATTTATTGCTAACACTGGGCTTAAGTATAATATAAAGAGAATAACAATCAATGTGGTAAGAAGTAGGTATACTAGGCCGATTCTAAATGAATGGTTGGCGGGGGGGGGGGGGTGAAGCGGGGCGTGGGGCACCGCACCGGAGGCGAGGCGGAGGCGGATGGGGGTAACGCGACCCGTGGAGGTGGGGATGAGTCAGTAGAATCCATGGAGGTGGGACGAGTCAGTGGTGAGGGAAGACGGCCCATGGAACAGGTGGAGGGGGGGTACCGCCGATGACTCGTCACGCGTCGTAGGAAGCGATCCGCAACCCTCGTATCGCCCCATGACCAGATCGCGCCTCGATATCTGCGACGTTCGAATCGGGTGTATGAGAGAGAGAGAGAGAGAGAGAGAGAGAGAGAGGGGGAGAGGGAGAGAGAGGGGGGGGAGAGAAAGGGGGGGAGAGAGAGAGGGAGAGGGAGAGAGAGAGAGGGAGAGGGAGAGGGAGAGGGAGAGGGAGAGGGAGAGGGAGAGGGAGAGAGACAGAGAGAGAGAGACAGAGGGAGAGAGAGAGAGACAGAGAGAGAGACAGAGAGAGAGAGAGAGAGACAGAGAGAGAGAGAGACAGAGAGAGAGGCAGAGAGAGAGAGAGAGAGAGAGAGACAGAGAGAGAGACAGAGAGAGAGCGAGACAGAGAGAGAGACAGAGAGAGAGAGAGAGACAGAGAGAGAGAGAGACAGAGAGAGAGAGACAGAGAGAGACAGAGAGAGAGACAGAGAGAGACAGAGAGAGAGAGACAGAGAGAGAGAGACAGAAAGAGAGAGAGAGACAGAGAGAAAGAGAGAGAGAGAGAGAGAGAGAGACAGAGAGAGAGACAGAGAGAGAGAGACAGAGAGAGAGACAGAGAGAGAGAGACAGAGAGAGAGAGAGACAGAGAGAGAGAGACAGAGAGAGAGAGACAGAGAGAGACAGAGGGAGACAGAGAGAGAGAGAGAGAGAGAGACAGAGAGAGAGAGACAGAGAGAGAGACAGAGAGAGAGAGAGACAGAGAGAGAGACAGAGAGAGAGAGAGAGAGAGACAGAGAGAGAGAGAGAGAGAGAGAGGACATCGAAGGTCAACTTTCGCAATCTCGTGCAACATGAGGTACGACGCATAGATGATGCAAGTCGAAACCTACATATTCTTCTGGCGCGACGTTCGAACCAGGTGTACGAAAGAGAGCGAGAGGTATGATATTTACACCCCTCGCCCTCTCTCTATTCCTCTCGGATGAGGGGACTCATCCTCTGGGTCCGTAGACAAAACATAGGGAGGTATGACGCGTCGAATATGAAATTCGAAACCGATGTTTTGGTAGGGCGCGATAACCGCGCCAAAACCAGCTAATGGTCGAAGGCTAATTGCCGAGAATACTGCGCAGCATCGGTGCACGCTATCTCCGGAACGCGAAAAGTCAAAGCGGACCGGCGCGCTTCTAATTAACGTCACCCGAAGGCTAGATCGCGCCCGCGATAGCGGTGGCGGTGTTCGAAGCGGACTAGAAAGAGACGCACGATATACATCTATTGTTCTCTCGGTCTGTAGACAAAACATAGGGAGGTATGACGCGTAGAAGATGCAAGTCGAAACCTGCATCGTGGTATGGCGCGCCGAAACCATATAATTGTAACGATGGAAGGTCAAGTTCCGAGAATAATGCGCGGCATCGGTGCGCGCCTGTCATCTCTGAGCCGCGAAAATTCAAAGCGGGCACATGTCATCAGAATATGATGTATGCAAGAGAAAAGCTATGTAATTTGATACGGTTGTCGGCAGTCCAGTGGGTGAGAAGATGCGATACTGCGTCAATGTCGGTTTCGTGTTACAGTTATCGCACTGCTGTTCTCACGAGAGCGGCGTAAATATATATATCCGGATGTTCCAAAAATGGTGCGGTTCCTTGAAGGGGACGACTCAGGGGGTTATTGCAAACAAGTTTTTCTTTACGAAAATGCTCTCCGAGGTTTCGTTAACGAGTTATTAACAAAAAGCACCGACCAATCAGAGCGCGCGCCTTCCGCCCGAGCTCCCGCGGTAGCGATGGCTACGCGGTAGGCGGCTGCGCTTGTACTACGAACGTACGAACAAGCAAGTCGGCATGCATCGAAGGAAACTGCGTTACACATTTTTTTTTAAAGCAGAATCTTAAATAATAGTTATTTGAAGTGAGAGGACGAGAAATACGTAAATTTGGTTTTCAAATAACGCATAAACGAAAAGGTAATGTATCAGAAAATGTACGACAAGTGATCGTAGTTCCTTATTGAGGTCAAAATCCGTAGTTTAATAACGGCCAACACAACTAAATTTAAAAAATAATATTAGGTGTATGAATAAATTCTTTCCGACAGGATTTACATAATCAGTAGGTACAAAGCTACCGAATTTCTATACAGTGGTATTCGTAAGCTGCCAGAAAAATGGTAAAAGATAATTAACAATAATGGAAATTATTTCGATGATTGAATTGTTTTCATATTTTTTAAATCAAACTGTCATTGTACCCTAAAATCATAATGAATTTATTTCTACACCTAATAATCACCAATAAATTAAATAAAACTCACCCATTCGGACATTCCTTTCCTTCCTTTTCGAAAACCTGTGTCACTGGGTCACTGTACCGATCCTGGTCATCGGTGGACGAATAGATTTATGGTAGGGTAGCGCCCAGTGCTCAGCTAAACGCAGGTACATATGACACCACCCAAAGTAAAGGGTCGCAACGTCAAGTGCGTTCGGATTAATGTACCGAATATTCACTTCACTGCACGGCTACTAACACTAATCACTTAATTTACTTATCATGGAACGTGTTGTTCCAACGTTATAAAAAATTGTGGAAATGATTTTTCACTTGGCGTTCGGAGCCGTGGGTATTCCCTCGCAAATACTCGCGCAGCAGCACTTGCGTCTCCGTTGTTCGGGGGGTACACCCAGAACATCGCGTAATACTTTTGAGCAGAGAACATTTCTGCGGCGTGATTGCTAGCTGACTGACAAGATTTTTTCCAAGCAACTTCTTTACCCACAAATAGTTTCTCTTGTTCCATTATGAGTTAACTACCACCAGGCCAAAAGGCTTCAGGTAAAAAGAAGCCATCACATTTTCGAAACACACGTGCTTCGCAGAAGCTAATTGTTGCTGTATTTTGATTAGTATTGGTACTAATTTCACAAAATTTGCATTTGGGCGTTCACTAGCAATTTCATTGCAGGATGCAAAATGGTGGAATTCCGACGCTTTTAATTCTAGTATGTACAGTTGCAATTCGTTTTGAAATCCGTTTATACAGGGTGTCCGCGGGAAGAGTGGACAGCTGGATATCTCCTAAACTATTGGAGACAAAAATATTTAAAAAATAGGGAATTGCATGGTTCGAGGGGGCCAACTTATTAGCGAGGACGAATTTTTTTTTCGATTATTATTTTAAAAGATACGATGGTCAAGTTCGGTTTTTTAAATGGAACTATTTTTTCTGAAGACCTGAGTTGATAGTGCGTTCTAAGACAAATTCAATAAGCTTTAATGTATACACTTGATTTCCACTGGTTTTTGAGATATTGCGCTTGCAAATTTACTGATTTTCCCTGGAAGAAAACTCGCTGGAATAGCAAGGACCGGGGACGGTCTTGTTGGCGCCACGGGTGGCCTTGCCTGTTGAAACAGATACCTACCTGCCAAAGGTCTACGCCAGGAATGGCAGGCCCAAAGGCTGGACAATTCTTTTCTGTCAGAAATGCTACTTAGGTAGGTACATCTGCGGTATCGAGAAGCGCACCGTTACTTTTATTTCGCACTTGCTTCTACGCTCGGATGGCCGGTTCTTTTGGGAGGGATGTAAGTTCAATTGGTTAGGTTAGGAGGTGTGAAAGTTGCTAGACTAAATTTCAACCATAGGGAGCAGATTATATTAGAACCAATCGAATTTGCATCCCTCACAAACGGCTGCTCTCTTGAAGAGGCCCTCTTCACAGCAATACCTCCTCCCCAGTGCCCATCTTCTCTCGCACAGAATACGATGACGCATGCTTTTGTTTTGATATTAAAGCTCGTGTTTATATTCGAGAGGACCACGTGTCAACAGCGGGCTACCATTTTTCTTCCCGTGTCTCTCTACGAGGCGTATTGACGGTGGATTGTAGGAGCGTAGATGTCTGGATGCCAGTTATTGAATTCAGGAGACGATAGAAACACTTTATTACAAAACACACATGTAGTATAATTAAAGTAAATCGTATTCCTCTCGGGAAGGAGTACTGATAATCATCGAACTTGCGCCCTACTTCGCGCAGACCGATTACACGGAGGGTACTCAAGTCACACACTGCACAAATGATAAGCCGCGTCTAGACGTTGCGAGGCTGCAGCGCGAGGCGTGCGTCGCGGAGTGAAAAGTCTGGAGAGTCCTTAGCTCGCCTTGGTCACTTTGCAAAGCAACCTCGTGCTGCTGCCGTGGCGAGGACAACACCCCGCAGTGCCTCACCGAATTTTATGGCTTTCGACCCTCGAAGGGTTTGGAATATCATTAAGAAGTGAGAACTGTTCAGGACTTAAAATGTTTGTATCTTTTCTTCATCGTATCGAAGGGGAAGTGGCGGCAATGGATTCCTGACGTTCCGTCGATTAAAATCATACCAAATATCATGCAAATCGGACTACCTTGACACAAGCTATTTGTATTCCTTATGTAAAAGTTGTCCGATTTACACGACATTTGTAATGATTTTCATCAGAAAACCACAAGGAATCCATCGGCGACACTTCCATATCCATACGATAAGGAATAAAGAATTATTTTATTTCTTAAAAAGATATGTACCGGCTGATTCTGGAGCTGCGCCCGTCAAAAAGATGCGACCTGGTACCCCGTGGCGAGGACAGCCCTTCGCGTTGCCTTACCCGATTTTTATGGCTTTTTTCGGATAAAGGTATGTTCCTGGGTCGAACGTAGCGAATTGAGGTCGAGCCCCCGCATTCGAGGGTGAAATATCCCTTACAGCGTATTAAGAAATTCTTTTCTTCATCATATCGAAATGGAAGTGACGCCAATGGATTCCTTATGTTTTTCTGATGAAAATCATACCAAATATCATGCAAATCGGACTACTTTGACACTAGCTATTTGTATTCCCTATGTAAAAGTTGTCCGATTTGCACGACATTTGTAATGATTTTCATCAGAAAACCACAAGGAATCCATCGGCGACACTTCCATATCCATACGATAAGGAATAAAGAATTATTTTATTTCTTAAACAGATACAGGGTAATTCTGGTGGTACGCCCGTCACCCCGTGGCGAGGACAACATCCCGCAGTGCCCCTCGAATTTTATGGCTTTCGAGCTACGACAAACTCGTTAAATCCTCTTCGATACCGACCTTCGTACATGGAACTGTTCTTATCGATCACCAAGAAATCGTATCGTCGACGCCAACATCTCGCGCACAAGTCGTTGAACGACTCGAACGTCATGTCTGTGTTCACGTGATCGTTGTACACGCGGCGCAAGTTCGTGCCGTCTTGTTTGAAAAGTATGAGAAAATTCGTGTTGTCCCTGATCAAATGTTTAGGTATTCTAGCGTACGACTGACACAAATAAAAGCAATCCACGTTCGAGTGACGACCCATAGAGAAGTATTCGCGTATCGCGTTCTGTTCGTCGCACGCCACGTCGTCGAACACGAAGATCGAATCGGGCCGAGCGTCTCTCGGTGGAACGATCTCAGTGTTGTCCGAGTAAGGAAAGTATTCGATTCCGTCGACCAGCGACAACACCTGCTCGAGATAACGATACTTTGGCTGATGCAGCGATTTCGAGTACACGTACACGTTCTCGAAACGCAAACCGTTCGGACTCTCTAGCATACTTAAAAGCACGTTCGTTTTTCCACACCCTGACGGTCCACAAATCACACCTCGCACGCTATTCGGCAGCAACGGGCCGTGTCTGTTCGCTCGACTCGCATCCCTATCGTCTTCGAGCATTCGATTCGCGGTTACGCGAATAACGTTCGACTGTTTCGCGAATCGCATGTTCGCGGTGTTTCTCAGATACTCGCGCGCGTCAGACGAAGCACGACTATTTATATTCGTGGCACGCGTCGCGCAGGTCACTACTCACTCAGTCATATACTCCGCTTTTATGGCCGGCTTACCACTCGCACCCCAGATTACTGTAACGAGGTTTGAAAACAATATCAACTGGTCCCGTACCCGTCTCAATTTCAAAAATTTTAGCTACGACAGGGTTTACCGTGGCGCGACCCTCCTGTACGGAGAGATTTTTCGCCATCTGCGTGTAAAAGCCACAATAATGGCGTATCGTTCCAAAAAAATACATAACCGGATGTCGGTGTAGGCGTGGCGTTAAGCAGCTAAAAGATTAAAACATCCAGACACAAAAATTGTAGGAAAAAATTTAAGGATCGCTACAAACAAAGGCACATTCTCTCAGTTACTCCTTACGTCCGATCTACGCATATCTACGTTAGAGATACAATCATAAAAAAAATAAGAAGGACATGAACAAAGTATTTGAAGAAAAACGGTGGCCATGTGGCAAATCGTGTGGCTCACATGTTAAAATTTTCTCCAAATCAATTATGCAAGAATCAGTTCCCTCTTCGTCCCTCCATTCATGTTATTATTATTTGAAGACGTTCGCGCTGGAACGACCCCCCACGATCGGTGACGCAACGCGTTATGAACGTGGCCGAACACCGAGCGCGAACGAACAAGGCAACGGGTGTCTGCCCGCTACGAAGCCCGAGTGTGACCGAAATTCGACTTTCAAACGGAGGCACACTTCTCAGAGCTGCCAGCGACCGCTGGATAGCAGCGATGCCCGAGCTACGAGAATTTTAGGATGGTCTCTTTCAAATTAACGTCGCAAAGAGCTATTCGGGATTTCCCGGCCCAGGTAAGCGAGCTGGGCGCTCCGTTTTTTAATCGGTTTACCACTCGCACCCCAGATTACAGTAACGAGGTTTGAAAACAATGTGTCGACTGGTGTCGTACCCGTCTCAATTTCAAAAATTTTGGCTACGATAGGGTTGGCTTGATTTTTCGCCACCTGCGTGTGAAAGCCACTACAGTGGCGTATCGTTTCAAAAGATGATATTAACGTAAGTCACCCCATAGTGGCGTACATCGGGCTGAAGAATATGGTTCCAAGTTGGAATACGTTATTGCTACTGCCTCAATTTCGAAAGGAATGTGAGTTAGTCCGTTGTTTGCTTTCACTGCCACAATTAACGATATTACGTATAAATTTAGTTTGCAGGATTGAAATCCCGTTTCGTTAAAAGTGGTCCGATTTAATTTCTTTGGTCAATTTAATCGGGAGAATGCAAGGAATCCATTGCTGTCACTTTCATATTGATATGATGAAAAATAAAAGAAATTCCGTTTCTGCATAATCGATGACACATCTCCGAGCAACCTCGCGCTGTAAATTAGACGAACGATATAAATTGTAAATTAGGGTGAACGATACAATGTCGCTCGGCTCGAGGAGCCGACGGCTTCGATCAAAGGCGCTCAAGGTTCGCCAAGCTTGAAATAATTTTCGGATATGAATATAAATGAAAGGTAGACATTATTCGAAGCTTCGGATGAATTCGCGTCGAATAAAAACATTATTTACGGCGCTTCGAATAATAAATAACTCCGGGTTATTTATATTTGATGAGTTCCGATTAAAATTTCTGCCTTTTATTCGAAACCAATTTTTTATTTAAAATAATTTTTTGCCCATCTCTGATTCCAACTACCACTAATACAGACTGGAGAAAGTACCCTTCCATGCGGCATAGGTTATATTTTCTGTCACTTTGAGGAGGGGAGCACATAATAATCACGCGCATCCAACCTGCGCATTTTCATGTGCCATTACAAAAGATGACATAAACAGAAGCCACTACAGTCGTGGCGTGTAATAGCTAAAGGGCTAAAACATTCAGACAAAAAGATTGTAGAAAAAATTCAAAGACTGGTAGAAACAACGACACATCCCATTAGTAGTTACCCCTTACTTCCTATCCGTAGTGCATGCACTACATTAAGGATAAAATCACGAAAAAGGAACCTAGAGCATTATATTCTGAGGCTGCTGAACTAATATATAATTGAATAAAAATTTAATTACTCAATTTGTGAAAGTAATAATACAGGGACAACTAGCCTATTGCTTATCGGCCCCATGAATTTGAAAAAGAACATGATATAAAGTATTTAAATAAACAGTTTGCAAAAGCTTTTCGTAACAATTATGGTCAAAAAATTGAAAAAAGAAAAATTAAGTAAACGTACAATTTGGTAAATTTTCCATCATTAGAAGGGGATAATTTGTCCCCATTTTATGGCGCAAATTGCATTCCGATATCTTTTGTAGTTCAAAAGTTATGTGAAAACAGCCCCAAATTCTTCAACCCGGGCCACTAACGTGTCAGCGTGGTCTAATACAGAGTTGGGCAAAATGTAATCTAATTACAACTTACAAATTAGGATTAAACTGTAATTGTGTAGTTGATTACACATTATTTTCTGTATTGGTTAATTTATCTAGTTGATAAAAGTGTGGTCAACCACCCACATTAACGATTACAGAAAATAATGTGTAATCAACTACACAATTACATTTTAATCGTAATTTGTAAGGTGTAATTAGATTACATTTTGCCCAGCTCCGGGCTAATATCGCTGCTGGACCATTGCATACGTAGATAACGGGATCGGCGCGGTTGCACTCTTAAAATGGCTACCGTTCTTTTGCCCGTCTGCTACGTCAAATTTAATATTCTCTGGCGAAAGCCAAAAGCATCCTACGCTCTCTACTGACACCTAAAAGACTCTACACTTTCATCATTGGCTCATAGATGGCGGAAGTATCGGCGCATGGTTGTAGTGGAATGCGTCCGTGAGGCGGTGTTGCCAAATTTACCTGTTCGCGCGCGCGTAGGTTGCAGTTTTAACGGATGACCCTGTACTTTACGCGTTATATGTAGAGAAACGAATATGTAACAATTTTTTTTTTTTATTTTCTATAGCAATGGGAACGGCGGCGGCGATGAGAGCAATGACAACGGCGACCGATTCGTCTACCCGCGAGCAAGAAGATCCCTCCCATACGAACGTTGTTATACGCAAATACTGATTTTATAATTTAAGTACGCATGGATGGATGTACATTAATAAAACACACACTGTTTTGAATAAAAAAAAAATATATATATTCATTTTAAATTATATTTTAATATAAATTGATAAAAAAAATATTTTAAAAAAAAATTCTTCCGTGATGTTACGTCCTGCAACACACAGAAAAAAACACCAAATTATTATCATATAAAACGTTGATAATAGCGCGCGATACACCAAACAATTAAAATTCAGTTATACTCACTCATTAAATAGGCGAGGCAAATGCCAAAAATCTCCCTCAAATGCTAGGAATTCTATATTTGTCGTGTCTTCTCGCCACGTACGCCTAGCTTTCTGAATTTTGCGTTGCAACTCGCGACAGACCCGTCCATCCTTTCTCGTCGGGTATTCGCGCCGCTGAAATAAAACACACATGACTCGATTAAAACATCGTCGAATGATGTGCGCGCACCGATATAATTTTTACGAAACGTCACTTACGAGTAGCTGGATGATGATATCGAGGTCTCCATCCCGCGCGTGCGCCTCGATGTCTTCTCGACGCTGAAACAAACGTGCGAATCGATTAAAACAACGTCGATTAATGTATGCGTATCAATACAATTTTTTTTTTGTGAAACATCACTTACGAGGCGCCCGACCATCCCTAGATATTCCGTGCTCCAATCAGCCATTACGTTTTCTCGTTCGTGCTGTAACAAACACATGAATCGACTAAAAACATTGTTTAATGGTGTACGCGAACCAATATAATTTTTCTGAAACATCACTTACGAGAAGGCTAATTATCTCCCGCCGTTCCACGCCCCACGCCTGCATGGCAGTATCACGCTCGTGCTATAACAAATGTACAACTTCGTTAGAAGACCGCCTAATTGAATGCGTGCACCAATTCAATTTACATAAACAAAAAAAAACCATACTTACGATTATTCGGAGCACCTCATCCCGCTCCTCCTGCCACGCACGTTCTATCTCCCCATGCCGTTGCTGTAACAAACGCACAACTTCAATATAATATCGTCGAATGAAATACGCGCACCAATTCAATTTACACAACTATACTTACGATGCATCGCTGCATCATAGTGGCATTCATGCCACGTCTCACCGGTGCTCGAATATAATCGTATGCGGGCATGTTTGTTTTTTAAAAAAAATGCTTCTTGTACAACGATTGTGATGCGGTTATAAAACACACTAGCTCGTGCGGTGGCGGTCGATGTCCTTATATGCATTTCGGTTCTCTAGACTAGAGGGCCAGCCCTGCACGTTGCAGGGTAGGGGTAGTCGCGGAGTAGGTGTGGTGGGAGCGTCCGTATCACAGTTTTTTCTCCTTCGATGATTTGATACTAATTATTCCAGCTTATAGTGCACTTTTATGGTTCGCACCGCGAATCGTCTTCGAATCTTCTGCGACACGTGTGCATCTTGAATTTAGCGCGTACGCTATTTGAATCTGCCGCGCACACCATTTGAATTTATCGCGCACTATTCATATTGATGTTTGTACCGTAACACAACCATGATCATCGCAATCATTGATACAATATTCTCTTGCACATTGGTGTGTGTACGTGTACATGAATCTGTATAAAAGCAATGTTGGTCAGTCCTGTGAACGTCATTACACCACGTACGCTCGAGTGCTAACAAGTGTCGTTCGCGTCAATTTCTTCGTCGATCAGTATAATCGTACATAGTGCATATCAAGATGTATAAACGTAGCTTCGACGATTCATCATACGCATCCGCCATCAATGGTGATGACCCCAATAAACGCCAGCAACATGAACATCCTCATCAACAGTCCAATATGAGGTACGTACGCGTTATTATACACTTTTCACTTTTCACTTAGTTCATTCACTTACTTCTTTCACTGTAAACGCAAGCGAACCGAGTATTAATTCCGTGTATACGTTTCTTACAGTTCTAGAACCGCAACGCCAAAAACAACGAAAACGCCAAAACCATCAATCGTGCGAATCCTGGGGCGGGATTACCCGTTGACCTCAACATCGTATAAACGGCTCACGATAGGAATTCGCATTGGCATGGATTCGTGCCGCGTCGAGATCACCATAGTCGACAATAAAGGTGGCGAGTTGAGCTTCTCAATGTCTACGTGGAAGCTCCTACTGCAAAATATGACTGACAATCTTAAAAAATTACGCGACAACGTAACAACACCCCAGACCCACATCGAAATTGATCATTTGCGAATCGATTTCACGGGCATGCACAATGATCAACTCGTCAAAATTACCGATAATCGCGTTACCTTATATATGACGGAAGTCACGATGCGAAAACTGTTTGCGTATGAACATTGCATCGATCATATGTTCACTTGGTTGACCGAAAATATGTATTCTGTAAGCAGTAAATATGCTGCCTTCGTGGAAGTTCTACGTACCGCTTCCGTACCAACGAATTATGTGAAATTAATTTCTGAAAGCGAGCACTTTTTGAACAACATTCTTTGATTGATTGCGAATTGTTAGCGTTAGGAATGCAATCCATGTTGCGCGATGTAAATCATGTACCACTATAGTACGCGTATATGTTTTAATAAATGGATGATTTTCACGTTAATACCTGTAACGATTCATTTAAACGTTGCTTTTATACAGATTCACGTACGCGTGCACGTCAATGTATGAATATATATTGCAGCATTGATGGCGATGATCATCGAATTCTCTCTCTCTCTATCGCTCTTTCTCTCATGCACCTCGATCGAGTAACGTAAAGTCGCACTAACTCGTTGCGTTACCACGTGTATCGGATTCCCCCGTTCGCGATAAGAGCATTCGCATCCGTCACGGTGGTCCTAATCTTTGAAATATTCGAAACGAAACTCGAATAATTATCGCTCTATGTTTTCGTAGGCGGATGTTTACGCGAACGCAATGCCCCCCATTCTTTCGTGAGACGGTTGGGCTATTTAGATTAATCGATTAATAAATCTCGCATAGTTATCGCTTCGCGCTGTGTCAGAGGGTGTCGAATTACAGCATCTGCGGAGCACGCACGTACGCGCCTCGACGCGTTACATCCTGTCGCGCGTCATGATTCCTTATCTTTCGGAAGACTTCTTGCCGTATTATGAATCGATCTTGAATAGTTATTTCATTCAAAATACGTTGGGCGATACCCGAATAATTATCGCTCTGAGGGTGTCGAATTACATTTCGTCGGCGGATGTTTATACGAGGGCGAAGTTGCATTCTTTCGTGAGACGGTTGGGCTATTTAGGTTAATTAATCTCTAATAGTTATCGGTGTCGAATTACAGCATCCGCGTTACATCCTTTCGCGCCTTATCTTTCGCGCCTGCGCACCGATCCCCGCACGTGTACGGAGATTGCGCGGCGGCGGACGCCATTTTGAAAATTTTGAATTCCCCCTTCCCCTGTGACGTCATCCCCCTCGCCCACGAACTCGACCTGCGCGCGCGACGCCATTTTGAAAATTTTGAAATCCCCCTTCCCCTGTGACGTCATCCCCCTCACCTACGAACGCGGTACCCCCTCCCCGCCTCACCCCCGCACCCATCGCGTCCAAGAGCGCGGTACCCCCCTCCACACCTCGCCCCCGCGCCCGGTACCCCCCCGCCCCGCCTCACCCCCTCGCCTTCACTTGAACCAGAACTCTCATTACTTACCTACTATATTACTAAAACCAAAGGATGCCTACAAAACAGTGAGCACAGAAACTCTCGCTGCTGAGAGGGTACATGAGTGGATCAAGACAGATGCGATTGCGCCAAAGTTAATAATCACAACGATAGAAAAAAAACCATGATACACATTCTAAATTGTGATACAGCTTTTGCAATGTGGAATAAATTAAAGAATATCTATGAAAGAGATACAATACAACAAAAATGTGACCTACTTCAAGAATTTTTTGGTTTTACGTATGATAAGAACGCAGACGTGGCGACACACATCACAAAATTAGAGAATTTAGTCTGTAGACTGACATCCATAGGAGAAAATGTAGACGATAACATGCTAATATCTAAAATCCTAGTAACTCTTCCAGAAAAATACCATCATTTCGTAACGGCATGGGAGTCAACACCTTCAGCAGAAAGGAAATTAGAAAATCTGGTATCGAAGCTATCGATGGAGGAATCAAGGAGAACTAAAGAAAACGAAGTCCCTGTAGCGTTTGAAGCCATCGAGAAAAATTGCTTCAAGTGTAATAAAGTAGGTCACACGACAAAAACATGTAAACAGAAAGTGAGTAATAAAGAAACACGTTGCTTTAAATGTAATAAGACAGGCCATATTGCGGCAAATTGTGCACAGAAAACGGACTCTTCGAGTAGCCCAAAATGTAAAATATGTAAAAAGGATAACCACGAAGAGAAAGATTGTTTCTTTAGGAACCGAAATAGTAAAACAACAAATAAAGTCTCATTCCTAGCATGTGATGAACGCTCCATTGGAAAAACAACATGGATTGTGGATTCGGGCTCTACGTCGCACATAACGGGAAGTTCGCAACACATGCAACAAGTAATGGAATACGAGTCCACAATAGGAGTGGCAAAAGCAAATGAGTCTATGCAAGCGAAGAACAAAGGCAATATTGTATTCGAAATCTGTGAGTTAAAAGATGTAGTAGTAGTTCCTGAACTAACCGCAAATTTGTTGTCAGTGAACGCTGTGACAAGTAACGGTGGAAAAGTGATCTTTGAAAAAAAGGAGGTCATAATAAAACATAAAGACAGAAGAGTCCTAACAGTAAAGAAAACAGAAAACGGACGTTATATTCTAAATCTGGATCCAAAGAAGAAAGAAATATCCTGTCTGTCAAAAGACGACGATACAGAAGCAATGCTTTGGCACCGAAAATTGGGACACATGAGCGTGGAAACTATGAAGAAATTACTTAAACTCTCAAAGAAGGGAGATATCAAGATAAAGGAGGCAGATATAAATAAAATCGACAAAACATGCGACATTTGCCTGAAATCCAAGCAAACCCGACTGAGCTTTGGGGAATCTCGCTCGAGGGCTGAAAAACAAGGGGAACTGATACATACAGACCTGTGCGGTCCCATCGGTCCAACAACCTGGGATGGTAAGAAATACTTCCTTACTTTCATTGATGATTACACCAACTTTTTAACAGTGTATCTACTTAGAGAAAAAAATAAAGTAGCAGAAATAGTAAAGCAATATGTACACAAGAGTGAACGACAATCAGAAGCCCGCGTGAAGAAAATAAGGTGCGATAATGGGCGCGAATATATAAATAGAATTTTACAGAACTGGATCAAAGAGAAAGGGATCGAGTTTGATTTTACAACCCCTTACACGCCACAATTAAACGGTAAGGCTGAAAGGATTAATAGAACAATTATGGAAAAGGCAAGGGCTCTAGTGTTTGATTCAAAAATGTCCAAATCTATGTGGGGAGAAGCTGTGTATGCTGCAGTTTGTCTACTGAACAGATCGCCAAGTAAAACTGTAAAAATGACACCAGTAGAGATGTGGACGAAACGGAAGCCAGACATGAAACGAATAAAATTGTTTGGATGCGATGCATTTGCAAAAATCAAGACACCACTGAAGAAACTGGATGAAAGGAGCAGACAGCTCAAAATGGTGGGATACGCGCCAAATGAATATCGACTCTGGGACAGTGAAAAGAAACGAATCATCGTTTCGAGAGATGTCATTTTTAGAGAAAAAATAAGAGAAGACAGTCCAAAACGGGTTTTAATCAATGTGGAAGAAGAAGAAACAGAAGACTCGGAATCACAAAGGGAACAAGAAGAAGACGAACTAGAACCAGAAAACGAGTCAGAAGAGGAAGAAGGAAGGGAAGTAACACATGAATCTGAATACGAAGAAACCCAAGAAGTTCTGGAGACAGAGGAAACTGCTGCGACGGAAGAAGTCTCAGAGCAAAGACGCTCCTCAAGAACCGTTAAATTCCCGGAACGGTACAACGATTACGTATGTTTAACTTATAACCAAGCTGTTTCAGGTACAGAGAAAATTCAATGGAAATCTGCAATAAAGGATGAAATGAGATCGCTGGAAAAGAACCAAACATGGGAAGTAGTCAATAGAGCTAAAATGAAGGATGCGAAACCACTTACAAGCAGATGGGTATTCAAAATAAAAAATGACGGCATCTACAAAGCGAGGTTAGTCGTCAGAGGATGTGAGCAACGACGCGGATTTGATTATACAGAAACATTCAGTCCCGTGGTAAGTGCTGACTCATTAAGAGTGATATTTGCTCTAGCAAATAATTTGCTCTCAAAAAGAAATTATAAAATGTATACATTAGATATAAAAACCGCGTTCCTGTACGGAGAATTAGACGAAACAATTTATATGTATCCACCGGAAGGATACAACTCACAAAATAAGTTATTTAGACTTAAGAAAGCGTTGTACGGACTTAAACAATCACCGTTAAAATGGAACCAAAGATTTTCCGCGTTTCTAAAACTAAAGCATTTCGAAGCTACAGAATCGGAACAATGCGTGTTCAAAAGTACAAATCGAGATTTGATACTAGCTTTGTATGTAGACGATGGTTTACTCTTAGGAAGTGACATGAATGAGATGGATGAACTAATCGAACAACTTCAAAGCGAATTCGAAATGACTGTAATAAAACAACCAAAGACTTTTCTAGGGATAGAAATATCAAAAACAAATGATGTACTTAAACTCACTCAAAAAGATTATACCGAAAAATTGCTAGCTAAATTCGGGATGCGTGAAGCGAAAACTGTGAGTACTCCGGCAATCAAAAACGATTGTACAGAAAAGGGAGAAAAAGTCAGAGACTATCCATTTAGAGAAGCAATCGGAAGCTTATATTTAAGTAGTAAGACACGTCCCGACATTAGCTATGCAATAAACAGAGAAAGCAGATACATGAACGAACCAACGCAAGAAAATGTAAACGCGATTAAGCGAGTATTTAGATATTTGAGCGGTACAAGAAATTTAGGAACTGCATATGATCCGCGAAACACTGTCGGAGATGAAATAATAGCATATTGTGATTCAGATTTTGCAGGAGACATAGAGACACGTAAAAGCACGACAGAGTTTATAATATATTGTTTTGGCGGACCCATAGCATGGGCATCTAGAAAACAACAAGCGATAGCGTTATCTAGTACTGAGGCGGAGTACATAGCCGCGTCAGAATGTTGTAAAGAAGCAGACCAAATAAAAGCGTTTATAAAGGAACTCACAGGAAAAAAAATGGCGTAACCAATCGTAGATCTAGACACATAGACGTAAAGTACCGTTTTGTACATCATCTACATGAAGAAGGGATTGTTAAAGTTCAGTATTGTTCGACAGAAAACCAAATAGCAGATATACTAACTAAACCATTAGAAAGAATTAAGTTCGATAGATTTAGAAATAAAATATTACAATAATTATTAGTTAAGAAAAGAAAAACTGTAAATAGCAAATATAAAGTTGAGGAAGGGTGTTGGAAGCGACAGCGCCGCTAAACAACTTTTATATTTGGCGCCTAGAAATATAGAGTGCGCAACGCACCGATAGAATATTCTAGAAGGGCACCGGCCCCGATCTAACGCAAGCGTGACTTTCACTTCCGTGCTTGCACTGTAAGAGTAATAACCTAGTAAGAGTAATAACCAAAAAGAGACTGAAAATCTAGTGTGTCGAACTATTCTGTTAAGAATCCGTAAAATACAGCGTAATCCTTTACTTTATTTGTATGCTTATACAAGCAAGTGTTAATATACATACCGTAACTCTGTGTTCAGAATATATTTACTTTATTTTTCATTTGCTAAAAGTGATTTTATTATCGACCCGAAGACGAGCACGTGTTACATAAAAAATCTATATCCCAACACATAGAACACTTTTTTGATCAACATCATGCCTGTGAAAACTGTGTGGAATGAAATACATGTATATGTACACGTATTTTTAACCGTAGGGTTAAGAAATAACTTGTTAAGAATAGTTATGAAATGAATATTTATATACATGTGTGATACAGTGCAACGTGTGTGATTGCAGCATAGTATGCGCAAACATAAAACATCATAGATATTATAGAAAAAACTTAATCGAATAATTTTGATATAATACTTTATATTTTGATATTTTTATGTTATCATATTTGTCACCGTCATGTATTAAGGCAGCAAACAGAAGTCTTATTATGCATGTTAAAATTAATAGTGTAGCCTTTCGAATTGACAGGACAATGGATATATGCTGGACAGACAAGGTTTATTCGGATTAGGTAGGAGTACATGGTTTGGTTTACAGGATGGGGCTACAAATTTCGGAAAACAGACGTTGTGTCTCGTTGAGTTTATACAATTCTACTAGATTCTATTGTGCAGACGGCACTTGACTTTAATCTAGTGAGGCGTCCAGGAGTTACTCCGTACTCTCCCGTTCGATTGGCGTCCAGGTATTGTCGCCGAACTCTCCATATCGAACAGGCGTCCAGGCATATTCTCCCGTACTCTCCTCTCTATTTTAACCAGGCGTCCAGGAGTTCCTCTGTACTCTCACGTTCGATTGGCGTCCAGGTATTGTCGCCGAACTCTCCATATCGAACAGGCGTCCAGGCATATTCTCCCGTACTCTCCTCTCTTTTCTAATGAGCTGCTCTGTACTCTCTCGACCGATAGGCGTCCAGGTATTATCGCCATACTCTCCATATCGGTCGAGCGTCCAGGAACAGACTCTAGTGCGTATTCCCTCCAGCAGGCGTCCAGGTATTATCGCCGAACTCTCCTGCCGGAGTCTCTAAGCTGTCCGAGAGCGGCCGTTGGTCTTACTTCATCCTCTTTCTCGGAACAGGGAAGAAGGAAATGCCATTGCGGGCCTCTAATTTATACCCAATCGTTACTATCCGCGGCCGCAGTAATCAACAGATGCGTCGTCAAGCGCGGGCCTCGCGAGCCGCGGTTCCGCGCCCGCACGTCTCTCCTCACGGGCGACCTACAAGCGTGTTCGCGAAACTTCTTGATGGTCAGCGTTTTTCAACGCTTCCTTTTCTGCATGCTACAATAGTTTAATTCGGCGTACCTTGTTCGTACTTCGCGCCGCAACTTCCGACCGCGAGGGCGCTCCGAGCGATCGATGCGCTGATCGGCGTCTCACTTCACTTCTCTTTCTGGCAAGCCGACGAGCAAGTACAAATCAAACGAGAGCGTGAACATTCCAACTGTTTGAGATTCGAGTGGTACCGATCTCCGCCACACCCCAACTCACCGCAGCACCTCCTGGACTGCGGAACTGCACGACCGATCCACAATCGATCGGCCAATCATAAGTCAGCGACAAAACGCTCACCCAATCAAATTTCCCCACGTCTGTCGATCCGCTGAAAAGCTGGAGAAGACGGCTAACGGAAATCGATCAGCCATCTTTGACTTTCTTTCGTTCACGCAGCGTACCATTGAAGACGCGTTTTCCTTGTGGCATTCGCATTTCATGTAACTCGTGAATCTCTCACCATAATTGTTCTCGGTAGTGCTCATCAAATTAGTTCACTCACCTCTCATCCTGCTCACGCTCAGAAACATCGTGTTCTCATCGATTGTGGATCGTAGTTGGTGTGCGACCGCGTGGTTCTTGTAGCGCGATAAATCTCAACGAGATTACAAATCTCAATCTCAGCACAACGTGCTTCCTCTCACCGCTCACCTCTTATTTATATTGTGACTCACTCCGCGAGTGTTTAAAATAAACTGACTCTGTACATTTCTCACGAACACTGTGATTTACTTTCTGCACCTAACCTAAAACCGGGATAGACTCACGTGGCCAACGGTCAGACACTCAAACACCAACGAATATTTTTTTTCAATGTTAAATCCATTTTCCCTTATTCTCAATCTTTGTTCTATATATCCTAAACGTTTGAAACAGAAGCCGTGGTTTTTCTTTGGAAGTATTTTTCGTTGCACTGCACGAGTGCGTTTTGTAATCCTGACCTGAATAGGTTATGGGCCCAGAATAATCACGAGCAAAAGTAAAAAGGAAACGACGAAAAACTGCACCGGCGCACCTTTGCATACTTGGTGCGTCCTATTCTTTTCTTCGCAAAATAAACAAGAACGTTCGCGTCTCAAGAGAGCGGAAGAAAGAAGAGAAAAGAGGAAGCGGGTGAGAACAGAAAGGACGGAAACACGTGGCTGAAGCAGTAAACACCGTAACGTACATCCTGAACCGCACCCCAACGATTCAAGTCGAGAGACGTTCATCAAAAGAAATGGGGCGCGAAGGCGAAGAAGTTGATGTTCGTCGAATACGATCATAACTCGCGGAACTACGGACTTTACGACGCGAAGACTGACCGTCTAATAGTGGCAAGGGACGTCACCTTCAACGAATCCAAACAATACCAGAGGGACGCCCTACTAAACTATGATTTCTCTCAGATCCTGAGAGGAACACGAGAAAGAAGACGTGCAGCCCGAGGATAACGAAGGTCCGCGAGACGAACCGGAGAAGGGTGTGAAGTTGAGAGGTCGAGGAACGATCTCTGCTCTGGATTGATTTCAAGCAAGCGTGTCGCTGTATCACGATCCGCAGACGTACGATGAGGCGGTTACTGGCAAGGACCCGGAAGCCTGGAAGAAGGCCATCAAGGACGAACTCGACTCTCACAAGAAAAACCGGACCTGGAGAATCACCGCCCTGCTACTGGATAAAAGTGTAATCGTCAACAAGTGGAGGTTCAAAGTTAAAAGTGCGGAATTGAGTGACGACGTAAAATTCAAGATCAGACTATGCGCGAACGGATATTCCCAAGTGCCGAACGTAGATTTTAGCGAAACCTTTTCAGCGGTGGGGCGTTACGATTCGTTTCCAGTGTTGCTGGCGATCGTAGCCCAAAATGACTTAGAGATCAGACAATTCGATATAAAGACTGCGTTCCTATAGGGAAAACTCGAAGAAGACATTTATATGCCAGTTCCTCAATGCGTGACTGTGAACGACCAAAACTTGGTGTCACGAGTCACGCTCACCCTTTCTGACGTAGAAGCATGCGGCCCTGGCTACCGTTTCTCCTGTCCACATCAGAATATTCGTGCGCGTTCAGCCTTGGTAAGCGTATACTCACTCAAGTCTGGATCTGGCTTTAAACGGCGATAGGGCCCAAATGAAACACACCGTTGTTCTTGTCTTGAGTCACTCTATAGACCCACAAAGTTGCGTTCCAATCGGTGAGTGCGGGTTCGCCGTGTTCCGTTGTAAGTAAAAAAAATTCTAATTTTCCGTGGGACTCCTACTAATTTTGTTTCATTTGATCTGATATAGTGATGTGTAAAGGTTCAGCTTAATCGAATAACATTAAACCGTGGCGATTTGAGCTTTAACTTTAAAAAATTAGAAATCTTGCAAACAACGAAAATTAAGGAATGCAATAGCAACCTCCGCTATTCCATTTTTTCCATTGCTTCGTAGAATTGTTGTTATCTGTAATGGTTATATAAATGATCAGGTATCAAATCAGTTATAAACGCAGCATAATTAAACAGTAAAACTGTATACTTGACTTTGATATGTTACGGAATTGTGATTAATTTTTTTAATTCGATAAATTAGAATATAAGTATGTAGAATTCCCATAAAAAACTTCAAAAAAGTACAAAAATTTTGCCAAGTACATGAAATCAAATAAATCCCAAAAAATAGAAGATAATAATAATTACAAAATAAAAAATAGATGTGAAATCAAAATGAGCTGCAAGTACATAAAGGTGCTTTCAGTCAAATACTTGGCGTGGTGTGACAAGGTATTCTTAGATCATCATCAATACCCATACCTTCCTTCTCGCAGGCTTTCAGATAATTTATGCATTTAAAACTCTGACAATATATGAGTACACTTTCATTATTTTGCATTTTTAAATAATTCAAAGATCATTCATCGACACCAATACCTTGCCTTTGACAGGCATACAACTAATAATTCATGAATTTAGATAAATCTTTGACACACTGCGAACAATTTCATTAGTTTCTGGTTTTTAAATAATTCGTATTCGTCGACACCTTGATCGTGCCACGCCAAGTATTTGACTGAAAGCACCGTTATGTACTTGCAGCTCATTTTGATTTCACATCCTTTTTTTATTTTGTAATTATTATCTTCTATTTTTTGTGATTTATTTGATTTCATGTACTTGGCGTAATTTTTTTACTTTTTTGAAGTTTTTTATGGGGATCTCACTTCTTTTTACAAAGATAATTTGCATAGTAGGGAATGACTTCAGATAATTTTTAATATTACCTATATAAATTACAAAGGTTCATCATCAACAGCAATGAACAGTCTTATAACGGGACAGAATTGAGGATAAATTCTACGTAATCGAAACTATGCACACCTACAATGCTTCAAGATGATTAAATTGGTGGAATTGGTATAAATTCGAGTTTTCAGATATAAAGCAAACGTACAAAAAGCAAACAGAGGATCGAAGCTGAATAAAATCGTTTAATTAATATAATACTATGTCACAATACATTTTTTTCTCTGACGTAGATCACACTGCATCTTCGATTATCTGTAAATATATAAAATCCACACTTTTTAATTACAACTTAACGTAAAACTTGTTATATAGAAATAGAGTGGCCCTTTGCTATAGTAAGTGTAGAGACTACAAAATATGTTCGAAGGAGGTGAGGGTGTACGGCAGAAAGTCTTGTTGCAGGAAATTTAAATGCTAATAGTAATAATTCATGGAAAATGAACGAAGAGATCCAATATTTTTAACGCACGATTTATTGGTGTTGGAATAAAATTAATTTACTATGTTTATTGGAGAACTGAAATCTTATTAATAGGAAACTAATAAAATTAATGAATAGTGTGACAACTACTGTGGATTTTAAAGTATTACAAATTTCTTTCACAAAAGGTCTTCAGCGTACTTTGTTCACTAATATGACTTGCTCCACCTTGCTAAATTTAAACTAAATTTTATCCATTTATCTTATTTGACAAATTTCCAGAAACTTGTGCGGAAGAAGATTCTTCTCTGTCTATCTAATAATCTTCTCCGGACAACCTCCAAGCCTGTGCGCCCCCTTCATCTATCCAAGCCTGTGCGTCCCCTTCATTTCCATCCAAGCCTGTGCGTCTCCTTCATTTCTATTCAAGCTTGTGCGTCCCCTTCATTTCTATCCAAGCCTCTGCGGCCCCTTCATTTTTATTATCCAAACCTCTGCGTCCCCTTCATTTCTATCCAAGCCTGTGTGTCCCTTTCATTTTTATTCAAGCCTCTGTGTTCCCTTCATTTCTATCCAAGCTTGTGCATCCCCTTCATTTCTATAAGCTTTACATAAAAACTCTAAATTAAAAATAATTTACTGGTATAAAAATATCTGACAATTTAAATGCAATTTGTTACAATATATATTATTTTGTACATGCATGGTACAAATTTTCAGAAACTTATGCAAAAGAAGATGCTTCTCTGTCGAATCGAACCTTCTCCAGACAACTTCCAAGTCTGCGACTCTACATAACATGTATATTAAAAAATTTTGGCGACTTCTCTTGTTAATTGAGACAATAATTCAGTGTCCTATGTGGTGTAAAAACTCGTGACATTTCAAATTCGAACAACTTCGCAGGTTTGACACTTCGCAGGTTATAACTGATTAACACTTGGCAGGTTATAATTCAATAGTATAGGTATATGTACAATGACGGACGACGATCCCTGCCGAATGATCCCGAGAGTCGACGAACGGAACATGTGTTAGTGTCTCTTTTGGCTGAAGTTGTGCGTGTAACGCGTATACGTATTATGTCGACGAAAGTCGACGAAAAATTGGCTTGAAGACGAAGAAAAAAACTGACCGTTTCCGACTGACCCATGAGACGATATTATGATATCTCTGACATGCGTGGACCGATTTTATTGATTTTGGTCTTATTCGAAAGCTTATGTGCGGTTTATATAAGAAAATGCCTTTACATTTAGAAAATATTGTAGGCGTGATGAGATATTAATGAAATAAGTTTCAGGATAGGTTGGAATAGCCGGGCGACGAGTAAAGATACACGGCAGCGACAGTAGACATATATACAGGGTGTCGAAACATGTACTTGGCGTCGAGACGCTACCGCGTCTCTAGATTTGGACAGTTGGAACATTCGAAATAAGATAAATCCTTCAATAAATATTTGAAAATATAATTTTTTTTAAACCTTAAATCAATAACCATGACTCCCTACGTTGTTCAATAACCCGGGTTCATACTAGGGTGTAACGAAAACCACTTTTTTCGTCGGACCGTATCGTAATAATGCAGAAAACTTGCCCACCCGTGACAGTAATACATGTGTAAAATTTCAGCTCAATCGGTTAACGGGCCGTATGCATAAAAATAAGGAAATGCTTGAAAATAATAAGTATAAGTAACAGCAAATACTAGATTTTGTATGTATAATCTTCTACTAGTACTAGATAGTAAATGATGGAAAATTTTAAGTAAATACTACTAGTATTTACAAGGGAACACCGTGAACTTCCACTCACCGATTGGAACGCAACTTCGTGGGTTTATAGAGTGACTCAAGGCAAGAACAAATGTGTCTTTCATTCGGGCCCTATCGCCTTTTAAAGGGGTGAGAACTAACCTCAAATTTAAATAAGCACTTCCATTTTTTCGCGTATAACTTCCAAGGTACAACAGTAAGAAAAAAATGTTTCAAACAAAAGTTTAATGGTGCAATAAGCGCTACAAACTTCCGTTAACAACATTTCTGGGAAAGTTTTTTTTCTTAAAACAAAAATTTTACTTCACGTTATTTACAATTCCACGAGCACACCGCTCTACTTGTGGATATTTCCTGTAACACGCGGCAACATCTCGCACGGGAACGTTACACGTGTATACAGTCTAAAGTTCCTATACAGCACGGAAAATTCAATTTTGTCTGCGAATCTCTTTTGGTTTTTTCTACTTCATTTGTATTTTTTGAAAATTTAATTTATATAGTTTTGGTGTTTGCTACAGATTTTGCGGGCAACTTCAGTTACTGTTCGACTAACTGTACCTACTCTGATGAACACCCGTAACCTCACCAATGCCTACTTAAAAGCCGGGATCACCAATGTATCTAAAAAATAGCTCCATTTTCTCTTTCCGTGAAAGATCACCTGTAGGCAGAGTTGGGCATTATTCGACTAAATTTTCGTTCGAATAAGTATTCGAATAAATTTGTGCGAATAACTTTTTATTCGAATAATCTGCGAATAAAAAATTCAAATAAAATGAAATTATTCGACAATAACAAATAATTTTTTATTTGACTGAAAATTTATTCCAATAATTTTTTATTCGAATAAAAATTTAGTACGATTTTTGATTTTGAAATGGGACCCCCCTGTCTAGTTTTGTTCCTTTTGATTTAAAATGGCGCTACACCAAATTTCAGCTCAATCGGATAATATTATCCCGTGGTGACAACACGTGGAAAATTGAAGATTAACGAAAAATTACCTTTCCAAATCTTTATTGGAGGATTTATCTTGTGACTTGATGAGAAACGAAAATAGTATATACAGACTGATTTGGTACACATCAAAATTAAAAAAAATTAAAGTAATCAAAAATTTCATGTTCAACTAAAAGTTACATATCGAACGGTGCTTTTAGTACATTTAATGTAGTGTTGTAGTATCTAGGACAGTCTGAACAGTCTGCAATAGGAATGAAACAGTATAATATGTATAAAGTAATACACGTATCTAAAATCTCATATGAAAGAAAAGTCATAAAAATTTTATACCTTTAATAAAAATTGTTTTTCCCCTTCATCTTTCGTGATCTTAGGGTAAAGGTGGGATAGTTGATTACAGTTTTGCTTATATATTAAAATAATAATAATGGTTTGCTTTGTTTGTATTTAATTATTTCAGTTGTGATTCTTAGAGTATTCGCAATATACTTGTACAAATTTGAGAGCTGAAAACTAATTTTAATGACTGAATTTAAACATTTTCTGGCAGTGGCATTATGCACAAGTATACCCCAATGAAGGGGAGACTTGATCAAAAGGTTAGGGAGACTTGATAAGTGAACTTTAAGAGTAAATAACACATTAACTTTCCAAAAAAATATTTATTATCATTGACAATAACATTAAATAAAAAGAAAATAAAATAACTTGAAAGAATTACTGAAAAAATGAAACCAAAAAATTAAACTCTCTGACATAAAACAACATAAATACATTCTTAAATGACATTTCACTTAGATATCATCTGATTAAGATGATGATTAAGAAAAGATTTTCTGTCCCACTTTTTTGCCGCATTCTTCTGTTTCATCAGCCGTTCTATGGTTCTCTTTGTGGCATTTTCAGCTGTTCAAGTATCCCACCTCACACACCGCTCCCTCAATGCACTCGATTTGAAAAAGATTAAAAATTAAACTTACCTTAAATGTTTGGATCAATCAATAATTAGCATTAATAGAGCAGAAATTGTTGTTTTTACTTAAAATATTTTAAATCGCTGATTACCCAACATTCACTGAAATAGGTGGAAAAACAAGGTAATCGAAATATTTACTTTTTGGCTGCAAATAAGTTCGAAACTTTTAACAACATTATTCTATGCTCCCGAAACAGAACTGCAGCGTCAAGTGTTGTAATAATGCAAACATTAACACGATAACGTGACAGCAGGCACAAATTGCCAATATATTAATTAAAAAACTGATGTGATCATGTATCCCCGCTGATAAACTATCGCACCTTTCCCCTATCATTAAATTCTGTTATAAGCTTAATTGCTCGCTCGGCCGTGTCGTTCACAATTTTTAACTCCTTAATCCTGCTTTGCACCCCTGGGTATTCATTTGAATCAACCCACTCCATTAAATTCGTTTTAAAAGTGTGTGTTGGAATATCGAGCCAAGAAAACAATGCTATTGAATGTTGTCCTATTAATTTTATTAAAGTGTCATCGTCGTTGTCTTTTAAAAAATCATCAACATCCTCTTTCCTTAATATCAATTTTTTACGTATTTCTTCTTCACCATCTTCTTCTGTTTCATTTTCCTTTACAATTTTTTCTGCCATCTTTAACTTAGTTTCGTGTTTTATGCGATTATCGAATAGGGAAACTGCCACGCACTCTTCATTTAAGTAATAAAGGTGGTTGATAATTTTTTTAATAGCTACATCAGCTACATCTTTTTTAAAGTTTCTATAACTTTGAAGTGTTCTTAAAAATTGTATGTCATTAAGAGGAGCTTTATCACCTCTTAGAGAAGAAAACCAACTGCTGACATAACATTTCACTACAAACGTATTTAATTTCAAAGGGGATTTCTCTTTTTGGGCAGTTAATTCAAATTCACGACGAAATAAATATATTTTTAAACTATAGATAGATTTAGCCACCCATCTTGCCAAGCGCAAAGCACCTGGTTTGCGAAACTTTGTTCCTCCATGTGGAGTTCCGTCTAAGAAAACTATAATAAGCTCAAAAAATTCCCCTAATAACTATCTATCTGCAGTCTAACATCAGATTGGTAGCAGTTCTGCTGTTCGTCTGTCACATCCAACAGCGCCACCTGAGGGCCAGAATTACCAAACAATTCTTTACGCGTGACGTCACATGGCCGTCCCTACGCATCAACACATGTGTATCATTGTTGGTATAGATATATCCCTACCCTTACATAACCAGCAAGCAGATTCTGCAGTTTATTAAATAATTAATTCCACTTTTTTCAAAAAGTATTTATTCTTTCTTTAATAATATACAGGATCGGTGATTACAATTGTTACAAAATAATATAAGTAGCGCATATAAACCCAAAGAGAGACTTTCAACATTTACAATTACAAATCCACGTTCTGTAATAACTGGTACCTAGTAGGCGCGATATCAGAAAATTTCATTCAATAGTTTCGACTTCTTTTTTGTGTAGAATCATCATGTTCCCTGTTGTGTTAGCGCTGAAAACTAACACAATATTACCTAGTATAAAATTAAACATAACGTATGAATATACAGGATACATGCGATACTTACTTCAGCTCTATCTCCGCACAGTACACACCCTAGGCGATCATTCATGCTCCTGCGAACATCAACATTTATAAGAAAACATGTGTTAAATTATTATCTACTAAACAAGACGCTAAACATTCGCACTTCGCGCATAACCCTACTTTTCTGTCTTGCAGATAATGTGAATCTCGATTTCGGCGACGTAGATAATTGGAAATTATTCAATTCCATTATTACGTTTACCTTCTGGATACGTCGAGATGATTTGTCTGAATATTGATGTTTGAAATTACTTTGAATATTCTTCAATTTTGTCGGCACTGATTGCCACTGCTAGTGACTGCCACCTCAGACCTCGAAAACGGACTCAAACTGGATGTAGAGTCTTGACCAGTCACGAGTTTCAGCACTATGGCGCAGACAGTCGCATTGGTACTCGTGGTACATCTACCTATAGTATATATATATATATATATGTGTGTGTGTGTGTGTGTGTGTGTGTGTGCGTGCGTGCGTGCGTGCGTGCGTGCGTGCGTGCGTGCGTGCGTGCGTGCGTGTGTGTGTGTGTGTGTGTGTGTGTGTGTGTGTATCCTGCTGATAGACCTGGAATATCCGCAACGTCTGCACGATGCTCCTGCTGATCTACAATTCGACGTGTGCCAAACCACCTGGAAGCAGACAGGATAAGTTACTCGCAACGGTATACGATTAGCAGCGTTACGTTATTCATTATTGCAACCTGCAGCAGTGCACGCGTCACGGTCTTCGTATTACAAAGATACACCGCGTGCTTCAATTCGCTCAACCCCCCTGGCTCTGCGATTACATCGAACTCAATCCACGGTTTAGAACAAGCGCGACAAACGACTTTGAAAAAAAAACGTAGAAATTGATGAATAACGCGACATTCGGTAAAACTATGGAGAATATACGAAATCATGTGGATGTAAAACTTTTAACACATTGGGATGGGCGATATGGTGCAAAGGCAATGATCGCGCGGCCGAATTTCCACAGCAGAAATGTTTTTCCAGGGACCAGAAATAACAGTTATTTTTTAAATTTTTTCCAAAAAAATCATTGAGAAAATGTTCATTTTTATTCAAAAGGAAGTCAGTCTTCATTAAATACTGCATAAATTTTCCGAAATATGAATTCATTAAAAAATATTAAGACTTATCTGTTTTGATTACTGATAACCATTATTGTGGACGGAAATATTTTTTGGTCACTAATAACCGTTATTGCCGACGGAAATATTTTTTGGTCAGTAATAACTACTATTGACAACGGAAATTGTTTTCGGTCACTAATAACTGTTATTGACGACGGAAATTGTTTTCGGTTACGAATAACCATTATGGAGGACCACAATTTTTTTCGGTTACGAATAACCATTATCGATGACCAGAATTTTTTTTGGTTATGGTATAACCAATATCTATTGAGCGACTTTTTTTGTTTACGGTATAACTAATATATCTTACGGATTTTTTTTTTGGTTGCAGTATGACCAATATATCTTGCAGGAATATCTTGTGGTTACGGTATAACCAATATGAATTACGGGATTTTTTTCGGTTACGGTATAACTATTGAATTATAGATTATCTGGAATATTATGGGTATTAAGAGCCGTGGCGCGCTGTTGAAAAAAGATAGTTGCACTGCGTGGGATGCTGTTTCACTCTTACACACAAGTCTATACCTGCTTATACTCAAATTTGCTACAGGATAGAAGTACATTTACTACAGTGACTACCATCATCATTATCATCATTATCATCATTATCATCATTATCATCACTATCATCATTATCACCATTATCACCATTATCATCATTATTATCATTATTATCATCAGCTCTTCTATGCTTCTCCTTAAGTCCTCACTTTCCCCCCTCCTTTCCCCTATTCTTCTCCACAACACCTCCCTATCTACTGAGTCGAATGCAGTTTTCATGTCACTATCATTTTTCCTCCTGCCTTCTCAATCCTTCTACTTATCATGTAATTCAACACAAAAACGTTATCCATCGTTGTCCATTCCCCTTCTGAACCCCGTCTAGTTCTCCGGCACCATTCCACCCTCTTCCATCTCTACCACCAACCTTTTCTGCCAACACCGACGCATGCACTTCATACAAGGTTGGCATCTCTATCACCCCCCTGTAATCCTCTACTCCCACTTCTTCCTTTTTTTTACAATCGGCACCACTACCCACTCTTCCGGCTACCCCTCCTCTCTCCACACCTTATTTATCATTTCCCATGCCCACCGCTGCACCTCCAGCTCCCCATACCTCTACACGTCATTTGGTATTTGATCTCCCCCGGTTGCCTTATTGTCCCTCAACTTTCTAAATATCTTTGCTACCTCTTTCCACGCTATCGCATCCCTTTCCTCCCCTCCCTCCTCCAGCCCCGTCTTACCCTCCGCAATCCCTCCTGTAGCTCCTCTTCTAGTCCTAATCTCCTTTCTTCCCCTATCCCCGCCACCTCCTCTCTGAATCTCGCCCTGCCCCTCACGTTTCACCTCCCTCCCTGCCCGCTCCTATTTCCTTCTCCCCTTTTCTTTCTTTTCTCTCCTTCCTTATCCTCACTATTAGCGGGTGGTGGTCCGATGCTACTCCCTCCTCTACCTCTAAGCTCTCCACCCTGTCCCCTATGCCTACCTCCCCTACCACGTAATCTATGACCGTCTCCCCCTTGCCCCTGTATACGTGAATTCTCCCTGTCATCTCCTTTCATGGTCCCATTCAAAATCCCTCACCCCGCTCCTCCAGCCATCCCACCAATTTTCTCCCCTCTGCGTTCTCCATTCCATCCTTCGAATTCCTCCTCCTCCTCTCCCATTGTACCCCCTCCCTTTATTCCCATCCTCGCGTTAAAATCTCCTCCTATTAGCGTCTTCCTCTCCCCTTTCTGCCCATTCCTCCATTCTTTCTAGTTTCCTTTCCAAGTCCCCGCTCACATATACGCCTACGAAGTGCTTCTTTGCTCCTATTCTCGCCCTCACCTCTATTATTCCTTTGCCTCCCTCTACTAGCTCCTTCCCTACCCCCGCTACCATTCCCCCCTTCGCCCTTCCCTTATTGTTATCCCCCCTGGCTGCCTGCATTTCCCATATAAATCCCTTCGGTAGCTTCCCTCTTATCGCCCCTAACCCTTTTCCTCCACCCACGTATCCATCATTATTATAATGCCCCCCCTTCCTACCCTTCCCCAGAATTCCGCAACTTTTCTCGCTAGGCCCGCTAAATTCCACCGTACTATCTCCCACCCCTTCCTCTCCCTCTCCCCTTTCTTTGCAATCTCTTCCTTTTTCCTACCCGCCCCTACCCGCCCTTTTTCTGCCCCACTCCTTATCCTTTCCCTGCTTCCCTTGCTCCTCCTCCCTTTCTGTTCTCTTTCCCCACTCCCTGCCCTTTATGTCCCTTAGCACCTCGTTTCTTTCGTCCCACCTCCACCAGCATCCCTCTCTCATCACCCTACCATATCTCACCCAGACCCTTTCCCCCCTCCTTCTCTCCCCCTCGGCTATTGCCTCTAGCTTTCTCTTCATCTTCCTTTCCCGCCATGTCAAGTCATCCCCAATCCTCTCTTTTCTACCTGCTAGCTTTTTCTTTTCCTCCATCACTCTTCTTTTTGTATCCCCGTCCCTCAACTTCAGGGCCACCATCTCTCCTCCTCCCCTTATTTTCGATTCCTAAGTTTCGATTCCTTCCTGTATCCCCATGATCCTAAATATTTCCTCCACTCCCTCTTTGACTGTCTTTCTTCTCTCTTCCATCCCCCTTACCTTCTCTCCTCCTTTTCTTTCTCCTCTACCTTCCATTCCAGCTCCATAAACTTTTCTCCCCTCTTCTCCCCCTTTCCCACTTCCTGCCCGACGCACCTCCGCACCTATCTCCAGCTTTTCTAACCTCTCCTCCAGCCGCCGCCCTCCTTTCCCCCATTCTCTCTCTACCTTTCCCATCCTCTTCTAGCTTTCTCAATTCCTCTTTTACTTCCTCCTTTTCCTTCTCCCACTTTCCCACTTTCCCCCCATCTACCTCATTTCTTCTTCTAACGCCTGTATCTCCCCTTTGAGCCACACCTCCTGCCCTCTTGCCCTTTCCTTTGCTTCTTCCCTACCTTCTGCTATCTCTTCCCTCATATACCCTGTTATATATCAAGACAACAGTATTTAATCAAGTAAAGGTTAATCACAACTTTTACGACAATGCCGGAGTGCCAGTGCTCGGTACCAGTGTTGGTACGCAACTAACCATACATATTAGGCTTCAGTTATGGGTAGGACAATGCTACTACCCATGCTGCTCAGTTACATATGTACTATCTGAGATGAATACATTACCACTTCTCCCCTTGTTTAATAAGCAACCTCGGGGAACGCCGCAAAGGTGGTTTTACCAATTGGTCCACGTGCCGTTTATGCAATTTCCCTGAATCTGTTTGGACAATGTACGTGGGCGGGGCAGTTTGTTTAACTATTTTGCATGAGACTCGCTTTTGCTCCCTTACGCCGTGAGCATCCATATATACTTCATCGCCTACTTTAATATCAATTTTACGGCTACCGGGTCTCGAGACAATCTGACGCCTTTGCTGATTTTATACATGGTTAGCTACGCTCGGTCTTAAACAATCGAATCGCGTTCTTATTTCACGGTTGTACATAATACTTGCTGGGCTTCTACCTGTAGTAATGTGTGGATAATTTCTGTAGTCAAATAAGAACATGTTCGTTGCATATTCCACACTCTTCCCCCCTTTTATAATTTTATTCACCTTATCTTTGAAGGTCTGTATAAAATTTTCCGCTATACCGTTCGTGGCTGGGTGATACGGAGGCGAAAAGGTATGTTCGATTTTATTTGCTTTTAAAAATTCTACAAATTCTTCACTTCTAAACTGCGGACCGCCGTCTGTGACGCAGTGTATCGGTAATACGAATCGAACAAAAAGATTTTTAAATTCTTTTATTAATCTTTTCGCATCCGTATTTTTCTTACAGTTTATTACTTCCGGCCACGGCCACGTCGTTAACGGTGTTTTGTTTGGCGCCTTTCTCTCAATTAAGCAAGTTTTACAATTATTCGCCATATTCTCAATTGCGGCATCAATTCCTGGCCAATATACATACGAGCGCGCAAACATTTTCATTTTGACGATTCCGAAATGAGTCGCATGAAGCTCGTTCAAAAGTACTGAGCGCATCGATTCAGGAATACACGCGCGCACTCCCCAGAAAAGGCACCCTTTTTCCACTGTCAACTCAAATCATATTTTATAGAAAATTTTTTTCTCTTCCGTTAAATCATTAAAACTAGGCCAATCTCCTGTTACATAGCGTATAATATCTCTGAGAGTTTCATCTCTCTTACTTTCTAATTCTAGCATTTTACTATCGAAGGCCGTCGCCTTTTCTTCAAAGAAATTGACAAACGATGGATTGGGATCATACATATCCGATACGTCTGTGGGGTCCTCTACTGGGAGTCGCGACAATGCATCTGCGTTAGCGTTTTTTTTCAGATTTTACGTGTTCTATATGGTATCTAACTCCGGAGAGATAATAAGCGTAACGTTGCAGTCTATTATCTGCAGTCTGTGGTAAACCTTTCCTCGGGCCCAAGATTAATTCTAAAGGCTTATTATCCGTTCGTAGTATAATTTCTTTTCCAAAAACGATTTCGTAAAAACGTTTAAAACCAAAAATTATGGCCATTACCTCTTTGTCAATAATAGCGCGTTTTATTTCGGTCGTCGGAATTCTTTTCGACGCGTACGCGATTGGTCTCTCTGAATCGTCACTGTATCGATGTGATAAGATCGCGGATAGCCCATAATCAGATGCGTCGCATGCTAATATTATTTGTTTATTTGGGTCGTAATGCGCTAAAAAATCCGGCGCGATTAACTCATTTTTAACCCATTTGAAGGCTTTTTCGCACGAATCGTCCCAATTTGATTTTTTTTTATTTAGTAGGTCATATAGAGGCTTCAAGTTTGTAGATCTATTTTTCAAAAATCTCGCATAGAAGTTCACGAGTCCCAAAAACGACGCGAGTTCTTTATCATTTTTCGGTTGTGGTGCGTCTACCATCGCCTTTATTTTTTATTTGGACTTGTGCAACCCATCTTTATCTATTATAAAGCCTAAAACTTCTATTCTTGGTTCCATAAATTTACATTTTTTTTAAATTTAATCGCAAATTACATTCCGCTAATCTTTTGCAAACTTTTATCAAATTTTCTCGATGTTCTTTTTCGCTTTTACCGGTTACGTATATGTTATCTAGATACGCGATAACCCCGTCGATCCCGCTCAAGCATTCGTCCATCTTACGCTGTACATCGGCCGGAGCCGGCGAAACTCCTTCTGGTATTTTCGTGTACCTATATAATCCCTTATGGGTTATAATCGTTAACAATTCCGCACTGCTCTTGTCCACGGGAAATTGCATGTACGCATGCTTTAAATCTAACTCGGAGAAAGAGACGCCCCCTTGGAGTTTTGCAAAAATATCGTCAATGGTGTGGAGCGGGTATTTATCTATAATTATGTTTGGGTTCAAGGTTAACTTGAAGTCGCCACAAATGCGCACTTCCCCGTTTCCCTTCAATACGGGAACAATAGGCGTGGTCCATTCCGCGACATCTATTGGCTCTAGATTCCCTAAGCCTACTAATCTTTCAATCTCTTTTTCCACCAACGGTTTTAAAGCATGTGCGACATGACGGCATTTTAATGCTACGGGTCGCGTATTTTCTTTCAAATGGATTTTGGTAGTACTCTTATTGTATATACCAGGCGAATCGTCGAATAAAGTTTTATACTCATTTGCTATATAGTCGTGCAAGTTTGTATCCAATTTAATTAATTCCAGCATGTTTAAATCGGGTATTTTTAGGGGCCATGCTCCAAACTGTTCAAGCCATTGTCGTCCCATTAAAGCCGGCCCTGTACCAGGCAAAACAAAGCATTTTACAATTTTTTTTGTATTATTAAAAATGGCTGTTAATTGAACTAATTCGCCTATTGGCACTAGGGAGTGTCCCCCATAAGACCTTAAATTTTTATTAGTGTTTACAATATTGAGATCTGAAAAATACTCTTTATAAATTCTTTTCGATATCACGGCAGCATAAGTGCCCGTGTCGATTTCAAAATTAACGCCTTACCGTTGATGTTTACTTTTACGATCATAGGTACTATTCCCGAGTTGTTTACACTTGCATGATGATATAATCTTGTGTCGTTACAATCAATGACATTCTTATACTTAATTTTCGCCTCGTCCAAATTCATACGTTTATTCGTATTCGAACGCATATCAATTTCATTATTATCATTATTATTTCCATAATTATTTTTTTCATTATAAATATTCACCAAATGCTTATTTTTCTCTTCGCCTAAGTTATATTGGTTTATTATGAAAAAGTTACATTTGTAAGGTTCGTCGCTATATTCACTCGCTGATATTATCTTTTTTACACATTCGGGAGGCTTTGACGCATTGCTTCCTTTACTTTCGCACACTTTGGCTAAGTGCCCTTTTTTATTACAATTACGGCATTGCATATTCACGAAAACGACACTCGCGATTTATGTGGCCTTGTTTGCCACAACAATAGCACGTCACAAAACTTTTCCTCGGAGAGTCAGCTGACCCTTGCTGCTGTTGCTGCTGCTGGTTGCAGCCGTAGCGCCCGGCCTCGTTGTGTGCTTTTCCCCCTCTGCTGCCTCCTCGTTTATGCTGCCTCGTCAGCTTCGAACCTCCTTGCATTGCGAATAATTCGTTTTTAGGAGACTTTTTATCCAAAGTGTTGCTCGATGTTGCTGCGTTTTTCACGGCTGTTTCGCGCGCTATCGCTATTTCCAACGCCTTTACCAGAGTTAAATTTTTCTCTTCGAATAATTTTATTTTTATGTCTTTATCACTCACGCCACACACTAATTGATCCCTGAGGGTGTCGTCTAGTTTTTCGAAATTACAATTGAGTGCGATTGAGTGTTTTTTTAACCTCGCCGCGTAATCGGCAATCGATTCATTATGCTCTTGCTTCGATGTGTGGAATGTGCATCGCTCCATTGCCTCTGATGGCTTCGGCTTTAAATGATCGGACATAACTTTCATATTTTCCTCATAAGTTTTAGCTGTAATTTTAGTTGGCGCGGCGAGCTGCTTGAGGATTGCATGAGCTTCGTCACTCAGACGAGTTACTAGTGTTGCCACTTTCATTCTATCTTCTGTAATGTTCTTTGTAATAAAGTAACAGTCTAGTTTTTCCTCGAATAACTCCCAGTCGTCCTTCATCTGAAACTTACATTTCGTATCGGCCATATCGCTGTCTTCGTCCGACGATGTGTTGCTTTCTTCTGTTTGTTTTTGCACGTTTACTAGCTTGTGCTGCTCTATACTCAAATCTTCTTGCTTTTGCGGCTGCGTAACTCCGGACTCCGATATGTTTGGCAATACGACAGTTTCCTTTGTTGTCGATGGTTTTACAATATTATTTTCGTTACTGCCGTCCCCTGTTTTAATTACTTTTCTTAGCAACTCGCGTAAATTATTATAAGTATCGTCTTTTCTGTACGGGACGTTTCGTCTTTCTAATTCCACTATTATTTCATCTTTATTAAGGTTTTGTATCCAACCTGTTTTTGATTTATCCGTCATTTAATTAAATTGTACATTTACTTTAACTTTAATTTCACTTTAAATTGATTTTAGCCCCTTTCGGATATTACAATATATGAAATTTCTCGTACTCACGTTAACATACCTTACTATGTTACGTAATGAGCTTGAGTACACGTGTCTTTTTCTCAACGCGAAACTTTATTTCTGCCCGCGTGAATTCTTATTATTACCTCGTCGCCAGTTGTTATATATCAAGACAACAGTATTTAATCAAGTAAAGGTTAATCACAACTTTTACGACAATGCCGGAGTGCCAGTGCTCGGTACCAGTGTTGGTACGCAACTAACCATACATATTAGGCTTCAGTTATGGGTAGGACAATGCTACTACCCATGCTGCTCAGTTACACATGTACTATCTGAGATGAATACATTATATACCTTAACATCTCGAATATATCCCCTTCCTGTCCTCATTTCCCTGCTGGCGATCTCGCTACCTCCTTGCTTATCCTGACCGCCTTTTCCTTCTCCACCTCTTTTCTCTCCCTTCTTCTTCTCAGCAACTTCTCTATTCCTCCCGTGCTATTTCCTTTATCAAACTTCAATCTTTCCGTACTCGTAGGCCCGCCTTTTTTCCTTACTCCCTCTCCCCTATCTTCCACCTCCTTCCTTTCGTCTGTCATTCCTTGCTGTCCTTACTTACTCCTCTTCTGATCTCTCTTTTTCCACCTACGTCTTGTTCCTAACTCTTCCTTCCGCTACATTGTTGCCACTTTCCTTTTTCCTTTCCACGCTCTTCCTTACCCCTTTCTTTCCGTTCCTCACCACCCGGTGTCGCCTGCTACCCCTTCCTCTTCGCGCCTATTCTGTTCGTTTTATCTCGCTTTTTCCCTAACCTCAAAACTACCCTTCTCACCCTTTTCCTCTATCTCCCCCTTTCTCCTATTCTTCTCCCTGACTCCCTTCTACCTTCCTGCTACTTCACATTTTACCTTCCCCACTCCTTTCCCTCTGCACTCCACTTTCACACTCCACACTCCCCCATTTGCCGCACTGCAGCACTCTTTCATTCCTCTCTCAATCGTACCGGAAACAGAAGTCGACTGTGAGTAGTATTCATAATAATATGCCACATGAAAATCAAATAAACGAAGCACCTAACGAAATACGCCCTCCATGTGTGTGTATCTACGGACCCATCATTTTTTTCCCGTTTGCACGGATAATGAATTTTTCAACGAACCATTCGATTTTGCAGAATTTAATCTTGCCTTGGATGATAGAAAAAAATCGGCGCCAGGATATGACGGAATAGATAATTATCTCATCCTGCAAGAACTCCCGATAAAATATAAATTGATACTGCTAGACATATATGTTAAGAAATCTATAGGGAAAAAAATATCCATCTGACTGGAAACAATCATTCGTACATTTTATAAAAAAAAAGTCAAAGTGTAAAAGCCTTCATCCCATCACACTACTATCTTGTACTTGCAAATTTTTTGGAAGCCTTTTAAAAAATCGTCCATAGTGGTGATGTGAAACCCATAATCTAATACCGAAAAGCCAAACTGGCTTTCGTAAAGGACAACCGTGCATAGACAATTTGCGTAATTTAACGTGCATGTCTATAGAAGGAGGGGCTACAAATGAAAAAGGATACTCCAGTAGCATTTTTAGACGTACATGGCTCCTTCGATAACGTTATGTGTGAAAGTCTGTTAAGAAAGTTGGCCTCAATTGGCTGCTCAAAATGGTCATTGTACTTATCAAATTTCTTTTGTACGAAAAAATTATTACTACCGACTCTCTGGGTGAAGATTATAGGCTAGGATATAAAGGTGTACCTCAAGGAGGTGTGATAAGTCCTCTGCTATATATTCTCTACGTATCATATTGTAATAACCCTTCCAAAAAATTTAATAATATTACGCTCACGATATTATCATATACGCGACAATAGATCCACTAATCAGATGCAAGAACTCATTGAAATGTCTGTAACCGCTTTCCGGAAGGGTTACGGGGGGTGGAAGCACCGTAGTGCCCTCTCAGGTCGGTGATATCAGGTCGGTTTATTAAATAATATACAAGAGGTCCCGGCCAGGTCAAGCTGGCTAACAAGCAGGTCGGTATTCCTTAACCTCCGCCTTATCCTAGTACATAACCTATGCTTATCCTAACGCTTATTCCCAGCCGGATGTCTGTACCGAGTCACAGGTAGTGCGTCACGGTCGCGGCGCAGGGTTCGGTTTCGAACCTGCAGTGAGTGGAGGAGTTGGGGTAGTGGTCTTTCTGGTGCCCTGACTGTTGTTTCCACTAATGGCCCTGACCGGGAAGCCTTGGTTTCGCTTGCCCTGTGGGTAAAACCTGCGGAAGAGAAGGAGGCTATAGGATGTCCTTCAGGGCAAGATCCTGTCCCTTAGATTGACTGCGGGTGTCGACTTGCATCCAGAGCAGTGATGCCAGAATCGTGGGTTTTCGCACACTGGCACTACCCCCACTCCACGACCAAGCGTGCCCCTCCTAGCACCTGTACTGCACCACACAAGCATATCCGTCCCTCTATCCGTGTGCCTTACGCCGTGTGGCCTCTCCGGCCAGAATTCGTTTTACCGACATCGAAGTGCTTGGGCACAGGCGAGGTATAGAATAGACCTATCAACCAATGTATTTTTCTGTCACCGGTTTGGGGGGTCCTAGGACCCCCTTACCATTTCAGTGTCGCATGCAACGTTACCGGTGAAGTCTCGAAACAGATTGTAACGCTACGCGTGGTAGGAATTAGAATTCAGCACGGGTAAAATAAGGTTATTTTTTGACAGTCGAAGCCCGCGATTTACAAATGTTTCTGTTAGAGTAACAATTTAAAAATCGTCTTAGGAACATATTCCGTTCAACGGAAGAGAAAGGAGGATGGAAATAAAACGATATCACATTCGCCTTTTAACTTTGCTGTCCTATTCCGGTTTATTTAACGCAAAACAAATTTCATTCGTTTACAATAACGCAATTTGTAAAAAGAGTGCTTTAATGTTTTTTAAGAGCACCTGTTGCTGAACCCCACCCATTCATCATGTGTTTGCGCATTCATTAACGATGGTCTATATGATATAATACAGGCATATAATAATAACAATAATAATAATATCTTTCTACTGTACTATACATATTATTTAACAGGAACATATCGAACCCACACGCACCGAGTTTGGTGCAATTTTGCAAGTCTGTAGAGTAGCCAAAAATATTCGATACATATTTTTTGAAAAAGAAATTCATTCTCCTCCATAACTATTAGAAAAATTCATTTGTTTAAACTATATACTAACTGACGTTATTTGACTAATATGAAGTGATGTTCGGATGTTTCAGTAAGTTTATACAGTATGTCCGATTTGTTCGTATATTATTTTTCACACGCTATTATTTTTCTAACTATTGAAAATGGAAAAAATGTTTCATATGAAAGTTTTTTATTTGATGCAGGAAACTGAATAGTATATGAGGGAAAAGGAGTATGGTATTTAGAATGCGAAAAGTATATATTTAAGGTTTGGAATATATAAAGTGTTCGACACGACCGTCCTATGTGAGCGACGACAGGAGATCAGGCGTGGGCAAACAATTATTTGAAATAAAAATTTGTGTACGAAATTTTTATTTCAAATAATTTTTTGCCCATCTCTGCAGGAGACTGCCTTCGTCGGCCGCCGATCGTCTCGTTCTTTTGTCGATGTCGACGGGCTCGACGTCACGGTTTCGGCCACGTCCAACAATGCGTTTGCAGACCTCAGAATCTATTGTTCTGGTTTTCTCGACTTCAAAAAAATGAAAATGCGCTAAAAAGAAAAAAATAATTTTGTTCCTTATTTAATCTAAGACAAACAATTTTTTTAAGTCGGCGCCAGATTTACACAGTGCAAATGATGAGGCGCCGATATAAAAAAATTGAGTGTCGTATATTAAATAAGGAACAAAATTATTTTTTACTTTTTAGCGCATTTTAATATTTTTTAAGTCGGTTTTAATTATGATTTTCCATTTCTTGGACCCATGCGCCATTATTGTGGCTTTTACACGCAGGTGGCGAAAAATCTCTCCGTACAGGGGTATAGCGCAGCGGTCAACCATGTCGTAGCTAAAAATTTTGAAATTGAGACGGGTACGAGACCAGTCGACATTGTTTTCAAACCTCATTACAGTAATTTGGGGTGAGTGGTAAGCCGATCATAAAAGCGGAGCGCGCAACTCGCTTACCTGGGCTGGGAAATTCCCAATAGCTCTTTGCCACGTAAATTTGAAAGAGACCATCCCAAAATTTTCGAAGCTCGGGGATCACTGCTGTCCAGCGGTTGCTGGCAGCTCTCCGAAGAGATTGCCTTCGTCGGCCACCGACCATCTCGTTCTTTTGTCCTTGTCGACGGGCTCGACGTCGCGGTTTCGGCCACGTCAAACAATGCGTTTGCAAACTTCAGAATCTATTGTTCTGGTTTCCTTTTCCATAATTTTATCTTTAATGCAGTGTATGCATAGATAGGACTTAAGGGGCAACTAATCGGACATGTCTTTGATAGTAACGGTGTTTTAATCTTTTTTCTATAATTTTTGTGTCTGAATGTTTTAAACTTTTAGCTACTCAACGCCACGCTTATACCGGCTTCCATTAATGCCATTTTTTTGGAATGATGCGCCATTATTGTGGATTTTACACGCAGGAGGCGAAAAATCTCTCCGTGCAGGAGTATACCGCCGCGGTCAACTTTATCGTAGCTTAAAATTCTGAAATTCAAGACCATTATACTCATTCATATTTTTCCTTCAGTGTCGGATCTGTATTCGTACTCAGAAAGTTAAAATTCGATGGCCACAACATTCTGGCCTTTTCACTGTACGCTTTCTTGAAATCGGTTGACCGGTAACGCGTACCTTTTTTTACGACCGTGATGGGTTCTTAGGTAAAACCTTTCAAATGATGCGGATCGGGGGTCATAAACGCTAGAGTAGTGGCATAAAGACAAAGTCAGCGATAGGCCATTCAGTAATGAGTATGTCTATTTCCATCAAAGAAGTATCACAAATGGATTACTAGTATTTTTCTGATGAAAATGACACACAAACTTGATAAAATCCTAGTTATTTTTAATGACTGTAATGGTAAGTACTTGGAGTAATTGAGGAAAGTAACGAAGAGTACCTGAATTCTACGTGAACTGACACGGAACTGCTGTGTGCCCAAATCTTAATGTAAGCGATACCTACGCTCGTGTACTTACATCTTAGATGTTTTTTATAATTTTTAAATCCATTCAATAGTTAATAAGGACAGAGCCAATCAATTTGTAATGAAACGTAGGGATTTAGGGGCCTCGGGTTCCAAAAACTACGAATATAAATTTTACAAAAACGTTTCAATTCATTATTTTCAATGATTTTTACGTCTCGTAGGATGGGCACCGTCTATTTAGACACGTGCGATGTGCCGAGATTTGCGGGAATGTTAGTAATAGCATAAATTTTTAATATTTTTCGGCGTACGATACGTGAAAATATTAGTTAAAAGTTCCACTACGTGTAAAATACTAACAATCAATTTCATCTTGCAATTTATAGTTTGTATAAGCTCTCAAGAAGTATAGACTCCTGATCCCCGAAATAGATTTTCAGAGAGAAATCCGGCGTGAGTCGTTGACAAACCGAGCCAAAGCGTAGCTTAGCGAAAGCCCGCCCTCTATGTTAAACTCTCACTCTAAACAAGTCACATGTATACAAGCACGCACACATCTTTCAGTATTTCAATACATTTGAGAGTAGTTCTTGAGTTGGACGCTGTTCATGAACAGAGGTCGGTAAATTCAGTCCTCAAATTATGGGTCGGTAACACAGTTTGGGTGGTGACACGAAGTCCCATAAGGTGATAGGTCTATTCCATACCTCGTCTGTGGCTTGGGTTACAAGCAAAAAGTCCAGAGTTCAAATACCGGTGCGGATATTCTACTTTTTTCTTCAATTATTTTCTAATTTCTCTTTCTATATTCTCAGAAGACTAAAGACTTGGAAACTGTTAATTTACAAAGCACTTTCGAAGCTTAATTTGTTGCTAAAGATGCGATCCCCTTCTGGCTTTGTACCGCACCACTACAAGCGTACCCTACCTTCTGTCCGTGTGCCGTACGCATTGCCTGGCCGGCACACTGCGCCAAGAATTCATTTCACCGAGGTTCAAATCCCGATGCGGAAGATTCTACTTTTTTCATTAAATAATCTCTAATTTCTCTTTTTACATTCTCAGTAAAATTCAAACTTGAACACTGTTAATTAACAAAGCATTTTCGCAGCTGGCTAATGTACGACGTTGGCCTTCTGCCCTTTGTATAGATAAACAGATATAATTCCTTGAAATGCTACTTGCAAAATAATCTCCTTTCTAGGATGGACTCTTTAAAATTCACGTCACAATGAACAGTTATAGAATCGGTGATGAGAGAAGGTAGGGTATGCTTGTGTGGTGCGGTACAGGCGCTAGGAGGAGGTACGCTTGGTCGTGGAGTAGGAATAGCGCCCGTGGGCGAAAACCCACGATTCTGGCTTGGCTGTCCTCTGGGGGCCGTGGAGGTAAGGGGAATCAAAAATTCGCAAAGATTCAGCCTGAGTACACAAGAAATCTTCGGGAGAGGTCTAACTCAGCGCTGTCCAAGGTCGTGTACGCGTATACTCGGGGTCTTCCCTCTCTCATCCGCACTGTCAGGAATACCACGCGACACTGCTAACTGTGAAGGCGCAACCCCATCTAGCCCATCCTGCAGGTATCATTTTTGATTACCAACTGACTTTTAAAATTTATATTAACTACGTAGAAAATAAATGCACTAAAGCTTTTAATATAATAAAATTTCTATGCGGGACGTGGTGGGGTTCAGACCCTGCAACACTCATTCAGGCGGGCTTAAGCTACGCTGGATAGAGGGGGAAACACCTGCAGGAGCCGTGGTAATGTGTGCGTGACTGACGCAGGTGCAGTTCATGCACACATCACCACTCCTGTAAGTTAGGATGGTTCTTATTTTTCAAGTTCCGATTTTTTTTTTTGGTATTGCCCTCCTAAAATATGACGATTGGTGAGAAAATGATATGTGTAAAATTTCAAAGTGATTGGACAACGGGAAACCGTGCCGCAACTGAGTTGAAGTTTTGAAATAATAGTGATTTCTCGTAAATTTCGGACATAATTGTGTTCAGTTATTTTGGAAGAATCAGTGAATATTTTTTAATAAAAGTACAGTTTATTAGATGTATAATAATAATATGTATGTATTAATTCGAAAAATATTGACGAAATCTTTGAGTTTTACCTCTGAAAATTATTATACAGCGCAGCGTATAAGCCAGAATAGGCAATCGAGGGTCTTAACTACACTGTCCAACAGGTATTTGGATCTGCAATATGCACTCCCAGATCCTAGTAGAGTGTTCCGTCTCAAACACGAATCCCTAAACAGAATTGCTCTATCACCCTCAGTTTTTGAAAAACATGAGTTTTTGTAAAAAGCGCACAATTTTGGGCAAGAATGTGGTATTACGTGAAAACCAAGAAAGTTAGAAAGTTAAATTTATTCTCAGTAGATAGAGGAGAGTTTCCTGAATATATCGGTGCATACAGTTATTAAATTTGATGGTTTTATATGGTTGTAAACGGTCGTCAAAGTTTAAAAAAGTGCCGAAGTGCATGATTTCTACGCAATACTTTTACATTTTTACGAAAAGTTGTTTATCTAGCACGAATTCGCTATACAGTATCGGATTCTGTAGACATTTCTGAAGAAGAAACCATCCACGAAAAATGTTGGAATGGTTTTTAACTCGGACTGTTTGAGAAAATATCCAGCGGGATCGCGTGCACAATGTTTTGCCGCCTGGTGGCAGTGGCGGCCATGGCGCACCTGGCGTGACTCGCCAGGGACGTGGCTACGCGCAATTTACACAGTGCCCCGTAGAGTGATCCTTAGCTATAGGAATCAAAATGTTTTTGAGTTTTTGTGGTTTTCGGCTACTTTCGAAGTATCAGTGAATGTATTTTATAGTCTTTATACCTTCGATATAAAAAGGCAAATATCTACCTGGACGAGTCTGGCTGCCAGATAGGTAACGCGGCGATAGCCTGACTTACTCCGGCCGACGGCGAAAAACCCGAGAGTAAGTACCTACCAACGCCAAACGGTACAATTATTCCTTACTCGCGAAGGCGAGCTAGCGACGAAGCCGCTACATTACAATAAAAGGTCCTTCGCAGGGAAAACCCAGTGGGGATCGCTAAATGGATGACTGGATTTTCCACCTCAGGTAGCTGGCTTACGTACTGCCGTGACTCAGACGCTGCTTTATATGCTAAGCTTAATTAACCTTTAGAAGGCCGGGCTGGCCACTATAGTGGCCACCTAAGAATTTTGATTATTTGCCGGCCATTTTGGTAGTGTATATGCATCAATTTTAAGTAAATAAAATTTACAATTTCAATGAAAAAATCCCGGCCCTCTAAAGGTTAAAAGATTTTGAGTTTATTGTTGGATGTAATATACAAATCTTACTATTATACATGCAAAAAATTGTACTTTTATTAAAAAATATTCACTGATACTTCTAAAGTAGCCGAAGATAAAAAAACTCAAAAAATGTTTGATTCCTATAGTTAATCACCACCCTACTGGGCACCGTGTCGATCGCGCACAGCTATGGCCCTGGCGAGTCGCGCCAGGCGAGCCATGGCCGCCAGGCAGCAAAACACCGTGCACGCGTTGCCAATGGATATTTTCTCGAACAGTCCGAGTTATAAACCGTTCCGACATTTTTTGTGGATGGTTATTTCTTTAGGAATGTTTACAGAATCTGATACTGTGTAGCGAATTTGTGCTAGATAAACAACTTTTCGTAAAAAGCAAAAAAATTGAGAAATCACTATTATTTCAAAACTTCAACTCAATTACGGCACTGGTTTCCGTTGTACAATCACTTTAAAAAAAATTTTAGCCCAATAGCTAAGAACCACCTTACTGTAGGCGTTTCCCCCTCCATCAATGTAGCTTAAGCCCGCCGATCCCTGCACTCATTTCATTGTACAAAAGCTTCAAACAATTACATGTGGACTGTGGCTTATTTATCTATTTTCCAACACAAAAGAACAATTATTAAAAATTAGAAAAAGTACAACTGGCAGGCATACGAACATCTCTTAAATGTAGAAACAACAACCCAACAAATATTAGTAGTAAGGCTATGGGGATTCTAACTCAGGTCCTCTGAGGGGAGCGCGGGGGCGGGGGGAAGTGAGGGCGCGCGGGGGAGCGCGGCGGAGAGAAACATGGGCGCGGGGCCTGCGGGGAGTGGAAGAGTGGTTGCGCGCGCACGAGCCGCGGAGTGGGGGAAGCCGCAACCGCGGAGGGGATCAGTCCGGGCCGAGCCGCCGCGGAGACCTGACCCACCGTCCTCGAAATTTTTCAAAGGGAGGGAATGACCCCCGAAAAGTCTTTTTCAGACCTTGGCCCACCCCGAAAATTTTTTCAGACCTAACCCAGGGAGGGGGCGGCCCCCAGGATTTTTTCCAAACCAACATGCGTCGGAAATTGTTTAATAATTTATTTTTTTTATCCGAAATTGTTTCGGACGATGTCGGGAAAGATCGATGTTCTTTTCTTTTACGAACCACGTCTTCGGGACGGAAAGAGAGAGAGCATTACTTTAAAGCTAAATTCGGAGGAGGGAAAGAGAGAGAGCATTACTTTAAATCTAAATTCGGAGGGTGGGAAAGAGAGAGCATCACTTTTAAAGCTAAATTCGAGAGAGAGACAGCACTACATAGCGGTACAATCGCTTTCGTTCTAAAAATTTTCAAAATGATTTTAAATCTTAGCATCGCAGCGTATCGCGCGATCGTGTGTAACTTGACTCCTCTGGAGCAGCCGCGTGCGATGACATCATTTTGGCGGCGCGAAGAATGTAATATAATTATGCGACGTCAGCAAATCTTAAAATTATGTGGCGAGGAGAAAGACGGGTAAATAAATGGAGAAATAATATAGGTTTAAGAAATTTATTATAAAATTAAAAGAATACAATCTAACATTTTTTTTCCTACGAGCATGGGCTAGAATATCATTGATGGCGCATGCTACCAGTTCGCAATCTACAAGATAATCCTCGTCGTAATATTCGCTATCACGTATTATTTTAGCAGCGCTGCGCGCAACTAATGTTTCACACGCAACATCGCTCTGCTGTAGCACGTTGACAAAAGTTTCAAATTTTACTCTCACATCCTCTGCAGTTTGATGCAGGCGCGGATACACATAGCTTATGCATGGCTCAAGATTACATAAAAATGATACTGTATTCAGTTTGAAATACAGTGAGTTATCAGCTCGCATCATCTTTACAATCGATGAATCAAAGATCCGAAGAAATTCCACCATTAAATCATCAATCCACATCGAGTCTGGTTCAGGTAATTGTGCACGTTCTTCGATGGTTTCACGGCTGTCGAATAGCACATTCCATGTATGCCATGGTAATATAAGATGATTACCATGATTATCGCCGAGAAGAACTTCAACATCAGCCATAGGTCCTACATTGATTCCAATTTCCAAATATTTGCTGCCCATGGATGTTAACGCGTATCTTCTGACCATGATACGCGATCCTCGGCGCGGACTAAGAGAACAATCAAAGCTATGAAACTGTCCACTCGTATCAGGAATACAATTTTGAGAATATGCGAAAATTAAGTCTTACCTGTCAAATGTATTATCCCCACATGGAGCTACGCCATCATCTCGCACGATCGGAACATAATAATTCATACGTTCAACGTTTCCTTCGACACTGGTACTGCACATTTTTTTTCAGAGCACTATTTGTTCCGTCGAAAGTCACTGAGGGTACTGAGCGATTGATGGAATAGCGACCGGGAGACAGGCTTAAATAGCGGTGCAATTGGTTCCCCCACCACCGCATTTTATTCTAAAGCTACCAATTTTTCCATAATGTTTTTCAATCTTAAAGTCGCAGCATATCGCACGATTGCATGTAATTTAATCCCCATCCTCAAGGATAAAAGTCTCGACACGTGTTGAATGTAATATAATACCTGTGGAAGCGCAGAATCTTAGAATTATGCGGTGTCAGTAGAAACTGTGTCGGATGATTTTGCGCGCTAATTCGTCATACGCGTGAATCATAGAAAAAATTATGCTGTATCGGCAGAAACTGTACAGAACCATGTTGGGACGGATCGTCGTTTTTTTTTGCATGCGGTGCATTCGAGGGAGGGGGTACGCCAAAAGAGTTAGACAGAGATACCAAATCGTGGTATCAGTCATAAAAGCACGCTCCGAACTGCACAAAGTCTCAAATCGTTGCAACCTGTTGCGCGTAAAAGACGTTACATATACAGTCCATTTACAATCACTCAATTTACAATCATGGAATTCGCGCAAGTAGAACATCAATTGCGGGATCAATCTGCACGATTGAGTTCGCGTGAAGAATACCTCGCGTGGGAAGAACGGTGCAACGAGTGCATCGAATCTTTAGAAGAACACAGCCGAGTGAAACGCCCGCGATTATCGATCGGTATTCAACAATCGTTGTTTGCTCGAATCGCGCGGCTCGAGGGACTGAAACATTCGTTGCGCGGACGTTTCGTGCGCGAAGGTGCTGGACATTCGAGTACGGGACTTTTGTGGCGCGAAATAGACACTGCGTTCGATAGTCGCGTGTTAACCGGTGCCGTGCTCAATTCGAACTATATCGAGCCGCACAACTTCCTCCAGGATGCGGCGACCATTGTGTTGGAGCACGTGCGGGGCGCTTTGAGAAAACGTCGAAACCTCAAAGTGAACACTGTATTCAACGGCGAATTTGTGGCGGGTGACAAGCATACTTGCAAAAGCATCAACACCCGGAACTGTGAACTCTTCGACACATCCGATCTGCAAGAGTGGTACCAGCGATGCGTCGTCGAACCCACCCTGGCATCGCTGGAAGAGTTCCAGGAACGCGACAGCGGATGGGCATTGACGCGAATCCTCAACCTGACCGTCAATGTCAATAAGTACAATCCGCTGCGCGCGGGGTGCCATCACAAGTTGCCGCGGGAAATATCGCTGAAGAAGGCAACGATCAGTGTGCAATCCCCGGACAATGCGTGTTTCGCGTGGGCAGTGGTAGCCGCTCTCCATCCTGCGGAAAGAAATGCCGATCGCCCAAGTTCATATCCGCCATATGCTTCCGTATTAAATCTCCAGGGCATTGAGTTTCCAATGTCCCTGGAGCAAATTGGGAAGTTTGAGCGGTTAAACGAAATCTTGATCAACATCTATAGCTTCGAGGCGGAGAAGACGAAGACGGTCTTTCCGCTGCGTCTCACCAGCCAAAAGAGGGATCGGCACATCAACCTGCTCTACATACCGAATGATGGAGATGTAGGACACTTTGTATGGATCAAGGACTTGTCCCGGCTGGTGAGCATGCAGCTGAGCAGACATAGGACAAAGAAATTCATCTGTGATCGGTACGTATAGAAACATATGAAATGTTAAAATGTCTCGCGAAACAAATTAAATAAAAAATTTTTTTGTTTTATTACAGATGCATGCACTACTTCGGATCCGCCGAGAAGTTGGAGCTTCATTCGCTGGACTGTGGCAAGATGAACGACTGCGCCATCCTGCTGCCCAGCGAAGGAAACAATCTCCTAAGGTTCAACAACCACAACATGAAGGAGCGGCTCCCCTTCGTGGTGTACGCCGATCTGGAGTGCATCATCGAGAAAACAGAGGACAGCCACCGAATGGGTGATGATAATAAATTACACACGTATCAACACCACGAAGTTCATAGTATAGCCTATTACATGCATTGCTCGTACGATACATCGCTATCGGTGTATCGATGTCGCCGCGACGCGGATTGCGTTTCATGGTTCGTCGATGAACTAAAAAATTTTGCAAATTTCACCAAACCCATCCTGACCAGCAATGTTCCCATGCTTGATTTAACCGCCGAACAGTTCATGGCATTTCGCGATGCAACACATTGTCATATTTGCGAAGAACCATTCGAGGCTATCGATGTACGAGTCCGCGATCATTGTCATCTATCCGGGCGGTTTAGAGGTCCAGCACATTCGGAGTGCAATTTAAATTATAAAAATGCGTTTTACATCCCCATAGTTTTTCATAATTTATCAGGCTACGATTCACATTTTATTATCGAGGAAATAGCTACCGCTTTCGTCACGTCGACGTATTACCCATAACTAAAGAAAAGTATATTTCTTTCACAAAAGATGTCGAAGATACGGCTGACTCAGACTCACGAAATTGTATTAAATTGCGATTCATCGATTCGTACAAATTTCTCAACACCAGTCTCGACAAATTAGCATCTTTTCTTAGCACAGATCAATTAAAAATTTTACGATCCAAGTTTGAAACATTATCCGTCGAGGATTTCAATTTACTGACGCGAAAGGGTGTCTTTCCGTACGAATACCTTGATTGCGCGAACAAGCTGCAGGACCCATGCTTACCACCGCGCGAATCATTCTACAGTTCGTTAACAGGTGAGACTGTATCCGAGAGTGATTACGCGCACGCCGAGACTGTCTGGCAGCGTTTCGGCATTAGAACCTTGGGCGAATACAGCGATTTGTATTTGAAAACAGATGTGTTGTTATTGGCAGATATTTTTGAAAATTTTCGCGAAAGTTGCATCAAGAGTTACGGACTAGATGCGGCGCATTATTATACTTTACCCGGTTTCACATGGGATGCCATGCTAAAACATACCAAAATTACATTCGAATTGCTCACCGACGTCGGTATGGTCATGTTTATCGAACGCGGTATACGTGGGGGTTTGAGTCAATGTTCCGGAAGATACGCACATGCCAATAACAAGTACATGCCATCTTACGACGCATCGGAAGAGTCATCGTACTTGATGTACTTTGACGTGAACAATTTGTATGGATGGGCAATGTGTCAGCCTCTGCCATATGCTAAATTTCAATGGGTCGAAGATGTTGAAAAATTTGACGTGTCTTCGATCGCGGTCGATTCGCCCACGGGATACATTCTCGAGGTAGATCTGGAATATCCACAACGTCTGCACGACGCTCATGCCGATCTACCGTTCTGCCCGACGCGTGCCAAACCACCTGGCAGCAGACAGGACAAGTTACTCGCGACGGTATACGATAAGCAGCGTTACGTCATCCATTACCGCAACCTGCAGCAGTGCACGCGTCACGGTCTTCGTATTACAAAGATACACCGCGTGCTTCAATTCGCTCAATCTCCCTGGCTCCGCGATTACATCGAACTCAATACACGGTTTAGAACAGGCGCGACAAACGACTTTGAAAAAAATTTGTACAAATTGATGAACAACGCGGTATTTGGTAAAACTATGGAAAATGTTCGAAATCACGTGGACGTAAAACTTTTGACACATTGGGAAGGGCGATATGGCGCGGAGGCAATGATCGCGAAACCGAATTTCCATAGCAGAAGTGTTTTTTCGGAAAATTTAATAGCTGTTGAATTGCGAAAACTCGAGGTGAAATTCAACAAACCGATATACGTGGGTATGTGCATTCTGGACATATCAAAAATTTGTTTGTACGAATTTCATCACGAGTACATGTCTCCCCTGCACGGACTAAGTTGTAAAATTCTATACACAGACACGGACAGTCTCATTTACCACATTCGATGCGACGATATCTACGAGACCATGAAACGTGATATCGATAGATTCGACACAAGCGATTATCCTATCAACAATCCATATAATATGCCCCACTTAAATAAGAAGGTTCCAGGGCTGATGAAGGATGAAAATAAGGGTGCGATAATGACCGAGTTCGTAGGTCTTAGAGCGAAAATGTATGCACTCCGCGTAGACGGCAAAAAAGATACGAAAAAGGCGAAAGGCGTCAAGACCAACGTCATAGCCAGAACGATAACTTTCGACGACTACGCGCAGTGTTTGCAAAGGGAGATCGAAATGATTCGCAGACAATCGTGCATACGGTCTAAATTGCACAAAGTGTACACCATTTCGGAATCTAAAATCGCTCTAAGTCCGTACGACGACAAGCGGCATATCGTACCCGATGCGACCGACACTCTGCCCTGGGGACATTATAAAATACCATTGTAAAAAACTATTGTATTTATTATAAATAGTGGAATTGTGTAATATAAAATTGTTCACTCATGCATAGAAATTATAAATGGTGGAATTAATGTGTAAAAATAAAAAAAATTGTTCACTCATTTACATATATATATATCATTGTATTTATTGAATCATGTATTATTATGTTACAATACATTATTTTTATTTATCCAAGAATTGTGTGATTTATCAAACCCCAGCCACTTCCTACGCAACACTTTTTCCACCAGATATACATCAGGATCGGTGACGCGTTGCAGCTCGTGTTCATAGAATCCTCCGGCAACAGGTTTTGCACAGGAATCGACGAGCAGATACGTCGCGGGATTAGTTGCCTGTACTTTGGCTATCTTGAACACCTCCGTTGTCCAATTCGGCGTATAGCCTTTATCGAAGATGGTTTTAAATTTGCTCACGCGCACAAACTCGCCCAACTTGAATCTCGCCGGAGCAGCGATCTTTATGTTGCTGTATACGGTGGACAGCAGCTTGTCGGCGATCGCAGCGGTAACATCGCGAGGATGCATTCCGATGGTTCTATGTTTTCGTGCGTTATACTCTGCGAGAAGACGCGATAGCGAATCGATCCATCCGTAGGTTCCATTGAGCGTAAACATTTTCCACATATTGTTCTTCAAAGTTCGATTGAAACGTTCTACGACGGAGGCCTTCATCACCGAATACGTCGAATAATGATTAATATCATGTTTTGTCAAGAGTTTCTGCACATCGGCGTTGTAAAATTCTTTTCCTTGATCGGTTTGCAAATTTTTCGGATATCGATCTCTAAATATCTTTGCAAACGCTTTAGTCACCTCAGCACCACTTTTAGTCTTGAGCGGCACCGCCCATGCATACTTGCTCAACACATCGATAACGGTGAGTATGTAGTGGTGGCCTTGGTTGAATCGCGAGTATGGACGCATTTCTACAACGTCAGCTTGCCACAGATCGTCGTATCCATGCACTATGACGCGCCTCCGCGGGAAATGTCTTCGAGCTGGAGCATGCAATTCCTCAACAAGTTGTCGCTTCTTGGGACCATGGTTTTTTTTACTCTTGGATTTCGATACTGGCTGCATGTTTGATCGCAGAGGTGTCTTTGACACGAATGATGCGATAATTATCGTGTACATGCATTATGTGCTCCCAATCGGCCCGGGGACAAGTTCAGCCGCCTCGCATTATTCTCCTTCGCAGCGCTGCTGTGGGATTGAATTTGACGCCTGCGATATCTTTTTAACGCTGTTTTGCAACGTCAGCATATCTCTTTGAAACACGACCAGCTTCCTCTCTAATTCTTCCTGCTGCTCTCTCAAAAGTTTAATGCTCTTTTCCATGTATAGTTTATTGACGGCATCGCTGTCAGCCACCGGCTGAGCTACGCGTCGTATCTTGCATGATTTTGCATCAAAGTCGGCACCGTCCACACAAAGAGCGTTATCTCGCATATAATTTCGAAGCATGCCGCTCCATTTGTAATAGTCCATTCTAGCTGCTCCACTCTTCTCGAGCGATACTCCAAATTTGTTGATCGGCATCTCGATGCATACAGTGCAAATCATCGACGTGTGGTTTAATTTATAATGAGGCCTACCTCGCGGAGTTCCTCGATAATCGATAGAATTTCGGGATCGTGGGAGTTGTTCCCCGCCTGACGCGACGCTTCAAGCAAACGCAATCGATCCACCAACTCGTTGGGATCGTCCCAGTGCACGTAATCGATCTTGTTGTCGTTTACCATCATCGCTAGCGGTGTCCTTAGACCTTTTCCTGCTTTACTCGTTGATGCGCGGGGGACTAGTGGTGCAATTACATGTTTGTACTTGTATCCCTTGTTACCCAATATGGGTTTTTGAGCACAATGACTGCGTCTGTAGGCATTCGTCGCCAGCAGTATACTTTTGTATTTTTGTTTATCAGCATCGGTGTACAGGGCATCGTCGGGAATTCTCTTGAAAATCAGTTCGTAAAGGCCGGGCGTTCCTTTGTATTTTACACCACCGATGATTATATTATCATCCTTGTCCATATCGAAAGCCTTATCTCCAAGCATCGTTCCACTATTGCCAAAGTATACGCCGTACACATAGTCAATTGTTGTATCCTTATCCATACTTAGGATGGCGCTCATGTATTCTTGCCCCAGCGGACCGAAATGGTTGCGAAACGTTTCTTGTCCCTCGGATGTTTGAAGTTGCTGTCTAATAGATGTTACAAACGACTCATCTGGACTAGTTTCGAAAACGTCGTCATCATCATCCTCGGTTGCAAGCAATTGTACACTGGGAAATGTATTTATTGGTGTGGGAGGAACCGAGGAATCGTTTTGTCGTTTTCGCTTCGATTGAACTGGTGTGGAGGTTATGAGTGAATATTCCGATGATGTGTGTCGTTTCTTCTTTGTCTTGCACGATGTGCTCCATTTCGACTGGATTTTTGTTTTAGGCGTTAATGTTTCATTCTCTTCAACGTCTATGCTCGTCAGCGGTGATGTGTCAGCTTCTGCCGCTGTGGTATTTTCCACGATATGTTTCAAGGGTTCGACGATAGGTTTAAAGTATCTCTCCAACGCGATATCTTCCTCCATCTTGCCAGACTTCAAAGCCTGATGTTTCTTGCGAATGGCTTCGCTGGTTTTTGCAATTTCCTTCGCTATTTTCTCACGATCCTTAATCTCCAGACTATCGATATCAATCATCATTGTGCAGCAGACGTTGCTTTCCCACCGACAGGTTGATGACAATTGACCATCTCATGGTACGGCGAACTCGTTAAATCCCTTTCGATAACGTCCACTGGCCATCGCGCTATCCTTGTCTATTACCACGAAACCATACTCTCGTTGCCAACAATTACGACACAAAGCGCAGAAATCCTCGTAAGACATATCAGTATTTACATGATCGTTGTACACATGTTTCAAGTTGGTACCATCCTGCTTAAACAGAATCAACAGATTGGCATTGTCGCGTATAAGATGTTTGGGAATCTTTGCATACGTCTGACAGAGATAGAAGCAGTCAACGTTCGAGTGGCGCCCCATTGCAAAGTATTCTCGTATCGTATCTTGCTTGTCGCATGCCACATCATCAAAGATAATAATTAAATTCGGGAGCGATTCGCTCGGTGGGATGACGTCGCTGTTATTCGAAAACGTAAAGTAGCCAATTTCATCTATCGGAGTCAATAAATTCTTCAAATACTGATATTTCGGCTGTTGCAACCACTTGGAATACACGTACACGTTCTCGAAGCGGACGCCGTGTGGACTTTCCAACAAGCTCACCAACACGTTGGTCTTTCCACCATTTGATGGACCGCAAATGAGACACCGTATAGTGTTTGGTAGCATGCTACCATGTTTGCGCTTTGTTTTCGAGGGCATCACTCGTGATTTATCGTCAAAATTTGTCACGCGTATCGTCACAGGCTGTCGCACGAATCGCATCCTCTCCGCAAACTGCGAAAAATAATTTTGATACATCGAAGCGGTGACGCGTTCTATTTATAGGTCCGCGCCGAAGCAAAACAGCTCAGTGTTCAAAATGCTTCTGGTCCTGTCGGATAATTGTGATATTCGAGACTTAACCTCTGAAGAGTTGAAATATATACCAAAGATTATTCTACTGCGAGAGTTCGAGAGATACATTGATCAGTTGTGGGACAGACTCCCCGAGCATATAAAAGCCGATTCCGAGGTTCAGCAGTATCGTCGGTGTCTGGAACATTATAATCGCCCTTGGCAGCGAACGCATATCGATGGTCCAGCACCATTGATTAAAAACTGTAGCGAATGTCGCCGATGCGAGTGAAGAAAGGTTGTGGTTTGTTAAATCGGGCGATAAACGCGCTACGTATCGAATTACATATCCCGGGATACCAGTTTTGCGGCCCAGGAACTCATCTGGCAAAACGATTGGCTAGAGGTGATAAAGGTATCAATCCGTTGGACGCAGCGTGTCGCGAACACGATATTGCATATTCACGTAGCAACGACCTCGGCGAAAGGCACGCGGCAGATAACGTACTCGCTGACAAAGCGCGAAAACGCATCGTTGCGCGTGACTCGACTCTGGGCGAAAGAGGTGCTGCTACAGCTATTTGGGCAGCTATGAAGGCCAAGACGAAAATCGGAATGGGGATGAAAGCAAAATTGCGCAAAAGGATTCCAAAGAGAGCACCGAAAAAGCGGATTCTTCCGATAGCAAAACGTGGTGGTATATTACCACTTCTCCCGCTGCTAGGTGTTCTCGGATCGTTAGCTGGTGGAGCGGCGGGGATAGCCAAGGCGGTAAACGATAATTAGGTGGCGCAACATCAGCTGCAGGAAATGCAACGTCAGAATCGCTCCATGGAAGGTCGTGGACTTTATCTCGCACCATACAAGCGCGGACAGGGAATATCGAAACGAAAAAAAAAACGTCGAAAAGAAAATAAAAATGCCCGCGGGCGTAACTACCGACGCGCAATTGGAGGAGTTTGCAAAACGTATGCGTATTCCATTCTTTAGAGGTGTTTTTATGCGTAACGCGCTACCAGCCGGAGGAGTACGTCGAAACGAGAGCGGTATCGTAAATTTGGACAATGTCGAGGGGCCGGGGACTCATTGGGTGGCGTATGCGAAGAGAGGGTGTCGAGCTATATATTTCGACAGCTTTGGAAATCTTCAACCGCCTAAGGAATTGGTACAATATCTGGACAAAGATGTCGTGAAAATCGAAAACAATCGAACGGCTTATCAGAAGTACGATCAGAGCAATTGTGGACAACTATGTCTACGCTTTCTACAAACGATTGGCATCAAATTTAAGGATTGACTTCCCACCACTCTGATTCAGTACCAGTCCAGTCGTACAGCTCGGAATATGTCGTTAACATTCACTCTAACCGACAAGAGTAGCACCCTCGCGGTAAGCTACTTTCCACCCATAGATTTGAGCGACGATGATTACGAGCTTGGTCTAGCAACCTTTGAAACTTATCACACGATACCAAACATCGACTCAAGCAACGATAAATTCTACTTTGTCGTAAACTATGACATCAACAATAGCATCGACACCACTCATGAATACATTACGATTCCACACGGCTCCTACGAACTAGACGCTATCGCCAAGTATTTGAAGCAGCGATTACTCGAGCGGTATCCTCAAAATCTCGGTGGCACCGATGTCGGTGACAACGATGTGTATCCTATAGTGTTGCGCCCCAACAACAACACCATGAAAAGCGAGCTGTACTGCTCGTTCGTCATAGACTTTACAAAGTCCAATAACATTGGATCGCTACTGGGATTCTCAACGAATCGGGTATTAGAACCTGGACGGTGGCATGAATCGGACGATCCAATTAATATCATGAACGTGAACATTATTCGCGTAGAATGCAGCGTGACCGCTGGCGCGTACAACAATGGGAAGCGCGTACATGCGATACATGAATTTTCTCCGAGAGTCCCACCAGGATATAAGATATCGGAAACGCCCGCGCAGATCATTTACCTTCCAATCACCGCACGGGTCATTACGGATCTGACGATACGCGTTGTGGATCAAGACGGACGGTTGCTCGATTTTCGAGGTGAAGAGATTACCATCAGATTGCACGTACGACGGCGACGACGATAATACGTGTGGCGTGATCGAAAGAGATGCTTGTGCTGAACGACTCCAGAAACCCGTTTCTTCCAAACGAAATTGTATACAACAACAACAACAACAACAACAACAACTGCAACAGCTCTGATTATACTAAAAAGAAGAGGCTCAGTGCTGCGAACATTGCATTTTTGAAATCATTGGGATTCATTGTGCACAGTTAAGTTGAAAAAAAAAATGGTTGACATTCTAAGCATTGGAGGGAAGCCGACGTTTGACGATCGCATCGTCAAGCTCGAGACTCACACATACAACCCATATGTCAACTCAACGTTTGGATACAGCGATGAAATAAGAATACCCATACAGCAGCAGGATTTATACACATTGCCGTGTGAAAGTTTCCTCTACGTGGAGGGAAAATTGAAGATAAACAAGCCAAACGATACATTAACGGTGGCGTTGGGAAATAATTGCATGGCGTTCTTATTCGATGAGATTCGATACGAGCTGAATGGCGTGGAGATTGATCGCAACAGAAACGTTGGGATAACTAGCACGCTTAAAAACTATGTATCGTTGACATCTAGCGAAGACAAAAATATGGAGAATGTCGGATGGGGCTTGAAACGACGCGATGGGTCAATATTGAAAAATCATTTCAATTTTTGCATCCCGCTAAAATATTTGCTGGGATTTTGTGAGAACTACAAACGCATTATTATTAATGCGCGTCACGAATTGATTTTAAAACGATCGCGCAACGACAATAATGCTCTAATAGGATCGCCGATGCTGGAACCAGAAATTGAATTACTTAAAGTGCAATGGCGGATGCCTCATGTGACGTTAAATGACGTTAATAAGCTATCGTTGCTACATGCTTTGGAACGTGGGCAAAACCTGAGCATTTGTTTTCAATCGTGGGATCTGTACGAGTATCCTCTCTTACAGAGCACGACCAAGCATTCGTGGGCCGTGAAGGCATCTGCACAGCTGGAGAAGCCGCGAGTTATTATCCTTGCTCTACAGACTGGTCGAAGGAATGTGATGAGCGAAGATGTTACTAGGTTCAACAACTGCAAATTGACCAATGTAAAACTTTTTCTCAACTCGGAATTTTACCCATACGATGACATGAACTTGGACTTTGACAAGAATAAGCATGCCATCTTGTATCATATGTATACGCAATTCCATAAATCGTATTATGGACATAGTTGCAACGAGGCATTATTCACCGTGGCCGAATTTTTACAATTTGGTCCCCTCGTGGTGATTGATTGCTCGCGACAAAATGAGTCGATCAAGAATGGCACGGTGGACGTGCGCATAGAATTCGAGTGTAAAGGGAATGTGCCGATAAATACTACGGCCTACTGTCTGATTCTACACGATCGGGTGGTTGAATACAATCCGCTGACAAACGTGGTGCGCAAAATCAATTAAATTGCCACGCCCTCTCCTGTGTCAAATTCCTACCAAAAGAAAATTTCATCGTGAAAATCGAGATGCTTTACGAGAAAAAGTGCATTCTCTCGTCTGTCGTGGAAGAGAGCGGACCTCTAAATCGTATCGATAATGGTCGTACCAACATTTGTTGACCTGCAAGGGTTCATCGTCGATGGAAGATTTGTCGTCAAGGAAGTGGCTATCCTGCGAAAGGGAACAATTCTCTCGCACTATATTTTTGGGAGTTCGATGCCGCAATATCTTCTTACGAAATCCGACAAATCGAACATCCGGTGGTTGGTGGCAAAACATCACGGGCTACGGTGGGACGATGGAGACGTTCCATACTGTATGGCTAAACGGCTAATTACGAAAGCTGTGGCTGATGCGATCGACGAAGAAGATGACGCATCCCATATCGTATACGTTAAAGGGTTGCAGAAACGCGACTGGCTTGCGGATTTCCTCGATGAAGATACGAGAATGGACGTGGTCATCGAGACGCTGGACATTGACTACGAGGATATCAAATCTCTAAATAAGCTAAATGTAATTAATACTCTGCGATGTGGCAGACACGCAAAGCACTGTGCCATGCAAAATGTATTTAAAATATTCAACTGGTGGTCTAAACGCCAGAGAGAAATGATTAAATAAAATATAATCAATTTTAATGTATAAAATGTTTTTCTTAACCCTCTCCAACCTAATCTCCTGCACATGATGTATGCTAGATTAAGACGGTAGTTATAATTACGTAGAAGTGGTATGATACACGTTCAAAGTGGTATGATAGACGTTGAAAGTTACCATACACGTGCAATACATGATCAAAGTGGTACCATACACGATCAAAGTGGTTCGATTCATGTTGAAAGTGGTTCGATTGATGTTCGATTGATGTTCGATTCATGTTCAAAGTGGTTCGATTCATGTTGAAAGTGGTTCGATTGATGTTCGATTGATGTTGAAAGTGGTTCGATTGATGTTCGATTGTGGTTGAAAGTGGTTCAATTGATGTTGAAAGTGGTTCGATTCATGTTGAAAGTGGTTCGATTGATGTTCGATTGATGTTCGATTCATGTTGAAAGTGGTTCGATTGTGGTTGAAAGTGGTTGAAAGTGGTTCGATTCATGTTGAAAGTGGTTCGATTGATGTTCGATTCATGTTGAAAGTGGTTCGATTCATGTTCGATTGATGTTCGATTCATGTTCAAAGTGGTTCGATTCATGTTGAAAGTGGTTCGATTGATGTTCGATTGATGTTGAAAGTGGTTCGATTCATGTTCGATTGATGTTGAAAGTGGTTCGATTCATGTTCGATTCATGTTGAAAGTGGTTCGATTCATGTTCGATTCATGTTGAAAGTGGTACGTTTGATGTTCAAAGTGGTTTGATTCATGTTCAAAGTGGTTCGATTCATGTTCGATTCATGTTGAAAGTGGTTCGATTGATGTTCGATTGATGTTGAAAGTGGTACGTTTGATGTTGAAAGTGGTACGATTGATGTTGAAAGTGGTTCGATTCATGTTCGATTCATGTTCGATTGATGTTGAAAGTGGTTCGATTGATGATCAAAGTGGTTCGATTGATGTTCGATTCATGTTGAAAGTGGTTCGATTCATGTTGAAAGTGGTTCGATTCATGTTCGATTGATGTTCGATTCATGTTGAAAGTGGTATGATCTAGTCGAATAATGTGTCCAAAGAAAAAAAAAGGGGAAAGAAGATGCGTGTGAATAAGGAGAGGATGGTCAGCGAAAATGCAGGTGGCCTGTGATGAAGATGGCGAAGAACAACAGTATCTTACTTTTGCAAAGCTACGCACTTCTCGATTTCATGATAGGAGTTTATACGCGAGAGCTTGGAGATGCAGCGAGACCAGTTGTCTTCAAATCTTTGACGACAACAGTTGAAAGTTTTGTGTGACACTTTTTTTTGACGCGAAAAAATGGGATTGGAGAGGATCGCCCCGGAGTGTGACCCCGAGGTATGCACTTTTAAATATTTTTATATTTATCGCGTTTAATCGTTGAAATCGAGCGAGATCAAATCAGACGTTTGTGTCAATATTATATCGTCGATTTCTATTTTTTTTCCAGAACTCGCCACCACCGTCGCCTCCCCCACCACCTCACTGGCCGTCGCCACCTCCATCGCCGCCACCTCCGCTGGTATGTAGTAGTTTGCATTGTTTTATACATTTGCTGTTTATTATATGCAAATATTATATCAATGCTTGTGTATATGTTCTAGGACCTGCAACAAGTCATTGGTCCTGCAATGGCGGCTCGGCTACGGCGCCCATGGGTGCCGAACCGCCCAATGGCGCCGCCACTGCGACGGCCGCGGCCGCAGTCCCCATCGCCACCACCACCACGATAATTTTTTTATTATATTCTTTTTTTTTTATATTCTTTATATTTGAAATAAATTTCTTAAACCTATATTATTTCTCCATTTATTTACCCGTCTCTCTCCTCGCCACATAATTTTAAGATTTGCTGACGTCGCATAATTATATTACATTCTTCGCGCCGCCAAAATGATGTCATCGCACGCGGCTGCTCCAGAGGAGTCAAGTTACACACGATCGCGCGATACGCTGCGACGCTAAGATTTAAAATCATTTTGAAAATTTTTAGAACGAAAGCGATTGTACCGCTATGTAGTGCCGTCTCTTTCTCTCGAATTTAGCTTTAAAAGTGATGCTCTCTCTTTCCCACCCTCCGAATTTAGATTTAAAGTAATGCTCTCTCTCTCTCTTTCCCTCCTCCGAATTTAGCTTTAAAGTAATGCTCTCTCTCTTTCCGTCCCGAAGACGCGGTGCGTAAAAGAAAAGAACATCGATCTTTCCCGACATCGTCCGAAACAATTTCGGATAAAAAATAAATTATTAAACAATTTCCGACGCATGTTGGTTTGGAAAAAAAATTTCGGGGACCGTCCCCTCCCTGGGTTAGGTCTGAAAAATTTTCGGGGTGGGCCAAAATCTGAAAAAGACTTTTCGGGGGTGGGCCTCTCCCTTTGAAAAATTTCGAGGACGGTGGGTCAGGTCTCCGCGGCTGCTCGGCCCGGACTGATCCCCTCCGCGGTTGCGGCTTCCCCCACTCCGCGGCTCGTGCGCGCGCAACCGCTCTTCCACTCCCCGCAGGCCCCGCGCCCATGTTTCTCTCCGCCGCGCTCCCCCGCGCGCCCTCACTTCCCCCCGCCTCCGCGCTCCCCTCAGAGGACCTGAGTTAGAATCCCCATAGCCTTACTACTAATATTATTTTGACCGAATCCAATTGTAAGCTTCAATCCATTCAAGACCGAGTACAATTTTTATGTAATTATTTTCTAATAAAAGCTCTATCAGATTCTAACTTAACAACTGTTAGCGCGGACTCAACTTTGCGCGGTGCGAGAGACACGCATCAGACGCCGTGTGGCGCCGTCTACCTGTCCACACTGTTGGCGGACTTTCTGTAAAGGCCCACGCATATTTTTAGTCAGTCCCGTCACAAATATCTGTATACAGGGTGTTCCAAAAATGCTGCGGTTCCTTGAAGGGGGTGACTCGGGGGGGGGGGGATTGCAAACAACTTTTTCCTTCCCGAAAATGCTCTCCGAGGTTTCGTTAACGAGATATTAAGAAAAAGCACCGACCAATCAGAGCGCGAGTCTGGCGGCCGAGTTCCCGCGCTAGCGTGGCTGCGCTCCGCACTGCGACTGCGAATAAGCAACTCGGCATGCATCGAAGGAAATTGCGTAGAATGGTAAATGAAAAAGACGTAACAAATAAAATCGAACATTTTGTCATGGTTTGTTTGTCATTTAAAGTGAATAATGAATAAAGGATAAATGGGTGAAAATCATGTGTAACGTAAAAAGACGAATATACAGTTTTTTTTTTAAAAGAATCGAAAATAATAATTATTTGAAGTGGGAGGATAAGGAATACGTAAATTTCCTTGTGTTAATAACTTAGCCACGAAAAGGTAATATAACAGGAAATGAACGAAAAGTGATCGTAAAGTAACTAAAACTCACCCTTGTCAGAAATTCATCTGCAACTCGACAACCTGTGTCACTGGGTCTGGACGCACTTGACATTGCGACCTTTAACTTTGAGTAGTGTCGTATACCTGGAACCAGCTGTGCACTGGGCTCGTCCGTCGATGACCAGGATAGGTTCAGTGACCTAGTGACACAAGTTTTCAAGCTGCAGGTGAATTTCCGAAAGGGTGAGTCTTAGTTACTTTATTGGTGATCATTCATTTTTAAATTTAACGCAAGCTATGGCTTATTTCCGGCGATAATTCTCAAAATTCCTGTACGAAAATATTTATTCGGGCTTTTTAGACAGACTTATTCGTTATCATCAACAGTGTTGGCCATTATTGAATTACAGATTTTTATCATAATAACGAACTACGATCACCTTTCGTTCATTTCCTGTTACATTACCTTTTCGTGGCTACGTTATTATCACAAGGAAATGTACGTATTCCTTATCCTCCCACTTCAAATAATTATTATTTTCGATTCTTCTAAAAAAAAACTGTATATTCGTTTCTTTACGTTACACATGATTTTCATCCATTTATCCTTTATTCATTATTCGCTTTAAATGACAAACAAACCATGACACAATGCTCGATTTTATTTGTTACGTCTTTTTCATTTACCATTCAACGCAATTTCCTTCGATGCGTGTCGAGTTGCTTGTTCGCAGTCGCAGTGCGGCGCGCAGCCACGCTAGTGCGGGAACTCGGCCGCCAGACTCGCGCTCTGATTGGTTGCTACTTTTTGTTAATATCTCGTTAACGAAACCTCGGAGAGTATTTTTGCGAAGGAAAAAGTTGTTTGCAATCACCCCCCGACTCACCCCCTTCAAGGAACCGCAGCATTTTTGGAACACCCTGTAGATGTGTTACGCTCGATTTGATATTTTTATTTCATTCTTGTTATAAAATAAATAAGTTTATGTCTAACTGTGCATTAGTGATTATGGGAAGGGACCAGAACAATAGTTGAACTCGTAAATATTCAACAACAACATATAAGAGTGTTCACCAGTTCTACAAGGTTATCCACTTAAAACTGGCGGCGCTCGCGCGAGTACAAATGAGAACGGCAACAGCGTCACGCGCATACTTATTACTACAATCATATGTCAATACATCCGCCATCTATGTGTTGTTGCTAAAAGTATAGGTTTGTACAGGTCATCTACAGGGACCTGTACATTTAGCAACAGCCCATAGATTGTGAATGTATCGACATATGATTGTAGTAGTAAGTATGCGTGTGACGCTGTTGCTGTTCTGATTTGTACTAACGCGAGCGCTGCCAGTCTTAAGTGGATAACCCTGTATAAAACAACTAGGAAAACAAAACGGAAGAGAAAAAGACTGATCCAACAATGGATTGGGAACATTATGGACAAAACCAAAAACGAATTACGAATAAGCAGCCATTTTGAACTGCTTAGTCCACCACATCCCAATTAATATAGACATAGGCAAAACATTAAATGAGGCTGAAAATCCAAATTTAATATTAAACGAATACTTAGACAAAAATCAAGCTATTAATATATATATATATATATATATATATATATATATATACTGGTGCAAGTAAAATAGCGGGATCTAAATGGGTTGGGTGTGCTTGTATATCCAAAGAACTAGGTATCTCAATACAAGAAAGCGTCCCGAAAACGGCCTCAATTTTCGCAGTAAAATGTTTTGCTTTAAAGGAAGCCCTTACCATCGTTATAAGGGAGCCCCATTTTAAAGACAACATTATAACAGACTCTTTAAGTGCCTTAACTTCGCTTAACAGTAATAAAATTGACACCAACGTTAATCCATATATTATCAGTATTAAAAGAAAGTACCATGAAATAAAACAAAAAACTAACATTGATATTATCTTCGCATGAGTGCCGTCGGTGTTCTAGATAATAAAAACGTCGACGCTCTAGCTAAAAAGGTGACACTACTAGAACCAAATACCAATATACGTATACCGCTTACAGACTTTCGCGAACAGTACCAGCTTAATGCTAATTTCGAGACCAAAAGATACAATGAAGAGCAATGCCTAAGGAAAGGAGGAGAATATTTCCAACTATGCAATACCAATAAAATCTACCCCGAAGAGTTACAACAACTATTAACTGCTGCAGATGGAACCATTATAACCTTGTAGCTTCTTTAAGGGCGTATAGGAATCATAAATTATACCAATTGGGACTGTGAATACGATACACAAGACCTCAATTACGTTACTGGGCAATGCTCAATATATGACTCCCACAGAGAAAACTTAATTAAAAAGCTAAGGAAATGTAAACACTACCCATCGTTTGATATTAAAACGTTTCTCGCTACTCTGGACATTCAAGGGTTATAAATAATATGCGACTTCTTCCAAAAATGTTTACTTAACATTTAGATATAAATTATAACAAACCTATAAATGGGTGCGGCAGGTACTGCTCCGACCAAGAAAGCGTGTATGACAAGTGCGCAAATCATGTACAGGTGTATAAATCCCCTGAAGGTTTGAGTAAGCTTGAATAAAAAAAGAAACAAAGAATGTATCAGGTTTAGAATTCGAGTACACTTAAGGCTCGTCTGTGTAACGTTCCCTTTGACGTCTCTCGTCAAATCAAGCTTTGGGCTCTTTCACGGCCTTCATAGCCTTCGGGTTAGACATATCACCCAAACCGGGACAGAGGTTCCCAGAGGTTAAGGGCTCTACTCGGGTGGCCTCACGTCGACCTGTCTATACTGTCACCAATGCATCTTGTATGCATAAATTAAATACCGATGTCCCTGGAAATACTTTTCAATGCAGCTCTGAAATCTTGAAATCGCCCTTTCTCACGCCTCACAACGATCCACGATGTACCACGTCTCCACCAATACACAATTTCCTTTACTACTTCTTTTTTGAAACTCTACCAATAGACAACGTTTTGTGCGACCGTTGTCTTCAAACTCCACCTCTGAGAGGGATTCCGTAGTATTCGTCTTACCGATTTTGTGAAGTCCATGCAGAAGCAAACCAGAGTTCGAACTGAAACCAATTGAGCTCTGCTTGCGAGCAGAACCTTTAACAATTGTCCATTTGGAGATTTGTAAACATCTCCATGCATATTTTATTGTTGAGTTTCTGTTTATAATATATAATAATTGTTGGTATAAAATTGTGTGCGGTGTTTTATTCAAACATCCACATCACATCGCACCTCAGCATTGAAAATCTGTTCGATTATTGGGCTTTTGTCACTATACCATAGTGCAAGATAATTGTCAGAGGGTCGTGGAGACTTATAACCTCCAACAGAAGCGACGCTGTGTCATAACAGGCGGTGTATCACATTATAAAGTTACAAGACTGAAGTAACATTCCTAATGGCTCCCGGTGTTAACTAGGTACCGGTTCTTCCACGCTTTCCAACCTCCTGGCGACTCCCGGTTAGGCGCAGATTCGTCCACAACTACCACTTCATTTGTAGCTCACGGTGTTAGCCACGCACCGGTTCGTCCGTAACTGACAAACTCCGTAAAACAAATTCAAATCTCAAAACAAAAATATATATAAAGAACTGGGTCTCATGAGCTATAATGGCACCACATCATATTATTCTGTACAAAAAAAACACAAACAACTTTTGTATTATGACGTCCCACTATATTTCGTGCGGTATTATTTAAAGTCTCCCTCATAAATCACTCCATACCTCCACCGAAATCCCCCAAACTTCAACTCTTACCCCTTTTCCCCAACCATCGGGCCATCTAGACGATGTACCTTAGCGGTCCCCATCTCAAGATGGTCAACTACGACATCCCCTTCCCCTCCTCGCCCTACGAGGCATGATCTCCTCCTTCATATTTAAATTTAAACAAGTCCCTCGTCCCAAAAACCCTCTTAATTCGAGACCACGTCTCACCCCCTCTCTACGACCAGCCAAATCAAAGCCATTCTCATCTCTATCCAGTCAAAACATCCAAAATCCACCCAATGGGTTGAGTACCCCCTTTTCAGAAGCCCAAATAAAAACCTCGAAAGTCCTATTGCGACGCATATTTCGTACATGAGTCATCAACACGTTCTAATTATAGATGTATATTTTGTACATGAGTCATGGTGCATACCGCGCATACCCCTCATACCTGACATTCCTGGAAATCATATAAATATAAGGGTCCGAGAGACCGGAGCTTCTCTTCTACGGAAACCACTCCCGCGAAGTGATACGTCTTATTGACCACTTTACTAATATTCAATTCAGTGTCCCTCGGATTATAAATCTACGGAAACTACTGTAAGCGATTATTACTTACTTTTGCTAACGGCATATCATTTTCATTTATATTATTTAGTACTGCTAACGTTTATTGATTCATATTATTATTTTTGCAAACGCTCATTGCTTTATACTATTATTTTTGCTTATTGAATTTGCTTGTTATTATTGCTAATTGCATGTTGCATACATTATAATTCTCTATTGCTAATATTCATGTGTTTCATTTTCATACATATATTTTAATATTGATAACCATTTATATATATGTTACGTGCTAATGCTTATCGTCCAACGCATTATTATAAATCCTAAACGCTATCGCATTAACAGTGCATCGCATATTTTCGTGCTTCAAATTTAATAAACAGTTTTACTTTAAATCACGCTTCGAATTATTGTGTCAATTCTTCGGTTACGAAGACTCCGAACCAACACAGGCTACCGCAACAGCTGATCTTGGTTCGCGAACGTGAGAATTCTTATAATGTTTACCAAGCTTACTTTCGCATAGGTCTCCCATGACTATACGGCTAGACCTGTTTCGCGGAATATTGCGGGCGGCTTCTTGCAATAATGCAACGGTAAATCCAATTACCGAGTCATAAATACAAACCACGAGTGCTGTAACGGGTGTCACCTAGGTGCGCGATTACCCTCTTAAACCTTCCCTGGTCGATCGGTGCTACGAATCTCGCATTCGAGCCTGACTTCCATTAACCCTCGGTGCTACGAATCTCGCATTCGCGCCTGATTTCCTTTAACCCTCAGAGTTACGAATCTCGCATTCGAGTCTGACTTCCTCCAACCCCCAGTGTTACGAATCTCGCATTCGAGCCTGATTTTCTAACCCCACATTGTCATTGTCCTAAAGACCTCCACCCGGGACGTGGCAGTATACTATATTTTTTTCTATCTCCTTCAGTTTCCCAGAAATTTGATAAAGTATGTTTTTCATCCTCAAATTTTAGGGCTGCTCTCACCCCAGGCACATAAGTATAAGCAGCTATAAAGAAATACATATCGAATCATTTCAGATGCTCTACCACTGTGCAAAGTTTCTTATAAGTGTACAATACAAGGGTTTTTGACTACATCTGTTGTACTGTGACCAAACTGAAATTCGTAGAGCATGTAGTGTTTTACTAGGACTACACCACTAGTCACTTCAGGCACTTATAAGAACCTTTGTAAATGCTTAATCAACAAGAGACTAATGAAAAGGAATTTCCCCTATCTTCCTTAGACTCTAGGGACAATGATTGTATCGACAGTTTCTTAGAAGCAATAACATGATGATACTATTTGTATGAAGGAATCGGCGGACAGAGCTAATGCAGCAACCAAGAATTTTCTTTAAAGCCACTACTTCCGCAACATTAGTTGCTGTTTTTGCTGCCCATTACCTTCTAACTGTTTTACAATTTCTAAATGTCATAAAATATTAATTTTCCATTCGTGTAATTGAAAAGTATTTCAATTACGGTTTCGCCACATTCTAATCGGTTTATTAGTAGTTGTAATTTATCACACGTACTGCCTGCACTATTAAGACAGTACGCTTGCGTTCCATTGATATATGGGTATATAGTGTAATGATGAATTCAGAATGATGATTCTAGAATATTTTATTTCGTAGTGCGCTACATTGTTCGGATAAGCGGCTTTCGTATAATCGAGATTCTACTTATAATATTAATATTTGTAAATGATAAATACCAGTGATATTTATTGTTACAGATCAGCGGAGTCTTATGGAACATTGTAAATTGTTGAGTTTGGCACATTGTCACTGTTACGTCGTTGCTGTTTATAAATCATTGGTATTGCAACAGCCTCTCAGTTATGAAGACATGGAAGCTGCCATAGAACAATGCGAGGAAACCTTAATTGAGATCGATATAACGAAATATTTGCGATCTGTATGTCGGCATTTGAATAAATTATCAGAGGAAGATTCGCTAGATCAGTTGAAACTTTCTGCGTGTGAAGACGTAGAACCCCTACACAAGTTAATAAGAGATAAATTTGAAAGAATAATGAGGGTTGCTTTTAGACCAGTACCTGCACATCCTGAATTCTATTATTGCTCGCCATCTTATATAGTAAATAAAACGGTTTGTTATCGATTAGATATTATGTGAATGTAGAATCTGAGTAGCTAGTAATATGTAAAGATAAATAGGTAAAGTAAATAAAAATTGGTATCAACAGAATCGAGCTGGATATCACAAATCGGATAGCGATGAGGAATTAGAGAATCTCATTTTCCATTCCATAAATGCTGATTGCGCGACACATAATCCTCATAAAACGAGTAAGTAATAATGTAACTCTGAGCACGTCTAAGGGGATTGAAACTAGTAACTTTGTTTTATAAACTGTACTTTATTATAAAAATACTCTAGTTTTCATTGCATCTGCAATATATTTTGTAATAAAATTAATAGAGTATATTGTAAACAGATGAATATTTTATTACTGTATTATAAATAAGTGTGAAATATTTATTGTATAACCTTATTTAGTAATTATTGAAAATTGGATTGTAAACACCAATTTCAAAGGCCTTCAGGGGGGATTGCGCCTTGTTGGGCCGAAAAATAGGTAATTCTTTATGAATTTTTTGTACAAAAACGGTTCTAAAAATTAATTTGAGGTTTGGCAGGCTGTTTTATTGTATCTTGAACTATTGTTCTGAATTTTTGTGTGACAGCGAATAAAACATGGCAGATACAGAGAGAGAGCGTTGAAAAATAATCGTGTGACACTGACGTTGACGAAAAGTACTGTAAGGGTTATTCGAAACACAAAAAGGAAAAGAGTTTCTTAAACTATATGAATGTGGCTATGGATGGTAGTAGATTTATTGCCGTATCTGTTACCGTTCCTTTTCCCGATTTTGAGGCAAAACTTTTCTCAGATTCAAACCAAGGCGCTTCATACTACCACCCATAGCCACATTGGTGTGGTCCTTATTTTTCAACTTCCGATTTTTTTGTCTTAACCCCTAAACTATGAGTCTTGGTGGAAAAATGATATGTGCAAAGTTTCAAAGTGATTGGACAACGAGAGCGCGGGCCGCATTTGAGTTGAAGTTTTGAAATAATAGTGATTTCTCGTCAATTTCGAACATAATTATGTTCGGGCCTTGGCCTCCAGGTGGCAAAACACCGTGCACGCGTTGCCGATGAATATTTTCTCAAACAATTCGAGTTAAGTATCGTTCCGACATTTTCGTGGATGGTTTCTTCTTCAAAAATGTCTACAGAATCCGATACTGTGTAGTGAATTTATGCTAGATAAACAACTTTTCGTAAAAATGCAAAAATATTGAGAAGTCACTATTAATCACTATTTCAAAACTTCAACTCAAAATGCGGCACGAGTTCCCGTTGTCTAATCACTTTCAAACTTTGTACATATCATTTTCTCAGCAAGCCTCATATTTTAGGGAGTTGAGACAAACAAAAACTAAAAAAAAATGCTAAGCCACATTCATATAGTTTAAGAATCTCTCTCCCTTTTTGTGTTTCAGATAACCCTCACAGTATTTTTCGTCAACGCCAGGGCCAGACGATTATTTTTCAACGGTCTCTCTGTATCTGCCATGTTGTTTTCACTGTCACCCAAAATTCTAAACAATAGTTCAAGATATAATAAAACAGCCTACCAAACGTCAAATTAATTTGTCGAACCATTTTTGTACCAAAAATTCACAAAGAATTACGTATTTTTTGGCCCAACAAGGCGCAATCCCCCCTTAAAATACGTTGTTGGAGCATGATTCTGGACAACTTTTCTGTATACATGTTCCTATCGCTCGGTCCTAGTTTCCGAGATATTATACAAATCTCCCCTTCTCCCGCTCACTAAAGTTACCAATATTCTAGAACTAGCTTAAAGTATCCGGCGTTGCCCGGGCTTCTCATATGTACAGTGAGTGTAAAAAGTATTCGTACAGCGATAAATTTAAACTAAAACTTTGTATATCCATGTGAGTAATAATTTTTAACCGAAAACAATGATTAATCAATGTTCCTCGATGTTTGTAGAATAGATTTTGTATAAACAAAATTTTATTCCCTTTAACATTTAAAAAGATATTAACAAAAACAGATAAACGTGCAGAAACGGACGCGCAAAAAGTATTCGTACAGTTGAATAAAGAATTAATAAACTATGGAAATAAACTAAATATTTAATGTTTTAATAATTTGTGGGATTGCCTTTTGATTTTATAATAGCTTCGAGGCTACTTGGTATGGAATTTACTAAGTTGGATGTTATAGCAGGCTGTATTTTACTCTACTCTTCTAGCAGAGTGGCTTTCAAACTTTCATTAGATGTAATATTATGATTACGTATTTTTTTGTGCAGATAATCTCATAGATGCTCTATGGGATTGATATGTGGTGATTATGGCGGCGTTTTCAAATATTTTAGTGTTATATAAAATCTTCTGTCTAGTATTATATGCACAATGCTTTGGATCATTGATATGGGTAAATATAAAATTGTCATTAAGTCCTATTTTATTTGCACTGGCATGGATCTGCATGTTCAGGATGTCAGTATAAACTCTATAATTCATAATATCATCGATGAAATGTAGAGATTCCACTCCAGCTGTACTCATACAGCCCCAGACAAATACAGAACCGCAGCAGTATTTCATCATAGGTAGCAAATTTTCTTTCCTGAACTCTGTATTCTTTTTTCTCCATACTGTGAAGTGTGTTTTGGGCCCACATATTTCGAATTTGTTGGTGTTAGTGAATTCAATTATTTGGGTCCAAAACACACTTCACAGTATAGAGAAAATTTGTATTTGTCTGGGGCTGTATGAGTGCAGCTGGAGTGGAATCTTTACATTTCATCGATGGTATTATGAATCAAGAGTTTATACTGACATCCTGAACATGCAGATCCATGCTAGTGCAAATAAAATAGGATTTAATGACAATTTCATATTTACCCTGTTATGGTCTCATTTAGTAACACCTGAATATAGCTTCGTGTTAGTCGATAAGTCCCGCCAAATTTGAAGTGTCGAGTGAAGCAATCGAAATTAAGAACAAAAACTTTGCAACGGCTACTACCAAGAAACGCTCGTTAAGTAATATTGATTAAATATTGGTTTTGGTTGCTTTGCTATTAAATCACCGACATCTTGTAAAACGCTCGTTCTTAATGTAGGGAGAACCAATCAAACAATCCGTTAGATAATTAATTAAGAAAGTATTTTTATAATTGGATAACTTTATTAACAAAAACATGTTACATAATCAATCCTAAACGACGGCATCTTTTGTACATTCATTCGTTGATCAACGACCAAAGCTATTAGACGTATCTTTAATTTGTCTTTAAAATACCAACTAAAACCAAGTTACAACACGAACAAGTCTGAGTCAATTTATTGAACCTTATTATCACTGGAAGAAGCTGGAGGTTGACATCAAGAGGCGAACGTGAGCAGAGCGGAGCAGCGCTCCACGGGCAGCGAACCCATCCCCATCCGCATCCGCATCTGCATCCTGAAATCCCTGCTACAACACGTAACAGATTTGGTGACAGCGGTGGGATACGCTAAATTTGCCGGCTCACAGGCGTGAGATTGAAGAGTCATCAGCCAGTTGGTGCAGCCCTCCTTCCTGGGTTTTTGGGCACGGTTTTCCCAGGAACAAGGGTGAATACCGGAGGAGAGTGGTTTCGGACGTCCGTGCCATTTTACCCGGAATCACACGCACTTGGCCAGAGAGGAGAATCCATTCCAACAAAGCTGTTCGAAACAACGGAGCCGCCAGTTAACATCATTCCGTCGCTGTTTGGAGCTTCATCGAACAACATAGACATCAGAACTCACCGTACGCAGAACGGAGAATCCACGAGGACCCAGCATTCACGCAGAACGGAGAATCCACGAGGGACCCAGCATTCACGCAGAACGGAGAATCCACGAGGGAACCAGCATCCAAGGGATCTTTCCACGGAATCAGGAGCAGCTGAAGTAACGCAGTCGTCGCTGGACGTGCTAGCGGATCTTCGGAGCGGGGAAGTCGAGTGAACCAGCAGTCAATCGAGCGAGTCGAATTTATTTCGCTAATTTACGTCGTTGTACCTGTGAGTTCATATCAGAACCTTATATTTATATTTATAATATCGCGCGTGAGAATCGATATATTTGTTAGTTTAAAATGCCGCCGTTCGCACGAAAATTTATAAACAACCGCAAGAAACGTCTGAGTAGTAGTAATTGTTTCGTAGTGGAGGATGTAGTAGCAATACCTGACTTAAATGTCGGTTCTACTTCCACATCTTTAGATGTAGTACCATTTCAGAATTCCACTCCCATGGAGTGTAGCATATCCGATTCGGGAAACAGTTCTGGCACTCCTAACATAAATGTAATAAATCCATCGTATGGGCCGTCGGAAGGGGCGTCGCGTATGCCACTCAAAATGGTCGCTGATTTTATTCCTTACTTCGACGGGAAACCGGGATCTGTAAGCATGTTTATAAATCAGTGTAGATTAGCTGACTCTCTCGTAAAAAGGGAAGATAAACATTATTTACTGGCAATCATGCGCAACAAGATAGAAATTCGCGATTATAATAGAATTGTTGGGGACCTGGTGCTGAATACGGTGGAGGAATTAGTTAATCTAATGAAAGTTGCGTATAAGGATAGTTTTAATGTCAAAGCCGCGTTGGATGATCTAAGGAACATAGAGCGTAAAAACGGGGAAAGCATAGAAGAGTTCGGTGCTAGGGTGCATGAAATTCTGAATAATGGGACAGAGATAGCTCAGGAAAAGTTAAACCCAGAACAGGCTAAAGGTGTCAAATCTGTACTGGAGGAAGAAGCAGTATCGGGATTTGTGGGAGGTTTACGTGACGACGCGATGATGATGTCTATTATTAATCAGGATGTAGAAGGATTAACAGCTGCTATTCGTTTAGCCACTAGGTGTGCTAGACAAAAGAAAAATGTGAGCAATAGCGTGAGCCACAGATTGTCCGCAAATAGGTATACGGTGTTCGCGGTAAATTCAAATGAAAACAGATGTTTTAATTGCAACCAATTTGGCCATTATCGGTCAGATTGCCAGATGGTACGCAATGACAAGTATGTCCCTTCAACTCGTAATTTCAAAAGGTGTAATTACTGTAGGAAAACGGGTCACCTCGAGGCACAATGCTATAAACGGGGCTCTCAACCTTCACAAAACTCGTTTGCCTCCGCGACACCAGAGGATCCGCGTAACTCAATTCACGGTAGAGAACGGCGAGACTTTAATTCTAAAGAGAACCAGCGCTATTCACCTACTAGGGATGAACGGGGAAATTTTAAGTCGGGACAAAATCAACGCGATTCTTTCTCCGGGGCGGATCAGAGTGACCCAACATCTTTAAAAGCTCACCAAAATTTAAACTCGAAGGGGAGTCAGCAAAAAGGCGCGGTGCCGACCAAACCCCTCATTGCACGCGCCGTGTCTATCGTGCCTGCCACAGATTCGATATAGTCGATGCTGCTCGACCTCCTGTTGTCTCCCTTGATAGCGATCGTTTTTCTCAGGGCTCCGCTAAATTCCTGGTGGACACCGGTTCGCAATTGAATCTAATAAAACGCGCAGGATTAGTCTCTGATTTACAAATTAATAGTGGAAGGGTCTATGAACTTACGGGTATTGGTGTAGGGATGATTAAAACGCAGGGCGAGGTTGTTGTTTTAATCTATAACACCCCCATCCATTTCCAAATAGTAAACGATGATTTCTCTCTTAAATGTGACGGGCTCCTAGGTATCTCATTTCTGCAAAAACAAGAGGCAACTATTGAATTTAAAGAAAATTTATCTGGTGTGTTGAAATTTGGTAAAGGAGAACCCTCCCTGGGTGTTAATTCCCCACTCGATTTAACCCCTCGAACTAGGACCTTAATCGCAGTACCTGCCAGAGGTGACAACCCCTCGGGTTATATACGGAGAATAGACGCCGGACCCGGTGTTTTAATAGGCGAATGTCTGGCTACTCAACGAAATGGCTTTGTAAAACTATACGCTATAAATACTACATGTGACCATATTGTCCTGACGGTACCTCCCATCGAGTTGGAAGAATTCGATTCTAAGCCCTATCCTGGTTTATCGCAAACAATCAATTCCGACCCCGACGTTGACAAATTCAAAGTTCGCGCTCAAAGATTAGCTCAGTTGATTAAGCTGCTCGAACTAGACCATTTAAACGAGATTGAGAAGAGTAGTATTTTAGAAGTTATAAACAGATTCGTATACCAATTTTATCTTCCGATGGATAATTTAGGGTCTACTAACGTTACACAGCACACCATAATTACTACCAACGAAGTTCCAATTAAAACCAAACAATACAGGTATCCTCTAATCCACAAAAATGAGATAAATAAACAAGTAGATTCTTTACTAAGCAACAAAATAATACAGCCCTCATGTTCACCGTATAATTCACCGGTATGGATAGTTCCGAAAAAATCTGACTCTTTGGGAAAACCTAAATGGCGAATGGTCATCGATTATCGAAAATTGAATGAAGTAACCGTGTCTGACGCCTACCCGTTACCCAATATTACTGAGATTTTAGATCAATTGGGAGGGGCTAAGTATTTTAGCACCTTAGACTTAGCCTCTGGGTTCCACCAGATATCCGTCGACCCGATATCTAAACCTAAAACTGCCTTTTCTACACCATACGGTCATTTTGAGTTCAATAGGATGCCGTTCGGTCTAAAGAATGCGCCCGCAACCTTTCAAAGAGTTATGGATTTGATATTAACCGGGTTACAAGGTATCGAACTTTTCGTCTATATGGACGACATTGTCATCTACGCGGATTCACTTGAGGAACATAATCGGAAATTAAAAGTACTTTTAGCGCGATTACAAAATTCCGGGTTAACTTTACAGCCACAAAAATGCCGATTTTTACAAAAAGAGATAGTTTACCTGGGTCATGTAATTTCGAGCGCAGGGGTGAAACCGGATCCCGGAAAAATCTCAGCCGTAAAGCAATTTCCTATACCTAAAACAAAGAAAAATGTGAAACAATTCTTGGGACTCGTGGGCTATTATAGGAGATTCATCCCCAATATGGCTAAAATTGTCAAACCCCTGACTAGCTTACTAAAGAGAGATATTCCTTTTCGTTGGACCTCAGAAGTTTAAAGGTCTTTTGAACAGCTGAGGGATATAATTTGTTCGGAGCCACTGCTGCAGTACCCCGATTTCGCAAAACCTTTCCTCGTAACCACCGATGCTTCAAACTATGCTGTTGGTGCCGTGTTGAGTCAGGGACAAATTGGTAGTGATCTTCCTGTTTCTTATGCTTCTCGAACTCTTAACGCCGCTGAAATTAATTATTCTACAATCGAAAAGGAGCTGTTGGCTGTGTTATTTGGGGTAGAACATTTCCGACCTTACCTGTATGGTCAACAATTTACCTTGATTACCGATCATCGCCCTCTAGTATGGCTGCATAATGCTAAGGACCCCACATCCAAATTAATGAGATGGCGAATTCGTCTAAATGAGTATGATTATAATATAGTTTACAAACCGGGAAAAGCCAATTCTAATGCAGATACACTCTCGCGAAACCCTGTTGATCCTTGCCAGAGCATCGTCCCTCGATCACCCAACGCACCAACTGACGATACGATTCATTCTGACTCTGTAGATCCGGAGAGGGTGCTTGTCTGTGCAGACATGACACCGTTTCCAGATTCTATGGCGGATGAAACAGACGACAAAAATACATGTAATGAAATAGAAGTAATGGTAGCATCTGTCTTCTTAGCGCGCGAGAAGACAGAAGCTGATAATTCTGAGGCATTGAGTTTACAAACTGATGTGTTAGAAACACTTACATTTGAAAGAGAATTTGAGAATTCTAGAGGGTTCTCCCAGTCGGACATGGTGTCGCCGTTTCGAACCTCCTGTCGGCAAACGTTGACTCCAAGCCTCTGGATCGCGCTTCAGGAGACTAGGGCGGTGGCCTGTGTTCGATATAAGCCCGGGGCTCGCAGTGCTCCTAAGAGACCCTGTGACTCGGTGACTTGCATGGGGCTTCAGAGTGTTGATCGTCAAGGTAGAGGGGCACCTTGTTGTTATTGTTGTACTGTAAATGAAGAGACACGAAAAGAAGCTGTTATGCCTGGAATTGGAAATCCAGAGGCTGAATTACCGAACTGTTCTGCGATCAAAGCTGCACGGGAGTCCCTCGTTGTAAAGACCTCAGTAGATTCTGAAATAAACGAGCCACCCAATATAGAGATTAGTGAAGTTATGGCTAATAATGCGAACATAAATAGACAAACAATTCACCTTTCCATTCTGCCAACCATCCGGTACGTAAAGGATCATTTATACATGCGGAAGGACAATCTTGCTCATTTTTTACCACTTAATGGCAATATTACTTCCGAAGTTACGACTGAGTTGTTGAGACGAAATAGATTTTCCTTGCAACAGATGCGACAATATCAGCTTGAGGTTGGCGATGCTATGGCACTTCCTAGTGATCAATTCTCTATCTTCCTTTTACTCTTCAAGGATAATTCTGCAGAACATTTAAATTTTGGTTATATAGAAGCTTCCCTAAGGGCACTTAAAAACCTCATGAGTTCATTAAAAACTTGGACCTTTAGTATTTCAAAAGATCTTGATAGTTTTAACGACCCTGAATGGGAACAGACAGAGGATTTATTTAAGCGAATTTTCACCAATTCTCCATTTTTAATTACCATATGCACTGGTGAAATTATAACACCAGCCAAGTCTGGCCGTTTAAAAATAATCAAGGAATTTCACGAGTCTTCAGCCGGAGGTCATAGGGGTGTGGGGAAACTCCAGAAGTATGTCAGGGATCATTACTATTGGCAGGGGATGATGAGGGAAATTTCAGAATTTGTCCGTTCTTGTCCCACCTGTCAGAGAGATAAGATTCATTCAATTAAAACTAAACAACCCATGTGCATCACAGACACGCCAATGCGAGCTTTCGAAAAGGTCCAAATGGACATTGTGGGGCCTCTACCTTTAATTAAAAACGGAAATAAATATCTACTTACCCTGCAGGATAACTTGACCAAATACTCTGATGCCATTCCGTTAGCTAATATAGAAGCAACAACCGTAGCAGTGGCCCTGGCCGAACAATTTATAAGTAGGTTTGGTTGTCCGAGGGTCATACACACTGATCAGGGAAGAAATTTTGTCGGTCAGGTGATGAAAAGATTTTGTCAAATATTCCGGATACAAAGGATAACTTCCACTGCGTTCCACCCTCAGTCCTTAGGTTCCCTTGAGAGAGCACATAGAGTTTTCGTTGATTATTTGAGGCATTATTGCACAAAAGGTGATTGGGATGACTGGATTCGATTCGGTATGTTTTCATACAATACTTCAGTCCATGAAGCCACAGGGTTTACACCACACGAATTGGTCTTTGGAGTGAGAGCGGTAATTCCGTCTGAGTTTGCCAAGGAAAGAGTACCGCGCACCTTCGTCCAATACCTCGACAATCTTTTTATTAAAATCACTACTGCTCAGACACTTGCTGCCGAAAACTTGCAACGGGCTAAAGAGAGAAGCAAAAGATATTACGACCGTGAGGCAAACCCTCGTAAATTTAACGTAGGCGACGACGTGTACTTACTAAAAGAACCACGAACCAAACTAGAGTGTCATTGGCTAGGTCCTTATAAAATTAGCAAAAAGATTAATGATTTAACCGTTGAGATAATGTTAAATTCTAATAAATTTAAAATTGTGCACACAAATAAATTAAAATTAGCATGTATAAGGCCGGGTACGTCAACCGAAGATATGTAGTTTTAAGATCTATGTGTTATAAATGTTCTTTGAGATTTTGAAGTTTTAATTGAATTTTAAATTGTATTAATTCTTGTTATTATGTTATGTTTAAATCTCATATTTTACTTAAATGCATTTGTAAGCGTACTATGATTTAAGGAATTATGAATCTAGAAAAGTTGTTCATGGAAACAACTTTTCTCCGTAAGGGTGAAGGATTGTTATGGTCTCATTTAGTAACACCTGAATATAGCTTCGTGTTAGTCGATAAGTCCCGCCAAATTTGAAGTGTCGAGTGAAGCAATCGAAATTAAGAACAAAAACTTTGCAACGGCTACTACCAAGAAACGCTCGTTAAGTAATATTGATTAAATATTGGTTTTGGTTGCTTTGCTATTAAATCACCGACATCTTGTAAAACGCTCGTTCTTAATGTAGGGAGAACCAATCAAACAATCCGTTAGATAATTAATTAAGAAAGTATTTTTATAATTGGATAACTTTATTAACAAAAACATGTTACATAATCAATCCTAAACGACGGCATCTTTTGTACATTCATTCGTTGATCAACGACCAAAGCAGTGCGGATCAGCGCTCCACGGGCAGCGAGCCCATCCCCATCCGCATCCGCATCTGCATCCTGAAATCCCTGCTACAACACGTAACAACCCGTATCAATGATCCAAAGCATTGTGCATATAATACTAGACAGAAGATTTTATATAACACTCTAAAATATTTGAAAACGCCGCCATAATCACCACATATCAATCCTACAGAGCATCTATGGGATTATCTGCACAAAAAAATACGTAATCATAATATTACATCTAATGAAAGTTTGAAAGCCACTCTGCTAGAAGAGTAGAGTAAAATATAGCTTGCTATAACATCCAACTTAGTAAATTCCATACCAAGTAGCCTCGAAGCTATTATAAAATCAAAAGGCAATCCCACAAATTATTAAAACATTAAATATTTAGTTTATTTCCATAGTTTATTAATTCTTTATTCAACTGTACGAATACTTTTTGTGCGTCCATTTCTGCAGGTTTATCTATTTTTGTTAATATCTTTGTAAATGATAAAGAGAATAAATTTTGTTTATACAAAATCTATTCTACAAACATCGAGGAACATTGATTAATCATTGTTTTCCGTTAAAATTTATTACTCACATAGATATACAAAGTTTTGTTTAAAATTGGTTGCTGTACGAATACCTTTTACACTCACTGTATTAATAACGGCAGCATTAATATTTTAAAATTAACTGGAAAACTAATAGATTCTCGAAATAATCGTTGGCAACTGTGATCTCTACCACCGTGCGGGGAACCGTACGCGCATCTGTTGCGCGCACCGCGGTGAACGCCACGTAAGTTTTATGTGCCTCGCTTCACTATTTCACTTATTACTCAGTCCCATTTAGTAATATCGAGATGTTGTCTCTGCACATCTGTGAATACCGCAGGAGACCCGTTGCAAACAAACTAATACTTTCCGATTTATATATGTAGAGAAGAGATACTTCAGTATATGTCACGAGGCATATCGGTATAGATTTGAGGCTAGGTTTGGGAGGGCCCCGCGTTGGGCGGTCCCGCAGCTATGTATATGTAGTGCAGGCTTGGGAATTAAGTGATCTTTAAGCCTAGTTTACATTAGTCAAGTAGATGGTACAGTAGAGTGGGGAGTGTGAAAAAGCATATCTAACTTGACTAGTGTAAACAGATGGTGGAGTAGAAAAGTCGAGTAAACGGGCAAGTATTAGCCGAGTCGAGTGGTAGAGCGGACAGTGTAGTAGCTGGGCCGAGCACTGCGCTCAGTTCACTAGGCCGAGTTACTTGACTAATGTAAGCTAGGCTTTACGGCCGAGTTTCAGAAACAACGCCCTGTTTCTCCCGCCTCGCGTCTTGGGCCCCGCGGCGGCCATGCTGCTTGGAGCGTCTCAGGCCCGTACCATATGAACCGCGCGTGGCGCATTGGGGCGACATCCGTATCAATACGTTTCCACATCACTCATGGAGTACTATAATCGATACGTTCTTTTTGCCAGTCGTATCCCCTGTAGGCCTATTGTGTCGCGTGATAAAAAACAGATGGGAAAAACGTGTTTTACTATCAAAATTTTAAACATGTTTGGGAAAACTAGATTTTCACACACGTTTAGATGTGCTGGGTAAATCTAAAATTTAATGAAATAGGCCTACAGGGGATATCACTGACAAAAAAAACGCATCGACAATCGTGCTCTTTGAGAAGATGTGGAAACCTATTGATACAATATCGCCCTAATGCGCCACGCGCCGTTCACGTGGTACGGGCCTGAAGCGCTCCAAGCAGCTGGGCAGCCGCGGGGGTCAAGACGCGCGGCGGGAGAAAGAGGGCATTGCTTCTGAAACTCGGTCGAAAAGATCACTTAATTCCCAAGCCTGATGTAGTGGACCCCAAATATAAAATTTTAGCTTCGGGTATTTATAAATTTTCATGATATTAATAAAAATTATTTTTTAAGTTAATTATTTTTTTTATATATTTTCTTTGAACCACATATATGTAGTTACAGACCCCTCCCCCTTCCCATTTGTCCCCACACCTACACCGATACCTCGGAAATTATTAACACTGTTGTACCATCTTTTTCTAATAACTTTTTAATAAATAATGTTAAGTTAAGGTTAAAGTTAAAGTTGAAAACTTTAGTCGACACTTAGAATAACAAAATTATCTTTATTTGATACATGACCGAATAATTTTTTAAATTTTATTCGTTATTTGAAATTTTGATTTTATGGGGCATTCTGCTTTGATCGATGTGAAAATTTAAGCTACTTTTAAAGATTTTTTTCTGAATAAATACAACTTATAATGAAATAAATCGTTTTGGAATTTATTAAGCTACTCTTATGTTATATAAAAAAAAATTAAAAAGATGTTTTTGAGTTTGTTTTAAATGGTGTTTTATAGGGTCAATATGACACCTAAAAAAAGTAAGAAATTTAAAAAACGCGACTGCTTAAAAAGCGTACTACAAAGACAAAAACAAGACTTAGCGATGAAATACGTAAGTCATCCGAAGTATGTAAATCCAAACCGTGGTGGTAAAAGTCACAACCATTCCACAATAAATGTTATGGCAATCAATATCGGAAGACGAAGATTCTCAAACCATGTCCCTGTTTTATAAGATTGTATAAAATTACATTGCACGATTTTCTTCCTCTTCTTATTTCTGCCATTAGAAGAATTTCGACAACGAAAGTAGTTACTTTCGCGATTAATCATCAGTTGCTTTTCGCACAGCGGACACTTCATAGTATTTTTAAAAATATTTTTCCCCATAAGGAAATCTATACATTTTTCTTCTGAGTTTATTTCCTCCACAAACTCTGTAAAGGATGTTATTTTGAGGCCACGTGTACAAACGTTGCGAACGAACTGATCTTTTCCAGTAGATGTATGCCGTTGTGAACAACAATTGGATCAGCTGCGTCGCAGACATTACACACACATGGGCAGAATTCAATGCGCTAGTAAAAAATTTTTTGCAAATATCTCGGAAACTAGAGCTGACCGCCATTTTCGTCAAATGAAAAAGTTGTTCAGAATGTTGATTTCTACAATATTCTCAAACCTCATTGAAATCGGTGACAGGTAACTCTTCGACAAGTTCACTATAATATGATGACAATTTTAATTAACTCAATTGCCTGAAGTCGGTGGCCTTAAGGGGACATCCTACTCTGTCGGTCGAAAAATCGGCCACTTTTCGGTGATAGTTTTTATAATGAAATAAGCACTTAACGTTTTCAAAATTCCGGGGGTATATTCTACCACTCTTGAAATAAATGAAAAAATCTTTGTTGTTTGTTTATTTCATTTGTTTACATATATATTTCGCAATGAAGTTGGCGGCTTCAAAATTGTTAGCGGTTGAAATTCCAGACGACTGGATCATCGGAAATAAAAACCAAACATATTTTTAATTTGCAGGAGTATGGCTATCTCGCTAACCACAAATATCTTAAGATTTTTAATATTTTCCCATATTTTATATCAATTAAATATAGAAAAGAAGTACCACTTTCGGTACTTTCAACTTTGATCGACTGGCATTTTAATAATTTTGGAGTAATAATGAACAATTTTTTAACAAAATTGTTCTTTCGTGGAAAGCGAGATAACCATACTCCTGCGAATTAGAAATATGTTTGGTTTTTTTATTTCCGATGATCCAGTCGTCCGAAATTTCACCCGCGAGCAATTCTGAAGCCGCCAACTTCACTGCGAAGTATTTATGTAAACAAATGAAATAAACAAACAACAAAGATTTTTTCTTGTATTTCAAAAGTGGTAGAATATACCCCCAGAAATTCGAAAACGTTAAGTGTTTATTTCATTATAAAAACTATCACCGAAAAGTGGCCGATTTTTCGGCCGACAGAGTAGAATGTCCCCTTAAATCTTTTTTTATGCTCTTCTACCCGAAGCATGAAGCGCAAAATCTTCCAAAATACCATTTTCAATAACTTCTGTTCCATTAGAATGTTCGTAATGGAATAAATCCTTCCATTCGATTAATTCTTAGGTCGTCAGTATCATCATCATTGATTTTTCTCTAAAAGAATCGGTAACATCGCGATTAAATGTAGACAAAAGAAGGTGCTTCAAGCTGGTAACAAAAAGAGGTGGACAACATCAATTGAAATTCATGTCTCCTATCCCATGCTTACAGCAGGCCTCTGCAGGCAATAGAGTTAATTAAAATTGTCATCATATTATTATCCTATTTATGATAAATAATTTTAAGCAGCTTGTAGGCAGTACTTTGATACTATGTATAAATAAATTCAGTCTTGTGTTTGTCACTTTAGTTCGCTTTTAAAGTCGTCGGGTTTTTAATTTTTTTTAATTTTTTATTTTATTTACTTTTTTTATAGATATGAATGTATATGTAGATACTATAAGAGTCGGTAAGATATTCAAATAAGCTTTGAACAAAATAGCTGCTAGAGTCTGCCATATTGTGTGGATCGTGACGTTATATATCCTGGGACATTCGGAAATCAAGACAATTCTAAAAACACCTCATTTGTCCAAATTGGTTTATCCGTACTTGCTCTAGAACGTAACATCTGGACATACATACATAGACTGATAAACACAATACGCTCCTTGGCATGCCGCAGTCGGGTAAAAGAGATGTACAGTATTGTCTCGTTATGGGCTCGGTTTGGTGTACACGGACTTTTCGCTATCCCCACCACTTCTGTCTCACTCTTGTCCAGCGAAGGCGAGAGCGAGATAGAACGAGAGCGAGCGAGAGGCACTGAAAGCGAGCGAGGACGGTACGAGACAGGCGATGCGTTGATATTTTGTCTCGCTCCGTCTTTCGCGCCTGCCGCGCACGCAAGCGTTCCAACTCGCTCCCCCCTTCGGCCAGAAAGAAGCGAGAAACGAACACTCGGAATTAGGGCTCTGTTCACGATAGGGGCTCAACGCCGGTCCCGACCAGCGAGCCCTCAGGGAGACAATACTGTATGTTCGTGGCGCAGATGTTTTCCTGGCTCAGGCTGATCTCAAACAAAATATTAATACCAAAAAGATTTATTTCATTATATGTTGTATTTACGAAGAAAAAATCTTAAAAAAGTACAGCTTAATTTTTCGGCCGATCGAAGTAGAATGACCCCTTAAATCAAAATTTTGTCCATCTCTGCTCCAAACCAATACCGATGCCTCGGAAACGATAAGCACAGATGTAGGTACCTCATTTCGAATAAATACCAAAATATTTTCATGAATATTTTGAAAACTAATTGAGTCCGGCGGTAACATGTGTAGCGAAAAGTTATTTAAAATGTTAACCTTGACAACATATTTCAAAGTCAGCGAAATTAGTGTTAAGGACCATTTCCCAATAATTACCACTTTTTTGCCTCGCGGTTAAAAATTGTACTGTACGTTAGCTAAAAAACCTTTTACTAAAGTCGAGGCCAAATATATTGGCCGGTGAGTTTCGTGAGTGATATTCTCCCACCACACAGTTTGCCTGCCCCAGTGCTCCTTTTCTCAACGTTTTCTGACTCGCTCTGGTTCTATCTCGCTCTCGCTTTCGCAGAAGAAGAGTGAGCCAGAAGTAGTGGGGATGGTGCCAAGCTTCTGGCGTGGAGGCCAAACCGAGTTGTCAGCGTAGAAATACACATATCAGAATAGGTGTGCGTTAGCTTCGAAAAAATTCAGGAGTTTTATTGGTCAGAACATTGATTCTCTCTCGATAGCTTCATCTCGTATTGGTCTATGCATAGTTTCGTAACGCACACAACTATTACGCTAAGAATAAATAACAGCCACACGGCTACGTTCAAGCGGAGCCGAGCAGCGTTCCCGTTACCCCACCATACCCTTAGGAGGCCACGCAATTCTAACTGACAAATCCACGATCGTCAGATGGTGGTGGCTGATTTCTCCTCGATCGCTGTTCGCGAAAACGAATTCACCGGCCAATATATCTGGCTCTGACCTTAATATAGTTTGTAGCATTTTGAATAAATTTATTTTTTGTAAACAGTTCAAGCGGAATGTGTAACATGGCAAACCAAAACTATTCACAACATTTCAAAGATGTCTAATCATGACTCTATGGAATCTCTTATCAGCGATTTACAAGAAGAAAACATTTGTGAAAAGGAACAACCACTTTTTCTGCAATTAAGCTGTTCTATTCGATTTCAATCTGGATCCGGTCTTAGTAGTGTTCCAGTAAAAACTCTTCCAACTTGCTTTATGGACATTGTAAAGAAAATAGAAGATTATAAGGACAGCAGTATAACCAGTTTCAGTTCAGCTAATGTAAAGATCACTTTGGACATCATCTGTTTAAATTTGCCAAAAGATGTGCTAGAAATAAGCTTGGAACGTTACTCGGGTTTAAGAACAACGTCCTTCTGTAGCGGTTCTCCAGCCGACAGTCTGCGATCAGAAAGTAAAAGTAGCCCTGAAAATAATGCCAAAAGTGAATTTTTACAAGAAAGAATGGCCTATCTTCCTTCAAATCAGCATACCGCAATAAATAATTTAAGAGATGAAATTGAGTGGCTTTTGCAAGATGAAACTGCAACCGCGTTGTTGGATCGACCATCTGTAAACGAAGAGATTTTGAAATTTGTGGCAAATCATGTTTCGAAATCAGTGGACAAATTTAGTTGCAAATTAGAAAAAGTTCCTCTGCACTTTGTATTTTCTTCCGAGGATAGTAAACCTATGTTTTTGAATGAATTGAAGAAACTGGTAATTGATAAGTATTGTATTTGTCAAGAAGGAAACTTATTTTACTTTATCAAAAACGTGGCTGGAGTGTCATTTGATATTGTGCAAGAAGACTTCAGGACTGATAAAGAAGAATCGAAACTCAAAGACGGTATATCTTTCTCTTAAAAAGTTTTATTTTTTCAATTAGCTTTTTAGCATAGAACGCGTATATTTAGAATCTACAAATAATTGTTTCAACAATATTTATGGAGATTTATTTGTTGTTTATTTAAGGAAATACTGTAGATAATATGGCGCACGAAAACCTACAAGAAACTAACATGAATCAGTATGACTCTGAAACTAATGTTAAAACATACTTGAAGTTTCAAAACCGTAATGTTCAAGCTTCAAGTATATTTCAAAATAAACCACGGATGAATGATAAATATAAAGAGGACAATAGTTCTGAGAGAGGTTTTAAATGGTTGGTAGATTTTGATAATCGCGAGAGTTCATTGCCAAATTTCTGGTTAATATTGAAAGTCGAAAGTGACTATGTCAATGTCTATTTCCATTGTAGGTAAGTAATTTTTACTTGGTTGTAAAAGTAAGTAATGATTTCCAAGATGCTTCGATTCCTTAAATTTTAACGGAATTGTGTTAGTAAATATCGGTATTATTTTTGGTGCACCCACAGAAAAATTTTGTAGGCTCTTAACTCTTCGACGAGTGCGTTCGTGTATGGAGTACACGCATGTTAATTCAAGGTGAAAACTACCATTTGCTTGTGATTGCTCCTTTCTAGTATTTCTATGTATTTCTTTAATTAAGGTTACTACTTTATGCCGTGTAATACTTGCATTCAAACTTAATTTAGAAGCATCTTTTAATGAGTGTAAAACAATTGATGTCGAATGGTTCTGAAAAGTACCTGCTGAGTGACAAGGATTGGGTTTATCTATATCACAGATCTGACTTTTTCCCTTGTGTGAGATTCTGATGTCTATGTCTCTTTGTGAATAATAGCTTTACTTTATATGCAGAGTGTCCTAGAATTGAGTGACAATCCGGAATATGCGATATCCTAATACAAGAAGATATCGAAAAGTTCTTTACCGTTTTGGGATCCGAGGCTTCGTTCTCGAGATAGAATCACCTGACAGTGATTGGCCTTATTTGGAGAAATAAATGAATATAAAGAAATACCAATGTCATGCCTTTTTTTAATGAACATATTCATATTCCTTGTACTTTCTTGCTTCGGATGTAATCAATATTTTTCCACTCATTATATACTGTGATTACATATAAAAGCAAATAGGATGACTCGGCTTTGAAGCTTGGAAATTACAGCCATTTAATAAAAAAACCATAAGAGTACAGTTGAAAGTTTGCGAATAGTTTAATGTATTTATGATATGTATATCTCTTATATTCGGTATATCGATAAATAAAAGTTGAAACTTTATAAAAGAATTATTTATTTGTTAAAATTATACATATATTATGAAAAAACAGGGGGGCCAATAACTGTCATATGAATAATGTTGAATGGTAGTAATTGGCCGGACGGTCAGTGACCGGTTTTTAACTATGTTAATGGTGAAACAGTAATTATCCCCCTCTTCAAAACAGAAACAAACGGGACAAATACATTCTAAATAAAATATATCCATTTTTATTGAATAATTATAATCTTATTTCTATCGCCAAATCAGGTAACATTTTCTTTCAGGTTATATTATGTATCAAATAGCGGCCAATCACTGTCGAAGCGATTGGACAATTACTGTCTTGACCATGCCAATAACTATATTTCTTCGTAGGAAACATATTATTTGTATATTTTTATACATTCTTGATTTTTTTTATAAACTCTATTTATTTTTAGATTATTAGGGGGTTTTCGTACTTATTTATATTGATTTCCATTTCAAATTTACTAAATTCACATTTATAATTCATTATTTATGTGACACTCTTACTTAAGTGGCCAACCATTGTACTCTTTACCCTATCAACAGTTGAGCGCGCGGTAGTGTAGGCCTGCATTCACACACAGGAAGTGTGCGTAGATACAGGTTCAGGTACAGAGTAGAGCCGACCGCACTGGTTCCAACTGTGAAAATGGGTTAGCTACGCGTGTTCCTGCGTGTGCGTGTCAGGGATCCGTGCTCCGCATCATCTGTTTCGGCTTTAAATTACGCGGCCTGGAAGTTCCACTTCTAATGTTCAACTGTTAATATCTGGAGAATGAAGCCTCGGATCCCAAAACAATTAAGAATTTTTCGATGTCTTCTTACGTCAGCTTATGGCATGTTCTGGATTTTCCCCCAATTTTGGGACACCCTTCATTTACAACCAAGAAGACTATAAGGTTCTAATTAGATCCTCGAAGAAATGGAGTCTTTGAGCCTCGGATTCAGTGTCGATTGACGTAGAAACATATCACAAATTTTGTGTAGGTGTTTCGTAGCGGGTTTAAATAGGGAATCCTGAGCGGCTAGGAGACCCCTTTTTGTGGGTTGTTGCTTTCTCAAGGCGTAGAAACACACCTTTTCATTTCAACGTGTGTTAGATGTAGATACAAGAGTGACCATAAGTTTTACGAATGTATTGTAGTAACGAAATTGCGCATTAAAGACGCTTTCGAAGAATCGCGCAACACCGCACTCGGCCGTTGAAATACTGAAAGAGGTAGGGCAACGCCGCGCCGCGGGGGGCGAGGCGGGGCACGAGAGGATCGCGAGGGCAGAGCGGAAAGACATAGCAGCCGAGTAATGTGGCGTAGCGAAAAGACGTATATTTTTCCCCATTTTTATGTATCGTTATTCCTTTTCTACTTATATTAAATAAACTACACAATTATTCGTACAAATTTTATGGGCTCAGCCGGAATACATACGGGAAAGAACAGTGACTTTTGTGCAGTTTTAACACCAGTGATACAATGAGTACAGCCACATCATTGGAAGATCTGTCTAACACTATTGTGGAGGTAACAGAAGCGAAGAATGTGGATAAGATGAAGAAGGAAGAATTAAAAACCGAATTACTCAGACGGAAGCTAAAGACGACTGGTACAAAGAGCGATTTGCTTGCAAGACTGAAAGCTGCTCTACTGGTGGAAGAAGCAAAAGAAGTTGAAGACGATGATGATGAAGACGAAGAAAGTGAAGGCGAATCTGATACCCAAAATAACGATAGTGCGAGTGCTGCAGCGAAAGGATTTTCCAGAAAAGTGAAGAAGCATCAACTGATTTTCAAGGATATCGAGGAGTCCATGCCGACCTTTAGCGGTGATGGTACATTAAACGTAAATCACTGGTTGGAGGAATTTGAAGAAATGGATAAACTGTGTGAGTGCACCGATATACAGAAGGTCGTGTACTGCAAACGCTTACTACGTGGCTCGGCTGAATTGTTTGTACAGTACGAGAAATGCTGTAAATCATGGGCGCAACTAGCAAAAGCACTGAGAGCTGAATTTTCCGCAGTCGTTGATGCGCATAAAGTGCATAAAGAACTTACGAGAAGAAAGAAGAACGCCACCGAAACTTATCAAGAATATATTTATAAGATGTGTGAAATTGCTGCCCAAGCCAATATCGAAAAAGCCGCTGTAATTAAGTATATTATAGAGGGAATTCAAGATGATGTCGTGAACAAAACGATTCTTTATGGTGCTACCAGCATACAAGACTTGAAGAAGAGATTCACTTTGTATGAGTCGATGAAGGAGACTGTGCAGAAGAAAGGGGCAAAAAGCACAGAGAATACTGAAAAGAAGAAAGCGACGACCGTGCCATCCGCGAACGGTAAACAGTGTTATAATTGTGGGCTTCTAGGCCATATGAGTCCAGAGTGTACGTCGAAATCGAAAGGCACTAAGTGTTTTGCCTGCAATGAGTATGGGCATATTTCTACGAAGTGCACCGCAAAGAAGGATGTGGCAAACGTGAACGGCGGCAGCCCGAGGATCACCGGTAAGAAGAGTTTCAAGGACATTATGATAAAGGACACTAAGTTCGTAGCTCTGGTTAATAGTGGCAGCGATGATACTTTGATGCGCACAGACGAATAATGATATTCGTTATTCCTATGGAGGATGGGCGCGCCACAATTAGGTAAGACAGTTGTAATTTTTGATGGCGTGGGTTCTGAAAATAATCGATCGTTGGGTGAATTACATACTGAAGTGATTATAGATAACGTTGCGTATTCTATTATGTTACATGTAATTCCAAATACGTTGACACGACACGGCGTTATCATAGGTAATGACTTTCTGGATACGGTTGAAATGCGTAGAATAAAGGGACAAATACTTTTATTTCAAAATTAGACGATAATGAAGATAAAGCTGAAAGGCCGGAAGTTCTCGGAATCGACGCTATCCAGGAAGTCGGTGAGGTAGATCTATCACATATTAAAAGCGCGGAAGGTAGGAAAGCTGTAAAGGAATGTATTAACAGTTATAAGCCGTGTAAAGTACGTGAAGTTGGTATATCTATGAACATTATTGTAAAAGACGAAGAGCCGGTACATCAAAGGCCGCGACGGCTCTGACCCAGTGAAAAGGTGATGGTGGACGAGCAAATTGAACAATGGATTCGGGAAGGCGTAATACAACCGACGTATTCTGAGTACGCTAGCCCGATCGTTTTGGTCAGAAAGAAAGATCGCTGTATTAGAATATGTATCGAATACAGGTGGGTTAATAAAAAGATATTAAAAGAGCGGTATCCATTACCGCTAATAGACGGTCAGTTGGACGCGTTGCAGGGCGCTCGTATTTTTAGCACCCTGGATTTGCGCAACGGGTTCTTCCATGTGCCTGTAAATGAGCAGAGTCGCAAATACGCGGCATTCGTTGTCCCTGGTGGACATTGTGAGTTTAAAAAAATGCCGTTTGGTTTGTGTAATTCCCTGAGTGTCCTTCAGAGATTTATTAATGCTGTTTTTAAAGAGTTGATAGCATCCAAAACGGTGCTGATTTACATGGACGATTTGATTATCCCTTCTGATGATATTGCAAGCGGTATAGAAAAACTCAAGTCGGTTTTAAAGACAGCTGGTGAATTTGGCTTAGAAATTAAATGGGTAAAATGCCAATTTTTGCAAAGTAAAATAAACTATCTCGGGTATATTATTGAAAATGGAAGGATCCGTCCGTCGGAAGATAAAACAGCCGCCGTTGTAAAATTTCCGGAGGAACTAGGGATGTTAAAGCCGTCCGAAGTTTCCTTGGGCTGCCAGGGTATTTCAGAAAGTTTATTCAAAATTATTCTATCATCGCGCGTCCACTGTCTGACCTGCTTAAAGATAAGGCACCATTTCGTTTTGATTATAAGGAGCGTCAAGCATTTGAACGACTTAAATCTCTTCTTAGCGATGAGCTTGTGTTGAGGTTGTATAAGAGCAATGCAGAAACCGAATTGCATACAGACGCGTGCAGTTTGGGCTTTGGAGCGATTCTAATGCAAAAAGATAGCGAGAGTGAGATGTTCCATCCGGTTTACTACGCTAGTGGAAAAAACCACGGCCGCGGAAGAGAAATATTGCAGTTACGAGTTAGAAGTCTTGGCAATTGTCAAAGCGCTGCAAAAATTTAGAGGGTACTTGTTGGGTATTGATTTTAAGATTGTAACTGATTGTCAGGCGTTTGCGTTAACTATTAAAAAGAAAGACTTATGCGTGCGAGTGTCCCGATGGGTAATATTTTTAAGAGATTTCCGTTATACGGTTGAACACCACCCAGGTAAGAGTATGGTTCACGTTGACGTGCTCAGTCGTAACCCATTGTCTGAAGTTTTGTACGTGGAAGCGAGTGAAGAGACCGTCCTTGCAAGAATTCGGAAGGCGCAGTAGAAAGACGATCGTATACAAGCGATCATGGAGAAAGCAGAGAAGAATAAAATCGATGGCTTCTGTACAAAAAATGGGTTGTTATACAAGGACGTTAACAGCGATTTGCTACTGGTGGTTCCGAAAGATTTGCAAGCGCAAATCATACGTCGCGCTCATGAACAGGGTCATTTTGCGGTAAGTAAGTCCGAAGCGTTATTAAAAAGAGACTTTTGGTTTGACGGGATGAGGACTAAAATTGAGAAAATCATTCGAAATTGTATAAGTTGTATGCTGGCGGAGAGAAAACAGGGACGACAGGAGGGACTGCTACATCCCATTGATAAGGGAGTGGTACCCCTTAGTACCTATCATATTGACCATCTAGGTCCTGTTCCTAGTACGCGAAAAGATTATCGCCATATCCTCGTGGTGATCGATGCCTTTTCGAAGTTCGTATGGTTATACGCCACTAAGTCCACCAGCACCGCCGAAGTGTTGTCCCGATTGAAAAAACAGTTCGTGATATTTGGTAATCCTGGCCGAATAATCTCCGATCGAGGTACAGCATTTACCTCTACCGCTTTTAAAGACTATTGTAAAGAAGAGGGCATTCAACATGTTTTGGTCACGACTGGCGTGCCCAGAGGTAATGGCCAAGTGGAGAGGGTTAATAGGACGTTATTACCTTTAATAACCAAGATGTCAGCGCCGAAACCGGAAGAATGGCACCGTTACCTAGACTTGGCGCAAAGATATTTAAACACTACACCCAATAGAAGTACGGGTACCTCACCATTTAACTTATTATTCGGCACCCACATGAAATTTAAAGAAAATCAGTTGATACGGGAAATCATCGATCAGGAATGGGTAACCATATTTCAAGAGGATCGTGACGACCTCCGAATACGCGCACAAGAAGACATTTCTAAAATTCAACAAGAAAATCGAAGAAGTTTTAATAGACGCCGAATAAAAGCCATGCAGTATAAGGAGGGCGATTTAGTCGCAATCAAGTGGACTCAGTACGCGCCGGGATTGAAATGCGACGCAAAATTTTTAGATCCCTATGAAGTAACAAAAGTCCTAAGAAACAACCGGTACCTCGTACAAAAAGTTGGAGAGTCCACAGGGCCCTATTCAACGTCAACCGTGGCAGAATACATGAAGCCTTGGTACGATGGAGATATCGACGGCGACTTAACCACGTACGAAGAGGACGAAAACCGTCTGAGGACAGATGGTCAGGTGCAGGATGGCCGAGTGTAGTAACGAAATTGCGCATTAAAGACGTTTTCGAAGAATCGCACAACACCGCGCTCGGCCCTTGAAATACGGAAAGAGGTAGGGCAACGCCGCGCCGCGAGGGGGGCGAGGCGAGGCACGAGAGGCTCGCGAGGGCAGAGCGGAAAGACGTAGCAGCCGAGTAACGTGGCGTAGCGAAAAGACGTGTATTTTTTCCCATTTTTATGTATCGTTATTCCTTTTCTACCTAGATTAAATAAACTACACAATTATTCCTACAGTATAATAAAAATATTAAATAATATATAAATTGAGATTGAATTTACAAGATACGAACTGGGGAGGACTTCGAGTAGCTTCTGGTAGCCCGTTGTACTTCGATAACCGATCTCTGAAACGAATGTCGCGTTCTGTCGAGACCAGGGATTGAAAAAGTCTGGAACTCCCGTTTTTAAAAAAAATTCTGTCAGAACTTATATGTATGTTTCGTTTAAGAAAATATTTGTTCGTGTGGAACTTTTATTAAAAGAAATGTTACCCTTAGAAACTTCTTTAAAAAGTGTTCTCATGGAACAGATATTTTAGAACCTATATAATAAAAGTTCCATGGAGACAAGTTATATTTGAACATTTATTACAAATGGTTCCATAAGATAAAGAAAATTACTAAACTACTAGCAAAAGAAGATCCCGAACCCGGAAATTCAAAAAATTCTGAAACCTTGTGGATGTATAGGGGATTTCCTCCTGATTACAACGCAATTAACCACTGAAAATTCGGCTATTTTCGGATTTTATTTTCTAACTCGCAATCTGCAAGAGATAGAAAAAAATCTCGAGACGAAAGTTACTTATTTTAGTTAGATCTATCAAATAGTAAAAGTTTAATCAATTGTTTAAACAATTAGAAAAAAGTTATAAACAAAAATATCAATAATGTTTTCTAAAATTCGTTTTTTCGCGTGAAATATGAACTGGATGATTAAATAATTATGAAACAGCATAATCCATATTTTTTCCATACAATTTCAACTTTTGTTGTATCACTGATATGTGTTCCTCGACAATTTTCCAACCTTGTATTATTGTTCAATTACGATGTGCAGCTAAATGCAAGGAATAATGTCATTAAATTACAGTCTCTTCTTCATAATCAACTTTCATCACCAAAGTATCAAGATGTGTTTACTTACGTGTGACATAAAAGTGGATATATTGTTGAGAAACCAAATCAGTTACAAAATCCAGTAGATTTCGCGTTTTCACAACAAGATTTCATACATCCACCTCGTTCTATATGCGGTAATTATGCTATCACTAGCTTAAAGTACCCGGCGTTGCCTGGGTTTCTCTACATATACACATAGTATAAAATAAAGTCCCCGGTAGGCCTCCGTTTGTTTGTCGCGCTAATCTCAAGAGATGCGCATGACGGTTGCCCGTACAGTGGTGGGGATGCTGAGTCACGTCGTTAGCTGTTCTGTGAGCGCTACGATTCACGAAAATCTTGCTTCACTAAAATCGTCATTGCTCGGCTTCTTTTTGTCATAGGTTAATGTTGCATACACCTAAACCTTCCTCGAGGAATGCTCTACAAAATGGTGAGAACCGCATCAGAATCCGTCTAGTGGTTCTCGAGATTAGCGGGTACAAACATACCGGGGGACTTTATTTTATAATATGTAGAGATACGATGTGCGTAGTGTAACCAATATCTATGTTTCCAACATTTTTTTGAAGAGTTTCATCACCATGAAGAATAATTCATAATAATCACACCACACAAGTGTTTTTAAAGTTATCTGACTATACTGAAACGGCGGCATTATCTCGCCTAAGAAGAGAAAAGTTCGATAATTATGTTAAAAATAAAAAGTTCTAATAAGGATAAGTTGTATCTAACACTTCCCTTCTTCTCCTCTATTTACACCTGGTATATTTGCCCCATGTGTAATTAGAGTAAACTACGCGTTGAGTATTATTTCCTAATAAATGTTAGAAGAATATTGCTCGTCGTGCAGCTTCAGGTACGTTACAATGGGATCTAGAAGTCTTTCGATTGTTGAGGAACACATATCAGCGATACAACAAAAGTTGAAATTGTATGGGAAAAATATGGATTATGCTGTTTCATAATTATTTAAACATCCAGTTCAGATTTCACGCGAAAAAACGAATTTTAGAAAACATTATTGATATTTTTGTTTATAACTTTTTTCTAATTGTTAAACAATTGATTAAACTTTTACTATTTGATAGATCTAACTAAAATAAGTAACTTTCGTCTTGAGATTTTTTCTATCTCTTGCAGATTGCGAGTTAGAAAATAAAAACCGAAAATAGCCGAATTTTTAGGGGATAATTTCATTCCCCTAGAGTGATTTTGGGCAGCAAAAAGATTGCGTTGTTATCAGGAGGAAATCCTCTACATATCCACAAAGTTTCAGAATTTTTTGAATTTCCGGGTTCGGGATCTTCCCTTTTAGTTACTAGTTTCATTTAACAATATAATATGATATTCTTCGTGTTTATTTAATAAATGGTATGAAAATCATAACATAAGTAATTAATAGTATCATAAGAACAGAAAAGAGAACTTGTCAAGAATAATACCTAAGTATAACTTACATGAACCAAAATGCATAAAAATTCTATAATATCTGCATAGAAATTTTCTACGTAGGTAAATATTACAAATAAATAACACATTCAGAATATCAATGATAATTATTTATTATTGTTGTAGTACTATTCGTTGAAAGAGATTGAGAACTTTTTAATATTGATGAACAAAATATCTGCTCCTGTCACACAAATTTTTTTTATATTCTATAAATTTCATTCCAACTAAAACTTTTATTGGCTATACTTCCGAATGGCCCCAGTGGCCAATCGACACGAGGTTTGGGGGGAACGGTGGGGAGGGGGTGTTGACCCTAAATCTAAAATTGTTCCTTCGGTAATTTATTAGTTTCCAAGATATTAATAAAAAACTTTTACAATTTCTGTTGACTTAATCCGACATAACGCATTCCAGTTTCCAACTTGTTCTGGATATTAGTATTGGGGGGGGGGGGGGGTTGTGGCGCATAAAGCATGGTAGCGAACCGATGTGAGTTTGGAGATTTGAACCAGCAACTAGCGAATGCGACCCATCCTACTATACAGGGTGTCCCAAAAATGTTGCGGTTCCTTAAAGGGGGTGATTCGGGGGGTGATTGCAAACAACTTTTTCCTTTGCGAAAATGCTCTCCGAGGTTTCGTTAACGAGATATTAACAAAAAGCACGGACCAATCAGAGCGCGAGTCTGATGGCTGACTTCTCGCGCTAGCGTGGCTACGCGTCGCGCTGCGACTACGAACAAGCAACTCGGCATGCATCGAAGAAAATTGCGTAGAATGGCAAATGAAAAAGACGTAACAAATAAAATCAAACATGTTGTCATGGATTGTTTGTCATTTAAAGTGAATAATGAATGAAGGATAAATGGATGAAAATCACGTCTAACGTAGAAAGACGAATACACAGTCCTTTTTTAGAAGATTCGAAAATAATAATTATTTGAAGTGGGAGGATAAGGAATACGTAAATTTCCTTGTGTTAATAACGTAGCCACGAAAAGTTAATATAACAGGAAATTAACGAAAAGTGATAGTAGTTCGTTATTGTGATAAAAATCCGTAATTCAATAACGGCCAGCACTGTTGCTGATAACGAATAAGTCTGTCTAAAAAGCCCGAATAAATATTTTCGGGCAGGAATTTTGAGAATTATCGCCGGAAATAAGCCATAGCTTGCGTTAAATTTAAAAATGAATGATCACCAATAAAGTAACTAAAACTCACCCTTGTCGGAAATTCACCTGCAGCTTGAAAACCTGTGTCACTGGGTCACTGAACCGATCCTGGTAATCTGGACCCACCTGACATTGCGACCCTTAACTTTGGGTAGTGTCGTATACCTGGGACCAGCTGTGCATTGGGCTCGTCCATCGATGACCAGGATCGGTTCAGTGACCCAGTGACATTATTATTTTCGAATCTTCTAAAAAAGAACTGTGTATTCGTCTTTCGACGTTAGACGTGATTTTCATCCATTTATCCTTCATTCATTATTCACTTTAAATGACAAACAATCCATGACAACATGTTCGATTTTATTTGTTACGTCTTTTTCATTTGCCATTCTACGCAATTTTCTTCGATGCATGCCGAGTTGCTTGTTCGTAGTCGCAGCGCGACGCGTAGCCACGCTAGCGCGGGAACTCAGCCATCAGACTCGCGCTCTGATTGGTCTGTGCTTTTTGTTAATATCTCGTTAACGAAACCTCGGAGAGCATTTTCGCAAAGGAAAAAGTTGTTTGCAATCACCTCCCGAATCACCCCCTTCAAGGAACCGCAGCATTTTTGGGACACCCTGTATAAGGTGTTATTCTACTGATAGTCAATATTCTAGGGGGTGATTCTACAGGCCAATATAAGACGAAAATGTAGAATACAATTTTTTAATATTGCGCTTCGTTTTCGAGAAAATTGACTTTGAATTTCAGCTAAATACGCGTGCCTTTCCCGCGCCCGAGGAACACGCGGAGGAAAGGGGATCGCGTCCAGCAGTTCCTAAAACAGTTTGGGGGGACGGGAGGGTCGCCGGGTAGGGGTGCCCACACCTACGTCCAAAAAAATTTTAAAAAAGTTAACAATAATTTTTTATTAAAATTTTGGAAACTAATAAATATCCGAAGCTACAATTTTAGATTTAGGTTCCACACCCCCTCCCCACCCCTCCCTCCAAACCTCATGTCGATCGGCCACTGGGGCCATTTGGAAGAATATCCCTTTTATTTTCAAGAACTTTTACTTTATCGGTTCTCATGCGACATTATAATGTGAGAACATTTTTAAAAATGTCCCACGGTCCAGATTTTAAATGGAACCTATTGAAAAGTTCCAGAACTTTTTCGAAACCTGGTTGAGACCACTTGGGTATCGTACCTGCATTTGTCTTGAACATCTTTCCGTCTTAGGACCTTCCATGCTTCTCACCGTTTCGTTGATTTGATGTATGTAACAAGTATGATTGACTGATCATGTTTCTGGGGAATCGAGTAGAGTGCTGAGCTCGATCGTCTATAATTTGTGTAACGCATAAGGCTGTGGCTAAGGTTGCCGTCTCACCGGGCCTTGAATGTGTGCGTACGCTCACACCATCTAAGTTAAGCGTGTTGGTATACGCGTGTAGTAAACAAACCGTATATTACAACCTGGAATCGGCCAGAAAGAAGTTTTTACGGGTATAGTTGCCTGCAGTAGCCATCCGTGCAGACGGGTCTGGTGTGTTTGAACGCTAATAAGCACCGTACGTTGAAATAATACCGAATTTATGAATCGTGTACTGAGACAGATTCGAGAAATAACAGAATGAGGCTTCAAGGATTCTCCGTCACCGGCGCTGATGGTATATTCGCGCCACGTAGCATCAGAACCGGTGGAAGTCCAAGCTAACCGATAAATGTAGGAAAGGCATAGTTGCTGAGACGTATTGAGAGTCGAATCGCGCTGTTGCCGCATTTCCCCTATTATTATTTTGTCGTCAAGGAGGCTTGTATGAATCACGGCGAAGGGGCTGGAGATTGTAAAACGTGACGTTTTCAGTCACATACTGCTGTGATTTTCCAGATTAAAATGAGTTCAAACACGGTATAAAGCTGGTTATTTCTAGAACTGCACTAGATAATTAAAGATAAATGTCTAATATAATGTCTGATATCATTTCTGAGAGAAATTTTCTTCAATTGTGAAGAGTTAATCACTCTCGTTTAAATTATAGGAATAGATGATTGTGGGTTAAACGGAAAGTGGTTCCGACACTCGTGTGATACACTTTTGTGATATTCTTTTGAATGTATTCTAGTTTCGATCCAGCTGACCGATAACTGATAAGCACAAGGAAAAAGCTCGTCTCGACGAGGCACAAAGTTTCATTTGCACTACACCAAATTTTACTCACACGACACAAAGTAAATGGCTCGAAGCCTGAGGCCAAAATGTGGTTAATCGCGAAGCGGTCGACTACAATAATAATACAACACGTGTTGACTGTGTTACCGCGCGAACAAGAAGAAGAAGCCGGAAGGCCTTACACCGGTCTCCGGTAAATCTACTTGCCCGCCCCTCTACCGCACCCGCGATCCGAGCTACTCGGTCCACCCGAATCGCTAGAGCGACCGAGAGGACGAGACAAGTCCGCTTATTGGTCGCACGAAGGCGCCAAATATAATTAATTTAAGAACTATTAACGATAGGAAGGTACACAGAGTCGACGAAACGAGCATGGCACCGGCCAATCCCACTCGTCCTCACAAACATACTGCCCGCCTCGTCCGAGGATACGACGACGAAGTAAGACGCACATAATCCTTAACCTCGGGATTATGCGTGATCGGCGAAAGGAGGCCGCTATTGATCGCGCCAAGTCCAAATACAAGTGGTCTAAATGCCACTAATCAAATATGATTATAGGATCACTATAAGTCTAGGAACATAAGTTTTAAAAGTAACTATACAAGTTTGAAGGAACGAATAAGTGCCGGAGGTCGAATCCAGCAGCAGAGCACGCCGCCCGCCGTGACGACCGACCGTTTCGCAAATTACGGCGCGTCGGGCAGTGATGTGGAAGGTCCAAGGTTCGGGTTGGATGCTTCTGGTGTCCACGCAGGTAAAGGGCATAGCGTCCCGATGGAACGAGTAGACGTCTTGTTGAGGGTGCGAACCTTTACCACACGAACCAGGCCGTCCTTCCCTGGATAGACCTCCAAGATCCTGGCCAAGGGCCACTTAGTCGGCGGCAGGAGATCGTCCTTAATCAGGACAAGGGCTCCGACTGTCCAGTTGATTCGACGTCGCCTCCATTTGGGAAGCTGTTGGAGCTGGTGCAGATACTCCTTGACCCACCTGCGCCAAAAGTGGTCACGTAAATTGGAGACGAGTTTCCAACGGGACAGTCCGTGGACAGGGAAGTCCGCGGAATTGGGTTCCGGGACGGACACCAAGGACTCGCCGACCAGAAAGTGACCCGGAGTCAACGAGGAAAGATCCAAGGGATCATCAGATACAGCGGTGAGTGGCCTTGAATTTAGGCATGCCTCAATTTGACACATCAAGGTAGTAAGCTCCTCGAATGTCAATGTGTGGTCTCCGACAACCCGGCGGAGGTGGTACTTGGCCGACTTTATGGCGGCCTCCCACAGACCACCAAAGTGGGGCGAATACGGGGGAATGAACGTCCATTTCGTTTCGTCCATCGCCAGAGTCTCAGCAACTTCACTGTAAAAGCTGGACGCCGCCTTGAAGAGGTTCCTCAACTCCCGTCGGCTCCTCGAAACGTGGGGGCATTGTCGCTAAGCATTTCAGTGCAGCGACCACGACGAGAAACAAACCTGCGAAACGCAGCAATAAAGGAAATAGCAGTCAAATCCGAAACCACTTCCAGATGGACGGCCTTGGTGCAGAGGCACACGAACACCGCAATGTAGCCTTTATAGGCCTTGTGTCCTCTGCCCTTAGTGGTGCGCAACATAAGCGGCCCAGCGTAGTCCCAGTGGCTCCACTGAATCGCAAGCATCGTAAGCACTGTCGTACGACCTCCTTGATCAAGGTACGACCTTTGGGAATCCAATATCCTTGTAAGAAATAACAGCGTGTTAAAGTAAAACCACCGTGCAGTGTGGCCAAATGTGCATCAGTCACTAGAGGTCGTGCCATCGAGGAGTGTCAACTTATGACAATCGGATGTTTGTAGTCCGATGGCAATGCAGCGTGACGTAGCCTGCCACCGACTCGGATGAGCCCTTGCTCATCAAGGAAGGCTCGAAGAGGCGCCAAAGAGGAGGACAGTTTAACTGATCTCCCTTTACGAAGATCATCAACTTCATCAGAGGACGTCTCCAGTTGGCTGAGTGGACATAGTAGAGTCCTCGTCTCTGACAGTTCGCTTGAGGTAAGGAACCCCGTTCGCCTGTGACCAGTATGGTTTAAATTAAAGATAAAACGTCGAACCAGAGTGATGATTCGACGAAGTCGAGTAAAAGTGGAGAACCGAGCTAGCAGCTCATTTTCTCGATTTTCTTGCACAGTGTTGACAAGCACCGTGCTTCGCTGCTCAGGAGCCTCGACCAGTTTCAAGTCCAGCTTAGACTCAGGCCACTCCGATGGACAGCGAATTAGCCACGGAGGGCCTTGCCACCAGAGCGTGAGTTCCTTAAAAGTGGAAAGATCCATCCCTCTAGTCGCCAGATCGACGGGGTTGTCCAAAGAGCGAACATGACGCCAGGGGATGTCAGGTAAGAGGCGCTGAATTTCCGCCACTCGATAACCCACAAAGGGTTTCCAACGGGACGCGTGTGATCGGGTCCAAGCTATCACGACCGAAGAGTCGGTCCAGACAAAGGTTCGAGCACCTTGAAGCGCCAGCTCTCGTTGCGTTTGTGTAAGTAACCTAGCAAGAAGAATTGCACCACAAAGTTCAAGACGCGGCACGCTTATAACCTTTACCGGCGCGACTTTGGTTCTGGCGACCAGAAGATTCGACGACGTCTGAGTTTGGCTCGTATAATGGACCCTGAGAAATACTGTAGCGCAATAAGCCCGTTCGGAGGCGTCGCAGAACCCGTGAAATTCGACCTGGGCCTTATTTGGTACGTAGGAGATCCACCGGGGAACCTTGATCTCCCCGAGACCACGCAAATTCTCTCGGAAAGAGTTCCACGAGCAGACCAACGCCGGAGGGATTGATTCATCCCAGGCCACACCAGAAAGCCAAAGATCATGCATTAGAATCTTACCCCGTACCAGCACAGGGGCGAGCCAGCCCATAGGGTCGAAGAGGCGCGCCAGTTCCGAAAGCACCTTTCTCTTTGTCCAGCAGTGATCAATCTGGACCTGAAGCAACGCCGGTCCCCTTATGGACAGCGTGTCCGAAGTAGGAGTCCAGACAAGGCCCAGCGCACCGTGCGAGTCCGGATCCAAAAATAATTTATCCCTTTCCGAAACCTGCGGATCCAAGGCAGGATGGCTGCTGGCCCACTTGCTGAGGCTGAAGCCCCCAGCCTTCAAAATTTCGATGAGTTGTTGTTGAACTGCTTTCGCACTTTCCAGATCGTGGCCGCCAGCCAGAAGGTCGTCCACGTAAGAGTGATGTAAGAGGACCCGCGCACCAAGCGGGTAGCGCTCGCCCTCGTCCAGAGCCAGCTGGCGCAGCACCCTTAAAGCCAGGTACGGCGCGGAAGCCGTTCCGTACGTCACGGTAGTCAATCGATACGTATCTAACGAGTGACTGGGATCCGAACGCCACAACATGCGCTGCCAATCTCGATCCGACGGGTATACCAGGATCTGCCTGAACATCTTGACGATGTCCGTGGAGAATGCGATTTGAAAGAGCCTCCACCAGGTCAGAACGCTCCATAGCGTGGTTTGCAACTTTGGACCGGGTGTCAGCAGATCGTTTAGCGAAACTCCTGAAGAAGAGGAACAAGAGGCATTAAACACAACGCGGATCTTACTGTTTTCCCCATCGCCCTTCCACACCGCGTGGTGGGGAAGATAGTAGAGCTGAAGGGATTCCCTCGATCCCTCTAGCACGAGTTCCATGTGTCCAAGACGATGGTACTCCTCCATGAAGTCCACGTAGTGACTGCGGAGCCGAGGGTCCTTCTGTTGGCGGCGCTCGTTGTTGAGCAGCGTCCTCAAAGCGGCTGGTCTGGATGAGCCGAGTGTAGTCGTACAGTTCCGACGGAAGGGTAGACGGACGATGTATCGCCCTGTCTTGTCCCGTTGATGAGTGGCCAAGAAGTTCTCCTCACACCAGTCATCCTCAGGGCTCACAGGCGTGGGCTCCGAAATCTCCTCCAGCTCCCAGAATCGTTGAAGCTCAACGGACAAGGGATCCTGGATGCGCGTGTGGAACACACGGCGCGATGCAGGACTGGCAGCATCAACTGACTGGGGAACTGGGCCGAAAAGTACCCAGCCGAATGGCGTGTGCGTTGCAGCAGGAGTACCAGCTGGACCCTGGCGCGTCTCTCCGAACAGTGCGCAGCAGACATCAGCGCCAAGCAGAAGATCAATCTGGGACGGCGTGTGGAACTCCGCATCAGCAAGGTGCAGGTCCCTTATGTGAGGCCAGATAGTCACTGGAGCCAGGCGTGAAGGGGTCGGAGGCATCACTGCTCGCGTCACCAGTGCATGAAACGAGTGTCTAAAAGAAGAGTCGAAGTCAGCTGTCACGATCAACTCGACCTCGTGCTTGGCTACCCCGATGTCTCGACCCTGGAAACCAGCAAGGGCAACGTGCGTAGCCCTCCTCTTCAGGCGAAGGGTTTGGGCCACCCACTCGCTCACGAAGGACGCATCGGGGCCCTGATCAAGCACCGCTCGAACGGAAATGAATTCTCCGTTCGGAGCCCAGAGACGGACACGAGCCGTCGCCAGGAGCACCAAACGCTTGGCACAAATCGAATTCACCACATCCTTGGAGATGGATTCTGGTTGAACTTCGGGGATGCCATCAGTCTTAACCTCGAAGTCGACGTAAGCATCGTGCAGAAGGGTGTGATGTTTGGAATCGCACACCAGACACCGAAAGGTGGAAGGGCAGGCAGCCACGACGTGCCCGGGATTGAAGCAAGATAAACACACGCCTACCTTAATAGCCTGGGCCTTGCGGTCGCCCGCTTTCATTCCCTTGAATTTAGAACAGTAATTCAAGTTGTGATTTCCTTGACACAACGGACACTGACGGCTGGGTTTTCCCTTCTTTGATGGAGCGCCAGCTTTCACCGGCAGCGCCGTCCTGGAGCGTTCGGATGATGGCTTCGTCCCTTTGGCGGCGTCACGTTGCTTCGAGGGCGCATTCGAATCCTGATTGAGTGCAGCAAAGAGGGCATGGACGCGATCCTCGAAGAAGTCCTCAAGAGATAAGAAGGTAGGGCCGGTCGAACGGTCTTTAAGCGTGACTTCCCACGCGAGGCGAGACGTGGAGTCCAGCTTCTCCGCGAAAAGAAAGACGAACCATTCGTCCCACTCCTTCACAGGTCTGTCCAGGGCTGTGAACAAGTCGATGGCCTGACGGAAATCATCGAGCAAACGTTTAATCTCCTCAGGGCGTCCTTTCATCACTGGGACACAGTTCAGTAGCCTCCTCATATGCGCCGCGGAGAGGATCCGTTTATTCTCGAAACGTTTCTGCAAGCTCGCCCAAGCGCCATCGTAATTCGCATCGGTGATTGGAGTGCGCCCCAACATAGTCGCGGCCACACCAGTCAGGCTGGACTTCAAATATTGGAGCTTTCGGACCTTAGAAAGACGGGTAGAGTCGTGGATCAAGGAGCGAAACCGATCGCGGAAGCTCTCCCACTCTAAGAGGTCTCCTGAGAAAGACGGCAACGGTATCTTAGGAAGTGAGGAGTCCTCATCGTGCTCCACAGGTCTAGAGGTCGAAGCGCCCTTGGATTCGGTTTCGTGTGTCGAGTTCAGCGTACGCAGCATGTCCTTCAACACCGCCGAGTGTTGAAGAAAAACCTCCTCAATGTCAGAGAACCGATCATTTTTAATATAGTCACTGGCGCTCGCGTCTGGCGTGCGAATTACACGGCGGTGACCCTCGAAGAAATCCTTCCAATACGCCTGCAGGAGCTCCCGTCGAGTTTCCAGCACGGAGAGCGTAATATTATTTATTCCTAGCTTTCGTAAATTGACCAGGAACCGCTCAATTAGTCCAGCGGTTTCGTCTTGTTCGCGAATCAAATCGTCCAGCGTGGTCGCCATTTTCCAACCGGAAATGAACGCGATCACTCTAAATTAAGATGGAGTAAAAATTCGGAGCAGGCCCGAAAATCGCGCGAGCACACGATGAGAAGCACAGTCCACTCACCTTTCCCGATGCACCGAACGGAAATCGCGCTCAAAGTAGCAGAGGATCGTCTCGCTCTACCGAATCCACTTAAAACCAGAATAGATCCGGCTCGAAGGACCAGAAATTGAGAGAAATTTTCTTCAATTGTGAAGAGTTAATCACTCTCGTTTAAATTATAGGAATAGATGATTGTGGGTTAAACGGAAAGTGGTTCCGACACTCGTGTGATACACTTTTATGATATTTTTTTGAATGTATTCTAGTTTCGATCCAGCTGACCGATACTGATAAGCACAAGGAAAAAGCTCGTCTCGACGAGGCACAAAGTTTCATTTGCACTACACCAAATTTTACTCACACGACCCAAAGTAAATGGCTCGAAGCCTGAGGCCAAAATGTGGTTAATCGCGAAGCGGTCGACTACAATAATAATACAACACGTGTTGACTGTCTTAGCGCGCGAACAAGAAGAAGAAGCCGGAAGGCCTTACACCGGTCTCCGGTAAATCTACTTGCCCGCCCCTCTACCGCACCCGCGATCCGAGCTACTCGGTCCACCCGAATCGCTAGAGCGACCGAGAGGACGAGACAAGTCCGCTTATTGGTCGCACGAAGGCGCCAAATACAATTAGTTTAAGAACTATTAACGATAGGAAGGTACACAGAGTCGACGAAACGAGCATGGCACCGGCCATTCCCACTCGTCCTCACAAACATTTCTAATCTAATAATGCTGAAAATATATAAAAAAAATTTATGTTAAACGATTTTATTCAAAATGCACTAAAAACTAAATTAAAATGCACTAAAGATTAAAAAATAATTCTTTTCTGGTACTACAATTTTTTTCCTATTCGAACGTAACGAATCATTTCTCGATATAAATGGTGTATTTACTACGGAAATCGCGATGCCACAAGCATTCCGGATGCAGCGGCTTTTCGTCGTTTTCGTAAAGAACGCGAGTAGCTGATTCCACGTCGTTTTGTGGTTATGGGTTATATTTATTGATGCCTGGGTAATTTTTTCACCCATTCGGGGTTAATTTTTTTTAAATATTGTATTGTCATCAAAACTACGCACGCCTGCGAAGTTTCAAGACAACTCGATAGTTGGAAGTTGGTTAAATTTGAGTTGTCAGATTTGAACCATACATACATCAAATATACAAAAATACAAATAAACCGAAGATCGAAGCTGAATAAAATTGTTTAAAAATAATCTGGTTTATACCGTGTTTAAATTCATTTTTATCTGGAAAATCTCATCAGTATATTACCGAAACGTTCATGCCGATACTATAAAAAAATGTGAAAATTTAACATTCTATTAAAACAAACAAAATAATCAATCATTGAACAATCATATCATTATATTTTTTTCACAAGGAAACATAAATATTGCACAGAATGAGAGAAGATAATAAGAATTGCGAAGTTTAGAAAGCCTATTGATACGCAATTTAGTATTGTTTTATAAATTATTAAAATTAACTATCAAATTAAGGAGGTTTTATCTTTATCTGTCGTCGAATAAAAATAACCCAGAGTTACATAATTTTATTTGAGAAGCCACGGATGAATCAGTTTCTTCGACGGGAATTCATCCGTCGGTTACAAATAATTTTTTTAATCGAAGGCCTTCATTCTCGCGGTCCCCCGAAGCTCGAGCCGACCGACATTGTATCGCTCACCCGTCTAACCTGTTGCCTGGAGTTGCTTGGCGATGTATCATCGATTATGCAAAAACAGAATTCCTTTATTTTTCATCTTATCAATATGAAAGTGATTCTGCCGATTAAATTGACAGAAAATAATTTAAATCGGACTACTTTGAACGAAACGGGATTTCAATTCTGTAAATAAATTTTATGTGTAATATCGTTAATAATGATAGTTCAAATTGTGTCAGGTTCGGTATCTTTCCATCTCTCGTTCTTACACTCCCGGACCTCCCTATCTTTCATTACTGCTACGTTCACCGAAGCTCTCACGCTAGACGTAGCTCTGGTGTTGTATTCCTTCAAGACTTCTCGATAAAAAGAGAGAACCCTGTGGCAACAGCGCGGCAGAGACAGAGAGAACAGAACATGTGGCAACTATGCGTCAAAAATTCGTCTACTCACCTCAGTCAGTGTACCTGGAGATGTCATCTCTGTACAAGTTCTTTTTATCGACCGCAGTAGTTTCATTAGGGTCCGTCTGTTTACAAGGGACGCTTCGATCGATTCTGACCATAACAAAAATGAGACGGCATCTTTAAGGCAGCGAAGGACAGTTCGAGCCATTTGGGAGCCCGAGCTCCATGATGTTTACCATAGCCGCGCGGAAGGGGAGCTCGAAAGCCAATAGGGCCCGTTACACGAACGTTCTTGCGCGCGGACCGGCACGCGGTCCAACAAGCGGTCTTGCGCATCACACGCCGGCGGACCACGGAAAATGAAGGAGCGCGGTCCTTAGTGCACAGCAGAAGGTTATACACTCCACATTACTTAACCGTTTTAGTGCCAGGGGTTTTTAAAAATCCGTGTCGGATTGTGCCATGAAGCGCGATAGCGCTTTTGTTAAAAATAAACCTTGGGACTCAATGTGTTAAAGAAAGACAGCTAATTATGCAGGTTGTTTACGATTATTTGAAAGAAAATTTGTAATTACGAGAGGAAACTCTGACAAACTCGCGACAAGATACATTCTGAACCGAGCGTAATCGAATTGACGATCGTGACCAAAAAAAGCGACATGGTTCACCACAGTACGCGAACAGCGTGATCGCGCTGCGTGGCACTAAAACGGTTAAAGACAGCGGGTGCAGCCTCACATTTCTGCGTCGACTGCATCCACATGTTTTTTTACACGATCCAGCGCAGTCTTGTATTGTGTACTACCTATTCGATGTATATTATCGATGTGCGAAACGATCGGCAAGACACGATCGCGATAAACGTTCGCGAAAAGTATACAAATTCTTCGATATACCTGGCTTAGAGAATTTCATAAATGCTGTTACTGTAGCGCACACTGAAACATATGTTTTGACGTAGCTACATTTGGTTGACCTGAAGGTGCTACAAATTATGTAAATGGTTTAGGACTTAATTATAACGACTGTAAAATTGTACACAGATACATTAAGAAATGTTCACATGTTTCTCTGGCAATGCGATGGCAAATAAAATTGCAGTTAACACATTCACTGTTGTGACGATCAAAACTATTAATATTGACGGCAATAATTACCATGTCGTTGGTTGTTTTAATATAAAAACTACTATTGGTAGACAATAAATACACATTGGTGTGCACGTGATGTTATATGTAAGATAAATGATGAAGAGATGTAATATGTAAAGGCAGGGTCCCACTAGTGCAACCGCGCGCCGCGCACGTTTTTTTCGACGCGCAAGGCCGATTTGTTGCAGAAAGATGTTCCCACTGGTGCAACTGCGCGCCGCGCACGGGTCAGATTTACGAGTTTCTCGGATTTTCGAGGCGTTTGGAGCACTTGAAAGGGTCGACTTTTACGACGATCCGCGCGTCGAAAGCGATCGTGCGCGCGCGTGGCAGGGATTTCTCTGCCACGCGCGCACGTGAATGCACGCCGCGCATCGTCGAAAAGACTGGAAAAATGTGTGTTTTTCAACGCAAATGTACTCTTTACTCCTACATATGTATAACTTGCATACGTGTTTTTATGGTCCATTATTTAGTTTATATATTAAAGCAAGCAATGACATGATAATTATTACTGTAAATAGCAACAATTATACTGCTGCGAGAGGTATACTTGTTTCTAGATACATCATAATTGTAATACACTATATATGCAGATATGTGACACTGAAATGTAATTGTATAGTGTGTCCGTTTCAACTGGATGCGGTAGAATATCTCGCAAGGAAGTGAAGATATTAAAAAATTGTTGTTACGAAAGTTGAAAGGGGAACATTATGTGGTATAGATAGTTCTATTACAGGTGGAGGAATGGAGCAGATTTAAAGAGCAACTTGTTTTTTTTAAACGAAACATTATATTTCATTATTCATACCATGCTAACGTTTGTTGGGGCAATTCAACGATGTATATCACTACGTTATTTCGTTGTATGGAAGGTCATAAAATCGTGAGGCCGCGGGGAATGAAGTGAACAAATCTTTGCTTGAGGAGCGCTGATCGAATTCTGCCCTTGTCCACCTTTTCGACGTAAAAGGTAGACTCGACATTATAATTTTGGGAGGCGCCAAATGAAGGTCATTATATAATCTCCCCTCTACCCTCAATCTCATATCATATGAGAATAAAAAACAAACAGGACGCCGAGAATACAGAATACCTTCATTTTATTTGCAACACACTTTCCAGCAATCGGTGACCGCGCCGTAGTAAACCCCTTCAAACATTTCAAGTAGTATGAAGTGTGAAGGCGTTGTTTCGGCTACTGGCATAACCGCCGGTGTTAGCTTTATTTAGATAAAGGAAGCACGATGTAGAAAAGGAGGCTAGTTTTTCCACTGTCTTCGACGTGCGCGCCAGGCATTCGCGTGCGGGCCTGGCAGAGCGTCGGCCCATTTCGTGCGCGCGGCCTCATAAATTAGACCCTTTCAAGTGGACGAAAACGTCGTTCGCGGCGCGCGGTTGCACTAGTGGGACCCTGCCTTAAGATGTTTTGAAGAAAAGGGGCAGTCTTTTGTTTGCGCATGATGCAGGTTATGTTTTTTACCCACGCTCTTGCTTGGCGCGTTCGAAAAAGTGTGGCGCGCAAGAAAGCACCACACAGTTCTACCCGCGCGCAAACCTCGACTCCCGAAGAGTTTACATAAGAGACAGAAAAGGTAGTTAGAAAAGGAAAACGGCACTTGAAACCAAGGGTTCGGCGTGGCGCGTGGACTTCCGACAGTGCGGAAATTTCCGAAGCGTGCGCCGCACCTGGTAGCCAAGCCTCTGCGAGCTGATACAAACGGTAGGAAATGAACGCGAATTTTTTAAAACCAAACAATTAAATATATTTACTTCGAGCTTTGTGGCTTCATTTGTCAATCTTTAGAGAATATGAAAAAGAAATTGTAAGCAAAAATAGTGGTTATATCCGTAATTATAGTGCTTCGAATACAGCGCCTTACAAAACTCATATGCGCACTGTTAGCATAAAATCAGCCGTTGTAGTTGTCTGAAATAGAAAATTTGCAAATTTGTGTAATCTGTAGGAGTGTGGCTACCGCTCGAACTAGATTAAATGAGAAATGCTGAAAATTAAAAAATAAAAAATGTCAATTTCTAAAACGGGCATCGATTTCTGCAAAAAAATTCGCTGGTTTTTAAGTCGCAAAAGTCTAATTTTGCAGAAACCGACTTAGCGACATTTCAGCGTATTAATAAATTTTGTATTCTTAATCGTATCGCAATGGAAGCTAACACCAGTGGATTCCTAGCGTTCTCCCAATTAAAATTATCCAAAATGTCATACAAATCGGAGTACTTTTACCCAAGCAATACAAATCATAAAAGGAGTAGGTATTTTTTACCACACTCTCTTATCGTATCGATATGGATGTGACACCAATGATTCCTGGCTCACCCTGGAGCACGGCGAGGGTGTAACTTATCCAAAACCATGATTAGTTCGATGTAGACTCTGTGATCCGTACGGTAATCAAAATAATTGTGAAAACTTTGTTTTATGAAGGCTGCTCGGATTCCCTGTTCCGACCTATGACCAGAACGAGCAAAGAACCTTGCTGATTGGCCAAATTTTCCTTGGTGAGCTGGGACCTTTCCTCTGCGAGTCCGACGGTGTAGGAGGAGCCCCCCTCTCCCTCTTCACAACGTAGAGGGTGAAAGTTAAACATCTGTTTACCAAAACTAGCCAGATTGATCGGCCAGAGTCTCGCCATGGTCGCGGTTTATAATCGTATTGTCCCGCGGATCCGCGGTGGAACCCACCGATGGAGCAATATACTCATTAACTCAGAGCGAAGAAAGTCGAAATTCCTGAAAACGGCACGATGTCGATTGCCCCTTTTCGACATCTGGCAGACAAATGTTTCCGGACGAAACCTTCGGAAACAAGCAATTGCCTAGTTGTAAACGAATGAACGAATTTTGTTTTGAAAATTATTAAATCGCCCGCTGTAAACGAGAAATGAATTTTCGCTTTGCTTTGAAATTGCATTTGTCCCGCAACGCGGAACACAGCAAATATAGCAGAGACCATAACTGTTATAACCTAAATTTTGAAAGGTATCGCATGAGAATTAATATCTTTCTTTAAATGATTTTGGTTATGAATAACCATTATTGTTGACGGAAATATTTTTTCATCACTAATAATCGTTATTGTCGACGGAAATATTTGTTGGTCACTAATAACTGTTATTGACGACGGAAATTGTTTTCGGTCACTAATAACTGTTATTGACGACGGAAATTGTTTTCAATCACTAATAACTGTTATTGACGACGGAAATTGTTTTCGGTTACGAATAACCATTATCGATGACCAGATATTTTTTTCGGTTACGAATAACCATTATCGACGACTAGAATTTTTTTTGGTTACGGTATAACCAATATCTATCGCCGGGATCTTCTTTTGGTTACGGTATAACCAATATAAATTATGGGAATTTTTTTTGGTTACTGTATGACCAATATATCTTGCAGGAATTTTTTTTGGTTACGGTATAACCAATATGAATTACGGGATTTTTTTCGGTTACGGTATAACTGTTGAACTATATAATATCTGGAATATTGTGAATATTAGGAGCCGTGGCGCGCTGTTGAAAAGTGATAGTTGCACTACGTGGGATGTTATTTCACTCTTACACACAAGTCTATACCTGCTTATACTCAAATTTACTACAGGATATAAGTACATTTACTACAGGATGATATATAATACAGGATAAACACCCATTCAATGCCACTATCTCTCTCGGCTTGGCCAGTCCGAGTTTTTCCGTCCCGTGTTCGCATTCCAGATATTCTATAGTCCAATTGTGACGTCCCACTATTTTTCGCGCGGTATTATTTCAAGTCTCCCTCATAAATCACTCCACAACTCCACCGAAATCCCCCAAACTTCAACTCTTACCCCTTTCCCCCAATCACTGATCATTTAGACGATGTACCTTAGCGGTCCCCATCTCGAGATGGTCAACTACGATATCCCCTGCCCCTCTTCGCCCTACGAGGCATGATCTCCTCCCTCATATCTAATTTTAAACAAGTCCCTCGTCCCAAAAAACCCTCTTAATTCGAGACGACGTCTCACCCCCTCTCTACGACCCTCCAAATCAAAGCCACTCTCATCCCTTTCCAGTCAAAACACCCCAAAATCCACCCAATGGGTTGAGTACCCCCTTTTCAGAAGCCCAATTAAAAACTCCGGAAGTCCTATTGTATCACCACACACGTTCTAATTATAGACGTATATTTCATAAAAACCCTGGAAGTCCTATTGCGACGCATATTTCGTAAATAGGTCAAGGTGCATACCGCGCATACCCTTCATACCTGACAATCCTGTAAATTGTATAAATACGAGGGCCCGAGGGACCGGAGCCCTCTTCTACGGAAACTCTTCTACGGAAACTCTTCTATGAAAACTCTTCTACGGAAACTGTTCACACTTAATTCGATCCGACCCGAATTTTGCTTGTCGAGTCGACGGAGGTTGTAAGGCTCCGTCCGATGTGTCTTGACACCAAAATCACGTGGATACCCTATACGTGTTAACGTGGTAGGGCTAATAAAATGACACACAGATGTTTAACAAGTAACAACAATGACTATATTTAACAAAACTGTGAAACCAATAAACAGATGAACAAATAGACAGTGACTGTGATTGTGAATCTGGTTCGTGTGAGTCGCGTACGAACGCGTATCGTCCTGTTTGAGTGTGAGGTGGTTGAGCACGCTGGTGGAAAATGAGGTTAGGAGTCGACAGTGAAGAGGTGCACTTGTTTAAGTAAAATGGTTTTGTCTTTATTATAAAAAGACACACTCGTTGAGTATGTGTCACAAGTATGAGCGGTGAGCCGAGCAATGAGTCAAACGATTTTAGAGATGTATGGTGATAATGAGAAGCCACGCACACCAACCGCCACGTGGCCGAGCCTCGACCAAGATCCACAATCAATCGAGAATAAAAAAATCACTTGATTGAGTGTTTAGATGAGAATTTGAGATTAATGAGCACAATAAATTGCAATGAGCAGTGAGTCTCCCGAGGTGAATTGAATCGAAAGTTACACGTCTTGCTTCACACGTTTCACGGAGAGATTTTAGATTGAAAACCGCACGTCTTCCACTATACGCTGTATGAACAAGATTGAATTCAAGATGGATGATAAATTCCATCACCGGCGTCGTCTCGAACATTCTCGAAGATCGACCGACGTGGGAAATTCTGATTGATTGATCGATAGATGTGGTGAGATGTGATTGGTTTGCGCGTGTTCTCGAACCAATAGAAACAGCGTCAAGAGTTGCGCTGATTGGATGAATGGCGCACACTCCGCGTTGATGATTGGAGATCGACCGTCGATCCCCATAGCTGATTGGTGGATCGATTGTTGATCTGTGACTCTGCGTTGAGTTCGTGAGGTGCTGCGCCTAGAGCGAGTGTGATGGCTTTGGGAATTAATGCATTCCCAAACACGTCCTTTTTGTATGACCTTTCGGTCGAGACCTTTTTCTTAGACTGATTTTAGTTGACTCCCTGTCGGACTCGTCCGATTTCTTTTAGTGAGTTCGGCGGAGGTGGCATTGACCTGATTGGCCAACGTTGTCAGTGTCAACCAATCAGGTAATTTCCCTAGGCCCGATCGCGCCACCTATTCCCTGCGCCCTTGGCGCGTCTTTTCCGGGATATATATATAATACTGCGTTTACTATTATAAATTTAGCACGATAGCTAAGAACGTGCACCGTGCGAGTCGGTTGGAACGTGACGTGACTCGCAACCAATGACCGAAACGTTGGATTTGAGAATTATTAAAACTGCACAACAGCTTTTATTTATATGTTTAATTGACCGAACTAATGCGCTGATATCACTTTGGTTTTTTGGATTTTTTATATTGTTAGCGTAGCAAATTCCAATTACTTTTCATACTATTATCTTTGGCTTATACACATGTATTTCATGTTCATACACATATATTGCTATTAATTACTATTTATATAAATGTTCATGTGCTAATGCTTAATGTCCAACGCATTATTATAAAACCTAACCGCTATCGCATTGGCAGTGCATGGCATATTTTCGTGCTTCAAATTTAATAAACAGTTTTACTTTAAATCACGCTTCGAATTATTGTGTCTATCCTTCGGTTGCGAAGACTCCAAAACAAAACAGCCTACTACAACAGCTGATCTCGGTTCGCGAACGTGAGAGTTCTTACAGTGTTTACAAGACGTACTTTCGCATAGGCCGTGTACGACCATATGGCTAGACATATTTCGCGGAAATATTACGTGTGGATTTTTACAATAATGCAACGGTAAATCCAATTACCAAGCCTAAACAAAACAAAAGTGCTCTAACGGGTGTCTCCACCGGCGCGATTACTGTTTAAACCATCCCTGGTCGTTCAGTGCTACGAATCTGGCATTTGCGCCTGAATCCCTACACACTGCAGTGCCACGAATCTGGCATTCGCGCCTGTATTCCTATTCACCCGCAGTGCCACGAATCTGACATTCGCGTCTGTATTTCTATTCACCCGCAGTGCCACGAATCTAGCATCCGCGCCTGAATTTCCTCCAACCCTCATGCCACGAATCTGGCATTCGCGCCTGAATCCCCTTCTTCCCTTGTACCACGAAGCTCGCCTTCGTACCAAAACCATCCCATATAACCCCACTATGCCATCGTCCTAAAGACCTCCACCCGGGACGTGACACAATAGTAACCGAAAAAATTCCCGTAATTCATATTGGTTATACCGTAAACAAAAAAAATTCCCGCAAGATATATTGGTTATACCGTAACCAAAAAAAAATCCCGCAAGATATATCGGTTATACGCCAACAAAAAAAAAAAATTCCCGCAAGATATATTGGTTATACCGTAACCAAAAGAAAGTCCCGCAATAGATATTCGTTATATCGTAACCAAAATAAATTCTGGTCATTGATAATGGTTATTCGTAACCGAAAAAAGATTCTGGTCATCAATAATGGTTATTCGTAACCGAAAACAATTTCTGTCGTCAATAACAGTTATTAGTGACTGAAAACAATTTCCGTCGTCAATAACAGTGATTAGTGACCAAAAAATATTCCCGTCGACAATAACCGTTATTAGTGACCAAAAAATATTTCCGTCGACAATAATGTTTATTCATAACCAAAATCATTTAATCAAACATATTAATTCTTATGCCATAACTTTCAAAATTTTGGTTATAACAGTTATGGTCTCTGCTATATTTGCTGTGTTCCGCGTTGCGGGACAAATGCAATTTCAAAGCAAAGCGAAAATTCATTTCTCGTTTACAGCGGGCGATTTAATAATTTTCGAAACAAAATTCGTTCATTCGTTTACAACTAGGCAATTGCTTGTTTCCGAAGGTTTCGTCCGGAAACATTTATCTGCCAGATGTCGAAAAGGGGCAATCAATATCGTGCCGTTTTTCAGGAACTTCGACTTTCTTCGCTTTGAGTTAATGAGTATATTGCTCCATCGGTGGGTTCCACCACTGATCCGCGGGACAATACGATTATAAACCGCGACCATGGCGAGACTCTGGCCGATCAATCTGGCTAGTTTTGGTAAACAGATGTTTAACTTTCACTCTCTACGTTGGGAAGAGGGGGAGGGGGGTTCCTTCTACACCGTCGAACTCGCAGATGGAAGGTCCCAGCTCACCAAGGAAAATTTGGCCAATCAGCAAGGTTCTTTGCGCGTTCTGGTCATCGTTCGGACCACGGAATCCGAGCAGCCTTCATAAAACAAAGTTTTCACAATTATTTTGATTACCGTACGGATCACAGAGTCTACATCGAACTAATCGTGGTTTTGGATAAGTTACACTCTCGTTGGTCTCCAGGGTGAGCCAGGAATCATTGGTGTCACATCCATATCGATACGATAAGAGAGTGTGATAAAAAATACCTACTTCTTTTACGATTTGTATTGCTTGTGTAAAAGTACTCCGATTTGCATGACATTTTGGATAGTTTTAATTGGGAGAACGCCAGAAATCCACTGGTGTTAGCTTCCATAGCGATACGATTAAGAATTCCAAATTTCTTAATACGCTGAAATGTCGCTCAGTCGGTTTTTGCAAAATCAGACTTTTGCGACTTAAAACCAGCGACTTTTTTGCAGAAATCGATGTCGGTTTTAGAAACTGACTTTTTCTTTAATATTCAGCATTTCTCATTTAATCTAGTTCGAGCGGTAGCCACACTCCTACAGATTACACAAATTTGCAAATTTTCTATTTCAGACAACTACAACGGCTGATTTTATGCTAACAGTGCGCATATGAGTTTTGTAAGGCGCTGTATTCGAAGCACTATAATTACGGATATAACCACTATTTTTGCATACAATTTCTTTTTCATATTCTCTAAAGATTGACAAATGAAGCCACAAAGCTCGAAGTAAATATATTTAATTGTTTGGTTTTAAAAAATTCGCGTTCCTTTCCTACCGTTTGTATCAGCTCGCAGAGGCTTGGCTACCAGGCGCAGCGCAGGTTTCGGAAATTTCCGCACTGTCGGATGTCCACGCGCCACGCCGAACCCTTGGTTTCAAGTGCCGTTTTCCTTTTCTAACTACCTTTTCTGTCTCTTATGTAAACTCTTCGGGAGTCGAGGTTTGCGCGCGGGTAGAACTGTGTGGTGCTTTCTTGCGCGCCACACTTTTTCGAACGCGCCAAGCAAGAGCGTGGGTAAAAAACATAACCTGCATCACGCGCAAACAAAAGACTGCCCCTTTTCTTCAAAACATCTTACATATTACATCTCTTCATCATTTATCTTACATATAACATCACTTGCACACCAATGTGTATTTATTGTCTATCAATAGTAGTTTTTATATTAAAACAACCAACGACATGGTAATTATTGCCGTCAATATTAATAATTTTGATCGTCACAACAGTGAATGTGTTAACTGCAATTCCATTTGCCATCGCATTGCCAGGGAGACGTGTGGACATTTTTTAATGTACCTTTGTAAAATTTTACAGTCATTATAACTAAGTCATAAACCATTTCCATAATTTGTAGCACCTTCAGGTCAACCAAATGTAGCTTCGTTAAAAGAGATGTTTTAGTGTGCCCTACAGTAACAGCATTTATGATATCCTCTATAAACCAGGTATATCGAAGAATTTGTGTACTTTTCGCGAACGTATATCGCGATTGTGTCTTGCCGATCGTTTCGCACATCGATAATATACATCGAATAGGTAGTACACAATACAAAACTGCGCTGGATCGTGGAAAAAAAACATGTAGATGCAGTCGACGTAGAAATGTAAAGCCGAACTCCCGGTATCTAAGTATTGCGGAGTGTATAACCTTCTGCCGTGCACGAAGAACCGCGCTCCTTCCTTTTCCGTGGTCCACCGGCGTGTGACGCGCAAGACCGTGTGCCGGACCGCGCGCAAGATCGTTCGTGTAAAGGGTCCTTTTGATAACGTGGGCGCGCCACGGATAGGGAAAACTGTAGTAGTGTGCGGTGCAGCCTGCTTCCCTTACGATAGGCTTAAATGACTGAGATTCTTGGGGGCCCCAGTGATCGCTGCCACTGGGACTCCTAAGAGGGCCAGCTATTTCAGCCTAGGGCAGGCGTGCACACTAAGTCTGCCCTGGGGCAGTCGGTGCGCGCTCGATCTCGACCGTGGTACGCTCAATCTCCACTCCTCGGTATAAGATCTGGTGATGGAGAACTCTGACTGCAGAGGCCGTATGCCCATTTTGTTTTGGCTAATAGTACCAAAATATGGTATTGTCTCGAGCCTCCCATCGTTGTCCCAACACGATCACCAGAAAGGCCCAGTTTATGCTTTTATGACAGCCCCGACAGTTAAATGATCGCTTGGCCGCAATTGACATACACAGCTCCGTCACTGTGTGCATTAGCGATCAAGCGGTGGGTTAAAATTGACTCAAGCACAGGATACGGAGTGTTAATTGAGATTTGAAAAATGTTTAAATTTTTTATGCAATAAAATTTTGTTCAAAGTTATAATAATGGCATCAAGAAGGGTTTAAAAAAGTTTGTTTTGGTGAACATGATTCTGGCTGTCGTAGTCATCGGAAACAGAAAGCGCAAAATTTTGCTTAATCTATATGAGTGTTGTTATCGTGTGAACTAGAATGAAGTAATTATTTGCAAAAATCCAATTTTGCAACACAGAAAACTAACAAATGCTTTTCCAAAAAATTAAGGTTTTCATTTGAAATACAACCATTTTTGTGCTTTTCGAAATTATTCATTCGACATGATCTAAAGTTCATACGATAACCACACTCATATAGATTAAGAAAAATTGTACGTTTTTTACTCGCCAGCAACTAACTTTTTTCCAAACCCCTCTTACTACTACCATTATAACTTTGAACCAAATTACTATTTTTGCATAAAAAAATTTGAACACATTTTTCAAATTTCAATTAATAAAAGTACAGAGATTGGAAACTCAATACTTTTCTTTTAAAAATTTCCCAAAATGTGTCTTATTTTCGGAGCATCAAACTCTGGAAACCCCTGCGGCATCCTGTGACGCTCCACTCCCACTAATCCAGGCGCTCCCCACTCCGTTGGCGGACTCGCTTGTCCTTGAACGAGCACGAATGTGTGCTCGCGCCCGGAATTGGGGGTCCTGTGCATGCCTGGTCTAGGGGTACGAGCCTGCACGGCACGCTACTACTTACACTCTTACAGTTTTCCCTATCCGTGGCGCGCGCACGTTATGTTTGTCTTTCGAGCTTCCCTTCCGCGCGGCTATAGTAATCATCATGGACCCCGGGCTCCCAAATGGCTCGAACTGGTCTTCGCTGGGTTAAGGTCTGCGCACACATATCAGTTCCATGTCAACGCCGTATCCGTACAGTGTGTGTTCGGTGTCCGTGCGGTGTCCCAAATTTAACTGACAACTGTGTAGGAGCCCTGCTCTGGCCTGGTCAGTTTCGCGACCCTGGCGAAATACTCTGGCCGATCAACCTGATGAATTTTTGGGAACCACGTGTGGTACACAAGTCAGCCTGTTCAGTTTTTACTTAAATATGCCAGATGTGAGAATGAAGAAAGGAAGCATGTAGTTCGCTGAGTGCGCCTAGTCCCGCCTGCTTCGTCCTCTCTTCAAGTTAAAGGCGGATCCCTTATCTCTCGAATATAAGCACACGCTCGAATTTCAAAAGAAAAGTACGCATTGACGTATTCAGTGCGAGAGAAGGTCTTGGAGAGGAGATATTGCTGTGAAGGGCCTCATCATGACAGTGGCTGTTTGGAAGGGATGCAGGTACGTTAAGTGGTTACGTTAAGACCAATCGTATTTTTCTTGCACGGAATACGTCAACGCGTGCGTTTGTTTTGATTTTCGGGCACGTGTATACACTCAAGCGATAAAGGATCCGTCTCCAATTTGAAGAGAAGCCAACGCAGGCGGGGTCACTCACAGTCAGGGGACTACCCCTTTTGATTTTCTGTCCCTCCGCAAGACGTATTGACACCTCTGCACAGCAGAATGGCCGTACAATCAGTATGAGGTGAAAAGAAACATATTTATAATTGTGACCGTCATCGTTGTCAACCAAATTTTAGTTTCACCGAACGGATACGAGTTCCACAATGACATCTGCTGATATCCCTGATACGGACAAGTCTGCGTTGTTCCATTATAAAGCACGCATACGATATTTTTTAACACTGATACTGACGGGCTGGAACTGGCGTGTACGGAGAGACAGTTGAATTTGACTGGTCGAATACGGAACTGAGAAGTATGTGCTGCTCCATTCTAAAACAAACAGCCGATACCTATTACGACCAGGGTGACGGCACTGGATATACGGTTATACTAGCTTGTCCGCATACGGATGTATTCCGACGTATTCCGACGTATTCGGACAAATGAAAGTGGGTGGTTATACTGGCTGCGAATTCTAACGATCAGTTCACATTTCTGTGACACATATCGTACAAAATGGACATGGATTGGGCTGATTGTTACTATGTCTTGGACAATCAAGGTCAGAGATTGCAACTAGAAAATACATATAATATAATTCACAAATATAATTCAAGGTCTATTGAATCTGCCCAATAAATTCCGAAAACAAGTATTTTAGAATGAATCCTAATATCTTCGCTAATCTTTCCCCACTTTCGGTGAGACATAAGGTAAAAGTACCAATAACTGGACACTTAAGGATATCAAAGTTGTATATCTTAAAAATGGACTAAAAATAAATGTCCCTTTTAACAAAAGTATCAGTATTCACAATGTTATTTCTTTCTATCAAATGAGTTACTAAAAACTTGTTTTCAGTGTGTTATTTTAATTAAATTGAGTAAAAACACAAGTACTTATGTGTACCAGTACATGGACAATAGAATTCTGATTTGTTCCAGTGTCCCATTTTTGGTGTCCCAATACCTGATCAATGGGGAAGATGACGCAAAGCTCGGCGTAGAGGGCACCACTAGTGTTTGTATGAATGGTTTGCGCGCGTATTTTTCATTTTTCAATTTTAGGTTATATTGAGAATGTAGCATACAATTGACTAAAAATATGACTTCAAAATGGAAAACTGCTAATTTGTGTACAGTATACTTGTTCTTACAGTTTTGATATACAAAAGTTTGCGAAAATACAGACAATTTACCGGTTCGACAATCCGGTCAGGTATTGGGACTTCACCTAAGCATTCAAAATGCTGATAAGCCGACCAACTGGGCGGCTGGTCAGTTATTGGGACAGCGTGCAGAGGACAAGATTATTATCTACCGGTACATGAACACGTATATTTTTAATTAAAATCAACATTAACCGGTTTTGTTTTGTATGTAACAAGAAACTTCTTAAGATTCTGTACATACGTTTTTTCTCAGAAAAACATTATATAACGATTATTATCACCTTAACAACTAACTGTATTTTTCTTAAGAATCACTTAATAAATCTACGCAGAATTCAAGTGCATGCACCCCCGATATTTAAAGACTGTTTTATATATTAAACTTTACATCTAGGGCTTTCTTAACATTTTATATAAGAGATCAAGTTGCAAAATAACATATATTCTCAACAATATTGTTCTAAACTTTCTATAAAGCTTAGTAATAAAAATATAAATGTCATTGGTGTCCAGGTATTGGGATGTGTCCAGTTATTGGTACGTTTACCCTGTTGTGGTAATTCTTATTTTTCATCTGCCACAAACTATTATGCGAAAACACGATGGCTATCAGTTTTTTATTGTTCATTTGATACAATTTGAAACAGGAAGTTCGTTCGAAAGATTTGGATCAGCCGTAACCTTAATTGCAACAGATCGAACGAAAAATCAAATTGATTTGAACGACCAGCGTGTACAGGCGAACTCGTACAACATTGGACGGCCGATACAAATGCAGTATAACCGCTTCCATTCTTTTTAGTGGCGTTGACACGATTCGCCCGAATACATCCGAACGCTACTTATACTAGTCGCTGACGAATGTGAACCAGTATATAACATGAAATTAAAAAAGGTATCTGACACGTGAATCGTTTACGTTTTATACAAAATATATATTACGAAACGTATACATACAATGTTCTTTGGTACACAATATACATATACGTACTTCACGTGGTACGGTCGAAGGCAGTGTTAAACGTGTGCAACAACGCGCAGAAACACGCGCAAAGCCGAGCGCAGCCAAAATCACGCCCATACGTATACATTGCGCACCCAAATTTCCACTTGAGACTCTCCAAAAAGGTCGACTGTAACGACGAGACGCGCATCTCAGGAGCGCAAATGCTCGTCGAAACTGAAAAGAAGGCCCATACGCATCAGTGAATACCACGCGCGCATCGTCGACAGAATTGGAAGATCTTTTTCTGTCCAGGTGTTCACGCACTGCGATTGTCCCTCCATCGTTGTAAGTTCGCCAGTACTTCACACACTACGCATAGAATAACCACTAAAAAAGAGATTAAAAAAAACAAATCTGAAACCCTAAGCTAAAACTAAAACTGAAACTGAAACTAACCCTAAAAATCTACAACTATAATTAAATTAAAAAACGCAAACTGCTTTCTGCAATAGAAATATTTCTCGTGGATTGCATTCTGTGCTCGCGTTGACAACAGTCGTACTCCTGGACGACGGATAATATTGTTAATTTCCTGGAAATGTTTGAAGAAAGATTTCTTGAAGCTTGTTCCTTTATTTATATTGCATATTACCACCTGCTGAGTTCAGTGAAATCTTGTGAAATAGCGCACCATAGAGAGTCGCCCACGGTCGACGGCGATGCGGCCAAGAGCGTTCAGTCATGCGTGCGACTTAAAATTTTCACGGTTTTCATTACACCTTCATGAAAATATTATCGATGGATATGATGATACTCCGTCAATAAAAACAACTCCAAACACAAAATAATTCGAATTATTTTTAATTATGAAAACACGATTAGAATTGAAAAAGTAGTTGTTTTTACTGGGTCTGTTCGGGTGCTCGAATATTCGGGCGGCTTGAAATTCGCATCGAGCCGAGACTCGGTTTTCGAGCCGAACCGGGTACCCGTAAAATCCGGGCGGCCCGAAAAATCCGGGTAGCTCGAATTTGTTTCAAGCGGCTTGAAAAATTCGGGTATTCCGAATCGTTTCGGGCCGCCCGGAAGAACAGAATAGCCCGAGTTGTTTCGGGCTGCTCGAATGAAGGGGCCAGCTCGAATTGTTTCGGGTGGCTCGAAAAATCCGTCCGCCTTGAACGTGGTTCGAGCAGTGCGACTGTGTTGAGTAGGTGAAACATTTCGAACGGTATGGAATATTTTAAAAAATATTTTTCTTCTGGGATGTAAATGATGATTATCAATAATGCGAAAAATTAAAATGCAAACGTTAAATAGAAATATTCGGTAACAATTGAAAATAACTCTAGTTTACAGCCATTTTGCGCAGCAGATGCAGGCTCGGCACGCTTTATTCGAGTACCCGAACAGCTCTAGTTTTTACACCATTCATGGATAAACGGTTTCATTTGTTTTAACACATTCATCAATGTGTGACATACATGATATCAAACACGTATTCTTTCCGATGCTTTCGAGTTTCGACGACGCGCGCAAGAATTCGCGTACGCGGTTTCAAGCTGTACGAGGTCCTTCGTTGCTCTTCAACCCATTAAAGTCGACCCTTTCAAGGGTGTTCCGCAATGCGCGTTGCACATGTTTAACTCTGCCATTGGGTGCAAAGACTAGCGGTAGTGGCGATCGCCATCGGTCAAGGCAAGAAGACTAGAAAAGAAAGAAAAAGTCGCGTTTGCAGAGAAACACACAGAGGGCCAGCCATTTAGAGGTAAATAACTATAGGTTGATTTTTCTCCCAACAACAAATCTACGAACACTGCATGATCGGTACGGACCTACCCGAATATTACAGGCCGGGTTTTCTTAAAGGAGTACAGGACTATTGAAATATCGAAAAATCGATTTTTTTATTATTATTAATTCTAAAAGTGTCAGCCTTTGTCAACATTTACAACAAAGTTTCATGAGGAAATTCGAGTAATTAGTAACTGAGGCCACCGCCGAGTAACGGCCTCACAGAGCGGTATTGCCGTAGAGGACATAACTTTGAAATCGTTTATCTCGAAACAATATTTTTAAACACCGTGTACATCATAACTCTTGAACGAATGAATATTTTCACTTGAAATTTTAACTGGAAGTGTCCTTCCCCTAGAGCATGGAATTTCCGCATCAACATTGGATATTTGTAAAAGTTTTTATAAACGATTAAAGACGATTTTTCCGTAAAAATGTGGGGAAATAATTGATTCGTGTGTAACTTTCACAACTTTTGTTTAAATTCGCCAAAAAAGTTCAATGCTGTGGATTTTGGTGTAGAAATTACTCACCCCAAAGCATTTTCCTGTCAGATGATTGGTTCGCCTGATACTACGTACACCAACTACAGCTTCGCATTATACAGAACCGTTTTAGCGCTTAATAATTTCAACAAATTTGAACATTCCGAGAATTTTTTTGGTAATTACTCGAAAAGGCGTCCACAAATAACTGTGAAAAGTACGGGTATAATGATTAGAGTAGAGGAAGGTAAAAGTTCGCACCATGAGAATTTCATTGTTTGAGTTGTGGCAGTTGCCAATGGTGACTGACAATCAATTGTCAATCAATGTAGAGTGACCAATGTCGAATTGTGTAGCTGTGCTTCATTTTGTTATCGTAGAATGCGGTAAGTACTGAATTCGTTAGTTCTGATGTAATATTCTTATTTTTAGGAATCAATATTATTCTTATAATTTGATCGGTAAATATTTTAATTAATCGGTCGTCTGAAAGAGCTGAAATTCTTTTATTCAAAAGTACTAATAGAAGTTTTCAGTTCACCTCATCGATAACAGGATTGATTAAACTATGGAAATGTAGATGTGGGGGCAAGAATTCGCACAATACAGTGGAGCAAGAGTCCAAATGCAAACTCCCCATTTAAAAATCAGCTTGAAGTAAATGAAGCAATGAAAAGAAAATCTGAATGTAAATGTTCAAATAAATAATTAGAAAAGCAAAAAAAATTCAAAAAATAACATCTACTTCTGAAAAATTTTAAAAGTAACAAAACAAATCGGTTCCAAAAAGGGAATAGCCCAACCATCAAGGTATATGGAAAAAATACTTTGTCCTGCGTGTGAAGAAGAATACACTGATCCTCCAGAAGACCGATGCTTGCACAAACTACGAAGGTAGGGGTAAGGTTATGTGCTATTACTGTTAGTTTGATTAAACAAAAATTAATTGTGAACTATTAGTCGTTTTGCTATATTACAACTATTGAATGTAGGAAAATAAAACACTTTTGTGGAAATTTTTCGTTGCATTCTATTACCCCGTAACATGCGAACTTTTGCCCCCCATATCGGATAAAAGTTCACATTTTACACTTTTTGGAAATATGTATTTTATGCCTATTGAATATTGAATAATAAGGGATAGTAGTTGTTTCTTACAAAATGATATGACAAACGGTGTAATACAAAGGATTTAAGGGAAGTCTAAAGGACAATGTTAAGTCCCAGAGGGGATTACTGACGTACAAACGCGCAGCGATTGGTATACACTAAGCTTGGGAATTAAGTGAATGCAGCGGTCGATTTTCAGAGGCGACGCTTCCTTTCTCCCACCGCGCGTCTTGGTCATCGCGGCGGCCAAGTAGCTTGGAGCGCCTCAGGCCCGTACCATGAGAACCGCGCGCGTCGTATTAGGGTGACATTGTATCAATAGGTTTCAGCATCGTCCCAGAGAGCCTGATTGTCGATGCGTTTTTGTTTTGTCAATGCGCCACGCGCGGTTCATGTGGTACGGGCCTGAGGCGCTCCAAACTGCTGGGCCGCCGCGGGGGCGAAGACGCGCGACGGGAGAAAGGAGGCATTGCCTCTGAAAATTGGCCGCTGCGTTCACTTAATTCCTAAGCCTGGTATAGATGGGATCAACTCGAAAAATGGCCTCAAAGTTTGAGATTTTGCGGTTTTGAACAAAAGAAACCGGTAGTAAAATCTCAACTGGCCTGATAGACCTCGAGTAGGCACCTGAGGAAAAACCGAGGGATGTAAGTGATAATCTAGCAGGCTGGGGCAGTAAATGTGCCTCATGACCTGCACTTCAGGGCCGTATTAGGCCCGCATTTGCCCTATGGGCCCCGTTCCCAATACCCAATACGAAATCGCCAATATATTAGTGATCCTTGTGGGCAAACGCAAGCCTAACACGGCCCTGAAATGAATGTCATGAGGCACATTTGCCGCCCCAGCCTGCTAGAGTATCGCTTACATCCCTCGGTTTTTCCTCAGGTGCCTACCCGAGGTCCTTCGGGCTAGTTATGATTTTACTACCGGTTTCTTTTGTTCAAAACCGCAAAATCTCGAAATTTGAGGTCATTTTTCGAGTTGCTCCCATCTGATTTCGAAGTTAAAAGTGGTATCAATCGAATCGTTTTGACGAAATCTTTCCAATGGTGTATAGCAATCCTTGCACGCTTGTAGGGCAGTAATCCCCTCTGAAACTTAACATTGTCCTTTAAGTGCGCAATCTTACCTCACTCTACTCTACTTGGTAGAGTAAGTAATCCGACACAAAAGAAACCACCGATTTTACGTGTCCAATAGCCCTGTACCCCCTTAATTACGGAAGTATGCACCGTCTCCGCACTTCATGCATGCATGTTTTAGAATAAGGAAAACAGGATACCGCATGCAAATTCCGGGAAACCAGCGAAATTTTTTTTATTTAAGTTTTCACCTTTTCATTTTTATTAACAGTTCTCGAAGATCGTCTTGCAGGAAGAAATTTGAATTCTCATAAAACGGTCATAATATTTTTCACTGCTTAGAAAATGCTTAAAATATAACTTTATTGTCATTGAACGAATACTGGCCATTTCACGCCACGCGCTATATTGAAATCTAATTTTCTTGAAAACAAAGCCTCGGAGTTCTACTTATTTTACCACGATTTATGTCCGCACCCTGTATAATAAACGATTAGTATTGATCTGGTTCCTTAGGATTCCTGGAATACATCAGTATTCTTTGCAATACCAATTTTGTGACAGAGATCAAAGTCTCTATTGAGGGTGATTCATTTGTTTCTCAGGCTTGGAGGGGCAGAGGGCGATACGCCAAAAGTATCAGTCAGATTCGTGCATACTGGATTGATTTTTAAAGTCATTTTTCTGTAAAGTGAAGCATAGTACAACAAAAAGTTATTCAATCATTTCGACTTATTTTGAACAATTAAATTTACCCTATCTCATTTATATAAGGAAAAGATTTGCGGCCCATATTTCATGTATATCTTTACTTTGCCCATATGAAGTTTAAGAAATGGAAGCATTTTAAATAAAAATTACGTTACTCATGTATGAATGATGTGATAACATTTTTTATAATTGATAGATTTTTAGAAATTCCATCAGCCGAAGTGACTAGTTATTGGCATACTCAAAAAACGTTGATCTCCCAAATAAAAAGTACATGTCGTCGAGTAAACCAATACTTGCTTTTGCAAAATCTTCACAAAACGAGCAAGTGTTCTGAACTTTTAGAAACAGAAACAAGTGAAGATTACAATTGGAAAGCAGAAACAACGAACGAGTGTACTAATAATACACAAAACAGAGATTCAGTGCAAAATCTTACGCCAGGAGTGTTTCGATGCCGTGTGGTTTGGGAATTTACTTTTCAGTTACATCCTCGTTTAAAAATCGGTCCTGGAAGATCAGGACTCTCACGAGGTATAAAAGCTCTACACGGTGTACTAAACAGATTTGCTGTAAGTAACCGAAGTAACATGTTCGTGTATCAAGAAAATAATAAAAATGTATTTTATCTAAGACTGCACGAACAAATAAGTGATGGAAAATCTTTACAAAATAAACTGTCAGAGAGCGATGAGAAACTTGTTTTGCGGAGCAATAGTGTAGTTTCATTGTCACAGACAAAACTTAATGATACCATCACAGCAAGTGATACGAGACCCAGGGTTCGTTCTTTTAGTGAAAAAGAATCGAATAGCTTAAGTAAAACTGAAGATTCAATTACTTTAATGGTACACGGAATTTCGGATGCAGGGCCAGAAGTTAAATGTGACTTGGTACAAGTTTTGCAAAATCGTTTAGATGACGCTGTACTTGAAGTACTATCTGTCATGTTAGCAAGAAATCCAATGTGTAAATTGACTCCGACTGATGTGCATTTTATCCAACCACCAAAGCCACCCGAATGCGTGATACAGTTATGTATACAAAAACATTGTACATCGTACATTGGTGCCCTGGAATTTTACTTACGACAAAACATACTTCAATTTTTATACATACCAAAGTACACCGATACCAGAGTGGACTATCATTTCCAAGATTATTCACAACTTGAGGGATCTATAAAAAGAGTTTCCGAATCAGATATATTTCTATACAATCAAAGTCATTCTAGTGGAAGCAAAGGAATTGCTTGTATAGCTTTAGCAATTATAGATGAGGACGGGAAAACAATTAAGTCATTAAAAGGTAAATTACCAAAAGGTGATTTTCCTACAACCATAGAAGTCGAGGATTTTGAGAACATTGTTTCGACAACAGTTTTTGAGAAAAGCTCGAATGAAGCATCACCTCTAATCGAATTTAGAATATGGAAACAAGGCAGAGTTAATCTCGAATCTTTATTACAAAAACTGTGTTCCGCGGTTAAACATGCTATTTGGGATTTAGTTACTGAGTATAAGTTATTATCAACTCCGTTAACGGAACCGCTTGTAAGAGATACTCGGGAGGTATTTACTGAAACCAAGGAAATTCAGACACCTATGTTAATTGAAGATGCGCAGAAAACCATGCCAGGCATAGTAATTGATCAGTTTGAAGCAGGTGAAGATGGAAAGTTGCACAGTACCTATTGTGTAAAATTGTCTCAGTGGTTTTGTTTTGCTTTAGAAATTGGTGTTCCATCAGTAAAAAAACACAAAGTAAATATTAATCATAGACATGGTATGTCTACCATTATTAGGGAACTAGAAATGCTTATTCAATGCCAAGCACCAGATACTTCTAGTAGAGCATTTGTTTTAAAAGATAAGCAACCCTTCATTGAGAAATTTGTTTCTAACGAAGAATCAACACACAGCAAGATATATGATTGTTCTTCAGTACGAAATGAAGATAATTCAAATTTTCCACTTTACGTACCATGTGATTTTAGTAAGGACGAACGAGAGACCTATACCAAGTGTATTTTAATTGCCAGAAACTTCTACCAGTGGAAAACTTCCTTTAGTGGAAAAATGCAACCAGAATTACTCGTCTTACAAGGTAGTATATCATTTTCTACAACCTAACCGAATATAATAAATTTGTTAAAAGATAAAAATACAATACAAAATATATGACAGAGAGCCACCATTCTAACAAAACGATATACAGAGTGTTCGACTAATGCTGGGAGAAAATATGCGGAGTGATTATAAACACCAAAATAAGTTGGATATCAAGAATAACGATAATACGGTTGGACATTCGTTTCTTAGTTAATACATACACGTTTAAGGGAAGTGGACACTGAAATTTTGAAATCCGAAAATATTTGAGACATGCGGAATTCCTGTTAAGGGAAGGAAGTAGGTTTGAAGTAAAACCCTTATGCCAGGCTGGACTCATTGAGCACTAGATGAAGAATCATCTGTTGCAGGCTCATTTCTCTTCAATTTAGCAGCTACCGCCGCTTGTTTAGCTAAACGAATAGCACGCTTCACTCTACTCTTACTCTTGCGATATTTTCGGCTAATGAGGTCCATTTCACTCGTTTTATACAAGCTAATTTCACTGCACCGTAAATTCTCACTCTGTATTCTCACGTAAACCGGAGTTTTGTAAGATTTAAAAAAATATGGTGTCTAACGCCCGGAGAGACTGACCTCTGTCGGCAGCCATTGACCCTTTTGGGCCTGCTTAGGTAGTTACCTACTGTACATGGCTGAGTTATTGGCCGCGTTACAGATAGCCGAGGGATACGCAGCCTGACCACGAACTCAGTCACATACTGTACTTTGTAAGAAAGCGTTCGTAGTTTAGTAGGCGCAGTCAAATGGATTCTGTTACAGAGCACACGTGCGTTTTAGAATCGTGAAATGCATTTTGGCCATTGGTGAAAATAAACAATGTCAAGGCCACGCAGTTAATTTGAATTTCCCAAAACACTAGCCAGCGGTTGAACATACTCAAAGAGCTAAATAACAGAGAAATATACTGAAAAACGAATGTTTTGGTTTTCGGCTCTTTAGCAAGGTTTTGGAAAAATAAGTTTTTCTTGTAGAAAGGCAACATTGAATGTCAAACCATGTTGTGTACGGCTGAACAAGGGTTCAGACTTGCCAAAAATGCAAAAAAATTCTTAAAAATGTTCGAAAATCGCGATTTTTCAGTGTCCGCTTTCCTTAAAGATATGCTTAAATGCAGTCAGGCGAGGGGTCGGGGCGATGGTGATCATAGCCATTGTCGCACGGAGTCACTTACCTCCGAGAAGTTGCGATGACATTTACAACAAGCGGCATGGTAACACGATTCTGCGACACTTAATCCAACATTTGTAGGGTATCGTTGAAATTGAAATTGAAATACAGGGAAATTCCTGGCACCTCTAACTTGTTCCGCTTGCCTGCTAGTGGACTCATCAGTAAGGCGTACCTAGCAGACCCTGCTTTAGATGCTGGGATGTTAGGAGTGGACGAAATGAATATATATATATATTAAGGAGTGGATGAAGGCGAACTTGCGAGAGAGCGTAACGTTCGAACGTTCGGGCTCTCTGGTGGCGAAGACGGAGGTATTGCTACAGATTCGTTGCAGCAAACGTTATCATAGTATGAATAAAAGAAACATAGCGTCCCATTTAAAAAAATTCACCAGCAGAGAAACTACAGTAGAGGACAAAAATATGTGGACAGCCTTTAAAACAGAATAACTTGTTTAAAATTGGTTCAAAGCACTTGAAATTTTTTGAGAAGCCAGAAAATTTCATCGAAATCGATTGATGCAGAAACAAGCCTCGGGCATCGAAATATGCAAGAATCTTTTAAGTCGTTTGGACCAATTGTAAATAAGTTATTCTGTTTCAAAGGCTGTCCATATACTTTTGTCCCGCACTGTATCTATACCACATAATGCCCCCTTCATATCAAATAACTTTTGCGAGAACAATTTTTTAATACCTTCTCCCTTACGTCCCTTAAGTCCGTTACGAGATATTTTACTGTTTCCACTTAAAACGAACACACTGGATAAAATTTGTACAGTATCGGTTCCACAATAGCCTTTTTGGGCACCGTGGTATCGACGATTTAGTTATTTAGATACAGTTGACAGTTACTCATAGTGAAAGTTGTATGGGGTATATTCTAGAAAGTGTTGGTTTAATTTAATATATTTACGGAGTAAACATTTTGGAAAATTGTATTGCTAATCTTTCGATTAATACCTGAAGTACCCCGATTAATACCTCTGAGAGATTTCCAACCATGACTTGGTTGTGGTGTATTTGCACGTCGATATTTTGTAGAAAGCATCGAGCCCTGTCCAATTGTTACTGAATGTGTGCTTTGAAACACAAAGTAATCTCGGAGATCGCTTTGTAACTCACCTGCTCTGCGGTTATTCGCTTGCCCAGATTGGAATAAGTTTTCTACTAATAAAAATATTTATTTCTATATTTTCTGTTACACCTTTATAAGAGTGTTACTAATGGAATTGCGATGATTATATGATGAAAATGATTTCAAACTTGGAATCACATGGAATATTTTTACACATACGTAATGCACAATATTCTACGGAATTAAGAAGTAATTCAAATTTTTTACAGAATAATCTCTGGTAATTATTTAGAAGTTTACCATCCTCACCGATTTCAATAATTTTTGGATATGTTGTTGGGGACACGATTCTGAACAACTTTTTCCTATACATGTTACCGCCGCTCGACCTTCGTTTCCGAGATATTCGCTAAAAAATTCTGTTGATTTATTCTGACGCAACGCATTCCACTTTCCAACTTGTCCCGGGTATTAGTATTAGGGGGTGGGCTATATTAGTGCAGGGGGGGGCGCTTGCGGGCGCGTAAAGCATGGTAGCGAACCGATGTGAGTTTAGAGATTTGAAACTGTAGCGGTACGCGGTCGCCACCACCGTCAAACGTCCCGCGTATACACGAGAGTCGATAGGCCGGGAATCGATCCGCAGAAATCGATCGCCAGATGGCACTGGCCGGGTCGCGATCGAGCACCGACCGAGAGATGACTCTCGACGACGATCAGAGAGAAATACACGCGCTCACGCCGAGCTCTTTCGAGCCTCATATCAACTGTACCGTGCTATCGCGATTGGTTACAGAGCCACATATATTAGAGCGACTACAATAAGATAGCTTAGGATAGAGTAAGGATAATTAGTGTGTAAGTGTATTGGAATAAAATACTGTTAAGACAATTAGTAGTTTCGTTATATAAGACCCCACAAACCGGAAACTTGCGGATGCCCATCAACGCCCCGACTCACATCGATTCGTTACCATGCTTTACGCGCCGGCGAGCTGGCGCGCGCCCCCCGCCTTAATCTAGCCCCAACCAATACTAATTGGCATCCGTTGCGTCGGAATAAGTCAAAAGAAGTTTTTCGCAAATATATCGTAGACAAAGGTCAGCTTCATCATTTGTTTTGTCCCATACTGGCGCATACGCTGCCACGGAGGCGTACTGTAGGTAGGTATACGGCAGAATACATTGTAGTAGTAGCAACAGTTTTTCGCGAATATCTCGGAAACGAAGGTCGAGCGGCGGTAACGTGTATAGGAAAAGGTTGTTCAGAATCGTGTCCCCGATAACATATCCAAAAATCATTGAAATTGGTGAGGATGGAAAATTTCTAAATAATTACCTAATCTCCTTGCTGAGATTAAATCTGCGTTAATAATAATAAAAAGAAAATTCAAAATATTTTGATTTCAAAGACAAAAGGGAGGACGGATATGAGAAACGGAAAACGGTTTTGCGTTTCGTCTTGAGTCCCCTAGCCTGCTAGGCTGCTGAAATGGTCAGTAAGCCTCGTTACGCACTTGCGACAAATTGCCGGCGACCAGGTCGTTGACGACCACGAGGTACACAGGGATATATGAGTTCGTACGCACTTGGTCACGGCGAACAACAAAGGTTTCTGGTCTCTCGGCGACCAGGTCGTCAACGACCACGAGGTCCACGAAAATATATGAATTCGTACGCACTTGGTCGCGACAAACAACAAAGGATTCTGGTCACTTGTCGATCAAGTTGTCGGCGACTGATTGACAAGAGACCAGAAACCTTTGTTGTTCGCCGCGATCAAATGCGTACGAACTCATATATCCCCGTGTACCTCGTGGTCGTCGACGACCTGGTCGCCGGCAACTTGTCGCAAGTGCGTAACGGAGCTTACAGTTACATACGGGGTGTTACGAAATAGGACGTTTATATAGGATGTTTAGCAGCTGGTGTCAGAAACTTTAAAGGGTAATTTTACATGAGAAACTATGTCGGGAATATTGAATAAAATTTTTGGATAACGCGCCTCATTTTCGAAAAATTGACTGAATTTTAGCCAAGTACGCTGTTACGTCCCTACTTCCTATTTGGGGCGCGATTTTATGGATTTCACGTATTTAACCGCTTTTTAGCTATTCCAGGGATTTACGCTCTGGCATAGTTGAGACAACATTTTTAAAAATTCAATATTATTATTTAAGGTGAAGAACCCTACCTTTCTTATAACGGGCGATAACGATTAGCTTCCACGAGATGAGAACTGATGAAATTCCAGGTATCTCCTGGGCCTGCTCGCCAACAGCCAGGGTACGCTCGAATACAGGGGGGTTGATTTTCTGCCTGACGATCGGAAGCGTAACGATGCCAAAACGCTCGTTGCCTCTCACCGGTGGTTCTCGATAATAACACTTTAATTTCCTTAACTGTGCATGTTGCCCCGCACGATGATCTCTTGGCATTTGTCCTTTGGTATTTTTAATAGCAATTATTAATTGAACGATAAATCAATCTCCACCTTCCGCACCAGGCGCTACCGCGGGCAACGTTCTGCTCTTCAGTGGCACCATCGGGAAGGCAAGCTTGATTTTTCCACAAACGCAAATATTTAATTAGAATTCGTTAATATTTAAACAAATCGCGTCGATCACGGTTTACGCTTAATTTCTGGTGAAACCGCGGGAAACGTTCTGCTCATAGGTAATACCATTGATTAGCGCAACCCGTGAACTATCATTGCACATTTTCGAAATTGATTTCATTTTACCAAAGGACGAACGCTCAGATTTAGAGGATGGGGTAACGAAGCGGAAACACCTCACTCACTGATATAATAATAAAAATTCACCTTTATTTTCTTGCGGTGTGATTTCAACACTTTATAAGTCTTTTTAAGATGTATGATGCAAAAACGGTAGTTAAATTTTAACTATGAATATATGAATATTAATATGTTAATTATTGAAAACATGAATATTAATATGTTAATGACCTCCGCGGGTGATCAGTCCCTTTTTATAGGGCTGTCGATCACTCCTTTTCAAGTTTGTCACATGACAATTAGGATGGTAGGAGATGAAATCTCCCAATCATCTCGCGTGGGATTCACCTGAAGAATTCGTTCCAGCGGGCTATCCGAGAGTTTTGTTTACTGCAGAATTTGAGCTATTGCGCACCTATTTCGGTGTCTTCTCCGTGACTTAAGACGTATTTTTGCCGTTATACGAAACCCTCAGCAGCGTCGATAGTTAAATTCTTATTCTAATTCATATTTTAGATGTTTACGCTATTGGGTTTTCGATGTGCTCTGTACGATTGGTTTCGTACCGCCCACATACTAGGGATTGAAGTTAATATACATCGGTTCCGTATTGGAGCTCGATTTACGGGAAATAAAGGGAGGGCAAACTACTGGCGATGATCAGGAACGCAGATCCGTGAGGGTGTCGGCTGCATTGGTTGATAGGGGCCTCCGTCCTACGCTGAACGTCAGCTGGTATTGGTTGGGCCTTCCTGGTGTTTGTGCAGCCGGCTGGCCGTCACCTCCTGTGATAGCTGCTCTCCTGCTCGCTGTTGCCGTCTGTAGATTCACGAATGAAGCTCTTCTTATTGCGATCTCCGATTACAGTGCCGGGTCGGCTATGTATTATATTGGTAAATTATGTGAGGTGGTTATAACACCTCTAAAGTACGAAATAGTAAATATAATTGATTCAAAGGGTTAGTTAATAGTAGACTCCACGTCGCGGGACGTGACAACGTATACACCGAAATATAGATTTAGGTGCCCGAATGGCACGCTGAGGTAAGGGGAATACATACGTCACGCTTTCCATAGGCGGTTACTCTCCCCACAGTGTGACTCTCTGTTGGTTTACGGTGAAGTAATTTATTGCAGGTTGCAAAATAACTGTTTTACTTTATTGTCGCTATAAAGTACTTGTTACTTGATCAAGGATCTGATTACGACTAACGTACAATACAATCTTCTTCCGTGTGATTATACATACATATTAATCACGCGGGATGACGTCGTTGTCACCAAGTGTTTTCCTTGCCGTTCTCTTTGCTCTTTTGACTTCTCTTTAATCTATTTCGATCGGTTTTTCCATTTTTCGACTTAAGATAACGACGCTTACAGCAAGCGGCTGGCTTTAATATTTGGTCGAATGTAAATTACTATATACATTATACATTAAGCTACCGATTAAACTTTGGTATTCTGTATTGTCTGGCAGCGGCATTCCATTCTGCATATCCTTGTATCCTACATCCAAGGGTATATTTGATGCTTTGGCATTCATCAATTTATAAACCTGCAAAATTCCAATGATGTGCTTCCTTTGGTGGATATAATAATGTCCGTCCTTGCCTCTTTCCACGTGCACACCTGCATGCTCTTTTATGTTACCGAGGTGCGTTATCTGGAAGCATTCTGAAAGCTTTTGTTCTAATTTAATAATTTCTTTAGGATCTTTTGATGTGATTAAAATGTCGTCGACATATATTATTATGTGATTCTTTGAACCATTAGTATTTTGTTTTGTATATAGGCATGGGTCGGCCTTACCTTGTCTCTATCCCAGGTTTTCAAGTTCTTTCGTGATATGTTTATTACAGTTGTTGGCTGATTGCTTGAGCCCGTATATGCTCTTTCTTAGCCTCTCTACTAATTTTTTATTTTTTCCTACCTCGTACCCTGGCAGCTGTCGCATATAGATTTCTTCACTTATTGTTAGCTCTCAGTTTAGGAAGGCATTCTTCACGTCGTAGTGCCCTACTGCCACGGGAAAATTACCCGGAATATCAAAAATAACATAGACTCCATAATTCGCTCGTGTCCCGCTGGACGGCTGGGAAATACACGAGGAATTCTAATTACATACTAACTCTCGTAGGGCGTGTATCGTTGGAATAAGGGATCGGGAAGAATAAATGTAACTCGGTATGGTGGTGGTCAACGAATGAATCCTTTATTGTCTTCACAGCCGGACTGCCGCAAGAAATGCAAGATGCGCTTTCTTAAAATTTCAGCTCAGGATGAACGGACGGATGCGTAGAGATAAAATACAGCTCAATGTCCGGGCTTTGTGAAATGGAGATAAGCAGACCGATCGACAGGGCTGCGTAATATTACTGTAAACTTATTTCTTGTTTTGAAACAAATTATGTTTCCCTTTTCGTCTTGCTTTAGTTTGAAGACCCATTTACATCCAATTTCCTTTTGTCCTTCTGGAAGTTCTGTTAGCTCCCATGTTCTATTTGCAATTAATGAAAGGTATTCCTCGTCGTTCGCCTGTTTCCATTCGCGTTTATTGGGACTTGACAGCGCCTCGTCGATTGTACTCGGTTCATTTATTTGTACGTTCTGACCTTCTGGATGCTTCAATTCTTGTGTCTTCGATTACTCGTGTATCCTTTTCTACCGTTCTTCTTAGTTCAATTTCTGCTTCTGAACCTGAGTTGTTTTTGCTTGATAATTCTTACTGCTCCTCCTATCTTTCGACATTATCCATGAATCTCTGCTACTCGTAATTTTATTAGTTTCTTTCTGTAATAAGCGAAATGCATTAGATTCCCCGCTGTATCCTACAAAACACAATTTTCTGGCCTTTTTAATTGGCCGTGGCCAACAAAGGAAGGCCGGGAATGGTACGGATCTACATGTGCCGCCGGACGAAGGCACTGCCTTTGCCAGTGTGTGTGTGTGTGTGTGTGTGTGTGTGCGCGTGTGCGTGTGCGTGCGCGTGTGCGTGTACTTATGCCTGTAATTGTGCACGTGACCACCGGTATCTTCCTGTGTATCCTCTAATCCATATAAGGATCATTCCACGCCAACACGATCACTTTTTTCCCTCGATGTCTCGGATCTTGTTTAAACTTGAATATATTGTAGTCCTCGTGGAATTATGGAAGAGCTTCCATAGCTTTACGCCAATACCACACAACAAAATTTTATGTAAAACTGTTTCGTCCAATAAAAATGGCACTGTGCTCAGCACAATTAAATAGTTTCGGCCAATTACTTATTCGCAATCCTTAATCCCCCAGCCCATCCCCTTCGAAATGATCCTTATTCATGCCATCCTTCTTGACCCATCCTTACCCCCCCCCCCCCCCCCGATGGAAGCAGCCCACCACCTCTCCGTGGTTTCCATCGAGCAATGGCAATTTTTTAACAAATAATCACCGATAGGACAAGTTCATACTTGCAAGGGAACACTACGAACACCGTGAACTTCCACTCACCGATTGAAACGCAACATTGTGGGTTTCTAGAGTGACTCAAAACAAGAACAACGGCGTGTTTTATTTGGGCCCTATCGCCCTTTAAGGGGGTGAAAACTAACCTCAAAATCAAATTGGCAGTACGGTCAGTCAACCGTAATAGCGAAGCGTTCGTGCGACGCCCGGTCCGCTTATCTGATTCGGCGCGAACCGCCGTATTTACCACTCGACTGCGATGTTAATAGGAAAGTAGTAAGGCTAGGAGAGTTCTAACGCAGGTCCTCTGAGGGGAGCGCGGGGGTGGGGGGAAGTGAGGGCGCGCGGGGGAGCGAGGCGGAGAGAAACATGGGCGCGGGGCCTGCGGGGAATGGACGAGCGGTTGCGTGCGCACGAACCGCGGAGTGGGGGAAGCCATAATCATGGAGGGAATCAGTCCGGGCCGAGCAGCCGCGGAGACCTCTCCAGACCTGGCCCACCGTCGGAAATTTTTCGGAAGGAGGGAATGACCCCCGAAAAGTCTTTTTCAGACCTTGGCCCACCCCGAAAAATTTTTCAGACCTAACCCAGGGAGGGGCCGGCTCCCAGGATTTTTTTCCAAACCAATATGCAGCAGAAAATTTCCCCCAATGCATAATAATTAATTTTTAAATCGATCTAGCGAACCACAATGTAGCGAGCATTCTAAAGCATTTCGGACGTTGCAGCGTGTCGCGCGATCGTGTGTAATTCGAATCCTCTGGAGCAGCCGTACGGGATGACTTATGCGGCGTCCGCTGAAATTTCTTTCTCCAACGCAGAGAAATAATAATTTTTGAGACGTCGAATCTTAAAATTAGGCGGTGGCGAGGAGAGAAGGAGGATGATGGGTAAATAAAATGTAGAAATAATATATGGTTTAAAATGATTATATATTGTTACAAAAAAGAAGAAAAATATAATAATAATAAAATAAAAGATAAAAAATACAAATATAAATGAATATAAAAATATAAAAATTCAATTAAAATAGAAAATAAAATACAATAAAATACAATTAAATAATAAATATAATATAAAAAGAATGTAATATAAAAATAAAAAATATAAAAATAGAATATAAAAATGATTAATAATAAAGGAAAATAAATATAAAATATAAAATATAAAAATAGAAAAAAATATGTAACTAATCTAAAAGGGGGAAGATGGCGAGGGGGATGACGATCACGGGGCCGATGCTCGACCCCGAATGCCGCCGCCGCATCCGCGGCTCTTGGGGGACTGGGGGCGCGTCCTCCTCGCCCACCAGTCTCGCCCGCAACATAAAAAATATGTCCTAGAACACAGATACAAACGTCGATGTAATAATGACACATTAAACATATAAAACATGAAACACACATAACAATGCAAAGTATTACATACCACTGGAGGCGGTGGCGGCTGCGGCAACCCCCAATTGGACGACCAATTCGGCGAATGTGGAGGTAGCGGCTGTAATGGAGGCGATGGTGGTGGCAATGGTGGTGGCGAGTTCTGGAAAAAAGAGAACACCACGATATTGAGATGTCCGCCTGATTTAATCTCACTGGATAACAAAAGTTAAACGCGATAAATGTCGAAATATTTGAAAGTACATACCTCAGGATCACACTCCGGGGCGATGCGTGATAATCCCATTACATGAAATGAAAAAACTGTAGCACAAAAAAAACTCCGACTGATATCTGTCACGATTTGTAGACAACTGGTCTCGCTACATCTCCAAGCTCCCACATGTGGGCCCATGGCTAAAGTTGCATCCGTTGCAAAGTAAGATGTCTTTGTTCTTCACCTTCTTCTTCACTGGCCACCCTCTCCTTCTATGTGCTCCACCTGCATTTTCGCTGACCATCCTCACCTTCTATGCATCTTCTTCGAATTATTCACTGGCCATCCTCTCCTTTTTCTTCTTCGCGTGTATCATTCGGCTGAATCGTTTCTCCTTCTTTCAACACATCATTCGACTAGACCATACCACATTGATCATTTATTAGACGTCTATCATACCACTTCGATCACGTATTGAACATCTATCAAACGTGTATCATACCACTTTCAACGTCTATCATACCACTTCGATCACGTATTGAACATCTATCAAACGTGTATCATACCACTTTCAACGTCTATCATACCACTTCGATCACGTATTGAACATCTATCAAACGTGTATCGTACCACTTTCAACGCCTAAGGTACCCCTTTGAACGTGTATTGAACATCTATCAAACGTGTATCATACCACTTTCAACGTCTATCGTACCACTCTGAACGTGAATCGAACGTGAATCGTACCACTCTGAACGTGAATCGAACGTGAATCGCACCACTCTGAACGTGAATCGAACGTGCATCGAACAAGTATTGAACGGCTTTGATCGTGTATCCAACGGGTATTGAACGGCTTTGATCGGGTATCGAACGGGTATCGAACGGATATTGAACGGTTTTGATCGTGTGTCGAACGGGTATTGTACCTCTTTGATCGCGTATCGAACCGCTTCTGCATAATTATAACTATCGTCTTAATCTAGCGTACATTACATGCAGGAGGTTGGGTAGGGTGAAGAAAAACATTTATACATTAAAAAATTGATTTTATTTATTTATGCATTTCACTCTGACGTTTAGACCACCAGTTGAATATTTTAAATATATTTTGCATGGCACAGTGCTTTGCGTGTCTGCCACAACGCAGAGTATTAACTGCATTTAGCTTATTTAGAGATTTGATATCCTTGTAGTCAATGTCTAGTGTCTCAATGTTCACGCCCGCTCTCGTATCTTCATCGAGGAAATCCGCAAGCCAGTCGCGTTTCTGTAGCCCTTTAACGTATACGATAGAGGATGCGTCATCTTCTTCGTCGATCGCATTAGCTACAGCCTTCGTAATTAGCTGCTTAGCCATACTGTATGGAACGTCTCCATCATCCCACCGTAGCCCTTGATGTTTTGCCACCAACCACCGGATGCTTGATTTGTCGGATTTTGTAAGAAGATATTGCGGCATCGAACTCCCAAAAATATAGTGCGAGAGAATTGTTCCCTTTCGTAGGACAGCCACTTCCTTGACGACAAATCTTGCATCAACGACGAACCCTTGCAGGTCAACAAATGTTGGTACGACCATTATCGATACAATTTTAGAGGTCCGCTCGCTTCCAAGACAGATGAGAGAATGGGGTCTTTCTCATAAAGCATCTCGATTTTCACGACGAAATATTTGTATGAATTTAGCACAGGAGAGGGCAGGGCAAGTCGTATGGTAATTAAAGTTATTTTGCGCACCACGTTTGTCAGCGGATTGTATTCAACCACACGATCGTGCAGAATCAGACAGTAGGCCGTAGCATTTACCGGCACATTCTCTTTACACTCGAATTCTATGCGCACGTCCACGGTGCCATTCTTGATCGACTCATTTTGTCGCGATCAATCAATCACCACGAGAGGACCAAATTGTAAAAATTCGGCCACGGTGAATAATGCCTCGTTGCAACTATGTCCTTAATACGATTTACGGAATTGCGTATACATGTGAAACAAGGTGGCATGCTTATTCTTGTCAAAGTCCAAATTCAGGTTATCATATGGATAAAATTCCGAGTTGAGAAAAAGTTTTATATTGACCAATTTGCAGTTGTTAAACTTAGTAACATCTTCGCTCATCACATTCTTTCGATTAGTCTGTAGAACAAGGATAATACATCGCGGCTTCTCGAGCTATGCAGATGCCCTCACGGCCCATGAATGCTTGGTCGTGCTCTGTAAGAGAGGATACTCATACAGATCCCACGAATGAAAACAAATGCTCAGGTTTTTTCCACTTTCCAAAGTACGTAGCAACGATAGCTTATTAACGTCGTTCAGCGTCACATGAGGCATCCGTCATTGCACTTTAAGTAATTCAAGAATTCATTAGAGAATTGTTATCTTGCGCGATCGTATTAAAATCAATTCGTAACACGCATTAATAATCATGCGTTTGTAGTCCTCGCAAAATCCCAGCAAATATTTGAGCGGGATGCAAAAATTGAAATGATTTTTCACTATTAGCCCATCGCGTCGTTTCAAGCCCCATCCGGCATTCTCCATATTTTTGTCTTCACCAGATGTCAGCGATACATAGTTTTTAAGCGTGCTAGTTATCCTAACGTTTCTATTGCGATCAATCTCCACGCCATTCAGCTCGTATCGAATCTCATCAAATAAGAACGCCATGCAATTATTTCCCAACATCACCGTTAATGTATCGCTTGGCTTATTTATCTTCAATTTTCCCTCCACATAGAGGAAACTTTGACACGGTAATGTGTATAAATCCTGCTGCTGTATGGGTATTCTTATCTCATCGCTGTATCCAAACGTCATGTTGTCGTATGGGTTGTATGTGTGAGTCTCGAGCTTGACGATGCGATCATCAAACGTCGGCGTCCTTCTAATGCTTAGAATGTCCACCATTTTTTTTCAACTTAAATGCGCACAAGGAATCCCAGTGATTTCAAAAATGCAATGTTCGCAGGACTGAGCCTTTTCTTTTTAGTGTAATCAGAGCTGTTGCAGGTGTTGTTGTTGTTGTTGTTGCAAACAATTTCACTTGGAAGAAACGAGTTTCTGGAGTCATTCAACACAAGCATCTCTTTCGGTCACAGCACATGTATTATCGTCGTCGCCGTCGTACATGCAATCTGATGGTAATCTCTTCACCTCGAAAATAAAGCAACCGTCCGTCTTGATCCACAACGCGTATCGTTAGATCCGTAATGACCCGTGCGGTGATTGGAAGGTAAATGATCTGCGCGGGCGTTTCCGATATCTTATATCCTGGTGGGACTCTCGGAGAAAATTCATGTATCGTATGTACGCGCTTCCCCTTGTCGTACGCGCCAGCGATCACGCTGCATTCTATGCGAATAATGTTCACGTTCATGATATTAATTGGATCGTCCGATTCATGCCACCGTCCAGGTTCTAATACCCGATTCGTGGAGAATCCCAGTAGGGATCCAATGTTATTGGGTTTCGTAAAGTCTACGGCGAACGAGCAGTACAGCTCGCTTTTCATGGTGTTGTTGTTGGGGTGCAACACTATTGGATACGCATTGTTGTCATAGCCATCGTTGGCATCGATGCCACCGAAATTTTGAGGATTCCGCTCGAGTAATCGCTGCTTCAAATACTTGGCAATGGCGTCTAGTTCGTACGAGCCGTGGGGAATCATAATGTATTCATGAATGGTATCGACGCTGCTGTTGATGTCATAGTTTGCGGTGAAGTAGAATTTATCGTTGCTCGAGTCGATGTTCGGTATTGTATGATAAGTTTCAAAGGTTGTTAGATCAAGCTCATAATCATCGTCGCTCAAATCTATCGGTGGAAAGTAGCTCACAGCGAGGGTGCTACTCTTGCCGGTTAGAGTGAATGTTAACGACATATTCCGAGCTGTACGACTCGACTAGTACTGAATAAGAGTGGTGGGAAGTAAATTCTTAAATTTGGTGCCAATCGTTTGTAGAAAGCGTAGACATAGTTTTCCGCAATTGCTCTGATTGTACTTCTGATAAGCCATTCGATTGTATTCGATTTTCACAGCATCTTTATCCAGATATTGTACCAATTCCTTAGGCAGTCGAATATTCCCAAAGCTGTAGAAATATATAGCTCGACACCCTCTCTTCGCATACGCCACCCAATGAGTCCCCGGCACCTCGACATTGTCTAACTTTACGATACCGCTCTCGTTTCGACGTACTCCTCCGGCAGGTAGTGCATTGCGCATGAAAACACCTCTAAAGAATGGAATATGCATACGTTTTGCCAACTCCTCCAATTGCGCGTCGGTAGTTACGCCGACAGGCATTTTTATTTTCTTTTCGGCGTTTTTTTTTCGTTTCGATATTCCCCGTCCGCGCTTGTATGGTGTGAGATAAAGTCCACGACCTTCCATGGAGCGATTGTGGCGTTGCATTTCCCGCAGCTGATGTTGCGCCGCCTTATTATCGTTTACCGCTTTAGCGATCCCCGCCGCTCCACCAGCTGATGATCCGAGAATACCTAGCAGCGGGAGAAGTGGTAATATACCACCCCGTTTTGCCACCGGGAGAATCCGCTTTTTCGATGCTCTCTTTGTAGTACTTTTGCGGATTTTTGTTTTCATCCCCATTTCGATTTTCGTCTTGGACTTCATAGCTGCCCAAATAGCTGTAGCAGCACCTCTTTCGCCCAGAGTCGAGTCTCGCGCAACGATGCGTTTTCGCGCTTTGTCAGCGAGTACGTTATCTGCCGCGTGCCTTTCGCCGAGGTCGTTGCTACGTGAATATGCAATATCGTGTTCGCGACACGCTGCGTCCAACGGATTGATGCCTTGATCACCTCTAGCCAATCGTTTTGCCAGATGAGTTCCTGGGCCGCAAAACTGGTATCCCGGGATATGTAATTCGATAGGTAGCGCGTTTATCGCCCGATTTAACAAACCACAACCTTTCTTCACTCGCATCGGTGACATTCGCTACAGTTTTTAATCAATGGTGCTGGACCATCGATATGCGTTCGCTGCCAAGGGCGATTATAATGTTCCAGACACCGACGATACTGCTGAACCTCGGAATCGGCTTTTATATGCTCGGGGAGTCTGTCCCACAACTGATCAATGTATCTCTCGAACTCTCGCAGTAGAATAATCTTTGGTATATATTTCAACTGTTCAGAGGTTAAGTCTCGAATATCACAATTATCCGACAGGAGCAGAAGCATTTTGAACACTGAGCTGTTTTGCTTCGGCGCGGACCTATAAATAGGACGCGTCACCGCTTCGATGTATCAAAATCATTTTTTCACAGTTCGCAGCGAGGATGCGATTCGTGCGACAACCTGTAACGATACGCGTGACAAATTTTGACGATAAATCGCAAATGATGTCCTCGAAAACAAGACGCAAACATGGTAGCATGCTACCAAACACTATACGCTGTCTCATTTGCGGTCCATCAAATGGTGGAAAGACCAACGTGTTGGTGAGCTTGTTGGAAAGTCCACACGGCGTCCGCTTCGAGAACGTGTACGTGTATTCCAAGTGGTTGCAACAGCCGAAATATCAGTATTTGAAGAATTTATTGACTCCGATAGATGAAATTGGCTACTTTACGTTTTCGAATAACAGCGACGTCATCCCACCGAGCGAATCGCTCCCGAATTTAATTATTATCTTTGATGATGTGGCATGCGACAAGCAAGATACGATACGAGAATACTTTGCAATGGGGCGCCACTCGAACGTTGACTGCTTCTATCTCTGTCAGACTTATGCAAAAATTCACAAACATCTTATACGCGACAATGCGAATCTGCTGATTCTGTTTAAGCAGGATGGTACCAACTTGAAACATGTGTACAACGATCACGTAAACACTGATATGTCTTACGAGGATTGCTGCGCTTTGTGTCATAATTGTTGGCAACGGGAGTATGGTTTCGCGGTAATAGACCAGGATAGTGCGATGTCCAATGGACGTTATAGAAAGGGATTTAACGAGTTTGCCATACCGTGAGACGGTCAATTGTCATCAACCTGTCGGTGAGAAAGCAACGTCTGCGATACAACGATGATTGATATCGATAGTCTGGAGATTAAGGATCGTGAGAGAATAGCGAAGGAAATTGCAAAAACCAGTGAATCCATTCGCAAGAAACATCATGCTTTGAAGACTGGCAAGATGGAGGAAGATATCGGGTTGGAGAGATACTTTAAACCTGTCGTCGAACCCTTAAAATATATCGTGGAAAATACCACAGCAGCAGAAGCTGACGCATCACCGTCGATGAGCACAGACATTGAAGGGAATGAAACATTGACGCCTAAAAAAAAATTCAGCCGAAAGGGAACACATCGCACAAGACAAAGAGGAAACCACACATGTCATCGGAATATTCACCCATAACCTCCACACCAGTTCAATCGACGCGGAAACGACAGAATGCCACGTCAAACGATTCCCCCGTTCCTCCCACACCAATAAATACCGATGTACAATCGCTCACAACCATTGATGACGACGTTTTCGAAACTAGTCCCGATGAGTTGTTTGCAACATCTATTAGACATCAACTCCAAACATCCGAGGGACAAGAAACGTTTCGCAGTCATTTCGGCCCACTGGGGCAAAAATACATGGGCGCAATCCTAAGTGGTGATAGGGATACAACAATGGACTATGTGTATGGTGTATACTTTGGCAATAGTGGAACGATGCTTGGAGATAAGGCTTTCGATATAGACAAGGATGATAATATAATCATGAGATGGTGTAAGATACAGAGGAAAGAGATACGGAGGTTTTTACGAACTGATTTTCAAGAGAATTCCCGACGATGCCCTGTAGACCGATGCCGACAAACAAAAATACAAAAGTATACTGCTGACGACGAAGGCTAGGCCTCATTATAAATTAAATCGCACGTCGATGATTTGCACTGTATGCGTCGAGATGCCGGTCAACAAATTTGGAGTATCGCTCGAGAAGAGTGGAGCAGCTACAATGGACTATTACAAATGGAGCGGCATGCTTCGAAATTATATGCGAGATAACGCTCTTTGTGTGGACGGTGCCGACTTTGATGCAAAATCATACGACGTGTAGCTCAGCTGGTGGCTGACAGCGATGCCGTCAATAAACTATACATGGAAAAGAGCATTAAACTTTTGAGAGAGCAGCAGGAAGAATTAGAGAGGAAGCTGATCGTGTTTCAAAGAGATATGTTGGCGTTGCAAAACAGCGTTCAATAGATATCACAGGCATTGAATTCTATCCCGCAGTAGCGCTGCGAAGGAGAATCATGCGAAACGGTTGAACTTGTCCAGAATTTCCTCGGGTCGATTGGGAGCACATAATGCACGTACATGATAATTATCACATCATTCGTGTCAAAAACACCTCTGCGATCAAACATGCAACCATTATCGAAATCCAAAAGTAAAGAAAACCATGGTCCCAAGAAGCGGCAACTTGTTGTGGAATTGCATGCTCCAGCTCGAAGACATTTCCCACGGAGGCGCGTCATAGTGCATGGATACGACGATCTGTGGCAAGCTGATGTTGTAGAAATGCGTCCATACTCGCGATACAACCAAGGTCACCACTACATACTCACCGTCATCGATGTGTTGAGCAAGTATGCATGGGCGGTGCCGCTCAAGACTAAAAGTGGCGCTGAGGTGACCACAGCGTTTGCAAAGATATTTAGAGATCGATATTTGAAAAATTTGCAAACAGATCAAGGAAAAGAATTTTACAACGCCGATGTGCAGAAACTCTTGACAAAGCATGACATTAATCATTATTCGACGTATTCGGTAATGAAGGCCTCCGTCGTAGAACGTTTCAATCGAACTTTGAAGAACAATATGTGGAAAATGTTTACGCTCAATGGAACCTACAGATGGATCGATTCGCTATCGCGTCTTCTCGCAGAGTATAACGCGCGAAAACATAGAACTATCAGAATTTGTCCTTGCGATGTTACCTCTGCGATCGCCAACAAGCTGCTAGCCACCGCATACAGCAACATAACGATCGCTGCTCCGGCGAGATTCAAGTTGGGCGAGTTTGTGCGCGTGAGCAAATTTAAAACCATCTTCGATAAAGGCTATACGCCGAATTGGACAACGGAGGTGTTTAAGATAGCCAATGTACAGGCAACTAATCCCGCGACGTATCTTCTCCTCGATTCCTGTGGAAAACCCGTTGCCGGAGGATTCTATGAATACGAGCTGCAACGCGTCACCGATCCTGATGTGTATCTAGTGGAAAAAGTGTTGCGTAGGAAGGGGGATAAGGTATACGTCAAGTGGTTGGGGTTTGATAAATCACACAATTCTTGGATAAATAAAAATAATGTATTGTAATATAATAATAGATGATTCAATACAAATACAATGATATATACATGTGTGAACAATTTTTTTATACAATAATTCCACCATTTATATGACGGAGTTAATAAATACAATAATTTCTATTTTACATCGATTTTTTTTTTACAACGGAATTTTATAACGGTATTTTATAATGTCCCCAGGGCAGAGTGTCGATCGAATCAGGTACGATATGCCGCTTGTCGTCGTACGGACTTAGAGCGATTTTGGATTCCGAAATGCTGTACACTTTGTGCAATTTAGACCGTATGCATGATTGCCTGCGAACCATTTCGATCTCCCTGTGCAAACACTGCGCGTAGTCGTCGAAAGTTATCGTTCTGGCTATGACGTTGGTCTTGAGGCCTTTCGCCTTTTACGTATCTTTTTTGCCGTCTACGCGAAGTGCATACATTTTCGCTCTAAGACCTACGAATTCGGTCATTATCGCACCATTATTTTCCTCCTTCATCAGCCCCAGAGCCTTCTTATTTACGCGCGGCATATTATATGGATTGTCGATAGGATAATCGCTTGTGTCGAATCTATCGATATTGTGTTTCATGGACTCGTAGATATCTTCGCATCGAATGTGATAAATCAGGTTGTCTGTGTCGGTGTATAGAATTTTACAATTTGGTCCGTGCAGGGGAGACATGTACTCGTGATGAAATTCATACAAACAAATTTTTGATATGTGCAGAATGCACATACCCACGTATATCGGTTTGTTGAATTTCACCTCGAGTTTTCGCAATTCAACAGCTATTAAATTTTCCGAAAAAAACACTTCGGCTGTGGAAATTCGGTTTCGCGATCATTGCCTCCGCGCCATATCGCTCTTCCCAATGTGTCAAAAGTTTTACATACACATGATTTCGTACATTTTCCATAGTTTTACCGAATACCCCGTTGTTCATGAATTTGTACAAATTTTTTTCAAAATCATTTGTCGCGCTTGTTCTAAACCGTGTATTTAGATCGATGTCATCGCGGAGCCAGGGGGATTGAGCGAATTGAAGCACGCGGTGTATCTTTGTAATACGAAAACCGTGACGCGTGCACTGCTGCAGGTTGCGATAATATGTATAACGTAACGCTGCTTATCGTATACCGTCGCGAGTAACTTGTCCTGTTTGCTGCCAGGTGGTTTGGCACGCGTCGGACGGAACGGTAGATAAGCATGAGCGTCGTGCAGAATTTGTGGATATTCCAGATCTACCTCGAGAATGTATCCCGTGGGTGAATCGACAGCGATTGAAGACACGTCAAAATTTACGACATCTTCGACCCATTGAAATTTGGCGTATGGCAGGGGTTGACACATTGCCCATCCATACAAATTATTTACATCAAGGTACATCAAGTACGATGACTGTTCCGATGCGTCGTAAGATGGCATGTACTTGTTATTGGCATGTGCGTGTCTTTCGGAACATTGACTTAAACCCCCGCGTATATCGCGTTCGATAAACATAACCATATCGACGTCGGTGAGCAATTCGAACGTAATTTTGGTATGTTTTAGCATGTCATCCCATGTGAAACCAGGTAGAGTATAATAATATGCTGAATCTAATCCGTAACTCTTGATGCAACTTTCGCGAAAATTTTCAAAAATATCTGCGATGACAAGACATCTGTTCTCAAATACAAATCGCTGTATTCGCCCAAGGTTCTAATCCCGAAACGCTGCCAGACAGTCTCGACGTGCACGTAATCGCTCTCGGATACAATCTCACCCGTTAACGAACTGTAGAATGACTCGCGCGGCGGTAAGCATGAGTCCTGCAGCTTGTTCGCGCAATCAAGATATTCATACGGAAAGACACCCTTTCGCGTCAATAAATTGAAATCCTCGGCGGATAATGTTTCAAATTTGGATCGTAAAATTTTTAATTGATCTATACTAAGAAAAGATGCTAATTTGTCGAGACTGGTATTTAGAAATTTGTATGAATCGATGAATCGCAATTTAATACAATTTCGCGAGTCTGGTTCAGCCGTATCTTCGACATTTTTTGTGAATGAAATATACTTTTCTTTAGTTATGGGTAATATGTCAACGGGACTTTCGAAAGCGGTAGCTATTTCCTCGATAATGAAATGTGAATCGTAGCCGGATAAATTATGGAAAACTATGGGGATGTAAAACGCGTTTTTATAATTTAAATTGCACTCTGAATGTGCTGGGCATCTAAACCGCCCGGATAGATGACAATGATCGTGAACTCGTACATTGTCAGCCTTGAATGGCTCTTCGCAAATATGACAGTGTGTTGCATCGCGAAATACCGTCAACTGTTCGGTCGTTAAATCAAGCATGGGAACATTACTGGCCAGGATGGGTGTAGCAAAATTAGCAAAATTTTTTAGTTCATCGACGAACCATCAAACACAATCCGCGTCGCGGCGACATCGATACGTCGATAGCGATGCATCGTACGAGCAATGCATATCATAGGCTATGCTATGAACTTTATAGTGCTGATACATATGTAATTTATTATCACCCACTCGGTTGTCCTCTGTTTTTTCGATGATGCACTCCAGATCTGCATATACCACGAATGGGAGTCGCTCTTTCCTATTGCGGTTGTCGAAACTGAGCAAATTGTTGCTTTCGCTGGGCAGCAGGATGGCACAGTCGTTCATCTTCCCGCAGTCCAGCGAATGGGCCTCCAACTTCTCGGCAGATCTGAAGTAGTGCATGCATCTGTAAACCCTAAAATTTTTTTTATTTAATTTGTTTCGCGAGACATTTCAACATTTCATATGTTTTCTATACGTACCGATCACAGATGAATTTCTTTCCATTGCGCCTGCTCAGCTGCGTGCTCACAAGCCGGGACAAGTCCTTGATTAGTACGAAGTGCCCTACATCACCGTGCTCTTGATTCAGTGTGTAGAGCAAGTTTACGTGCCGATTCCTCTTTTGGCTGGTGAGACGCAGCGGAAAGACTTTTGGTCCCTTCGTCTTCTCCTCCTCGAAGCTGTAGACGTTGACGGAGATTTCGTTTTTCCGCTCGAACTTCCCAATTTGCTCCAGGGACATTGGGAACTCAATGCCCTGGAGATTTAATGTGGAAGTGTAGCTGGGGTATGAACTTGGGCGCACGGTGTGTCGTTGGGCAGGATGAAGAGCGGCGACCACTGTCCACGCGAAACACGCATTGTCCGGGGATTGCATGCTAATCGTTGCTTTCTTCAGCGATATTTCCCGCGGCAACTTGCAGTGGCACCCTGCGCGCAGCGGATTATACTTGTTAACATTGACGGTTAGGTTGAGAATTCTCGTCAATGCCCATCCGCTGTCGCGTTCCTGGAACTCTTCCAACGGTGGGTTCGATGATGTATCGCTGATACCACTCCTGCAGATCAGATGTGCCGAAGAGTTCGCAGTTTCGGGTGTTGATGCTTTTACTCGCATGTTTATGGCCCGCCACAAATTCACCGTTAAACACCGTGTTCACTTTGAGGTTTCGATGTTTCCTCAAAGCGCCCCGCACATGCTCCAGCACAATGGTCGCCGCATCATGGAGAAAGTTGCGCGGCTCGATGTAATTCGAATTTAGCACGGCACCAGTTAATTCGCGGCTATCGAACGTAGTGTCTATTTCACGCCACAAAAGTCTTGCGCTCGAATGTCCTGCACCTTCAAGCACGAAACGTCGACGCAACGAATGTTTCAATCCCTCGAGCCGCGCGATTCGAGCAACCAACGGTTGTCGAACACCGATCGATAATCGACGACGTTTCACTCGGCTGTGTTCTTTCAACGATTCGATACACTCGTTGTACCGTTCTTCCCACGCGAGGAATTCTTCCCGCGAAATCAATCGTTCAGATTGATCCAACAATTGGCGTTCTCCTTGCGCGAATTTTTCAATGGTCGTAAATGGATTGTATATATAGTGTCTTTTCCGTGCAACATGTTGTAACGATTTGAGGCTTTGTGCAGTTCGGAGCGCGCTTTTAAGACTGATACCGCGATTTGGTATCCCTGTCTAACTCTTTCGGTGTTCTCCCTCTCTCGAATGCATTGCATGCAAAAAAAAACGTCGATCCGTCCCAACATGGTTCTATACAGTTTCTGCTGATACTGCATAATTCTCTGTATGATTCATGTATATGACAAATTAGCGCGCAAGATCATACGACACAGTTTCTGATGACACCTAATTCTAAGATTTGGCGCTTCCCAAGGTATTATATTACATTCAACACGTGTCAAGACTTTTATCCTTGAGGATGGGGATTAAATTACATGCAATCGTGCGATATGCTGCGACGTTAAGATTGAAATACTTTATGGAAAAATTGGTAGCTTTAGAATAAAATGCGGTGGTGGGGGAAGCAATTGCACCGCTATTTAAGCCGGCTCCAGGACGCTATTCCATCAATCGCTCAGTAGCCTCAATCTTTTTGGACGGAACAAATAGTGCTCTAAAAAAAATGTGCAGTACCAGTGCCGAAGGAAACGCTGAACGTATGAATTATTACGTTCCGATCGTACAAGCTGATGGCGTAGCTCAATGCGGGGAGATTACAGTTGCTTGGTAAGACTTAATTTTCACATATTCTCAAAATTTTTATGTTTATTACGAGCGGACAATTTCATAGCTTTGATTGTTCTGTTAGTCCGCGCCAAGGATCGCGTATTATGGTTAGAAGATACGCATTAACATCCGTGGGTAGCAAATATTTGGAAATTGGAATCAACGTAGGACCGATGGCTGATGTAGAAGTTCTTCTCGGCGACAATCATGGGAATCATCTCATATTACCATGGCATACATGGAATGTGCTATTCGACAGCCGTACAACCATCGAAGAACGTGCACAATTGCCTGAACCAGACTCGATGCGGATTGATGATTTAATGGTGGAATTTCTTCGGATCTTTGATTCACCGATTGTAAAGATGACAATGGATATTAAGTCGCTGTATTTCAAACTGAATATAGTATCATTTTTATTTAATCTTGAGCCATGCATAAACTATGTGTATCCGCGGCTGTATCAAACTGCAGAAGATGTGAGGACAAAATTTGAATCTTTTGTTAACGTGCTACAGCAGAGCGATGTTGCCTGCGAAACATTAGATACGCGTCGTGCTGCCAAAATAATACGTGATAGCGAATATTACGACGAGGATTATCTTGTAGATTGCGAACTGTTAGCATGTGCTATCAATGATATTCTAGCTGATGTTCGCAGGAAAAAAAAAAGTTAAATTATATTTTACATTCTTTTAATTTTAAATAAATTTCTTAAACGCATATTATTTCTCCGATTTATTTACCCACCTTCTCTCCTCGTCACCTAATTTTAAGATTCAACGCTTCATCATATTTCGTTCGCGCCTTCTTCGCGCCACCACATGACGTCATCCCGTACGGCTGCTCCAGAGGATTCGAATTACACACGATCGCGCGACACGCTGCAACGTCCGAAATGCTTTAGAATGCTCGCTACATTGTGGTTCGCTAGATCGATTTAAAAATTAATTATTATGCATTGGGGGAAAATTTCTGTTGCATATTGGTTTGGACAAAAATCCTGGGGGCCGGCCCCTCCCTGGGTTAGGTCTGAAAATTTGTTCGGGGTGGGCCAATATCTGAAAAAGACTTTTCGGGGGTCATTCCCTCCCTCCGAAAAATTTCCGACGTTGGGCCAGGTCTGGAGAGGTCTCCGCGGCTGCTCGGCCCGGACTGATCCCCTCCATGATTATGGCTTCCCCCACTCCGCGGCTCGTGCGCACGCAACCGCTCTTCCACTCCCCGCAGACCCCGCGCCCATGTTTCTTTCCGCCGCGCTCCCCCGCGCCCTCACTTCCCCCCGCCTCCGCGCTCCCCTCAGAGGACCTGTGTTAGAACTCTCCTAGCCTTACTACTTAGGAACCGCACCACCCTGGGGATAGGCTTATTCTGTGGAAAAAACTTCAAGGAATATGGTAGTATTTTTACGGATTTTTAAAATCGCGACCTCGAGCCCGAATTTGCAAAATAAAATTGTTTATAATTTTCGATGTTGCAAAATTAATTTTTCGATTTGGTAAAGAGTTATTCAGGAAGGCCAATCCTTTCACATTAAAATGCCGTAAAAATCAACTAAATCTGACAAATAGTTTCCGAGATAAAAATTCATAAATACCACCCATTTTCACGAAAATAGGCAAAAATCGCAAAATTCGATACCCTATATTTTTTAAACAAACACGAAATCGACAAAATGATGAATTACACCCCCCCCCCCCCTCCCCTAATTCCAGGAGGGCTACAACGTGTACAAGTTTAAAAAAAATCCGAGACATCGAGGGAAAAAAGTTATCGACTTGCCGGGAATTGGTCCATGAGAGTGTAGTAGACCTACGCCCCTACAGATTTGCGATCGATATGTGCAGCTCCCACGAATCTGACACACGCGATTGGTCGCAGCACTTTTGCGACTGGTCGTACCACTTTCCTTGTCGGTTTCGCTACTACTCAACAGTATACATATCTCTGCGCGGAACGGGTCTACTTTAGAGTTGAATGCAGTGTAGCTTCACATTCTGCATATACAGGGTTATTCATAAATGCATGTCAATACTGTAGGAGGTAAATCTGCACATTAATATAAGTAAAAATGTCACATGAACCTGTGTCCTATATTCCTTAGTTTTGGAGTTATTGAGTTATTACGATCTCCTGATCTCAACCCATTAAACTTTTACTTTTGAGGCCATTTAAAAAGAATGGTGTTTTCAACGCAAACGAAGTATGTGCATCACGGTGTAATACACAAGTGTACCGACTCAGCACCTTTACCCCAGCGATTTTGTATGCCGATTTCTGTGTGGTTCATCTAGCCGTCGCGAGAGGCGTCGTGATAAGAAATCCATGTGCGTATACATTTGTATGATTGTAGTAGTAAAGCTTTTAGTCGTATTATGCGCAAAAGCCAGGCTTTTCTTCTTGAGCGCCAATCTAGCGGCCGCCAGAAGAACTAGGATGAAAAATTCACACATTCTGAACAGGAGTCGGAACACCTGTCTATTACACCGTGATGTGCACGATCTGGGAGAAAGGATACAAAATGAATTTGAGACTATTCGAAGGATACCTGGTATTTATACCTGGTATCGCGTGTTGGCACGAGGCGGGCACTTCGGACACTTTCTTTAATCGTCAATAATTCGAAAACTAGGATATACAGGGTGTCCGCAGGAAGATTGGACAGCTGGATATCTCCTAAAGTATTGGAGATAAAAAATTTTTTTTTACATGGAATCGCATGGTTCGAGGGAGCAAATTTATTAGCGTAGACGAATTCTTTTATGGATTATTATTTTAAAAGATACGATGGTAAAGTTTGATTTTTTAATAGGAACCATTTTTTTAAGATATCACTTGATAGTGTGTTCCAAGACAAATTCAATAAGCTTTACTGTATACATTTGATTTCCACTAGTCTTTGAGATATTGCGCTTGCACATTTACTGATTTACCCTCGAAGAAAACCCGCTGGAATAGCAAGGACCGGGGACGGTTTCGCTGGCGCCACGGGTGGCCTTGCCTGTTGAAACAGATACCTACCTGCCAAAGGTCTACGCCAGGAATGGCAGGCCCAAAGGCTGGACAATTCTTTTCCGTCAGAAATGCTACTTACGGTTAATGTTTCAAAACGTCATAAAATTTACTTAGAGTTTGTGGGCAAGGAGAAGTAGGAAAATATGACTCAATTTTCAACTTGAATAAGTCTTTTATTTTGCACTTGCTTCTACGATCGAATGGCCGTTTATTTTGGGAGGGATGCAAGTTCGATTGGTTAGAGTTAGGGGGTGTGATAGTTGCTAGACCAAATTTCAACCATAGGGAACAGATTGTATTAGGACCAATCAGATTTGCATCCCTCGCAAACGGCTGCTCTCTTGAAGAGACCCTCTTCACAGCAATACCTCCCCCCCCCCCCAATGCCCCACTTCTCTCGCAAGTGTAGCTCGTGTTTATACTCGAGAGATAAGGGATCTGTGCGAATTTTTAGGGAGAACCTCGCGCCGACAGCGGGCTACCCCTTTTCTTCCTGTGTCTTTCCACGAGGCGTTTTGGCGGTGGATTGTAGGAGCGTAGATGTCTGGATGCCAGTTATTGAATTCAGGAGCCGATAGAAACACTTTATTAAAAAACACACATATACTATAATTAAAGTAAATCGTATTCGTCGCGGGAAGGAATACTAATAATGATCGAACTTGCGCCCTACTTCGCGCAGACCGATTACACGGAGGGTAGTCGGGTCACACACTGCACAAATGATACACGGTGATTTTGGAGCTACGCCCGTCGAAGGATGCGACCTAGTACCCCGTGGCGAAGACAACCCCCCCCCCCGCAGTGCCTCACCGAATTTTATGGCTTTTTCCGGAAAAATGTATGAATTCTGGGCTGAACGTAGTGAATTGAGGTCGACCCCCCGCAGTCGAGGGTGAAATATCCATTACAGCGTATTAAGAAATTATTTTCTTTGTCGTATCGAAAGGGAAGTGACGCCAATAGATTCTTTATGTTTTTCCGATGAATGTTGCATAAATCAGACAACTTTTACATCTGGAATACAAATAGCTTGTGTCAAAGTAGTCCGATTTGCATGATATTGCATGAGGCGGTATTCTTGTGAAGAGGGTCTCTTCAAGAGAGCAGCCGTTTGCGAGGGATGCAAATCCGATTGGTCCTAATACAATATGCTCCATATGGTTGAAATTTGGTCTAGCAACTATCACATCTCCTAATTCTAACCAATCGAACTTATATCTCTCCCAAAAGGACCGGCCATCCGATCGTAGAAGCAAGTACTAAATAAAAGACTATTTAAGTTGAAAATTCAGTACTATTTTCCTACTTCTCGTTGCTCACAAACTCTAAGTAAATTTTATGACGTTTTGAAACATTAACATTACGCTTCTCGATACCGCAGATGTACCTACCTAAGTAGCATTTCTGACGGAAAAGAATTGTCCAGCCTTTGGGTCTGCCATTTTTTACGTAGACCCTTGGCAGGTAGGTATCTGTTTCAACAGGCAATGCCACCTGTGGCGCCAGCAAGACCGCCCCCGGTGCTTGCTATTCCAGCGGGTTTTCTTCCAGCGTAAATCAGTAAATTTGCAAGCGCAATATCTCAAAAACCAGTGGAAATCAAATGTATACATTAAAGCTTATTGAATATGTCTTGGAACGCACTATCAAGTGATCTCTTAAAAAAAATGGTTCCATTTAAAAAACCGAACTTGACCATCGTATCTTTTAAAATAATAATCCATAAAAGAATTCGTCTGCGCTAATAGATTGGCTCCCTCGAACCATGCAATTCTATGTAAAAAAATTTTATCTCCAATATTTTAGGAGATATCCAGCTGTCCAGTCTTCCCGCGGACACCCTGTATAGGACATATATTCATATGACGTTTTTATTTATATTAGTATTTAGATTTACCCTCTGAAATACTGACATGCATTTATAAATCACGCTGTATGGATAATAGATACAGTAACCTGACCCTATGGGCTCGCGACTCGGGCCTGGCAGCCAGCGCTTAAGGAATAGCGTCGACAATTCCGAACCGACGATGGCGCGAGTGGGAGAACCCAAGAGCGAGCGAGAGGGGACGAAAGAATCAATGCGACGCGACGTTACCGTTTGCTACAAAAGAGAGGAAGTATAATAATCTATCTCCCTTCGTGTTTGTCGCTTCGGGTTCGACCCGCGCGCAGGCCTACTCCAATATGTAGCGTTCATTTGATATAGGTACGCATTGCATCATACTTTCTGTCTTTCGTTGCAGATGGTAACGTCGCGTCGACTCTTTAGTCCCTTCTCGCTCGCTCTCGGCTTCTTTCACGCTCGACCGAATGATTCCAAGAAGTGGTGGGGATAGGAACGAGCGTTTGAACGCAGTGATTGTGTCGAGTCCATAGTGACAGGTTACTGTAGACACACACCTATTATTTCAGTCACCATTACTTTGCAAACAATGTAACCGGTTAAGTTTCTTGTTCCAAAGTTCGAAGGCTGCTTTGATTCCCTGAGTATAAATATCAGTCAACACAGAGAAATATAGACTGAATATACTCTAATACTCTATTTATGTGCTAGAATTTATCAAAGTCAACGATTGTTAATTGAGTATTCTATGTTGTAAGCAAACGTTCTTTATGCGTGCCCTGTTGATTTTCACTGTGGGTAACTGATAGTACATTTCTTTAATGGTTATACAGGGTGTCCCAAAAATGCTGCGGTTACTTGAAAGGTGTGATTCGTGAGGTGATTGCAAACAACTTTTTCCTTAGCAAAAATATTGTCTGAACCATCGTTAACGAGATATTAATAAAAAAAGACCCGACCCATCAGAGCACGAGCCTTCCGTTCAACTCCCGCGGTAGCGTTGACTATGCGGTAGGCGGTTGCGCTTGTCCTACGAACAAGCACGTCGGCATGCATCGAAGGAAAGTGCGCAAAATAACTGATGAGAAAAACGTAACATATAAAATAGAACTTTTCGTCATGTTTTGGTTGTCATTTACAGTGAATAATGAATAAAGGATAAATCGGGGGAAATCATGTCAAACGTAAAAAGACGAATACACGTTTTTTTTAAGCAGAATCGAGAATAATAATTATTTGAAGTGAGAGAATAAGGAATACGGAAATTTCCTTTTGTTAATAACGTACACACGAAAAAGTAATCCAACAGAAAATGTACGACAAGTGATCGTATTCGTAGTTCGTTATTGTAATAAAAATCCCTAATTCAATAACGGCCAACACTGTTGCTAATAATGAACAAGTCTGTTTAAAAACCCCGAAGAAAAATTTACGTACGGAGATTTGGAGAATTAACGCCGGAAATAAGTCATAGTCAGCGTAAAAGTTTAAAATATAATAATCAACAATAAAGTAACTAAAACTCACCCTTTCGGAAATTTACCTGCAGCTTGAAAACCTGTGTTACTAGGTCACTGAACCGATCCTGGTCATCGACGGACGCGCCCAGTGCGCAGCTGGTCCCGGTTATACGACACCACCCAAAGTTAATGGTCGCAACGTCAATTGCGTCTAGGTTAATGGATCGAATAGGTATTCATTTCACTGCACGACGACTAATACTGATCACTTAATTTATTTTTCATGGAACGTGTTGTTCCTACGTTATAAAAATTGAGCGAAATGAATTTTCACTTGGCGTTCGGAGCCGTGGATACAGCCGCGCAAATGATCGTACTGCAGTAGTTGCGGCTCCGTTGTTCTGGACATAAACCCAAAGCATCGCGTAATACTCTTGCGTAGAAAACATTTCTCGGGCGCGATTGCTAACTGAATGACAGGATTTTTTCCAAGGAACTTCTTCTATCCCCAAGTACTGTCTCTCGTTCCATTATGAGTTAACTCTTATCAGGATAACAGGCCTTAGGTAAAAACGAACCAGCACATTTTCGGACGTGAACTCGGGGTATCGCAAAACGGAAACAGGAATATTATGCATTTTCTTCTTACGAATCGAAACACATGGTATCTGCTGTCTATCCCGAAGCAAAGGCTACATTGGCAGTAAAAGGACGGTGCGCAGGCTTCTGTAAAAGACCACGATAGTTCGTCCGTAGCACTTCTGCAAAGCACGTGTGCTTCGAACATGTACTGGTTCCTTTTTACCTAAGGCCTGTTATCCTGATAAGAGTTAACTCATAATGGAACGAGAGACAGTACTTGGGGACAGAGGAAGTGCCTTGGAAAAAATCCTGTCAGTCAGTTAGCAATCGCGCCCGAGAAATGTTTTCTACGCAAGAGTATTACGCGATGCTTTGGGTTTATGTCCAGAACAACGGAGCCGCAACTACTGCAGTACGATCATTTGCGCGGCTGTACCCACGGCTCCGAACGCCAAGTGAAAATTCATTTCGCTCAATTTTTATAACGTAGGAACAACACGTTCCATGAAAAATAAATTAAGTGATCAGTATTAGTCGTCGTGCAGTGAAGTGAATACCTATTCGATCCATTAACCTAGACGCAATTGACGTTGCGACCATTAACTTTGGGTGGTGTCGTATAACCGGGACCAGCTGTGCACTGGGCGCGTCCGTCGATGACCAGGATCGGTTCAGTAACCTAGTAACACAGGTTTTCAAGCTGCAGGTAAATTTCCGAAAGGGTGAGTTTTAGTTACTTTATTGTTGATTATTATATTTTAAATTTTTACGCTGACTATGACTTATTTCCGGCGTTAATTCTCCAAATCTCCGTAAGTAAATTTTTATTCGGTGTTTTTAAACAGACTTATTCATTATTAGCAACAGTGTTGGCCGGTATTGAATTAGGGATTTTTATTACAATAACGAACTACGAATACGATCACTTGTCGTACATTTTCTGTTTGATTACTTTTTCGTGTGTACGTTATTAACAAAAGGAAATTTCCGTATTCCTTATTCTCTCACTTCAAATAATTATTATTCTCGATTCTGCTTTCAAAAACCTGTATTCATCTTTTTACGTTTGACATGATTTCCCCCGATTTATCCTTTATTCATTATTCACTTTATATGACAACCAAAAGACGACGAAAAGTTGTATTTTGTATGTTACGTCTTTTTCAACTGTTATTTTGCGCGGTTTCCTTCGATGCATGTCAATTTGCTTGTTCGTAGTATAACCGCAGCCGCCTACCACATAGCCAACGCTACTGCGGGAGCTCGAGCGGAAGGCTCGCGCTCTGATTGGTCGTGGTGTTTTGTTAAGGGTGTATTCTGGTCTGACGAGGCGTTTGTGTCGCGTTATTTCGGATTTTTTTTACAAAGAACCCATACATTTTATTATTATTTAGTTTATTGCTATATGCTTATTGATATTTGAACCATCTTTACAAATTTTGTCAAAAGAAGAAAATTAAAATGAAACGCATTTGGTTGCTTTAAAGGAATGGCGGAAAAAACATTGGGTAACGGTGACCATGATTGGGCACGTTCTAGTGATCTGAAACGAAAAATGTAAAGAGATTCATTATTTGTATGCCTCAGGCTATCGTCCCTACCAGAATGATAAAAAAAATATTGAAAATTAAGCAAATGGCGGCGGTTTGAAAATTAAGTTTCGATTTTTGCACATTTTTTCAACATGGAAGGTCTGTGAAAGTTTAAAAACAAAATATATCATCATAATTCTGATAGGGACGATAGCCACACGTATGCTGATAATATATGCAATACTTGGACTGAGATGATCCAGTCGACCTTGAAATAGTATGGTCACCGATTCGAAAAACAGGGTTTCGAGAAAATCGCGTTTAAAGTTTTCTCAACGTTCGAAGCCAAACTAAGTTGTGACCTTGGAGAATAACGGTCTCGTTGTAACCAAATGGTCGATTTTTGTGTTTTAAGAGGCACAGAAATGCACAACCCCCTCCCCTCCGGAAAGAACAGCCCGCCGAAACTTTGCCGAAATACACTTGCAGGAACAAAACTGTTATGCGTCGCTCATCCCGCTCAGTGAGCGCGCCGTATAGATACCTACCTATTATACACCCCGTAGCTCTAGAAATATTACGAATTGGAGAAAAACCCTTCTGCACACGTATTACCCATATAATGTACGAGTAGAATATGCAAAAAAAATTTTTTTACCCGTCAGACCAGAATACCCCCTTAATATCTCGTTAACGATGCTTCGGACAATATTTTCGCTAAGGAAAAAGCTGTAGCAATCACCCCATGAATGCACCCGTTTCAAGGATCCGCAGCATTTTTGGGATATCCTGGATCTATTACACCGTTTGTATATATTGCATACTATTTTTTATTATTTTATTTTATTGCAGATCAGAAAGTGTTGCAGAAATTTAACCCTTTGATACTGGAATCTAGTTTCGTATCTAGACAGCGAATATTACTTGCTGAAGTTCGAAGTGATAACGTAAGTACCAATGAAAGCGATCCGGAGAAACATTAAGAACACTTATTATTTACATAGTATCCTTTCGCTATAGGCTCACTTTGGCCCGTGCGCTAAGCGTTGATCGCTGTCCCCAGCATTTCTTGGAGTATTTCGGCGAGCGACCGCCATCATTCTGTCCCTGAGAACTCGCTTTCGTCTCCTCTTGCCTGGTCTCGTTTTCTCTCACTCGCGCTATCGATGCCTCGGAATCGGCTTCGCTACTTGTTAAGCGCTCGCCGCAATTCCCGAACCACGACCCCATAGCGACAGGATACCGTAAACAGAAAATAAAAATGTATAATAGAGCGAAAAATTATGTAGGGATCATTACATGCCAAATCGATAACTTCTTGCGATTGATATTTGGAATTTTGATGAGACTGAAATATGATGTAGTGCATATGATATTTGGAGGGTTAAGTTTGCATTTTACTCGTTCATTTACGCAATTTATTGAAAAACTACAGATCGCTCTTGCAATTTTTGCCCATTTTCGCCCAACGGTCCAATTTTACCATACAAAACATTTTTGCAACATGAATATTATAAATAGCTTCTTGTTTATCAAATAACGGATCGTTGTCGCATTTTCAAGAATTCGAGAAAAATATGTCCGGATTGTGTAAAGCTATATGCCTAAAAAGATACTTACTGTAGGGTGAACACTTTCAAATTGACTTCACAGCGAACTGTTAAAAACTGCGATGCGCACCGTTTCAGGTAACCGATCTGTGTTTGGTTACTACAAGCAACTGAACATACTGCTCGCACGTTATACAAGTGATCCTCGGTTAAAGGAGTACATGGGTATTAAATAGCTAAACTCAACGGTTTCGTTTGGACTAGATTGTCGAGGCTGTAATAATTCAAACTATTAGCTATTTTAACAATTCTTTCTTAGGAATACAAGACGTATTTTCAAATAAGAATGTTTACAAAAATTAAAAATTAATTAATATACAAAACATCAAAGTGAGTGCTTGCGTAATGCGCGCCTTCATGTGGTGAACACAATTCCGATTGATCGACTCACCTAAAAGAAAAGCATAAGGAAAACGGCCCCAGCACTAATTTTAGTATTTATGTATTCCAAATAATGGTCTTTGCCTAAAAAACCACTGAGAGAAATTTCAGATCTCTACCCCCTCTTGTTAGGGTGATATGGGTATAACAACCCTAAACTTTACTATTTTTTCTCAACAACTATTTAAGATATTTGAATGTTTCAAAAGGCACGTAGTAGGTACTTTTTAGCAGTACCACATATATTTTTTCGAAATTGCAGATCAGTTGTTAAGGGTGGAAATAAAGGAATTAATTTTTGGGGGGTTGTTTTTGCAAAACAAGTGACACCTTGAGTGACACCTAGGAAAAAAATCAGGTGTAAAACGTCACTACTTAGGTATTATCTATATAAGCTGCAGAGGGGTCGGATTGGTGGAACATATTAAAAAAAATAAAACGTATATAAAACCTCTTGGCAGAGTGTACTAAATGGGCCGGCCGCATGATCAATAAGGAGGGCAAAAAATCGTGCATGTTTTGGATTCCTTTTAGGAAAGCTTAGGAAAATGTATATTCATAAATGTCATTACGTTGTAAAAATTACATATTTAACGAGTTTCAGCAATTATTATTTGAGCGTTTTGCGAAGACTGCCGCTGCTTGAAAATGGATCATGTGAAATAAACAATTCGGACATTTTTAAATAATATGTTGAATTATTTAGAAGAAGAACGCGTTTAAAGTTTTGTGTGTAGTTCACACTTTAATAAAAAAGTCATTTTTTAACTTACACGTTATAGACTTCTGGTTCTAATCTTCGTCGCTGTCTTCGTCAATAACAGCAGTTACGTTGGTTACATCGAATAGTTCGGTTAATATTTCGCTAATAATTTTGGATTTGTAACTCCCATCTGCTAAATAATAAACTATGGCAGCAACATGGGAACAGCACCCCAGTAGAAGTGTTCGAATTTGGTGCGTACTGAATATAGCACTGGTATGATTTACTGTTTATGTGTCTTGAACGGACTCTCATTCTTATGATATTCCTATTTTCTTTTTAATAATAACAGAATTTTCATTATAGTGACATCGTTCATTGTACCATTAAATGGACCTGCTATATCAACAATTTAGCCATTTGTTGTGCAGCCATTTGTTCTGTTCATATTCTTGGCCAAGTATCTGCTGAATCATTTTGTTAGAGCTATCGCTGCTAAACTTAAATAAAAATAAAACTGGAGTTTTGCATACTGGTGAACATTTGCAACAGTTTTATAATGTTTTCCCAGTTAAGACCAATGAAAGTATTTAATTATTCTTCGGATAACGAAAAATCGCCAATGTTGCCATGCAATGATAAATCCACTTTGCTCAATAATTGGTTCAATAATAAAGATACGTCTGATATTTCTATTGAACAGAGAATATACGATATGAACATCACAGTGCTATGAGATGAGCATCGCGTTGCTATGTGACGAGGCGTTCATGTGTTTTATTAATTGTTGGAGATTCTCTAGCGTATTTAGTCGTGCAACGAAAAGTGATAGTGTTAATATATTTTGAGATGTCTGAAGCTGCTAATTCCAATAACTGCATTAATTGTAATTTATCAAGGAGGAAATTCATCGGGAAGGTAAAACGAATTATTACGGAAGATGAAGTAATAAAATATCAAGCACACTGTAGCAACACTGTGACAATTGGCTCTGTATTTTGCAACAAATGCAGATTGAATGTGTGTAGGGCACAGAGACCAGAAACAGTTATAGGTGGGAATGATTGTGTTGATAATACAATGGATCCAGACTTCCATGTACAAATTAGAAATATGACTTCGGAAGCCAATGCCATAGAACTGCCGCTCAAAAGAGTTACATCTACGCACAGATATTGTACCTTGTGTTATATAAGCGGTCGCCTCATCGTAGTACCACTTGAAGTACGTCTTCGAGCATTTGCAAAACGAAGGATTTATATACCAAAAGGTAATCGATGTTGTGCTACACACATAATTAAAAAAAGATTTTTTACGGACGAACTCCACCTTTTACGTGCACATTCTAATTTCAGTACGATGAAGTGTCAGAGGTGTCTTTATTATTGAACCAATTGCCGAGCAAAGGGAAATGAAAAAAGTGATTTTTCATTATCCGAAGAATAATTAAATACTTTCACTGGTCTTAATCGGGAAAATATTAGAGAACTGCAGGAAATGTTCACCAGTGTGAGAAACAACGGGTCACGAACAGCAACACAAGCTCTAGTTGTATTTTTATTAAAGCTTAGAAGCGGTAGCTCCAACAAAATGATTCAGCAGATACTCGGTCTAGAATATGAACAGAAAGTGTCCAATTATTACCATGAAATAATGAATGCACTTGAAAAGGATGTATTGCCCACTTGCTTTGGACTAAATGCCAAATCTAGGGAGGATCTTATTTTGACTGAAACCGCCTACAGTCGGTGTAGAAAGTATTCGTACAACGGCCAATTTAAAGTAAAACTTTGCATATCCATGTCAGTAATAAATTTTAACGGAAAACAATGATTAATCAATATTCTTTGATGTTTGTAAAATAGATTTTGTATAAACAAAATTTTATTCCCTTTAACATTTACAAAGATGTTAACAAAAAGAGATAAACGCGCAGAAATGGACGCGCAAAAAGTATTCGTACAGTTGAATAAAATATTAATAAACAATGGAAATAAATTAAATATATAATGTTTTAATAATTTGTGGGATTGCCTTTTGATTTTATAATAGCTTCGAGGCTACTTGGTATGGAATTTACTAAGTTGGATGTTATAGCAGGCTGCATTTTACTCTATTCTTCTAGCAGAATGGCTTTGAAACTTTCTTTAGATATAATATTATGATTACATATTTTTTTGTCCAATTAATCCCATAGATGCTATATGGGATTCATATGTGGTGATTATGGCGGCGTTTTAAAATATTTTGGTGGGTTATATGAAACCCTCTGCCTAGTATTATATGCAGAATGCTTCTTGCATTCAAAAATAATGCAATTCAGTCTTTGTTTAACGATTGTGCGGATGATCACGATTCTTCTCGAAGCGTTCTCGGCGATAATGCCAAAAGGGCGCCTCGAAAGTGTCAACACGCGCCTCCGGAGGCTGCACATGCCGCTTGGGACTGCACGTGCAAAAGTCCATTTTCTTCATCGCCCCGCAGCAGTCACATTGGGCCTAGCCAAAATTCGCCAAACACATTTATTCAAAAAATCAACTATACAAGAACAAAATACATGCACAAAATACATTCTCATCCCACATTATATTATTTTAACTTTATTTGTACTGCAAATTCAGCTGCACCTTCTATATTTAATGATATTATACATATTGTGTTAATAACATATTAAATAATTATTTTAGATAACTTTGTATATGTATAATTGGTCAAAAGAAAAATCTGAGAAACTAGTCAAACAGATTACTGGTTTGGGTACATGGCTGTCTTCAAGATCAAATTTTTTTATGAATATAATAATGCACAAGTTAGGAATATTTCATCATCGACCAAACCTTTCAAGGGAACAAACGAACTCCCAGTATTTTCAAATTACGGACATGGAAAATCTTACGAAGTTTGTTTCTGTACCATACAATGATGAAAAAGATTGGGCAAGGTTCAATAATAAGATACAAAACATAAAACATAATCAATTTTCATGGAATGAAGTAATTGGCCAAACAATGCGTGATGTAATACCAAATAGTTACTCTCATAATAATATCGACCCAGTTGTGAAAGCAGTTCACGATCTACAAGATTTGCGGTGTCGTGAGAAAAAGATGAAAGGTAAATATCGATGTTATAACGAAGTAGTTCTAATATATGATACAATTGTTAAAATTATACATAATCTATTTATGAATTTTCAGAGGATTTAAATAAATTATATAGTATGTGGCAAAATCGTAGCACTGCTCCGAACATTCCAATTTCAATCAATGCATTAAGCACCTTCAAACAGCATTCTCGTTTGATACACTTTTGTCATACGCCTTTATTGTTTTTGCCTTCTTGGCGGTTGCAATCGGCAGCAACAAGAGATCATTCATTGACGACACAATCGTCCCTGAATATAAATATCAGTATGTATCAACAGTTATCTCAACAAACGGAAAAAAACGAGGGTGAACAAATGAAAATTGTGAAATGGCATCAAGAATTATGCAGTTTAATGTTGTCCGAATATAAACAATATCTTCAAATATTAGGATTCAATTCAATTCCAGTTGAACCACTCGACAAAGGGTAAATTTTTGTTGAATACTACATTTTGAATAAACTATATATAAATGGTTTAAGGTACAACTAATATTAAATTATTTTCTGCATTTCGAATGTATTGATATTAATTTTTACAACAAATCATATGAAGGAAAAAGATATATGTATGTATAACAGAACCTCTAGTATTCAAACATATACCATTTAAATGTTCTACTATCTCAACTGTTGTACATGGTAAAAAATGTTGCCTAAGGTCGGTATCATATATATTGGCCGGTGAATTTGTTTTCGGGAACAGCGATCGAGGAGAAATCAGCCACCACCATCTTACGATCGTGGATTTGTCAGTTGGAGTTGCGCAGCCCTCGCAGGGTATAGTGGGGTAACGGGAATGCTATTCGGCTCCGCCTGAATCAAGCCGTTTGGCCATTATTTATTCTTAACGTAATAGTTGTGTGCATTACGAAGCTATGCGTAGACCACCAATACGAGATGAAGCTATCGAGAATCAATGTTCGGACCAATAAAGCTCCTGAATTTTTTCGCTGCTAACGCACATCTATTCCGATGTGTATATTTCTACGCTAACAGCTCAGTTTGGCCTACACACCAGAATCTTGGCACTATCCCCACCACTTCTGGCTCACTCTTGTATTGCGAAGGCGAGAGCAAGATGGAACGTGAGCGAGTCAGAAAACATTGAGAAAAGGAGCACCGAGGCAGACAAACGGTGTGGTGGGAGAATACCCCTCATGAAACTCACCGGCCAATATATCTGATACCGACCTTAGCATTATTAACACTACACTAAAATGAAAATGAAAATGGAAAAACCATGTCGTATATAACGCAACCAACCAACTTATTTGCCAGGCAATAGAATTGTGCGTGATTGAAATAAATTTTTATTTTAATAAAATATCGAATACATTTTTCCGAATAAATTCTGCTTCGAATAATGTTCGAATGAATGTTTCGAATAAAATGAAATTATTCCAGGATAAGGAATAAAAATTTATTCAAGAATAATGATTCAACATTTATTTGAATAGATCGACAAATAAGAGTAGGACGCTAAACAGCCAACGTGTTCTGATGCATGATGGTTGTATGTTAAGCGACAATTGTGTAGCGGTCAGCACGAGGATGGGTAATAGGGTGGTCGCAAGAAACACTAGTTTACAAAATCCAAAAAATTATTTTTGATCTAGACTCCACTGTGAAATTCTTATGTGAGGTGGTTCCCTAAACTCAAAAATCGATATGAGACAAAATCCTATGGATAAGTTTTTGAGATATCGCCCGATGAATATTTTGGTAATTTTTTAAGAAGACGACCCGATGTTTTTGGCCATATCTCGCGTTAGAGTTGACCGATTTGGTCGCGACTACTCTTAAATTAAAGGTAATAAAATTGCATATAATTCTTTCCTACAGTGTTTTCCAATCGGCCCAATAGTTTAGACGGAATCGAGCGAAACTTAAGAAAAATGTAATGTTTTGAGGCCGAAATTGAAATCGAAAATTCACTACATAGCCTGGAAGACAGAGGAATTATCATGTAATTATTATGTACCAAGGATTCTGGGATGAGTCAATGATGGGTGACTACGACTGGTTCCTTGTAAGAGAAACTGATCTCAATGCGGGCAAAAGAAACAGAAAGAGCCAGAATTGTTTTTCAAAAATTAAATAAAATAAAATACATAAAAATTCGTTTTCATTTGGGACGAATACGCAATTCGCCAACAAACACGAAGAAATGCAAAAATAGGGAAAAAGTTGAAAATAGGTACTCCCACTCTATCGCTCATAACTTCCCTATTTGTGCATGGATTTAGCTCAGGTTGTGCTTGTTTTCTTCATAAAGGTACACACGCTACGTAAAAAAAAATAAGAAACTGCACGTTACATGATAATTCCTATGTCTTCCAGGCTATGTAGTGAATTTTTTATTTCAATTTCGGCCCCAAAACATTACATTTTTCTTAAGTTTCGCTCGATTCCGCCTAAACTATTGAGCCGATTGGAAAACACTGCAGGAAATAATTATATGCAATTTTATTACCTTTAATTTAAGAGTAATCGCGATCAAATCGGTCAACTCTAACGCGAGATATGGCCAAAAACATCGGGTCGTCTTCTTAAAAAATTACCAAAATATTCATCGGGCGATATCTCAAAAACTTATCCATAGGATTTTGTCTCATGTCGATTTTTGAGTTTAGGGAACCACCTCACATAAGAATTTCACAGTGGAGTTTAGATAAAAAATAATTTTTTGGATTTTGTAAACTAGTGAAATCGATGCCCGAATTTCTTTGACGGGAACTCCTAAAAAGTTGCCAATTGGTATAAAAATGAGATTGTCAAAGATTCAGCTCGATCGGATAACGTCCAGACCTGCCTCATCAGCCCTAAAATATTAAAAAAAACAGCTATTTTTCTAAAAAAAATCGAGGCTTTTCCGCTATAAAATTAGAGCCGTTTATCCTAGGACCGTGTTTGTGTTTAGTTTTGTAGAGAATGTACCTGACTTCAATTTTCACTCCCACAACTTGTTTGACAAACGTACTGATCGGAAGATATTGGGATTTTTCGAGAACCGGTGCTGTTCCGGACCTGGAAAATCAACTTTTTCAATAAACTGTGAAAATTCGCTTAAGATGATAATTTGTTTCTTTAAATGTTTTTCTACTATTCTTAAGTTATTTAGTATCAAAGAGTTCAAGTAAGATACTTCATAAAAAATAGATTTTCAACCAGGTAGGTGAATGAAAGGAGGGGGACGGGGGGGAGAATGAAAATATCGACATACGAATCAATTGTTTATTATAAACAAACCAAAATGAATTCAAAATATTGAACTTAATTATTACAAAAACAATCTTCAGAAATAGCCAGTAGTAACATCAGAACAGATTTTATGTCCAATTAAATATTAATTATACAACAACAACAACAAAAGAAGAGTTAGACTTGAATAGCACATATAACAGTAGAGGAGTGCAAAAGGCGAGGTACAGCTGTCAGCTATTGTTAACCTTACCATTTAAAACTACTTAACACTAATACTAATAGTGTACACGGAAAGTAAATGTAGACAGTCAAATAACGTAATCAAGAGTAAGAACTAACGTCATATGTTTGAAGTTGAAAAATGACAAAAGTAAATGTTAAGAATTAATTGCTATTGCTAAGTAACAAAACATAATGTCACTGCATGCTTGAGGAATGTGAAAGAGGCTACAGAGTGAATTTCAGATGCTAGGGAGTTGTAGTAAAGGCGGAACAATAGGAAAAGGAGCTGTAAAATTTAGTGGAGTGACAGAAAGGAACGGAAAGGTCATAGTCTTGTCGGGTAGAGATGTATTCATCTTTTCGACGCTCGCGATTTGTGACAAGTAATTCACGCAAATACGGTGGTACACCAGTGGACATCAATTTGTACATGAGGCAGCAGAGATGTAACATGTATATCTGCTTCATATTAAACCAACCAGCCTCTATAAACGCTGGTGTTATGTGATCGAAATTTCTTAGTCCGAAAGCAAATCGAACACAAACGTTCTGAACTCGCCGAATACGCGAAGAGATACGTTTAGTTAAGCAGGAATAATACACTATGTCAGCGTAGTCAAATAAGGATGTAATCAATAGAGAGGTGAGGATAAGTTTTTGCTTACGAGAAAGGACACGCGCTACAGCATATAGCATATATACAGCATATAACAGTTCGGATCCATAATAAGTTCCAGATTTTTAAGTTTGTTTTGTGGATATATAACGTTAGCATTGAGATGGATTTTAAAAGAGTTTACCTGCGCTAGTAGAGGATTAGATCCTACTAGGAGTAAGGATGTTTTTGGCGGATTAAGACTTAGACCATGCGTATCAGTCCACCTTGCTATTGTGTGCAAATCTGATTCAACTTCAAGTTGAGCTGAAGAACAATCCGTCGGCTTAAAAGTCTTGATGATTAATACATCATCCGCGTAAATATAGGGTGCACAGTATTCGCTGTATTTAGTCAAGTCAGCTACGTAAATGCTAAAAAGTAATGGACCCAAAACTGAACCCTGAGGAACTCCACGAGTAACGGAGTGAGATGACGAAAAAACAGGTAATGATTCGGAGACCATGACTGCTTGAGAACGATCAGATAGATAGGAAGACAACCAAGATGAAGCTGTATCTTTTATGCCAAACACATATAAGATTGCTTCCAAGAGCCGATGATAAAGGGTATCAAAAGCCTTTAAAAAATCGAGGGAAACGATGCAGGCAATATTACGCTTGTCCATAGCCTGTAAGGCAAGGTTGAATATATGCAGCAGAGTTGGCGTAGAGCTGTGGCCAGATCTGAAACCCGAGTGAAATTTAGGAATGGTTCTGATTTGGTTAAAGTGTTGTAACAATTGACCGAAACAGAGTTTTTCAAAAACTTTTGATAGGAAAGGAATTAACGAAATAGGACGCAAAGAATTGAGAAGAGATTAACCAGATTGCTTGGGGATAGGAACAACTATGGAGTGCTTCCAAAGGCGAGGATTTGTACCCGTTGGAAAAAAAACAGTTGAGAATGTGAAGGAAAGGGTCTAAAGAAAATGGGATGGAATACAGGAACATGTTGCCTGAAATGTCAAACGGACCTGAGGAAGTTAATTTGATTTTCTTTTGCACTGAGTAAAGTTGAGATAGCAGAATAGATTAAAATGAAAAAGTAGTGCCAGGCGGAAGAGTTGTATATTTCTGAATATTAGTAGGATCTGTGATAGTAATAGGAAGAGAGTCGATAAAGTGATTATTAATGGGATCAGGATCAGGGAAGGGATTAAGGGATGGTTGCTACTTGCTGGAGCAGTTATAGACACCAGTTAAGACATAAATATTTGCAAAAGGATTTCGAGGAAAGGGAGTTTTGATTAGAAGAATGTTTACTAAAAAATGCTCTCTTTTCATCCCGTATAGCATTGGTTGTGTTGTTCCTTAATTGCTTATAGTAATTCCAGTTCCCAGAGGTACATAACTTTTTGAATTTTCGTAGAGCTTTGTTTCTGAGCTACATCATATGCCTTACATTGTTAGTGAACCACGGAGTAGGTGGCTTAAAAATACGCAACCACTTTAATGGAGAAAATCTATTAAATAATAGCATAATATGCGAGATAAAAATCTGCAGCGTATCATCCGCTTCAGCGGTATTGTAAAATGTAGACCAGTCTATTTGTTTAGCCGCATGACAAAATTGATCCTCTGGTATATTACGTAAGTCACGTCGTAAAACATATTTGTGTTTAAGTCGAGGCTTGTAAATATTAAACGAAGCGTAAACAATAAGATTGTCGCTAAAATTGTTAGAGTCCAGTGTACCAGAAGCATTTACCCTCAATTCGTCGCTAGCCAGAATGACATCAGTTAAGGTCGCTGATGTATCAGTGATTCGTTTAGGTTCATCAATAATTTGTTTTAATGTGAGATCAGACATGAATCTTTGGAGAACTGCTATACCTGCATCATTTGCGTTCAGAACATTAATGTTGAGATCGCCAGCACAGATAATAGCATCAGCTTGAATAGAAATATCTCTAATAAAAACTTCAAGTGAATCTACTGCAGCTGAGGTATATTTCGGCGATTGATAAATAGAAAATTTTGCAACCTGTCCGCAAGACAAGCGTGCAGCTATACCAGCTACATCCATAAGAGAATCACAATTATAATGTGATGGAATATTGTCACACAAAAGAGTAAAATTAATATTTGTTTTAACATAAATTCCAATGCCACTACCTCCCTGAGCGTGTTGAGAGCTACGAGCAGCATGAACAAGTGAATATCCTGGAATTATAAAAGAACTGACGATGTCATTTGACGTTATCCACGTTTCACTTATAGTAAAAACATCGAAATTATTAATCGAAAAAAGATCGTACATTCAAGTGAGCGATTAAAATAGTTTTACTTTGCGCAGGGGCTAGCACGCGAAGAGGGTGAAGAGCAAGAAGTAGATTGTACAGTATGTAGTTCGGTGCCTGTACACGAGCCTCGATGGTCCAGAGATGTACGCCCAGTTTCAGATGACATTGGGTCTGTCCATCGTACTACGGATTCTGGTGGCAGAACCCACGTTAGAATTGGAGTACGCTATATTAATCGCATTAGCAATGCTAGATATTATTTGTAATAGATTTTCCTTTGGAACATTCGGAATGCCTGTTATTATCAGTTCAAAATTACGATTCGTTATATGGGGGTTTTTGCGACTATTATTGAAGTTAGATGAAGGATCCTGTGCTGAAAGCATGCGTTCAATTGATGTAAGGCGTTGTTTCTGTTTGTCACAGTGATTTGATATAGATTGCTGATTCGCTTATAAAGTATCAACATGGCCTGTTATATTGGCTACAATTTATTGCAGGTGTTGCACTTCGTTTAAACACAGTTCAATTTTGTGTTTCAATTCAGCAAAATTATTCAATTTGTCACGTATGTCGCTGAGGGTTGTGGTTAGATTCAAGAAGCTGGAGGCTGTCCCTTGGTGCCTAGTTGCCAAATCATTCTGACTGAGAGGCATATTAATTGACGTAGATCGACGTGTATCGTAACTATCGTTAACAATGTTGTTGTTCAAGCCGCAGCTAGTACACAAACCAGACCTAGGTAAGAATTTAGAGCAGCCTCTGCAGTTAGGCATGTCGTTAATAGATTCCGATTAACAGATTGTATGTAAAGATGACAGATGTCATTAATCCTTGTGTGTCGTATCTCAGTGACGCGTCGTCTTGTGTTAACAAAAAAGAAACGTTGCAAAAACAACGAAACACCTGTAACGGCTACGATGAAGCCAAGCTAACTGTTGCAACAAATTGTATTTAATGTTAGTTACTCGATCACATAGGCTGACCACATACAAGGAAATGCGGCCCACAGTCCAAGACACCAAATTGCACCCACCAGTCCACAGATATAATCAATTGAACAAGTTCTATCACCGTTTATTAAGAGTATACACAGAACACATATGACTACGTCCTGACACTTGAAAAGCTATGAAAGTTATATTTATATATAAGTTAATAATAATAGGTAAGTAGGTCGAATTGTTAGGTAGATTTGTCAGATTGAGTCACTAGAATTACGTAGGTGGTAGAGGTTCTGAGAGGGTCGATTTCAATGTGTCTGGGAATAATTTTCGACATTCAGCACTACATGCAAAATATACTGCTTCAGCACTTCATCTTTTATTATGCTCGCATTGTAGTCTCGCATTAATTTGACACTCCTTTCGGCTGTGTCCTTTACGCCCCTAAAACGTTTGACAATTCCCTTTGACACATTGAAATCTGCCCTCTTAAAACCTCTACCACCTACTTGATTCTAGTGACCCAATCAGACAAATCTACCTACCAATTCGACCTACCTACCTATTATTATCAATTTATATATATATATAACTTTCATAGCTTTTCAAGTGTCAGGACGTAGTCATATGTGTTCTGTGTATACTCTTAATAAACGGTGACAGAACTTGTTCAATTGATTATATCTGTGGACTGGTGGGTGCAATTTGGTGTCTTGGACTGTGGGCCGCATTTCCTTGTATATATATATATATATATATATATATATATATGTATATATTAATAATAATATATAAATTGATATATATATATATTAATATAATTAATATTTAATTTGGACATAAAACTTCTTCTGGTGTTACTATTTGCTATTTCTGAAAATTGTTTTTGTAATAATTGAGTTCAATGTTTTAAATTCATTATGGCTTGATTATAATAAATAATTGATTCGTATGTCGATATTTTCTTCCCCCCCCCCCCCCATCCCACTCCTTCCTTTCATCTACCTGGTTGAAAATCTATTTTTTATAAAGCATCATACTTCAGCTCTTTAATACTAAATAACTCAAGAATAGCAGAAAAACATTCAAAAAACAAAATATCAACTTAAGCGAATTTGCACAGTTTTTTGAAAAAATCGATTTTCCAGGTCCGGAACAGCACTGATCCTCGAAAAAGCCAAATATCTTCCGATCTGTACGTTAGTTAAAGAAGTTGTGGCAGTAAAAATTGAAGCCCGGAATATTCTCTACAAAACAAAAAAAAACACGTTCCTAGTATAAACCGTTCTAATTTTAAAACGGAAAAAACCCGAGCTTCTTTAGAAAATAGTTTTCTAATACTTTAGGGTTGATGACGTTATCCGATCGAGCTGAACCTTTACCAATTTCATTTGTACAACAATAGGCAACCTTTTAGTGGTTCCCGTCGAAGATACGACAAAATAATCTTCCCTCTATGTCTTGCGATCATACTAATGTAACCGGAAAGATTTTTCTTTAAAAATTCATATAAGGGTGATTTTACTCACAATTTCAACTTTGTGTACGATTTTTTATTGTATCACAAAGTACTTTTTATAATGCCAAATTAATTAGCATTTGCCTTTATAACCTTATAGAAGTTAACTATCCCTAACATGCAACAAATACGTTATTTGAATAAACTGATTTCTTGAACAAAATTACGTTACAAATATAAAACGAATTTTCTAACCTAACCCCTTGTTTTAAGGAGACACCACGGTTAAAATTTTTCAGAAATCCGATTTTTTATATATATTTTTGTAGTATAACATCCCGAGAATACCCTGTGAAAGTTTCACACTAAATTCGTAACGATGTAGATTGTACAGTAGTTGTAAATAGATTTATTTTTTGCCTCTCGGCGTCAAAATGAGGTTACATGTGTTGTGTGTGTAAGTGTTTCTGGGGCTCTTAACTCAAGATTGTGCTGTCATTTTGACGTCTTCCTTCATCTTGGGCTTCGTTTCTTCTCCTTTTTCCAGAACCATGCCACCCCGCTCTTTCTTCTTCTCCCTTTACTATCCCTCTTACCGTTGAATTTTCTCTTTTCAACTCCTTACAGTCTCATAGCATGTGACCCAGCGTCTCTCTAGCCCCTTTACATAGTCTGCATTAGGGTGGCTCTTATTTTCAACTTTTGAATTTTCTTCTAAATATTTAAAAAAAAATTGTGTAAAGTTTGAGCTGCATTTTTTAACATTTAAGGGAGGGGCATATACCGAAATATGCGAAAAAGGTAAAAAATTTTTTCCTTATTTTCAATGTTTGAAATGTCATGAATGTTTTCTCAAAATTTGGGACCGATATTCGCAAAAATATGGAAGATATAGACTCAAATTTGGGACCGGATTTTTCTGGAAACATTCATGACATATCAAACATTGAAAATAAGGAAATTTTTTTATCTTTTTCGTATATTTCGATATATGCTATCCTTAAATGTTAAAAAAATAGTCCTTGAAAATAAAAATTCTTCATTTTTTGCCTTCATAAATAAAAAGTGTTCGAGAAGCATTTAAAATTTCAAAATTTGAGATAAACAAAAGTTTTTTTTTAGTATTTTGGATTTTTTTTCGAAAACCATTTGTCGCACGAGAAAAAGTTTTTTTAATTATTTGGAACTATTCTAGAGGGTGCCCCGAAGAAAATCTTGAAAAATTTTTTACCAAGAGTAATTAAGAGCCACCCTAGTCTGCATACTGTTTCTTTTTCTTCCTTCCGGTACTTATTTCCCCGCTCTTCGTTCCTACATCTGAACCTTGTGATCATGCTTTCGTCTCTGTCTCTGTAGTTTTCGTTTAGATAATTTGCTCTCTGGTTATCCCTGATTTATGTGTAATATACGTTATAGAATACCTCCTAGTAGGGGAAAGCGGGGTAACTCCTGCCAGCAGGTAATTCTGGCCACTACTATTTCTTTAAATAAAAACTATGTAACTTGACTCTGTATGGTACTGCCACTTGTTAATGATGCGGCGAACAAATATTCATGGTTTCCATCACGATAGCAGTCTTTGTTTCAAACAAATCCGGGAGTGTTCATTTCGCACCGTAATCTTATAACAGTGGTCGATTGTTAAGCAAGGTAAGTTACCACACGGAATAGATATGAATTATTAATATTAATCTCATTAAATACAGGAATGTATCTACTTTCAAACTCACATTTGGTTTTTGGTGATATGTAAATTTAATTCAATGTATTACTTCAAATATCTGAACATGAGGTGTGGGGTAATACCAGCCAAAGAGAGGGGTAATTCCAGCCAGCTTTTAACATTGCTTTTTTCTGGCGTAGATGCCACGTACAATTCAGATATTTGTGACGAAAAAGTAGAACACGATGTTTGCTCCTTTTGCAAAGAATTCGGAAAAGGTGATGAAATGTGGTTCCGGTGTACAGTATGTGATCAATAGGCACATGAAGAATGTTCAGGATGGGATACCCCTGAAGAATACACTTGTGATATATGTAGTAATTAATTTTAAAATAAAAAATAATACAATTTATAATTAATTTAATAGTTTTCCTGTCTCTTTTATAAAGAAAAATCATGGCCGGAATTACCCCACTAGTGGTAAACCCTAAATGATTAGTTTTGTGTAATTGCTCCCAATTTTGTTACAACATGACAAATGTTTAACTTGTTCAAATTTTATAGCATTTATAGTATAGTGCTTATGTGGCCGGAATTACCCCGCTTTCCCCTACTCTGAACTCTCTTCCTCTCCTTCTTTTTATTTCCATTTCTTGGATGCCCATCATTTTTTCATGTATAGTATCAGTCTCTCATTTCGTCCCATTTTGATTTTTTCTCTGCTTGCTTCGCGTCTATTTCCCTCCAGCATTCTTGTACTATTTTATTCTTATTCAGCCGTTTCGCTTTTTCCTCATATTTTATTGCTCTTTTCCTCGCTTTTATCCGTTTTTGTTTCCTCCGAAATTGGATGCTGGTGTATTGAAGTCCAAACCTAAACTCCACTTTATATACATCTTCTTTATTTTCTCTACTAGTTCTGCTACCATCCATCCCTAAATTTCTGACGCGTATAGTAAGATACCTTTAACTGTTGCTTCTGAATATTCTCATTCTTCTATTAAAATAAAATTCTTGAACATTCTTTGTCCTATTCCCCATATCTGTGTTATTGCTATTCCTCATTTCTTTATGACTTCCCTCATATGCATCTCCCTGCTCCCATTCTTCTCTTTTTTTCCTCTCTTCCTTTATGGAAAATCAAAACCTTTGATTTCTCCGCGTTCAGTTGCAAACCTTTCCCTCCAAGGTATTTTCCGAATCTTCTTATCATGTCCTTCAAATTTTTTGGTTCATTTGCTAGTAACACTACGTCATCGTCATATGTTAGAGTCTAGATTTGTTCTTTTCCTACTCTAACTCCTCCTGCTTGGTTTTTCCTCATGGTTTCCTCCAGATCCGGTACATATATTATAAATAACGTTGGACTCACAATCAGTGGACATCCCTGTCTTACTCCTCTTGTTGTCAAGAATTTCTCCGTTTATTTTTATCATATTTTATGCTTCTTTGTAAATTTGTCCGATTCTCATCCTCAAGCGTTTACTTATTTTCGTTTCTACTCTATCCACTTTGTCAAATGCAGCGCTTAGGTGCGCAGAAAAGGTATACAATTATCCCCCCTTTTTCTGTATTTCTCTTTTGGCTACATAGTTCAGAATAAAAATTTTATCTATTGTTGACCTGCCGCTCTTAAATCCTGCTTGAGTTTCCGCTATTACGTGGTTCTTTTCCAATTCCTCTTTTAATCTTTTTTCCAGGATCATAGCATAATTTTTTTCTATCTCCTTTTTTGAAGATTGGTGAAATCACCCATTCTTTCTACCTCTCCGGGAACCCTTCTCCCTTCCACACTTTATTGAAAACTTCTGTGATCCTTTTTACTATTTTCTCGTTACTGTAAATCCAGGTTTCATTTTCTATTTTATTTCCTGCCTGTTCTTGCTGCTTTCTTCCTTTTTTAATTTCCTGAGTTTTTCTTTTTCTTATTCTTCATCTGTTATTTCCTCTTCTCTTACAATCTTCTCTTACACTTCTTTTTACAATCGACGCCTTCTAGAAATGTTTTGAAATGATCCTTCCATTTTTTTAAATCTATTTTATTGGAGATTCCTATTCTTTTCTTTCTTTCTTTATTTATACATTCCCATATTCGATTTTCTCCCTTTAAATTTCCTGAACTCGCGTGTTGGTCTCACAAATCGGCGAATATAAAATTCGCTCATTTTTCTTTTGATATGCTATACCATAAAACAGGCCTGTCCAACTTTTGCTCTTGTCGTCGAAGAGCAGCCGCGGGTGGGTGCAAGTGAAGGCAAGAGCGACGGCAAGAGCGGCAGCCGTAAAACAGTGGGCATAGTGGCGTTCATGGATTTCCCCACCAAGAAGACATTTTGCTCTTGGGCCTGGCTCGGTGTCTCCGCGAGCGAAGAGCAACTCGCGGCTGCTCGTGCGAGCAAATCCCTGGACAGGCTTGCCATAGAACATCAATATGATATATGATAGAATATGATATACCAGAATTGCTCTGTTTCGGTGTTCGAAAACAGTTAGTTCCTATATTTATAATATCAGTAGTAAGGCTAGGACTGTTCTAACTCAGGTCCTCTCAGGGGAGTGCGGAGCGGGGGAAGTGATGGCACGCGGGGAGTGCGGTGGGGAGAAACATGGGCGCGGGGGGAGCGGGGAGTGGGAGATGGGTTGCGCGCGCACAAGCCGCGGAGTGGGGGAAGCCATAATCATGGAGGGGATCAGTCCTAACCGAGCCGCCGCGGAGACCTTTCCAGACCTGGCCCACCCCCGAAAATATTTTCAGACACTATTACACACGACACACAGACCGCAGACATACTGTTACTGTAAAGTGCATACTGCGTGTGCACGCTCTGAGGCGTCGCTCTACACCACTTTGTACACGGGGTGTGCATCGTGAATACAGTTTTAGAATTACTTACAAGTATGGTTTGGTATATTTCAAAATGAAAGAATCAAATTCTTAATTATTATCGTCCCTTATTTTTTATCAATAAACGATCTGTTTTGGGGATTTATTCGAATAATTTTCTTTTCATTTCATCAGTTGTTTTTGCCGCGAGCCGCCGACAATCTCTCACGCATCCTTATCGCAAGATAGAAAGGAGAGAAAGAGTGAATCCCCAAATGCCTTGGCGATACCTGCCTCACCGCGCAGTACGCGTATTTCTTCAGCTCTTCCATCTGTAGTTTAGAGATTCCGTCGAACAGTAAACTCTGCCGTTATATTTCGCCCACTTTCCGTTACCCACGGGCAGTTCAAACGAGCGATTGTTAACCACGCGTCACTTCCTTCCATGAGCAAGAAGTATAGAGCTAGCGTAGCAGAGCGCAATAATATATCCTCCGAAATAGAGACACATCTCTTTTGTATTCAGCATCTCGTATTGTATATGATTGTAAGCGTCAATAAATGTGTTAAAAGACCACAACACTGATATAGTAGTTATCCTGATAAATATGGTGCCACATGTTCGTATAAGATTCAATAACCGTTAAAACAGTGTCATCCAATTTTTTTCCTTGGGCAGCATACACGTGAAAATTGCATACGTATCCTGTAAGAGCTTCACATAACACTCTCACAAGTATTCCGTATTTTGTAATTTTTGCAGGATTATATGTTTTAATCGAAAGTCTGCCTCTCCAAGGCATTATACACTCATCAAAAGACTATTGTTGATATGGTTTATATACTTCATTAAACTTCTTTTTTAAATAATCAATGACAGGATGAACTTTAACCAGCCTATCCAAAATGAAAGGAATGTCCTCATTGTCACAACAATGCATTACAAATTTGCTTTATTACTTGCGACACAAATGGAGTTGCTATACTTGGATCAGTTGGCCAATAGTGGTAGAGAGCACTCTTTTTTACTTGTCTCATTAGAACTGTTAGACCCCAAAATTTCTTCATTTCTGGTATCGTGATATCTCTACATTTTCTCGTTTTTGATTTAATTTTATATTTATCTACGACATCATAATAATACCTATTCGATTCCCTCACTAAGTATTTAAAAAAGTCATTTCCAATGAATAAATTTGCACTGTCCATTACACTTTCTGGAGAACTCGGCATAATTTTTATGCCGGGGCTGCCTTCGAAAGGTTCCAAAATTATTGATTCATCGTTCGCCGGCCTTGTATCATCGTTGACTTCAACGTCATTTGGATTGTCGTCTTCTGAATCACTATATTCCAATGGCAATACACGACATCGCTTTCGAATCATTACGTCACTGCCACCACTTTCATCATCACTATCATTTGCTGAATAACTGTCAGAACAATCTGATAGATCATCTAAATAAAACTCTCCACTACCGTGTTTTTTATTCATTGTGAAGGGTGATTTTAAAACAATGATATAGGAATATTGGTGCTTACAGTACAATCTAAAAGTTGTACCTCAATAATAGATAACAAATTATTGGTTACCGTGGTAACCGTTTAGGCTAGGGGTGCACACTAAGTCTGCCCTCGAGCTCGACCGTGGTATGCTTACTCCCCACTCCTCGGTATAAGGTCTCGTGGTGGGGAACTCTGTGACTGCAAAGGCCACATTTTGTTTTCTCCGAGGAAAATATGGTATTGTTTCGAGCTTCCCATTGTTGCTCCAACACGATCACAGAAAAGGTCCAGTTTATGCTTTTATGACGCCCCCGACAGCTAAATGATCGTTTCGCCGCGACTGACATACACAGCTCTGTCACTGTGTGCATTAGCGATCAAGCGATGGCTTGAAATTGACTCAGGCACAGGATACTGAGAGTTAATTGAGATTTGAAAAATGTTTAAATTTTCTGTATGCAATAATAATAATTTTGTTCAAAGTTATAGTGATAGCAGTAAGCAGGGTTTAAAAAAGTTTGTTGTTGGCGAAGATGATTCTGGCTGTCGTAGTCATCGGAAACAAAAAGCGCAAAAGTTTTCTTAATCTATATCAGTGTGGTTATCGTGTAAACTAGGATGAAGTAATTATTTGCAAAAATTCAATTTTGCAACACAGAAAATTAACAAATGCTTTTCCAAAAAATTAATGTTTTCATTTGAAATACAACCATTTTTGTGCTTTTCAACATTATTCATTCAACATGAACTAAAGTTCATGCGATAACCACACTCATATAGATTAAGAAAAATTGTACGTTTTATGTTTCAGATGATTACGACAGCCAAAATCATGCTCGACAGCAACAAACTTTTTTTCAAACCCCTCTTTCTACAACCATTATAACTTTGAACAAAATTACTATTATTGCATACAAAAATTTGAACACACTTTTCAAAATTCAATTAATAAAAGTACAGAGATTGGAATTATAATACTCAATACTTTTCTTTTAAAAATTCCCCAAAATGTGCCTTATTTTCAGAGCGTCAAACTCTGGAAACCTCTGCGGTAGCCAACGACGCTCCGCTCCCACTACTCCAGCCACTCCCCACTCCGTTCGTGGACTCGCTTGCCCTTGAACGAGCTCGAATGTGCGCCCGCGCCCGGAATTGGGGGTCCCGTGCATGCCTGATATAGAGGATATAAAATAAAAGTACAGGGGGATCAGGAGGAGAGAAGGAAAGAGAAAGAAGGGTTTGGACTGAGAAACGTAAGAGAGAGTACCAAATGGAATTAATCTAAATAAACGTTAATAGGGCAGAGGTGAATGAAATGGTAGAACAACTGGTAGGAAAAATAAATGGCAGTACGGAAAGAGGAAGTAAAAATTAAGAATGGACATTGGGCAGCTTTAAGTGATGGAATTCAAATTGTTCAATAAGGGAAATGGAAGCCAGGAAACGTTTGGCGCACTGGAGAAGGGGTAAAGGTGACAGAGAAGACTACCAGAAGAAAAGAGGGGAGTATAAAAAAGTGTGCGAAGAAAGGAGAAGGGAACTACAAGGTAATACAGAAAATGAGATATTGCAATTAACCTTCCTGAGCTCGGGTGATTTATCATTGCATAATGACTCGCGTCGGTGTGTGAGACCGTGTTTTACGCGTTGAAGATATGATATTTATTCTGTATAGTTCCATAAATTTAATTATTAATATTTATTCAGCGTTATAATACAATAAAAAAATGTACAAACCGATTTGGAAAACATATATTTCTTTCTTTAGTAGTCTTCCGAAACAGTCTTCAATAATTTGAACTTAAAACTACATTTCGTGAGTGTATTATAAAAAAAATCAACTTTCCCTTCATAAACTAAAAAAATGTTAACAAAAAATAAAATATAATAAATATGATATTGGTAGTAAGGCTAGGACAGTTCTAACTCAGGTCCTCTGAGGGGAGCGCGGGGGTGGAGGGAAGTGAGGGCGCGCGGGGGAGTGCGTTGGGGCGAAACATGGGAGCGGGGAGTAGGAGATTGGTTACGCGCGCACGAACCGCGGAGTGGGGAAGCCATAATCATGGAGGGGATCAGTCCTAACCGAGCCACCGCGGAGACCTCTCCAGACCTAGCCCACCGCCGGAAATTTTTCAGAGGAAGGGGGTCCATCCCCGAAAATATTTTCAAACTCGATCCACCACGTCGAAAATTTACCATACCTAACCGAGAAAGAGGATCACGTTGGCCCACCTCCGAAAATATTTTCAGACATTATCCACAACAAAGAAATTTTTTCAGAGGGAGCAGACAACTCCCAAAAATTTTTCCAATGCGGCGTCAGCAGAATTTTTTCTAAACCAATACTTAGCAAAGAGACATTTTTCCCCAACGCAGAGAAATAATAATTTTCATCAACAATCTAGCGAACCATTATGTAGCATGCATTTTAAAGCTAGCAGTATTTTAAAATGTTTTTTCAATCTTAACGCCGCAGCGTATCGCGCGATCGTGTGTAATTCGAATCCTCTGGAGCAGCCGTGCGGGATGATGTCATATGGCGGTGCGAAGAACGCGCGAACCATAGAATTATGCGGTGTCAGCAGAAATTTTTTTTCCATACCAACAGACATACAGATATTTATTTCCAACGCAGAGAAATAATAATTTTCATCCACGATCTGCCGAACCAATATGTAGCAAACATTCTAAAGCTAATAATTTTTAAAGCATATCAGCATATCGCACGATTACGAGTAATTTGAGTCCACGGGGACAGCTGCGTGAGATGACACCATTTTCACGACGCGAAGAACGCACGAACGAAATATAATACTTTTGGAAACGTCGAATCAAAGAAAGAAAGAATTACAGTATTGTCTCCGTATGTGCTCAGTTTGGTGCACACGATACGTGCTTGTCGCTATCCCCACCACTTCTGTCTTACTCTTGTCCGGCGAAGGTAAGAGCGAGATGGAACGAGAGCGAGCGAGAGCCACTGAAAGCGAGCGAGGACGGTACGAGACAGACGACGCGTTGATGTTTTGTCTCCCTCCGTCTTTCGTTCGCCGTGATACTCCGTCCTTTGCGTGCGCGACGAGCGTGCGCGATGGTCGCAAGCACTTACGGTGAGCACGGGAACCGCTTCGCAAAATCTTGACGCATGCCCGGCTCAAGTCTTTTTTGCGCCCTAGGCGAACTTGTCAAATTGCGCCCTTTATTATAATACATTTATTTGAAATTATTTATGACTTTACTCTGCAAAATTAGGCGACTGTCTAGAGCGGAAAGCCGACAAGAGGTGCAAAATGATATTTTCATCACTGGTATTGTTGAAAATAAACTTTAAAATTAAATATTACAAGTTATACTATAAGTGAATTAAACTATGAATAAAAATTCGGAGTAAGGTTGTCAATAATCTCAAATAAATGTATTATAATAAAGGGCGTAATTTGAAAAGTTCGCCTAGGGCGCAAAAAAGACTCGTGCCGTGACTGGCTATCTGACCGTCGCGCGCATGCGTCGAGCAGTCACGATTCCACTTGAGTTCTCGCACCCGTCGCGCACGCCCGCGCGCACGAAAAGCATTCCATCTCGCTCCCCCCTTCGGTCAGAAAGAAACGAGAAACGAACACTCGGAATTAGGGATCTGTTCACGATAGGAGCTCAACGCCGGTCCCGACCAGCGAGCACATACGGAGACAATACTGTATGTTGCGAGGAGAGAAGGAGGAAGACGGATAAATAAATAGAGAAATAATATGTTTTTAAGAAATTTATTTTAAAATGAATAGAATATAAAAATAGAATACAAATATAATTTAACATTTTTTGCTACGAGCATCATCAAGAGGCACGGTACTGTCTCGTGCCAAGTTTATATAGGTATATGCGCAGCGCGAGATACAGAGTGCTCTATAACGCCGCGACCCGCTAACAAGAACCCTTCGATTACCGAATCTCAATAATAGCTGATCCGATTAGATTTTGAATGGTCTTAATGGATAGCTTGGGTTTGATTTACATCAGAAAAGTGTCTTCGTTTTGTTCATACGTGCCTTAGGAGCTGAGATATTTCGATGTAAAGCAATTTGCCGAATTTTATGTAAAGATATTTTCTCCGTCGTCAAGTGTGGGCAAGAGGGGAACATGAAAGGGAGAGGAAATGTCTCCAATATGCACGTAGTTCATTGGATGAAGGTTTCGGCACTTACGGTCAATCGCGTAACAAATTGTTGTCACGTGACAGCCAGTTAGAGAACACATCTGCGGAGGTAAACATAACCTCGCTAGTGTCAAACAATCATCATAACCTACCAAGTGTCCAATAAGGAAAGTTGTCAAAATTGTTTGAAATGTCACGAGTTTTTACACCACATAGGACACTGAATTATTGTCTCAATTAACAAGGTAAGTCGCCAAAATTTTTTAATAGACTATTTATGTAGAGCTTATAGAAACAGAGGGGACGCACGGACTTGAAAGTTGTCCGGAGAAGATTCGACAGAGAAGCATCTTCTTTCGCACAAGTTTCTACAAATTAATATATTGTTTTTATACCAGCAAACAATTTTTACATTAGAGTTTTTATGTAAAGCATATAGAAATGAAGGGGACGCACAGGCTCGGATAAAAATGAAGGGGGTGCACAGGCTTGGATGGAAATGAAGGGGATGCACAGGCTTGGAGGTTGTCTGGAGAAGGTTCGATAGACAGAGAAGCATCTTGTTTCGCACAAGTTTCTGGAAATTTGTCAAATAAGGTAAATCGACAAAATTTGTCAAATTAGCGTAGCATTAAGAATTAAGAAAATTATGGCGTACTGCTTGGAATGTAGAGCAAGTCACATTACTGAAGAAAGTACGCTGAAAACGCATCTCCCTCGATACTTTTCACTCTTTTGTGAAAGATATTTATGACATGCTATTATATATAATAGCATGTATTATAGACATGCTATTCATTAATTTTATTAGTTTCCCATTAACAATATTTCAATTCACCAATAAACATAGTACATTAATTTTATTCCAACATCAATAAATTGTGCATTAAAAATATTGGATATCTTTGTTCATTTTCGATAAATTACCATTAGCATTTAAATTTCCTCCAACAAGACTTTCTGCCATACGCTCTCACCTCCTTCGAACACATTTTGTAGTCTCTACACTTACTATAGCAAAGGGCCACTCTATTTCTATATAAGTTCTACGTTAAGTTGTAACTAAAATAACTAAAATGTGGATTTTATATATTTACAGATAATCGAAGCAGAAGATGATGCAGTGCGATCTACGTCAGAGAAAAAAATTTACGAAAGTATTAAGAATCAGAAAACTAGTAATTATTAATAAATATGTATTAAAACGTGTTCATAGTAACGGTTTGCGAATATTCTCCAGCCAGTTATTGTTTTCTATAAATCCTACACTGTTAATAAATTTTTAAACCAAGTATTTTTCGATGAATATTAACATAACGCACTTTTTATTTTTAGGCATGAGATATGTTGTCATATTTGTTTAGAAAACAATAAGACCCTGTATAATATGAATGCTTACATTTTATTCCTATATATTCATATTAATTTCCTACTATTTTTAGTTTTGTCGCGTGTAGGAAACATTTAAGTAGGATTTGTACATATATTTAACGAAATTTATAAATTTGTCAGCTATAAGGCAGACATTCGTCATGTAATTTTAATCACGGTAATTCGTAATCACAAAAAATAGAAGATAATAATAAATATAATATTAAAAATTATCTGAAGTATGCAAATTATCTTTGTAAAAAGAAGTGAGATCCCCATAAAAAACTTCAAAAAAGTAAAAGAATTACGCCAAGTACATGAAATCAAATGAATCACAAAAATTGAAGATAATAATAATAAGCTTTACATAAAAGCTCTAAATTGCTGGTATAAAAATATCTGGCAATTTAAATGCCATGCAATTTGTTACAATATATATTATTTTGTACATGCATGGTACAAATTTCCAGAAACTTATGCGAAAGGAGATGCTTCTCTGTCGAACCATCTCCAGACAACTTCCAAGTCTGTGACTCTACATAAGAAATCTTTTGAAAAAAATTTGGCAACTTACCTTGTTAATTGAGACAATAATTCAGTCTCCTAAGGTAAATGTCTCAGTACTTAAACATGGCCCAATAATTAAAAATCGAGAAGAAATTTTATTAATAATAACAGTTTTACTAATTTGCAACGTTTAAACTATTCGAAATATAATTGCAAAATATATTAGCTTTATATAGATACAATTATAAGCTTACCCTGATAACCAGATGTATGCGATCTGACGTCAGATTGGCAGCCGGATCTGCCGTGAGAACGCAGAGCCTGACGTCAGATCCGTAGTCATCTCTGTCCGCATTAGGATACGTTCTGAGGTACAGAGCCTGACATCAGGATCCTGACGTCAGATGGGCAGCAGATTCGCAGCAGATTCGCAGCAGATCCTGCCGTTCGCCTGACACGTATAACAGCGCCATCTGAGGGTCAGAATTGGCAAACAATTCCCTACGCGTGACGCCACATGCACGTGGCTACGCACCAACACATGTGTACCGTGATTGCTATAGGTGCCCCCCCCCCCCACCCTTTCTACTGCCCGCAGGGAATTAATAAGCAGCAGTTTTGGAGTAGATTATGTTCACATAATCTGCGAGGTTTATTAAATAAGTTTTCAATTTATTTGTAAAGGTATGTATTTATTTTTAATAATATGACGATAAGTGGCACATATATATATAATTAACTCTGAAAAGAAATTCAATATTATAAAATTGAAATGCTACTGGGAATGTACCAACCCATGAGTATTTTATTAAATGGGCGCTGAAAAGTGCCGATTGATGTTCATTGTGAACATCGAGAGGTTGTTCCCGTTTTAATAAATTAAAATGGGCACTGAAAAGTACCGTTTGGTTTTTTCGCCACTGTAAAAGGAGACACACCTCTACTTTTAATGGGCACATTTCTGAAAAATAAAATATTTACCATATTTAATTATCGTCTTCCCGCAACAGTAAATCGTGACTTTTACGGTCATGACATTTAGTGTCATGACTTTTACTGATACGGACCTTCAAAGGTCAGCTTCTTCTTCGGGCTGCTGGTCGTCCGTCCACAAATCGCAGCGCATTCGCGATGCATTGGAGGCTGCCGTCGCGCGTGGACCACTCTTCTTACTTCGAACCCTCTCCTTGGCGGCTCAAAGTGCCTGCTGCATCGACCGTTGGAAATCCGATCGGAGCGGCTTGGTGAAGTGCGGGTTCCCAGACACCGCCTCTGAAAAAGTAATGCACGCAAAGTACGTTAGCATAATTATGCATAAAAACATGGAAATGCTTATTGCTTCGTACCGTAGATCGCCATTATAATACGGGTGTTGTATAACGGCCTTTGCCCTGTTCGGCCGAACCACGTGAAGGACCGTGTCACGTCGTCGACCAGCGCTTCCTTCAGGCAAATGCCGACCGCTTCCTTCAGGCTGAACCCACCCACGTATTTTAAATATTGAACCTAAACAAAGTACGTAAAGATTGATGTAAGTATGTATTATATCAAATTAAATAAGAGCATTATTTCGTTTTCGCTTACAACATTGGAATAACTGTCGCCATCGACGTTCTCGAAACAGTCCACCTCCTCCGGTGACGATAGCGGAATGACGGCTGGTTTTTGTGGTGGACCGTTATGGGTGGGCTGCACATATTGGAGAATACTCCCCAACAGAGTATTCATTCTTCTGCAAACAGAACGGATGGAGACGTAACGTATTAATAAACACGATGCATGCGATACTTACTTTAGCTCCGCCTCGACGCGCGCCGTGCGATCTTCCAGGCTCCTGCGAACATGAACATTTATAATAGAAACCTTCACACTATCAATATTTTTATAACAAAAAAAAAGGAACATGTAAATTTACCCATTAGCAGAAGGTTGGATGTGCACTGTATGGTGCTGCAACGGCTCACTCCGGATCACAGTGGCGCGTGCAGACGATGTCCCTGGATCGTGATGATCCGTTAATGCTGCGGGGGCAGGAAGACTGGCAGCAGAAGTGTTCTGAAACATACGAACGTTACTTGGGTTAGTCGTAGAAAAATCCTTTGACGTTGTTGGAACGTTTTCTTCCTGCACGATCATCCTCAAATCCTGGATGTCCTGATCGATCGATTGTTTCGGCACGGTTGACGTCCTTCTCTTTTTCGGCGCTTCCTCTTCCGAAGAAGTCGTCCGGTACCTCGTTGGATTGGCGACCACACGCTTCTCTCGCTGCGACATGTCAACCTGTGAGTAAAAGTACATATTACAATACTTAGCAAAGGCGTGTTGGCTGTTTTTCCTATTTTACATGCATACATGCAATATTAACGTAACCCAAACCTCAAGACAAACCCAGTATTACCCAATGTATTACTCAATAATTCGAATGTAACTCGACAAAAGCTATAATAGTAGAAAACGTGAAAAAATGACCCATGAAGAAATATTCGAACCAAACGATAAAATAACTCATCACCAGAGATTAACAAGGATACGTGTAAATATAATATTATTTATGAAGAGCAATGCAAAAGGAAAGTACAGTACAAAAGAAGAAAATGTAAATATTATAGAGCATGCCACTCACCAGAAAATAGTCGTAACTTACCAAAAACAAGAGACGAGACTAGAAAGGGAAGAGATAATTTTTTTTTTTTACATGGTGGAAATCCCTAACGGGTACCTCACCCCCCCCCCCCCTGGCAGGGGTGAGATTATGTGGGGATTGCACCCACGAAAACCACCATGGTGACCGCCTGACGCGAGAAGCTACACGAGGGAGAGGGACTGGCAGCGAGATACATCTAGCGAAAATAAAGGTGGAAGAATTTAAATACTACGGATCTTACGGCTTCTCGCTGTGCATAATAACAGCAACGATATACGTACGGGGTTCTGAGGGGTTCGTGTCAGTGGACATACTACAGCGAAAAGGCATTCTGTAACATTTGCCACGAACCTGATCGGGGGAGATATATAAAATTTCAGGGCTCTATGTGGCGCATTTATATATTCCAAGAGCCGAAGACTCTATGGCGACATCATAAAAATTATCGACTTCTAAAAATTTTTTGATACCCAAACGATACGAGTCTTTGTCCATGCCAATATTGAAAATTATGCAGATCGAGCCATCGTCTGAGATGCAACAATTATCGCGTACATTTGTGCCTAGAGATATGTCATTGAATTCTATCTTACGGTACTGAGAACAATTAGTGTCGTTAGTAAGGGGTCTAGATACGCGAATAGAAATATGGACATTACGATGAATGTTTGTGCCATGAGATTGTATCTCCCTCATCCTGTTGGAAAATTGTTGGAGAGGAAGAGATGGCTTATTAAGAAATTTTTTAAAAATGGACATGTTGTTTTCATAGGGAAAAGCAGAACATGAATCTAAATTACCAAAACCTCTGACATCGTTGGTTAAGTGAAGAAGACCATGGATGTTATAACTATTAAAAGTCGGGCCATATAGTTCTTCGTTAAGAAGAACAAATTTCTTCAAAGCTGATTCTGCGAATCTCAAGTGTGGACTCGATGGAGATTCTGAAACCAAAATCCTTATGGCCGCATGTAAAATTAAGAAGGACTTGTATATTTCATCGTTGAGTACACCATACAGTACAACTGGCCCTGTATATAGAAGGAACTGACGAAACTCGGTCGCCTTATATTTACAATATTCTTCAATATCTCTGGGACGTCTGGCAAAGTCCAAGGGACAATATCTTGCGAGACTGTCGAGTCTCGTAGATATCATAGAAATGTTCGATGCTGGCAAGTTTGAGAAAAATGTAAAGCTTCCAGATACCCACGCGGACAAAAGTTTCTTCATTACGCCCACGCATACAAGATGCATATACTCGAACGGAACTTGCGAAACCATTCCTATCGGTAGCGATGCCAATGGGCTTGGACCTTCTTTGTGGTGGTTCTCGTGTAACCGTTTAGGGTATTCCTCATCGGTACGAGGAGAATGATCTATACCAGCGCTGTCCAGCGTAGGGGCCCCTCACGCGTCTACTTCCCCTTCCAACCTTCCTTTCGAGCAGCGTAAGTAATTATGGAATTTAATAATTTCAAATTGTCTACGTCGCGGAAATCGAAGCACGCATTATCGTCGAGACAAAAAAGGAGGGTTATGCGCGAGATGCGAAATAACTTACGCGTGCGATACCGTTCCGGATTGAATACGGTCAGTAGAGTAGCGGATAATACTTCTACCGTGCAAGATGCTGCTAGCACATCTGCAGGTTGTAGTTCGTCCGTTCCTGTTAATTTAATCCCCGATAGATTCAGTGTTAGACGCGATATAAATGTAGAAGGCGCCGGTCCTTCTACTTCCACGTCACGCGTTTCTTCTATCCACGATACAGTTTCATTGTCTTGTGGTACTTTCTCCGAACCATCTTTTCGCCAACGTTTAGCGTCTTGTTTCGTAGACAACAATTTAACACACGTTCAAGGAAATAATATACTATCTCTCCTTCGAACGCATTCCTGTTTTTCCCAGTTGCCTCAGGATGTTAGAACACTTCTCGATACGCCACGTAGTCCTGCTGTTACATTCGTCGTGGAACCAGGAGAATACATTCATTTCGATCTGGAAACAGAAATTGTTAAAAGTCTCCCGAATACTTTGTCCGTATCTTTTGTTAGAGAGTTAGAATTAGATTTTCATATCGACAGATGTCGTGTGGACAAAGGTTCCATTCAGTTCTGGCCCATCCAATGTAGGATTTCAAATATTCCCCGTATAAAGCCGATAGTGGTAGGAATCTATAAAGGTCGCCATAAACCACACGACCCCAATATTTTCTTTGAGAAATTTATTGCAGACGTCGAAGCCATCATGTCCAACGGAGGTATAAATTTTCATGCCAGTAAGTTGCCCATACGTCTGAGATGTTTCATAGCTGACGCACCAGCTCGAGTATTCGTGTTGAATCATTTTGGGCATATGTCTCAATATCCCTGTTCAAAATGTATGGTTTCTGGTACCCTGAACGGTAAGCATTATGCCTTCGATGGTATAGATCAGCGCCGTCCAACTTGTCTCTTGAGAGGCAAAAGCCGTCCCCCACTATCGTCCGCCGTTGCCAGGGCGCACAGACACGGCCGATTCAAAGTAACAGTGAACGTCGGCGTCGCCCGTGTCGTTCGAGCTTCCTTGCCTACGGAAATGTCGCGGTCTCATTTTCAACGTCGCGCGGTTTCCTTGAAGACAAGTCACGCTGCTCGAAAGGAAGGTTGGAAGGGGAAGTAGACGCGTGAGGGGCCCCTACGCTGGACAGCGCTGGTATAGATCATTCTCCTCGTACCGATGAGGAATACCCTAAACGGTTACACGAGAACCACCACAAAGAAGGTCCAAGCCCATTGGCATCGCTACCGATAGGAATGGTTTCGCAAGTTCCGTTCGAGTATATGCATCTTGTATGCGTGGGCGTAATGAAGAAACTTTTGTCCGCGTGGGTATCTGGAAGCTTTACATTTTTCTCAAACTTGCCAGCATCGAACATTTCTATGATATCTACGAGACTCGACAGTCTCGCAAGATATTGTCCCTTGGACTTTGCCAGACGTCCCAGAGATATTGAAGAATATTGTAAATATAAGGCGACCGAGTTTCGTCAGTTCCTTCTATATACAGGGCCAGTTGTACTGTATGGTGTACTCAACGATGAAATATACAAGTCCTTCTTAATTTTACATGCGGCCATAAGGATTTTGGTTTCAGAATCTCCATCGAGTCCACACTTGAGATTCGCAGAATCAGCTTTGAAGAAATTTGTTCTTCTTAACGAAGAACTATATGGCCCGACTTTTAATAGTTATAACATCCATGGTCTTCTTCACTTAACCAACGATGTCAGAGGTTTTGGTAATTTAGATTCATGTTCTGCTTTTCCCTATGAAAACAACATGTCCATTTTTAAAAAATTTCTTAATAAGCCATCTCTTCCTCTCCAACAATTTTCCAACAGGATGAGGGAGATACAATCTCATGGCACAAACATTCATCGTAATGTCCATATTTCTATTCGCGTATCTAGACCCCTTACTAACGACACTAATTGTTCTCAGTACCGTAAGATAGAATTCAATGACATATCTCTAGGCACAAATGTACGCGATAATTGTTGCATCTCAGACGATGGCTCGATCTGCATAATTTTCAATATTGGCATGGACAAAGACTCGTATCGTTTGGGTATCAAAAAATTTTTAGAAGTCGATAATTTTTATGATGTCGCCATAGAGTCTTCGGCTCTTGGAATATATAAATGCGCCACATAGAGCCCTGAAATTTTATATATCTCCCCCGATCAGGTTCGTGGCAAATGTTACAGAATGCCTTTTCGCTGTAGTATGTCCACTGACACGAACCCCTCAGAACCCCGTACGTATATCGTTGCTGTTATTATGCACAGCGAGAAGCCGTAAGATCCGTAGTATTTAAATTCTTCCACCTTTATTTTCGCTAGATGTATCTCGCTGCCAGTCCCTCTCCCTCGTGTAGCTTCTCGCGTCAGGCGGTCACCATGGTGGTTTTCGTGGGTGCAATCCCCACATAATCTCACCCCTGCCAGGGGGGGGGGGGGGTGAGGTACCCGTTAGGGATTTCCACCATGTAAAAAAAAAAAATTATCTCTTCCCTTTCTAGTCTCGTCTCTTGTTTTTGGTAAGTTACGACTATTTTCTGGTGAGTGGCATGCTCTATAATATTTACATTTTCTTCTTTTGTACTGTACTTTCCTTTTGCATTGCTCTTCATAAATAATATTATATTTACACGTATCCTTGTTAATCTCTGGTGATGAGTTATTTTATCGTTTGGTTCGAATATTTCTTCATGGGTCATTTTTTCACGTTTTCTACTATTATAGCTTTTGTCGAGTTACATTCGAATTATTGAGTAATACATTGGGTAATACTGGGTTTGTCTTGAGGTTTGGGTTACGTTAATATTGCATGTATGCATGTAAAATAGGAAAAACAGCCAACACGCCTTTGCTAAGTATTGTAATATGTACTTTTACTCACAGGTTGACATGTCGCAGCGAGAGAAGCGTGTGGTCGCCAATCCAACGAGGTACCGGACGACTTCTTCGGAAGAGGAAGCGCCGAAAAAGAGAAGGACGTCAACCGTGCCGAAACAATCGATCGATCAGGACATCCAGGATTTGAGGATGATCGTGCAGGAAGAAAACGTTCCAACAACGTCAAAGGATTTTTCTACGACTAACCCAAGTAACGTTCGTATGTTTCAGAACACTTCTGCTGCCAGTCTTCCTGCCCCCGCAGCATTAACGGATCATCACGATCCAGGGACATCGTCTGCACGCGCCACTGTGATCCGGAGTGAGCCGTTGCAGCACCATACAGTGCACATCCAACCTTCTGCTAATGGGTAAATTTACATGTTCCTTTTTTTTTGTTATAAAAATATTGATAGTGTGAAGGTTTCTATTATAAATGTTCATGTTCGCAGGAGCCTGGAAGATCGCACGGCGCGCGTCGAGGCGGAGCTAAAGTAAGTATCGCATGCATCGTGTTTATTAATACGTTACGTCTCCATCCGTTCTGTTTGCAGAAGAATGAATACTCTGTTGGGGAGTATTCTCCAATATGTGCAGCCCACCCATAACGGTCCACCACAAAAACCAGCCGTCATTCCGCTATCGTCACCGGAGGAGGTGGACTGTTTCGAGAACGTCGATGGCGACAGTTATTCCAATGTTGTAAGCGAAAACGAAATAATGCTCTTATTTAATTTGATATAATACATACTTACATCAATCTTTACGTACTTTGTTTAGGTTCAATATTTAAAATACGTGGGTGGGTTCAGCCTGAAGGAAGCGGTCGGCATTTGCCTGAAGGAAGCGCTGGTCGACGACGTGACACGGTCCTTCACGTGGTTCGGCCGAACAGGGCAAAGGCCGTTATACAACACCCGTATTATAATGGCGATCTACGGTACGAAGCAATAAGCATTTCCATGTTTTTATGCATAATTATGCTAACGTACTTTGCGTGCATTACTTTTTCAGAAGCGGTGTCTGGGAACCCGCACTTCACCAAGCCGCTCCGATCGGATTTCCAACGGTCGATGCAGCAGGCACTTTGAGCCGCCAAGGAGAGGGTTCGAAGTAAGAAGAGTGGTCCACGCGCGACGGCAGCCTCCAATGCATCGCGAATGCGCTGCGATTTGTGGACGGACGACCAGCAGCCCGAAGAAGAAGCTGACCTTTGAAGGTCCGTATCAGTAAAAGTCATGACACTAAATGTCATGACCGTAAAAGTCACGATTTACTGTTGCGGGAAGACGATAATTAAATATGGTAAATATTTTATTTTTCAGAAATGTGCCCATTAAAAGTAGAGGTGTGTCTCCTTTTACAGTGGCGAAAAAACCAAACGGTACTTTTCAGTGCCCATTTTAATTTATTAAAACGGGAACAACCTCTCGATGTTCACAATGAACATCAATCGGCACTTTTCAGCGCCCATTTAATAAAATACTCATGGGTTGGTACATTCCCAGTAGCATTTCAATTTTATAATATTGAATTTCTTTTCAGAGTTAATTATATATATATGTGCCACTTATCGTCATATTATTAAAAATAAATACATACCTTTACAAATAAATTGAAAACTTATTTAATAAACCTCGCAGATTATGTGAACATAATCTACTCCAAAACTGCTGCTTATTAATTCCCTGCGGGCAGTAGAAAGGGTGGGGGGGGGGCACCTATAGCAATCACGGTACACATGTGTTGGTGCGTAGCCACGTGCATGTGGCGTCACGCGTAGGGAATTGTTTGCCAATTCTGACCCTCAGATGGCGCTGTTATACGTGTCAGGCGAACGGCAGGATCTGCTGCGAATCTGCTGCGAATCTGCTGCCCATCTGACGTCAGGATCCTGATGTCAGGCTCTGTACCTCAGAACGTATCCTAATGCGGACAGAGATGACTACGGATCTGACGTCAGGCTCTGCGTTCTCACGGCAGATCCGGCTGCCAATCTGACGTCAGATCGCATACATCTGGTTATCAGGGTAAGCTTATAATTGTATCTATATAAAGCTAATATATTTTGCAATTATATTTCGAATAGTTTAAACGTTGCAAATTAGTAAAACTGTTATTATTAATAAAATTTCTTCTCGATTTTTAATTATTGGGCCATGTTTAAGTACTGAGACATTTACCTTAGGAGACTGAATTATTGTCTCAATTAACAAGGTAAGTTGCCAAATTTTTTTCAAAAGATTTCTTATGTAGAGTCACAGACTTGGAAGTTGTCTGGAGATGGTTCGACAGAGAAGCATCTCCTTTCGCATAAGTTTCTGGAAATTTGTACCATGCATGTACAAAATAATATATATTGTAACAAATTGCATGGCATTTAAATTGCCAGATATTTTTATACCAGCAATTTAGAGCTTTTATGTAAAGCTTATTATTATTATCTTCAATTTTTGTGATTCATTTGATTTCATGTACTTGGCGTAATTCTTTTACTTTTTTGAAGTTTTTTATGGGGATCTCACTTCTTTTTACAAAGATAATTTGCATACTTCAGATAATTTTTAATATTATATTTATTATTATCTTCTATTTTTTGTGATTACGAATTACCGTGATTAAAATTACATGACGAATGTCTGCCTTATAGCTGACAAATTTATAAATTTCGTTAAATATATGTACAAATCCTACTTAAATGTTTCCTACACGCGACAAAACTAAAAATAGTAGGAAATTAATATGAATATATAGGAATAAAATGTAAGCATTCATATTATACAGGGTCTTATTGTTTTCTAAACAAATATGACAACATATCTCATGCCTAAAAATAAAAAGTGCGTTATGTTAATATTCATCGAAAAATACTTGGTTTAAAAATTTATTAACAGTGTAGGATTTATAGAAAACAATAACTGGCTGGAGAATATTCGCAAACCGTTACTATGAACACGTTTTAATACATATTTATTAATAATTACTAGTTTTCTGATTCTTAATACTTTCGTAAATTTTTTTCTCTGACGTAGATCACACTGCATCATCTTCTGCTTCGATTATCTGTAAATATATAAAATCCACATTTTAGTTATTTTAGTTACAACTTAACGTAGAACTTATATAGAAATAGAGTGGCCCTTTGCTATAGTAAGTGTAGAGACTACAAAATGTGTTCGAAGGAGGTGAGAGCGTATGGCAGAAAGTCTTGTTGGAGGAAATTTAAATGCTAATGGTAATTTATCGAAAATGAACAAAGATATCCAATATTTTTAATGCACAATTTATTGATGTTGGAATAAAATTAATGTACTATGTTTATTGGTGAATTGAAATATTGTTAATGGGAAACTAATAAAATTAATGAATAGCATGTCTATAATACATGCTATTATATATAATAGCATGTCATAAATATCTTTCACAAAAGAGTGAAAAGTATCGAGGGAGATGCGTTTTCAGCGTACTTTCTTCAGTAATGTGACTTGCTCTACATTCCAAGCAGTACGCCATAATTTTCTTAATTCTTAATGCTACGCTAATTTGACAAATTTTGTCGATTTACCTTATTTGACAAATTTCCAGAAACTTGTGCGAAACAAGATGCTTCTCTGTCTATCGAACCTTCTCCAGACAACCTCCAAGCCTGTGCATCCCCTTCATTTCCATCCAAGCCTGTGCACCCCCTTCATTTTTATCCGAGCCTGTGCGTCCCCTTCGTTTCTACCTAAGCCCCTGCGTCCCCTTCATTTCTATATGCTTTACATAAAAACTCTAATGTAAAAATTGTTTGCTGGTATAAAAACAATATATTAATTTGTAGAAACTTGTGCGAAAGAAGATGCTTCTCTGTCGAATCTTCTCCGGACAACTTTCAAGTCCGTGCGTCCCCTCTGTTTCTATAAGCTCTACATAAATAGTCTATTAAAAAATTTTGGCGACTTACCTTGTTAATTGAGACAATAATTCAGTGTCCTATGTGGTGTAAAAACTCGTGACATTTCAAACAATTTTGACAACTTTCCTTATTGGACACTTGGTAGGTTATGATGATTGTTTGACACTAGCGAGGTTATGTTTACCTCCGCAGATGTGTTCTCTAACTGGCTGTCACGTGACAACAATTTGTTACGCGATTGACCGTAAGTGCCGAAACCTTCATCCAATGAACTACGTGCATATTGGAGACATTTCCTCTCCCTTTCATGTTCCCCTCTTGCCCACACTTGACGACGGAGAAAATATCTTTACATAAAATTCGGCAAATTGCTTTACATCGAAATATCTCAGCTCCTAAGGCACGTATGAACAAAACGAAGACACTTTTCTGATGTAAATCAAACCCAAGCTATCCATTAAGACCATTCAAAATCTAATCGGATCAGCTATTATTGAGATTCGGTAATCGAAGGGTTCTTGTTAGCGGGTCGCGGCGTTATAGAGCACTCTGTATCTCGCGCTGCGCATATACCTATATAAACTTGGCACGAGACAGTACCGTGCCTCTTGATGATGCTCGTAGCAAAAAATGTTAAATTATATTTGTATTCTATTTTTATATTCTATTCATTTTAAAATAAATTTCTTAAAAACATATTATTTCTCTATTTATTTATCCGTCTTCCTCCTTCTCTCCTCGCAACATACAGTATTGTCTCCGTATGTGCTCGCTGGTCGGGACCGGCGTTGAGCTCCTATCGTGAACAGATCCCTAATTCCGAGTGTTCGTTTCTCGTTTCTTTCTGACCGAAGGGGGGAGCGAGATGGAATGCTTTTCGTGCGCGCGGGCGTGCGCGACGGGTGCGAGAACTCAAGTGGAATCGTGACTGCTCGACGCATGCGCGCGACGGTCAGATAGCCAGGCACGGCACGAGTCTTTTTTGCGCCCTAGGCGAACTTTTCAAATTACGCCCTTTATTATAATACATTTATTTGAGATTATTGACAACCTTACTCCGAATTTTTATTCGTAGTTTAATTCACTTATAGTATAACTTGTAATATTTAATTTTAAAGTTTATTTTCAACAATACCAGTGATGAAAATATCATTTTGCACCTCTTGTCGGCTTTCAATAATTTCAATAATTTCAAATAAATGTATTATAATAAAGGGCGCAATTTGACAAGTTCGCCTAGGGCGCAAAAAAGACTTGAGCCGGGCATGCGTCAAGATTTTGCGAAGCGGTTCCCGTGCTCACCGTAAGTGCTTGCGACCATCGCGCACGCTCGTCGCGCACGCAAAGGACGGAGTATCACGGCGAACGAAAGACGGAGGGAGACAAAACATCAACGCGTCGTCTGTCTCGTACCGTCCTCGCTCGCTTTCAGTGGCTCTCGCTCGCTCTCGTTCCATCTCGCTCTTACCTTCGCCGGACAAGAGTAAGACAGAAGTGGTGGGGATAGCGACAAGCACGTATCGTGTGCACCAAACTGAGGACATACGGAGACAATACTGTAATTCTTTCTTTCTTTGATTCGACGTTTCCAAAAGTATTATATTTCGTTCGTGCGTTCTTCGCGTCGTGAAAATGGTGTCATCTCACGCAGCTGTCCCCGTGGACTCAAATTACTCGTAATCGTGCGATATGCTGATATGCTTTAAAAATTATTAGCTTTAGAATGTTTGCTACATATTGGTTCGGCAGATCGTGGATGAAAATTATTATTTCTCTGCGTTGGAAATAAATATCTGTATGTCTGTTGGTATGGAAAAAAAATTTCTGCTGACACCGCATAATTCTATGGTTCGCGCGTTCTTCGCACCGCCATATGACATCATCCCGCACGGCTGCTCCAGAGGATTCGAATTACACACGATCGCGCGATACGCTGCGGCGTTAAGATTGAAAAAACATTTTAAAATACTGCTAGCTTTAAAATGCATGCTACATAATGGTTCGCTAGATTGTTGATGAAAATTATTATTTCTCTGCGTTGGGGAAAAATGTCTCTTTGCTAAGTATTGGTTTAGAAAAAATTCTGCTGACGCCGTATTGGAAAAATTTTTGGGAGTTGTCTGCTCCCTCTGAAAAAATTTCTTTGTTGTGGATAATGTCTGAAAATATTTTCGGAGGTGGGCCAACGTGATCCTCTCTCTCGGTTAGGTATGGTAAATTTTCGACGTGGTGGATCGAGTTTGAAAATATTTTCGGGGATGGACTCCCTTCCTCTGAAAAATTTCCGGCGGTGGGCTAGGTCTGGAGAGGTCTCCGCGGCGGCTCGGTTAGGACTGATCCCCTCCATGATTATGGCTTCCCCACTCCGCGGTTCGTGCGCGCGTAACCAATCTCCTACTCCCCGCTCCCATGTTTCGCCCCAACGCACTCCCCCGCGCGCCCTCACTTCCCGCCACCCCCGCGCTCCCCTCAGAGGACCTGAGTTAGAACTGTCCTAGCCTTACTACCAATATCATATTTATTATATTTTATTTTTTGTTAACATTTTTTTAGTTTATGAAGGGAAAGTTGATTTTTTTTATAATACACTCGCGAAATGTAGTTTTAAGTTCAAATTATTGAAGACTGTTTCGGAAGACTACTAAAGAAAGAAATATATGTTTTCCAAATCGGTTTGTACATTTTTTTATTGTATTATAACGCTGAATAAATATTAATAATTAAATTTATGGAACTATACAGAATAAATATCATATCTTCAACGCGTAAAACACGGTCTCACACACCGACGCGAGTCATTATGCAATGATAAATCACCCGAGCTCAGGAAGGTTAATTGCAATATCTCATTTTCTGTATTACCTTGTAGTTCCCTTCTCCTTTCTTCGCACACTTTTTTATACTCCCTTCTTTTCTTCTGGTAGTCTTCTCTGTCACCTTTACCCCTTCTCCAGTGCGCCAAACGTTTCCTGGCTTCCATTTCCCTTATTAAACAATTTGAATTCCATCACTTAAAGCTGCCCAATGTCTATTCTTAATTTTTACTTCCTCTTTCCGTACTGCCATTTATTTTTCCTACCGGTTGTTCTACCATTTCATTCACCTCTGCCCTATTAACGTTTATTTAGATTAATTCCATTTGGTACTCTCTCTTACGTTTCTCAGTCCAAACCCTTCTTTCTCTTTCCTTCTCTCCTCCTGATCCCCCTGTACTTTTATTTTATATCCTCTATATCAGGCATGCACGGGACCCCCAATTCCGGGCGCGGGCGCACATTCGAGCTCGTTCAAGGGCAAGCGAGTCCACGAACGGAGTGGGGAGTGGCTGGAGTAGTGGGAGCGGAGCGTCGCTGGCTACCGCAGAGGTTTCCAGAGTTTGACGCTCTGAAAATAAGGCACATTTTGGGGAATTTTTAAAAGAAAAGTATTGAGTATTATAATTCCAATCTCTGTACTTTTATTAATTGAATTTTGAAAAGTGTGTTCAAATTTTTGTATGCAATAATAGTAATTTTGTTCAAAGTTATAATGGTTGTAGAAAGAGGGGTTTGAAAAAAAGTTTGTTGCTGTCGAGCATGATTTTGGCTGTCGTAATCATCTGAAACATAAAACGTACAATTTTTCTTAATCTATATGAGTGTGGTTATCGCATGAACTTTAGTTCATGTTGAATGAATAATGTTGAAAAGCACAAAAATGGTTGTATTTCAAATGAAAACATTAATTTTTTGGAAAAGCATTTGTTAATTTTCTGTGTTGCAAAATTGAATTTTTGCAAATAATTACTTCATCCTAGTTTACACGATAACCACACTGATATAGATTAAGAAAACTTTTGCGCTTTTTGTTTCCGATGACTACGACAGCCAGAATCATCTTCGCCAACAACAAACTTTTTTAAACCCTGCTTACTGCTATCACTATAACTTTGAACAAAATTATTATTATTGCATACAGAAAATTTAAACATTTTTCAAATCTCAATTAACTCTCAGTATCCTGTGCTTGAGTCAATTTCAAGCCATCGCTTGATCGCTAATGCACACAGTGACAGAGCTGTGTATGTCAGTCGCGGCGAAACGATCATTTAGCTGTCGGGGGCGTCATAAAAGCATAAACTGGACCTTTTCTGTGATCGTGTTGGAGCAACAATGGGAAGCTCGAAACAATACCATATTTTCCTCGGAGAAAACAAAATGTGGCCTTTGCAGTCACAGAGTTCCCCACCACGAGACCTTATACCGAGGAGTGGGGAGTAAGCATACCACGGTCGAGCTCGAGGGCAGACTTAGTGTGCACCCCTAGCCTAAACGGTTACCACGGTAACCAATAATTTGTTATCTATTATTGAGGTACAACTTTTAGATTGTACTGTAAGCACCAATATTCCTATATCATTGTTTTAAAATCACCCTTCACAATGAATAAAAAACACGGTAGTGGAGAGTTTTATTTAGATGATCTATCAGATTGTTCTGACAGTTATTCAGCAAATGATAGTGATGATGAAAGTGGTGGCAGTGACGTAATGATTCGAAAGCGATGTCGTGTATTGCCATTGGAATATAGTGATTCAGAAGACGACAATCCAAATGACGTTGAAGTCAACGATGATACAAGGCCGACGAACGATGAATCAATAATTTTGGAACCTTTCGAAGGCAGCCCCGGCATAAAAATTATGCCGAGTTCTCCAGAAAGTGTAATGGACAGTGCAAATTTATTCATTGGAAATGACTTTTTTAAATACTTAGTGAGGGAATCGAATAGGTATTATTATGATGTCGTAGATAAATATAAAATTAAATCAAAAACGAGAAAATGTAGAGATATCACGATACCAGAAATGAAGAAATTTTGGGGTCTAACAGTTCTAATGAGACAAGTAAAAAAGAGTGCTCTCTACCACTATTGGCCAACTGATCCAAGTATAGCAACTCCATTTGTGTCGCAAGTAATAAAGCAAATTTGTAATGCATTGTTGTGACAATGAGGACATTCCTTTCATTTTGGATAGGCTGGTTAAAGTTCATCCTGTCATTGATTATTTAAAAAAGAAGTTTAATGAAGTATATAAACCATATCAACAATAGTCTTTTGATGAGTGTATAATGCCTTGGAGAGGCAGACTTTCGATTAAAACATATAATCCTGCAAAAATTACAAAATACGGAATACTTGTGAGAGTGTTATGTGAAGCTCTTACAGGATACGTATGCAATTTTCACGTGTATGCTGCCCAAGGAAAAAAATTGGATGACACTGTTTTAACGGTTATTGAATCTTATACGAACATGTGGCACCATATTTATCAGGATAACTACTATATCAGTGTTGTGGTCTTTTAACACATTTATTGACGCTTACAATCATATACAATACGAGATGCTGAATACAAAAGAGATGTGTCTCTATTTCGGAGGATATATTATTGCGCTCTACTACGCTAGCTCTATACTTCTTGCTCATGGAAGGAAGTGACGCGCGGTTAACAATTGCTCGGTACTTTGTCACATTCTCGCTATCGCGCCTTTTCAATCACGTCCGTCCATGATCTCATAAGTGTCAATGTGGCTAACACTTTTCTATAAAACAAAATTCGAGTATGTGGAACAATTCGAAAAAATAGACAAACAATTAAATAAAAGTGGTCAACAAGTATTTCGTAGAAACCATCATATTTTGTTAGAAGTATGGAATAATGTCAAAAGGAACGTAAATATGATATCAACAATACATTGGGCACAATTAGTGGAATCCAGAAACAGAAATAAATGATCGAATGGCCCAATACACAAGTCTGATTCAATAGTAAATTACAACAAATACATGAAGGGCGTAGATCCCGCAGATCAATATCTATCCTATTATTCAATTTTTAGAAAGACAATAAAATGGACTAAACATGTCGTAATGTTTTTATCAACTGTGCACTTTTCAATTCGTTTAAAGCATATACAGTGTTAAATGGAAAAAAGATTACGTATAGAAATTTCATGCACAAAGTGGCAATTTCGTGGATAAAAGTTCGTGAATCTAAGGAAAATGATGAAGATTTATCTAGTACAGTGAACACTTCTGAGCCCACAAAGAGAACACCCAGATCAGACCATCCAGGGAAACTAACAAATCTCGGAAAACATAAACTTATAAACATAATGACTAAGGTCGGCATCAGATATATTGACCGGTGAGTTTCTGTTCGCGAACAGTGATTGAGGAGAAGTCAACCACCACCATCTGACGATCGTGGATTTGTCAGTTGGAGTTGCGTGGCCCCCGAAGGGTGTGGTGTGGTAACGTGAACCCAGCTCGGCTCCGCCTGTCGTTATAGCTACGTTAGCTGTGTGGCTGTTGTTTATTCTTAGCGTCATAGCTATGTGTGTTACGAAGCTATGCATAGACCAATACGAGATGAAGCTATCGAGAGAGTATCAATCTTCTGACCAATAAAACTCTGAATTCTTTCGGGCCAAACTCAAACCTATTCTGACGTATGTGGCATTATAACAGGCCTTTTTATTTTCTTTCTACCGTCGCTCATGCTCTTTACTATCTTCTCACTTTTATACTTTTACTTTTTCGTATTTTTCTACACACTCTTTTCTTGTAAATACATTGTTTCTCTCCTTCGCACGCACTCTTTCGCTTCTATACTGTTGATCAGAGATGGGCATTATTTAAATACAGAATTATGGAAATAAGTATCAAATAAAAGAGACTTTATCTTTATTTGTATCGAATCAAAATAACCCGAATCAATTTTTATTTGTAGCGCCACGGGTGAATGAGTTTATTCACGGGAGTTCATCCGACAGGAATTCATCCCACGACCACAAATCATTTTCTCATTTGTAGCGCCACGGATGAATCAGTTTATTCGACGGGAATTCATCCGACGGCCACACATAATTTTTTTATTTGAACCCCTTTTATCCAGAGCTTCAAATACTTCTCAAATAAAGATTTGTATCTTTATATTTTTATACTTTTACTTTCTCGTATTTTTTCTATACACTTTTTTCTTGTAAATACATTGTTTCTCTCCTTCGCACGCACTCTACTTTATTTGTATAAATACGAGAAAATTATTTGCAGCTCAGGATGTAAGGTGTTCTAATAAAAAGTTATGTTTGGCCGTCGGATGAATTCCTGTCGAATAAACTGATTCATCTGTGGCGTTACAAATAAGAAAATGATTTGTGGCCGTCAGATGGATTCTCGGCGGATGAATTTCTGTCGAATAAACTGATTCATTCGTGGCGTTACAAATAAAAATTGATTCTGTTTATTTTTATTCGAGATAAATAAAGGTAAGGTCTCTTTTATTTGATACGTTATTTCCATGCTTTTGTATTTAAATAATGCCCATCTCCGATAGTTGCTCCTACATTTTTGCCGATTAATTTTTGCTGTTTATCTTATTATTCTTCGAGTAGTTCTTAGCATAATATAGTGAACAATCATATAAGATGTCAACATGTATATAGCCGGTACAAACATGCTTTAAGGAGCCTCGATCGCAGGATTAGTCGTCCGTTCGGTCGAACAGTCGCCCACCGAGTGCCCTGGTCCTTTTCCTCCTCTTCGCTCGTACAGACTCCAACTATGCAACAATGTATTGCAACGACGAATTATTAACGCGGGCCGCGAGCTAACCTGGGGTCCCGTCGCGAGTCGGCGATCATAGTAAAAATTCGCTTTCAATATGTATTGACAAATTGAAGAGTATTTTATTAAAAAATATAAAAATCCCACTGTTAAAGAGTATGCGGGCTCCGTAATGGTTTGGGTAGAAATGGCCATAAACGGCTTTGGATCAATTTGCCGTGTAATCGGAATTATTCATCAACATATCCATGTTGATGTGTGAAATGATTGTTTGCTATCGTATTCTAAACACAATTTATCCCAATATTGAATCTTTCAAGCGAATAATGATCCAGAACTCACCTTCCGCATAACTATAATTTTCCTAAACGAGCATCACGTTAACATTATAACATGGTCGGCTTAATCTCCAGATCTAAACTCCATGAAGCACTATGGAATGATATGGAAAAATAAATAGAACAAAAAAAACAATAAAATTTTAAAAAATGCCGGATATTACGGAAGAAACATGGAAGGAAATATGTACAGAGCGGTGCATTAAGCTATTTAATAGATTCTATGCCCCACGCATGTGATGACTAATGTAAGCACAAATCTTCAAATTATGCAAATCAGTTTTTTACGACAGAAAAGAATTCTCAACGAGACAGAAAGTCCTGACCAAGTTACGCGAGTCCGGCGATTTTGAGGGCTCAATATGTTCCCTAGGCCGCATTTTGAAGAATTTGGGATTCCGGTATAAAAAAGGGAACGACGGCAGAAAATTTTTGATGGAACGTGTGGACATTGCGGCCGCAAGGACACCATTTTTGAGAAAAATGAACAGAATCCGGGCATGTAAAGACCCTCGTCCTGTTATATACTTAGATGAAACCTGGGTTAATAAGAACCATACGAGACAACATATATGGATAGACTCCACGACAAACAGTGGAGGTTTAAACGTCCCAACAGGAAAAGGAGGACGCTTAATCATTTGCCACGCAGGATCAGCGCAACACGGATTCTTGGCACACGCGAAATTAGTTTTCCAATCTGGTGAAGCCCATGATGATTAACATAAGGAGATGAATGCCAAGCTTTATTGGAAGATCTGGAGCAAGCCTGTATTATTGTGATGGATAATGCACCGTATTATTCTGTCGTCAAAGATAAGGGACCAACTACCGCCAACAAAAAAAAATAAAATAATTGAATGGCTGCGCAGAAAAGAAATAAATTTTGACCCATTATTGACCAAACCAGAGCTGTTAACCATAGTCAAACAACACAAGCTCGCAAAGCAATATGTACTGGATGAAATGGCTTCTGAAATGGGACATGAAGTTATTAGACCTCCACCTTATCATTGTCAGTACAACCCCATTGAGTTGATTTGGGCGCAAGTGAAGGGGTACGTAGCCGAACACAAGTCATTCAACAAGAGAACAGTAACAACATTAGAGGATGACGGGATAAGCAAGATTACTATAGAGGATTTGAGAAAATGTGTGGAACACGCCGAAAAAGTGCAAGAGGAAGATTTTCAAAAAGAAGTAGGCAGAGACAAAGACTCTGACGAATTTTTACCATTCGTCGAAGAGAGCTCAAGCGAATCAGATTCTTTTATGGATAAAGACGATTGAGTTCCGTAAGTACACTTATTGTAATACTGGATTCGTATACACCTACAAAATGATAATTATTTAGACTGATATCAACATTCTAATACTTTTACAGCAGATGTCTTGAAGAATGGGGAGCACTCGCAGTTCAAAATGCATCAAATACTGTCATTGCTCCGTTTCCGCCACGAGAAGAGGACGAAATTGAAGAACCAAGGTCGCATTCATCAAACACTGCGTTTCTTGTTATTTCTTTTACAAAATTTTTCTCTTGCATTATTTCGGCGCCTACCACACATTTTTTCCGATCTTGTATAGTAGTCCCGTTTAACTCGTCATCCACTAATCCTGTTACTGTTGCCATGCTAAATGACTTATGTTCGGCTACGTACCCCTTTTCACTTGCGCTCACATCAACTCAATGGGGTTGCACTGACAATGATAAGGTGGAAGTCTAATAACTTCATGTACCATTTCAAAAGCCATTTCATCCAGTACATCTTGCTTTGTGAGCTTGTGTTGTTTGACTATGGTTAACAGCTCTGGTTTGGCCAATAATTGGTCAAAATTTATTTCCTTTCCGCGCAGCCATTCAATTATTTCATTTTTTTCCTTATTATCCATCATTTATTATTGGTTATCCATCATTGATTATCCATCACAACAATATAGGCTTGCTCCTTCCAATAACTGGATAAACCAACTCGTGAAAAGCTTGGCATTCATCTCCTTATGTTAATCATCATGGGCTTTACCAGATTGGAAAACTAATTTCGCGTGTGCCAAGAATCCGCGTTGCACTGATCCTGCGTGGCAAATGATTAAGCGTCCTCCTTTTCTTGTTGGGACAATTAAACCTCCACTGTTTGTCGTGGAGACTATCCATATATGCTGTCTGGTATGGTTCTTATTAACCCAGGTTTCGTCTAAGTATATAACAGGACGAGGGTCTTTACATGCCCGGATTCTGTTCATTTTTCTCAAACATGATATTCTTGCGGCCGTAATGTCCACACGTTCCATCAAAAATTTTCTGCCGTCGTTCCCCTTTTTATACCGGAATCCCAAAATCTTCAAAATGCGGCCTAGCGAATATATTGAGCCTTCAAAATTCTCGGACTCGCGTAACCTGGTCAGGACTTTCTGTCTCGTTGGGAATTCTTTTCTGTCGTAGAATTCCAGAACTGTGCGTCGAATTAATTACTTCTTTTCATCATCAATATTGGTCGTTGCACTACGTCGATGCCTGGGATAAAAATGATGTGCTTGGTGCATCCTCGTCGACGGCTCTTGGTAATTTTCCATCTGCACAAATTCTACGAACAGTTCTTTCCGAAACACCACATGCTTCGGCCGTCGCTAGCTGTGCCGAATTCATTACAGTCTTTAATATTTATATCACTGTGTCTTACACGCATGATATTAGAAAAGAAGTTCACTTTGTATATGATTTGCTTCGGTTGCTTTTGTGTGTTTCCTGATTTCCGGGACGTTTGTAAAATTAATAAACACAAATTGAATTTATTTTTTTATGGTTGTCTTTGTTGTATTTATTTTTCCACATGATTTCAGTACTCTGATGTGATTTAAGTGGAATTTTCTATACGTGTTTACACACACGTGTCCAGACGCATATAGAAAATCCCGCGTTTAGATCTGGAGATTAAGCCGACCATGTTATAATGTTAACGTTATGCTCGTTTAGAAAACTTATAGTTATGCGGGAAGTGAGTTCTGGATCATTATTCGCTTGAAAGATCCAATATTGGGATAAATTGTGTTTAGAATAAGATAGCAAACAATCATTTCACACATCAACATGGGTATGTTGATGAATAATTCCGATTACACGGCAAATTGATCTAAAGCCGTTTATGGCCATTTCTACCCAAACCATTACGGAGCCCGCATACCCTTTAACAGTAGGGTTTTTATATTTTTTTATAAATTACTCCCCAATTTGTCAATACATATTGAAAGCGAATTTTTACTACGATCGCCGGCTCTCGACGGGACCCCAGGTTGGCTCGCGGCCCGCGTTGATAATTCGTCGTTGCGATATATTGTTGCATAGTTGGAGTCTGTACGAGGGAAGAGGAGGAAAAGGACCGGAGCACTCGGTGGGCGACTGTTCGACCGAACGGACGACTAATCCTATAATCGAGGCTCCTTAAAGCATGTTTGTACCGGCTATTATATTATAATACAGCAATTATATTTTACTACAATATGGACGCTCGGCTATATATATGTTGACATCTTATATGATTGTTTACTATATTATGCTAGGGACTACTCGAAGAATAATAAGATAAACAGCAAAAATTAATCGGCAAGAATTTAGGAGCAACTATCGGAGATGGGCATTATTTAAATACAAAAGTATGGAAGTAACGTATCAAATAAAAGAGACCTTTATTTATCTCGAATAAAAATAACCCGAATCAATTTTTATTTGTAACGCCACGGATGAATCAGTTTATTCAACGAGAATTCAGTAGTGTGAAAAATAAATTAAGTGATCAGTGTTAGTATCAGTGCAGTGAAGTGAATATTCGGTACATTAATCCGGACGCACTTGACGTTGCGACCCTTACCTTCGGGTGGTGTCCTGCGAATACCTGCGATCAGCTGAGCACTGGGCGCTACCCTACCATAAATCTTTTCGTCCACGGATGACCAGGATCGGTACAGTGACCCAGTGACACAGGTTTCCGAATAGGAAGGAAAGGAATGTCCGAATGGGTGAGTTTTATTTAATTTATTGGTGATTATTAGATGTAGAAATAAATTCTTTCCGATTTTAGGGTACAATAACAGTTCAATTTAAAAAATATGAAAACAACTCAATCATCGAAATAATTTCCATTATTGTTAATTACCTTTTGCCATTTTTTCTGGCAGCTTATGAATACCACCGCGATAGAAATTCAGTAGCTTTGTACTGATTATGTAAATCCAGTCGGAAAGAATTTATTCATACACCTAATATTATTGTTTAAATTTAGTTGTGTTGGCCGTTATTAAACTACGGATTTTTACCTCAATAACGAATTACGATCACATGTCGTACATTTTCTGCTACATTACCTTTTCGTTTATGCCTTATTTAAAAACGAAATTTACGTACTTCTTGTCCTCTCACTTCAAATAATTCTTATTTAAGATTCTGCTTTAAAAAAAAATGTGTAACGCAGTTTCCTTCGATGCATGCCGACTTGCTTGTTCGTACGTTCGTAGTACAAGCGCAGTCGCCTACCGCGTAGCCAACGCTACCGCGGGAGCTCGGACGGAAGGCGCGCGCTCTGATTGGTCGGGGTTTTTTGTTAATATCTCCTTAATGAAGCTTCGGACAATATTTTCGCTAAGGAAAAAGTTGTTTCAAATCACCCCCTGAGTTACCCCTTGCAAGGAACTCCGACATTTTTGGGACACCCTGTATACCTTATCCCCTTCCTACGCAAGACTTTTTCCACTAGATACACATCAGGATCGGTGACACGTTGCAGCTCGTGTTCATAGAATCCTCCGGCAACAGGTTTTCCACAGGAATCGACGAGCAGATACGTCGCAGGATTAGTTGCCTGTACTTTGGCTATCTTGAACACCTCCGTTGTCCAATTCGGTGTATAGCCTTTACCGAAGATGGTTTTAAATTTGCTCACGCGCACAAGCTCGACCTACTTGAATCTCGCTGGAGCAGCGATCTTTATGTTGCTGTACACGGTGGCTAGCAGGTTGTCGACGATCGCAGGGGTAACATCACAAAGACGCATTTTGATGGTTCTATGTTTTCGCCACGCATATACCGGCTTGCGTTAATGTCATTTTTTGGAACGATGCGCCATTATTGTGGCTTTTACACGCAGGTGGCGAAAAATCTTTCCGTACAAGCGTATAGCGCCGCGGTCAACCCGGTCGTAGTTAAAATTTTTGCAGTTGAGACGGGTACGAGATCAGTCGACATTATTTTCAAACCTCATTACAGTAATCTAGGGTGTGAGTGGTAAACCGATCATAAAAGCGGAGCGCGCGGCTCGATTACCTGGCCCGGGAAATTCCCAATAGCTCTTTGTGACGTTAATTTGAAAGAGACCACCCTAAAATGTTCGAAGCTCGGGCATCACTGCTGTCTAGCGGTCGCTGGCACCTCTCCACTGGGCCGGTGCAAGGTTGTAGTGGAATACGTTCGTGAGGTGCTGTTGTCATTTTACAAGTTCGCGCGAGCGCTGGTTGCATGATAAAACGCTGGCCCTGTATTTTGGAACAAAATGTGGTAGATATTTTCTTCCCCCACTTCATCAACAGAGAGAGGGTCCTCCCTTCTCGAAGAACGGTGTTTCCAAAATGTTAGTTTCATAATTATATCGAAACAACAATTACTTTCATATCATTTTCTCTTCTTTATACAATAAAGTGAAAAATATAAATTAGTTGAAAGCAGTAACCTTGTAGGTACTGTACGAACTCTCGTTATCGTTATACCTGATTATGGATGGGTATTCTTTCATGCATTGGCATACATTTTTATTCATAATACGATATAATTTGTTGAGACGAAGTAAAGAAGTTGGAACATAAGGTCATTTAATGTCGCATGGTGTTGTAAATTACATATCGAGGCCTCCAAGAAGTCAGGTACATAAACGACAAACGGTGGTCGTCTCGTTGAACCCTATTTCACCGTGCTGGGCACTTGTTATAATATCTAAATATGCGAGATATGAAAAAGATGATACTAATACAGCAATTAAAAAGTATTATCCAACATGAATGCGTCACACGAAGTGGTAGAAGGGAGGTAGTCCGCTGACTGTGCGGGATGCCACCTGTTTCGTCCTTCCGACAAATTCAAGACCGAGCTCTTATCTCTCGAGTATAAACACGCAAGGTATAGGGAGGAGATTATATTATGACCAGTCGGTCCTGCATTCCTTTGAAACGGCAACTTACCACCGCTGCACTGTAATATCTCCTCCCTATGGCACACGTTCTCTTGCACCGAATACGTCAGCGCGTGCTTTTGTTTTGATATTCCAACGCGTGTTTATATTCGAGAGATAAGGCATCACGCGCAGTCAGCGGACCACTCCTTTTCTTCCTGTGGCTCTCCGCGAGGCGCACTGGTCTTTCTGCAGAATAATTTCGTTTCCTACCCCATTGCCAGGGAAATAATCTTCGATCTAACATAAGAACATCTTCTTCTTTTGGTAATTGTGCGGACCATAAAATTAATTTTCGTCACAGTCAACGTTCCGACCATATTTATTATTCTTTTATATTGTAGCGAAACACGGTTTATTGCCTGCCGAACGTAGAGGAATTAGCTTGTAGTAATTGGGAATTAATCCTAAAAATTGTTCCGCTGTTCTGCAAGTTACTTGGCAGATGTGTCCTAATTACTTTATATCGTGTAGGGAGCCAAAGGTCTAGTGTCATGAAGCTGTAGTAAACCGTGGCCCGCTAACAATCCGTTTAGGGCATCACTCATCACACTACATCATGGAACTTCGCCCGTGTGTCGATAGGAACACTGTACTTTCCATGGCATATTTATCAAATTCTTTTAGTTTTATTAGAACTATTGACGCTAATTCATGACGAATTAACGTTATTTTCTTAAATAACGTGAAACTTATATATTAACACTTTTGGTATCAATTTCCTTAATAATATTCGGCATTTTTAAATGCGAAATACAGGATGTTGCATTTTTTCCCATTTTTGGGGGGATTCACCCCCACTGTGCGACATAGAATACACGTATTTAATCCATAACTGCCAAATATTCGCGAATGCTTTTTCGGCAGTAACAAGGCCTAGATTATGTTGATTATAAAACAAACAAAAAATTTGTTCAGAAGTTCCCGGAAGGCAACTAAAAAGTAGATGATTGCTGGCAATTTTTCAATTAGTTTCTTATGGAAAAAAACTGTATGTAACTAATTATTTGCTGTTACTTAACAGAATCGATACTACTCATTTGGGGACCCAAATTTTTTTTTCTTTTATATCACCAAAAATTAAAACACTCAATTTAAAATTCTGCATGAAAAATACATACAAACATAGACACGTGTTTACACATAGATCGGAAGTAGGTGTCATGATATTTTTACCGTTTTTAGGTGCTCATATTAGTAGTCTACACGTAACATATAAAAATACATACTCCCATATCTTTTGAATTCTGACTTCTTTTCTTACTTCTACGGATTCTGTCCCATTGTGGTAACGGATCGCAGTACGACTGGTCGCTAGACTCCCTTCGGGAGCAGTCTAGACCGGTGGTTGCAGTGCCCAGCCTGCGACTAGGTATACTGGGAAACGGACCCTCATCGCATTGTGTTGCGTTTCGAGTAGCCTAGGCTGGTACTCAAACAGACTCGCGTCAGGCTCCTACGTCTGGCGCATACCCGACGATCGCAGACGCTTGTAGGAGAGCAGATGCATGCTTCCCCATTGCACCAGTTTACTGCGACCAGTCGCAGGTAGGAGATCCCACCTTTAACCTGCCGGCAGGCGCGCGCGTGTACTCAGTACACGTAGGTCAGTTTCTGGCTGAAAAACCGTTTTACCATGATGTATTGTACCCAGCACCCATATGTATTCTTCCAGCGAACATTTTTGCATAATGCTACGTACTTGTCAGATTCAAATTCAGTTTGAAAGTGTCTCTGATTGAATGAAAACGAAAGTATGCCGCATATCCGCAGTTTCCCAGGTGTCGGCCTCCGACTGTTCTGGTTTTTGGATACGTTTTAGAGGACCGAAAAAGAAGATATACGTGTTTTTTTATTTTGTCCTGTTTGCATGTTTAGGGGGTGAAACCACCCCCTCAAAGATTTTCAGGTGTTCGTCTCCTATTGTTCTGGTTTTTGGATATGTTTTACAGGACCGACAAATAAGATATACGTGTTTTTTATTTTGGCCTGTTTGCATGTTTAGGGGGTGAAACGACTTCTCAAATTTCATAAAAATATAAAAAACCAAAGCAATCGGAGACGATCTAATTATTCCAAAAGAATTTCTAACCAAGTATTGCCATGTAATATTATTCTAGTAATCACTACTTAAAATTTTATTTACCTAACGTCCAACCCTATTTTGAAAAATAAGTGATCCGAGTAATTTATGTTGACAAATAATTTACACAGAAATGAAATACTCGATTAAAAGGAATTCATTCAACTGTTGACCGAAAATAAATATTTATTTCAAGTAGGTAATTGGAATAATACTCGATGTTTATTGTTCCTAATGTTATCCGAGTAATAACTGATCGAACTTATTACGTGAATAAATAATGACGAGTTATTGGAATAAATTGTCAGAATAATTTACCACAAGTAACGTATAATTAGTATTTGGTTAAAATATTCAACTAATAAGAATTTATTTGGATGATTATCTTAGACAAATGTTCGAAACGTTTCAAATAATGCCTAGCTCTATTTTGGAGTAACAAGCTTCAGTGCTACTAATCTACCAAAGTGACGATGATTTCAACTTCTTTATAGAATACATTTTAGGATACGTACATACAATTCCATAACGATGACTAGCAGACCAGCACACCGAATGTTGGAAATTTTTATTTTCTGTGTTGGGTGCAAAACGTTTTATTATTTTATTGGTACTATAACACCCCGAGCTGAAGCGGGTGGACGGTCTTCTACCTCCTCATCAGGATAAGCCCATTCTACCTGCTCCAGCCGCGGATCCAAAGAACGGGTGCAGGGGACACGAGCTCGCCTTCCAGGGAAGAATATTTCTTTTACTATTTTTATAGTATTATTTCAACAATTTATTTCCCAATTTTTTGGACCGCGGACCCTCCGACGATGTTCGACTAAGGTTGGTATCAGATATATTGGCCGGTGAATTTCGTGAGGGGTATTCTCCCACCACACTGTTTGCCTGCCTCGGTGCTCCTTTTCTCAACGTTTTCTGACTCGCTCTCGTTCCATCCCGCTCTCGCCTTCGCAGAACAAGAGTGAACCAGAAGTTATGGGGATGGCGTGTACGCCAAACCGAGCTATCAGCGTAGAAATACACACATCAGAATAGGTGTGCGTTAGCTCCGAAAAAATCTGCAGTTTTATTGGTCAGAAGATTGATTCTTTTTCGACAGCTTCATCTCGTATTGGTCTACGCAAAGCTTCGTAACTCTATTACGCTAAGAGTAAATAACAGCCAAACGGCTAGGTTCAGGCGGAACCGAGCAGCGTTTCCGTTACCCTACCATACCCTGCGAGGGCCACGCAACTCCTATCTTAGAGCATATAAACATGGAGGAAGCATGCAATGGGCGAAAATGTAGACGGCGGTAGAAAGAGAAAAATGTACATGGAGGCACCCCTTCTCTTTCTAACATAAAAAGAAACGCTGTCGCCCTTGGCGTTAGAAAGAGAGAGGGTGTCCCCCATTTATATTTTTCTCTTTTTACCGCTGTCTACATTTTGGCCCACTGCATGATTCCTCCATGTTTATGTGCTCTAAGACTCCCACTGACAAATCCACGATCGTCAGATGGTGGTGGCAGATTTCTCCGTGATCGCTGCTCGCGAAAACGAATTCACCGGCCAATATATCTGATACCGACCTTAGATAACCGAAAATCGAAGCAACGCCCGCACCAATAGAAACGCTTGCGTTCGGTGATTAGTCACCGCCACTGCCTATGCAAATAGTATATAAGCTGAATTCTACGAATTTCGCTAGCGAAAGCGTTCAACCTTGGAAGGTATTCGAACTCGAGATTCTAAACCCGGCCCGTCCAACTTGTGCTCTTGCCTTCGAAGAGGAACTCGCAGTTGCTCGTGCGAGCAAATCGCTGGACAGGCCTGCTCTAAACACCCAACTTTATATTCAATTTTGTGCTATAGTTGTAGCGGCTTCGTCACTAGCATGCCTCCATATTTTAGATAAGAATCACCGTTAGGCGTAGGTACTCTCGGGTTTTTCCCCGTGGGCCTGGGTGAATCTGGCTATGGTCGCGTTACCCATCTGACATCTATTCTGTATAAGCTTCCGGGGGACGAGGCCGCAGCTTTGGAGTACCTAGACCAAATTTTTTTACTGCTTATACCTCCAGGTGTTCGAAGTGGTTAGCTGACCACTATCATGGGGGGCTTGGAAAAACTCCCTTCCTCTTCCCGACAACAGGGGTAGTAGGTATGACCGTCCTCTTTAGGAGGTAATGGCTCATTTAGTTCGTTCCAGACGGGTATCGCTCAGAAGCCGTCTAGAACTTAACAGTGAGGGCCACGCGAAGGCAGAGTCACAAGCATCTATGCTTCGGTCTTTCGGCGTTCAAGTTGTCATTGCTGAGTCATATCTACTGCACAGCGTTTTGCGTTCGAGACTTGGTGGTTAGCACTGTTTTGGCGAAGTTCCGGAACTTCCGCGATAGGTTGGCGTTTGATACAAGGCCAGCTTCCACCATCGGCCAATGCTGGCCGCTGGCTTCCGCCGTTTGCTTTAGGAGTTCTCTCGCCTCATTGTGCCGTGGACAAAACAAGTGGAATAGGACGTGGGTTGATGTTTCGTTCCCCCCACATGCACATATCCCGTCCTCCGCCAAGTTGAATTCCTCTAGTTTCGCGCGGAAATCTCCGTGTCCACTTAGGAATTGCGCTGTGTAGTGGTCAATTATCAACAAGCGTATTTCCAGGCGGTCCTGGACATCTTCGAAGAATCGGAAGGTAATCCTTCCCTTCGTTGATGCCGACCATCTCGATTGCCACATTGCAAGGATCTCTTTCCGCACCTTCGCTTTTGCCGTGGCTACGGAGACATCTCCAGACGCCAGCTCGGCGTGACTTATTCGACATTCTCCAATTTCGATGCTTATTGCTTTTCGGGCTTTATAGTTCGATGCGCGCTCCGCTAACACAAGGTCCACGGGTATCTCTCCCGCGATCACAGTGATCGCGTGGGTCGACACCGTACGGTAGGCCTTAGTGGTGCTGATCAGAATCCGCCTCTGCGATCCGAGAAGTTTAGAACTTTTCTTGACGTCGAGGAGATCCGCCCAGCCTGCGGCGGCATATGCTATGATCGGGACGAACAGACCCGTGTACAGAGTACGCAGGGTCGGATGTCTCAATCCCTAATCGGCGCGAGCGAGCCTCGCTAACGTGTAAAACGTTCGTTCGGCTTTGGCACAAATATTTTTGACGTGGGAATTAATACCCATTCCTTGGTCAATGTAAACACCCAGCCACTTGATAGTAGACTTGAGTGCCACATTCTTCCCGTAGATCTTTATCGCAGGAGGTCTTTCTCTATTCAGGGAGCCTTTCAAGAGAATCATCTCGGTCTTAGCCGCAGACAGCGTTAATTTCTGTGTGGCGCACCACTCAGAGATCACGAGCGCGGCTTCTTGGCCTTTCTGCAGTTCCCGTCGCGAATTGCCGTAGACAATCACGAGCAGGTCGTCCGCGTAGGCGATGGGCTCGCAGAGCCCGGTGTACGAGGGGAGCTGCAGAACTTCATCAAAGATTAGGTTCCAGCAGCTTGGACCGAGAGTAGTATAACTAGGAGAGTTCTAACTCAAATTTGAGTTTCAAGGTCATGATAAGAATTTCCTCTGACCTTGAAATTCAAATTTGTGTTTCAAAAATCGGCGGAAAATTCCTGCGGGGCGGGCGGCGCGCGGCCGGGCGGCGGATGACGTCATACAGGTAGCGAAGTGGTGGGGGTATAGCGCGAGAGCAGAAGATATCGAATCAATCGATACCGAACCGCATCGAGGAGGAACCGCGGGTATGAATTGCTGCTACTCTGGAGCGTGGTACCAACCACAGTCGGTAAGGAAGGAAATATTAATTTGAGATATTAAGAATAATCGAAAAACTGAATCTCGGGCGACGGGGCTCGAACCCAAGACCTCCGCGTTACGAGTCAGCCGCCTAACCAACTCCCCCAACGCCCACTCTCTGACATTAGTCTTTAATGAATGGTACATATACCAAGCGTCACCAAGCATAATCCATTATTTTTTTATCGGATGATGTCGGGCAATGTCGGGAAAGATCGGGAAAGATCGACGTTCTCTTCTTTTACGCACCGCGTCTTCGGATGAGGGAAAGAGAGAGCATTACTTTAAAGCTAAATTCGGAGGGTGGGAAAGAGAGAGCATCACTTTTAAAGCTAAATTCGAGAGAAAGAGACGGCACTACATAGTGGTACAATCGCTTTCGTTCTAAAAATTTTCAAAATGATTTTAAATCTTAGCGTCGCAGCGTATCGCGCGATTACATGTAACTTGAGGCCGACCCTCAAGGATAAAAGTCTCGACACGTGTTGAATGTAATATAATACCTGTGGAAATGTCGAATCTTAGAATTCTGTGGTGTCAGCAGAAACTGCGTCGGATGATTTTGCGCGCTAATTCGCCATACGCGTGAATCATAGAAAGAATTATGCTGTATCAGCGGAAATTGCTTCGGCTGATATCGGGAAGAATCGGCTTTTTACATACAATCTATTGGAGGAAGGAGGTACATCGAAGGAGTTAGACAGAGGTAGCAAATCGTGGTGAGGATATAAAAGCGCGCTCCAAACTGTCCAAAGCCTCAAATCGTCGCAACGTGTTGCGCGGAAAAAGACATTACATTGCATTTACAATCATGGAATTCGCGCAAGTAGAAAGCCAATTGTTCGATCAATCTGCACGATTGATTTCACGCGAAGAATTCATCGCGTGGGAAGAACGGTGCAACGAGTGTATCGAATCGTTGGAAGAACATAGTCGAGTGAAACGTCCTCGATTATCGATCGGTATTCAACAATCGTTGGTTGCTCGAATCGCGCGGCTCGAGGGATTGAAACATTCGTTACGCGGCCGTTTCGTGCGTGAAGGTGCAGGACATTCGAGCACAGGACTTTTGTGGCGCGAAATAGACACGGCGTTCGATAGCCGCATATTAACTGGTGTCGTGCTAAATTCGAACTATATCGAGACGCGCAACTTCCTCCAGGATGCGGCGACCATTGTGTTGGAGCACGTGCGGGGCGCTTTGAGAAAACGTCGAAACCTCAAAGTGAACACGGTGTTCAATGGCGAATTTGTGGCGGGTGACAAGCGTGCTTGTAAAAGCATCAATACCTGGAACTGTGAACTCTTCGGCACATCCGATCTGCATGAGTGATACCAGCGATGCGTCGTCGAACCCACCCTGGCATCGCTGGAAGAGTTCCAGGAACGCGACAGCGGATGGGCATTGACGAGAATTCTCAACCTAACCGTCAATGTCAACAAGTATAATCCGCTGCGCGCGGGGTGGCACTGCAAGTTGCCGCGAGAAATATTGCAGAAGAAAGCGACTATTAGCGTACGATCCGAGGACAATGCGTGTTTCGCATGGGCAGTGGTTGCCGCTCTTCATCCTGCGGAAAGAAATACCGTGCGCCCAAGATCATACCCGCCTTATACATTGGTGCTAAATCTCCAGGGCATTGAATTTCCAATGTCCCTAACATAAATTGGGAAGTTTGAGCGGCAGAATGCCATCTCCGTCAACGTGTACAGCTTCGATGAGGAGAAGACGAAGACGGTCTTTCCAATGCGTCTGACCAACCAAAAGAGGGATTGGCACGTAAACTTGCTCTACACACTGAATTAAGAGCACGGTGATGTAGGGCACTTCGTACTAATCAAGGACTTGTCCCGGCTTTTGAGCACCCAGTTGAGCAGGCATGATGGAAAGAAATTCATCTGTTACCGGTATGTATATAAGCTTATGAAATGGTGAAATGTCTCGCGAAACAAATTAAATAATCCATATTTGGGGTTTTCTTTTTTTACAGATGCATGCACTACTTCGGATCCGCCGCGAAGTTGGAGGCCCATGCAGTGGACTGCAGCAAGATGAATGACTGCACCATCCTGCTGCCCAACGAAGGCAACAATCTCCTAAGGTTCAACAACCACAACGTGAAGGAGCGGCTCCCCATCGTGGTGTACGCCGATCTGGAGTGCATCAGCGAAAAAAGAGAGGACAGTCACGGAATGGGTAATAATAAATTACACATGTATCAACACCACGAAGTTCATAGTATAGCCTATTACATGCATTGCTCGTACGATACATCGCTATCGGTGTATCGATGTCGCCGCGACGCGGATTGCGTTTCATGGTTTTGCAAATTTCGCCAAACCCATCCTGACCAGCAATGTTCCATGCTTGATTTAACCGCCGAACAGTTGACGGCATTTCGCGATGCAACACACTGTCATATTTGCGAAGAACCATTCGAGGCTATCGATGTACGAGTCCGCGACCATTGTCATCTATTCGGACGGTTTAGAGGCCCAGCACATTCGGAGTGCAATTTAAATTATAAAAATGCGTTTTACATCCCCATAGTTTTTCATAATTTATCAGGCTACGATTCGCATTTTATTATCGAAGAAATAGCTACCGCTTTCGAAGGTCGCGTCGTACGTAGTACCCATAACTAAAGAAAAATATATTTCATTCACAAAAAATGTGAAAGATGCGGCTGACTCAGACTCGCGAAATTATATTAAATTGCGATTCATCGATTCATACAAATTTCTCAACACCAGTCTCGACAAATTAGCATCTTTTCTTAGCACAGATCAATTAAAAATTTTACGATCCCAATTTGAAACATTATCCGTCGAGGTTTTCAATTTATTGACGCGAAAGGGTATCTTTCCGTATGAATATCTTGATTGCGCGAACAAGCTGCAGGACTCATGCTTACCACCGCGCGAGTCATTCTATAGTTCGTTAACGGGTGAAACTGTATCCGAGAGCGATTACGCACACGCCGAGACTGTCTGGCAGTGTTTCGGCATTAGAACCTTGGGCGAATACAGCGACTTGTATTTGAAAACTGACGTCTTGTTATTGGCAGATATTTTTGAAAATTTTCGCGAAAGTTGCATCAAGAGTTACGGACTAGATTCGGCGCATTATTATACTTTACCCGGTTTCACATGGGATGCCATGCTAAAACATACCAAAATTACATTCGAATTGCTCACCGATGTCGATTTGGTCATGTTTATCGAACGCGGTATACGTGGGAGTTTAAGTCAATGTTCCGGAAGATACGCACATGCCAATAACAAGTACATGCCATCTTACGACGCATCGGAAGAGTCATCGTACTTGATGTACTTTGACGTGAACAATTTGTATGGATGGGCAATGTGTCAGCCTCTGCCATATGCTAAATTTCAATGGGTCGGAGATGTTGAAAAATTTGACGTGTCTTCGATCTCCGGTCGATTCGCCCACGGGATACATTCTCGAGGTAGATCTGGAATATCCGCAACGTCTGCACGACGCTCACGCCGATCTACCGTTCTGCCCGACGCGTGCCAAACCACCTGGCAGCAGACAGGACAAGTTACTCGCGACGGTATACGATAAGCAGCGTTACGTTATCCATTACCGCAACCTGCAGCACTGCACGCGTCACGGTCTTCGTATTACAAAGATACACCGCGTGCTTCAATTCGCTCAATCTCCCTGGCTCCGCGATTACATCGAACTCAATACACGGTTTAGAACAGGTGCGACAAACGACTTCGAAAAAAATTTGTACAAATTGATGAACAACGCGGTATTCGGTAAAACTATGGAAAATGTACGAAATCACGTGGATGTAAAACTTTTGACTCATTGGGAAGGGCGATATGGCGCGGAGGCAATGATCGCGAATCCGAATTTCCACAGCAGAAGTGTTTTTTCGGAAAATTTAATAGCTGTTGAATTGCGAAAACTCGAGGTGAAATTCAACAAACCGATCTACGCGGGTATGTGCATTCTGGACATATCAAAAATTTGTTTGTATGAATTTCATCACGAGTACATGTCTCCCCTGCACGGACCAAGTTGTAAAATTCTATACACAGACACGGACAGTCTCATTTACCACATTCGATGCGACGATATCTACGAGACCATGAAACGTGATATCGATAGATTCGACACAAGCGATTATCCTATCAACAATCCATATAATATGCCCCACTTAAATAAGAAGGTTCCAGGGCTGATGAAGGATGAAAATAACGGTGCGATAATGACCGAATTCGTAGGTCTTAGAGCGAAAATGTATGCACTTCGCGTAGACGGCAAAAAAGATACGTAAAAGGCGAAAGGCCTCAAGACCAACGTCATAGCCAGAACGATAACTTTCGACGACTACGCGCAGTGTTTGCAAAGGGAGATCGAAATGGTTCGCAGACAATCGTGCATACGGTCTAAATTGCACAAAGTGTACACCATTTCGGAATCTAAAATCGCTCTAAGTCCGTACGACGACAAGCGGCATATCGTAGCCGATTCGACCGACACTCTGCCCTGGGGACATTATAAAATACCATTGTAAAAAAACTATTGTATTTATTATAAGTAGTGGAATTGTGTAATATAAAATTGTTCACTCGTGCATAGAACATACAATTATATTTATTGTGTAATATAAATGGTGGAATTAATGTGTAAAAATAAAAAATTGTTCACACATTTACATATATATATATCATTGTATTTATTGAATCATGTATTATTATGTTACAATACATTATTTTTATTTATCCAAGAATTGTGTGATTTATCAAACCCCAGCCACTTGACGTATACCTTATCCCCCTTTCTACGCAACACTTTTTCCACTAGATATACATCAGGATCGGTGACGCGTTGCAGCTCGTGTTCATAGAATCCTCCGGCAACAGGTTTTGCACAGGAATCGACGAGCAGATACGTCGCGGGATTAGTTGCCTGTACTTTGGCTATCTTGAACACCTCCGTTGTCCAATTCGGCGTATAGCCTTTATCGAAGATGGTTTTAAATTTGCTCACGCGCACAAACTCGCCAAACTTGAATCTCGCCGGAGCAGCGATCTTTATGTTGCTGTATACGGTGGATAGCAGCTTGTCGGCGATCGCAGGGGTAACATCGCGAGGACGCATTCCGATGGTTCTATGTTTTCGTGCGTTATACTCTGTAAGTAGACTTGGTAGTGCATCTGTCCATCTGTAGGTTCCATTGAGTGTAAACATTTTCCACATATTGTTCTTCAAAGTTCGATTGAAACGTTCTACGACGGAGGCCTTCATCACCGAATACGTCGAATAATGATTAATATAATGTTTTGTCAAGAGTTTCTGCACATCGGTGTTGTAAAATTCTTTTCCTTGATCGGTTTGCAAATTTTTCGGATATCGATCTCTAAATATCTTTGCAAACGCTTTAGTCACCTCAGCACCACTTTTAGTCTTGAGCGGCACCGCCCATGCATACTTGCTGAACACATCGATAACGGTGAGTTTGTAGGGGTGGCCTTGGTTGAATCGCGAGTATGGACGCATTTCTACAACGTCAGCTTGCCACAGATCGTCGTATCCATGCACTATGACGCGCCTCCGCGGGAAATGTCTTCGAGCTGGAGCATGCAATTCCTCAACAAGTTGTCGCTTCTTGGGACCATGGTTTTCTTTACTCTTGGATTTCGATACTGGCTGCATGTTTGATCGCAGAGGTGTCTTTGACTCGAATGATGTGATAATTATCGTGTACGTGCATTAAGTGCTCCCAATCGGCCCGGGGACAAGTTTAGCCGCCTCGCATGATTCTCCTTCGCAGCGCTGCTGTGGGATTGAATTTGACGCCTGCGATATCTTTTTAACGCTGTTTTGCAACGTCAGCATATCTCTTTGAAACACGACCAGCTTCCTCTCTAATTCTTCCTGCTGCTCTCTCAAAAGTTTAATGCTCTTTTCCATGTATAGTTTATTGACGGCATCGCTGTCAGCCACCGGCTGAGCTACGCGTCGTATCTTGCATGATTTTGCATCAAAGTCGGCACCGTCCGAGCGTTATCTCGCATATAATTTCGAAGCATGCCGCTCCATTTGTAATAGTCCATTCTAGCTGTTCCACTCTTCTCGAGCGATACTCCAAATTTGTTGATCGGCATCTCGATGCATACAGTGCAAATCATCGACGTGTGGTTTAATTTATAATGAGGCCTACCTCGCGGAGTTCCTCGATAATCGATAGAATTTCGGGATCGTGGGAGTTGTTAACCGCCTGACGCGACGCTTCAAGCAAACGCAATCGATCCACCAACTCGTTGGGATCGTCCCAGTGCACGTAATCGATCTTGTTGTCGTTTACCATCATCGCTAGCGGTGTCCTTAGACCATTTCCTGCTTTACTCGTTGATGCGCGGAGGACTAGTGGTGCAATTACATGTTTGTACTTGTATCCCTTGTTGCCCAATATGGGTTTTTGAGCACAATGACTGCGTCTGTAGGCATTCGTCGCCAGCAGTATACTTTTGTATTTTTGTTTATCAGCATCGGTGTACAGGGCATCGTCGGGAATCCTCTTGAAAATCAGTTCGTAAAGGCCGGGCGTTCCTTTGTATTTTACACCACCGATGATTATATTATCATCCTTGTCCATATCGAAAGCCTTATCTCCAAGCATCGTTCCACTATTGCCAAAGTATACGCCGTACACATAGTCAATTGCTGTATCCTTATCCATACTTAGGATGGCGCTCATGTATTCTTGCCCCAGCGGACCGAAATGGTTGCGAAACGTTTCTTGTCCCTCGGATGTTTGAAGTTGCTGTCTAATAGATGTTACAAACGACCCATCTGGACTAGTTTCGAAAACGTCGTCATCATCATCCTCGGTTGCAAGCAATTGTACACTGGGAAATGTATTTATTGGTATGGGAGGAACCGAGGAATCGTTTTGTCGTTTTCGCTTCGATTGAACTGGTGTGGAGGTTATGAGTGAATATTCCGATGATGTGTGTCGTTTCTTCTTTGTCTTGCGTGATGTGCTCCATTTCGACTGGATTTTTGTTTTAGGCGTTAATGTTTCATTCTCTTCAACGTCTATGCTCGCCAGCGGTGATGTGTCAGCTTCTGCCGCTGTGGTATTTTCCACTATATGTTTCAAGGGTTCGGCGATAGGTTTAAAGTATCTCTCCAACGCGATATCTTCCTCCATCTTGCCAGACTTCAAAGCCTGATGTTTCTTGCGAATGGCTTCGCTGGTTTTTGCAATTTCCTTCGCTATTCTCTCGCGATCCTTAATCTCCAGACTATCGATATCAATCATCATTTTGCAGCAGACGTTGCTTTCCCACCGACGTGTTGACGACAATTGACCATCTCACGGTACGGCAAACTCGTTAAATCCCTTTCTATAACGTCCATTAGGCATCGCGCTATCCTTGTCTATTACCACGAAACCATACTCTCGTTGCCAACAATTATGACACAGCACGCAGAAATCCTCGTAAGACATATCCGTATTTACATGATCGTTGTACACATGTTTCAAGTTGGTACCATCCTACTTAAACAGAATCAACAGATTGGCATTGTCGCGTATAAGATGTTTGGGAATCTTTGCATACGTCTGACAGAGATAGAAGCAGTCAACGTCCGAGTGGCGCTCCATTGCAAAGTATTCCCTTATCGTATCTTGCTTGTCGCATGCCACGTCATCAAAGATAAAAATGGAATTCGGAAGCGATTCGCTCGGTGGGATGACATCACTGTTATTCGAAAACGTAAAGTAGCCAATTTCATCTATCGGGGTCAATAAATTCTCCAAATACTGGTATTTCGGCTGTTGCAACGACTTGGAATACACATACACGTTCTCGAAGCGGACACCGTGAGGACTTTCCATCAAGCTCACCAACACGTTGGTCTTTCCACAATTTGATGGGCCACAAATGAGGCACGGTATAGTGTTTGGTAGCATGCTGCCATGTTTGCGCTTTGTTTTCGAGGGCATCACTCGTGATTTATCGTCAAAATTTGTCACGCGTATCGTCACAGGCTGTCGCACGAATCGCATCCTCGCTGCGAACTGTGAAAAAATGATTTTGATACATCGAAGCGGTGACGCGTCCTATTTATAGGTCCGCGCCGAAGCAAAACAGCTCAGTGTTCAAAATGCTTCTGCTCCTGTCGGATAATTGTGATATTCGAGACTTAACCTCTGAACAGTTGAAATATATACCAAAGATTATTCTACTGCGAGAGTTCGAGAGATACATTGATCAGTTGTGGGACAGACTCCCCGAGCATATAAAAGCCGATTCCGAGGTTCAGCAGTATCGTCGGTGTCTGGAACATTATAATCGCCCTTGGCAGCGAACGCATATCGATGGTCCAGCACCATTGATTAAAAACTGTAGCGAATGTCACCGATGCGAGTGAAGAAAGGTTGTGGTTTGTTAAATCGGGCGATAAACGCGCTACCTATCGAATTACATATCCCGGGATACCAGTTTTGCGGCCCAGGAACTCATCTGGCAAAACGATTGGTTAGAGGTGATCAAGGCATCAATCCGTTGGACGCAGCGTGTCGCGAACACGATATTGCATATTCACGTAGCAACGACCTCGGCGAAAGGCACGCGGCAGATAACGTACTCGCTGACAAAGCGCGAAAACGCATCGTTGCGCGAGACTCGACTCTGGGCGAAAGAGGTGCTGCTACAGCTATTTGGGCAGCTATGAAGGTCAAGACGAAAATCGGAATGGGGATGAAAGCAAAATTGCGCAAAAGGATTCCAAAGAGAGCACCGAAAAAGCGGATTCTTCCGATAGCAAAACGGGGTGGTATATTACCACTTCTCCAGCTGCTAGGTGTTCTCGGATCGTTAGCTGGTGGAGCGGCGGGGATAGCCAAGGCGGTAAACGATAATAAGGTGGCGCAACATCAGCTGCAGGAAATGCAACGTCATAATCGCTCCATGGAAGGTCGTGGGATTTATCTCGCACCATACAAGCGCGGACAAGGAATATCGAAACGAAAAAAAAAAACGTCGAAAAGAAAATAAAAATGCCCGCGGGCGTAACTACCGACGCGCAATTGGAGGAGTTTGCAAAACGTATGCGTATTCCATTCTTTAGAGGTGTTTTTATGCGTAACGCGCCACCAGTCGGAGGAGTACGTCGAAACGAGAGCGGTATCGTAAATTTGGACAATGTCGAGGGGCCGGGGACTCATTGGGTGGCGTATGCGAAGAGAGGGTGTCGAGCTATATATTTCGACAGCTTTGGAAATCTTCAACCGCCTAAGGAATTGGTACAATATCTGGACAAAGATGTCGTGAAAATCGAATACAATCGAACGGCTTATCAGAAGTACGATCAGAGCAATTGTGGACAACTATGTCTACGCTTTCTACAAACTATTGGCATCAAATTTAAGGATTGACTTCCCACCACTCTGATTCAGTACCAGTCCAGTCGTACAGCTCGGAATATGTCGTTAACATTCACTCTAACCGGCAAGAGTAGTACCCTCGCGGTAAGCTACTTTCCACCCATAGATTTGAGCGACGATGATTACGAGCTTGGTCTAGCAACATTTGAAACTTATCACACAGTACCAAACATCGACTCGAGCAACGATAAATTCTACTTTGTCGTAAACTATCACATCAATAATAGCATCGACACCACTCATGAATACATTACTATTCCACACGGCTCCTACGAACTAGACGCTATTGCCAAGTATTTGAAGCAGCGATTACTCGAGCGGTATCCTCAAAATCTCGGTGGCACCGATGTCGGTGACAACGATGTGTATCCTATAGTGTTGCGCCCCAACAACAACACCATGAAAAGCGAGCTGTACTGCTCGTTCGTCATAGACTTTACAAAGTCCAATAACATTGGATCGCTACTGGGATTCTCGACGAATCGGGTATTAGAACCTGGACGGTGGCATGAATCGGACGATCCAATTAATACCATGAACGTGAACATTATTCGCATAGAATGCAGCGTGACCGCTGGCGCGTACAACAATGGGAAGCGCGTACATACGATACATGAATTTTCTCCGAGAGTCCCACCAGGATATAAGATATCGGAAACGCCCGCGCAGATCATTTACCTTCCAATCACCGCGCGGGTCATTACGGATCTAACGATACGCGTTGTGGATCAAGACGGACGGTTGCTCGATTTTCGAGGTGAAGAGATTACCATCAGATTGCACGTACGACGGCGACGACGATAATACGTGTGACGTGATCGAAAGAGATGCTTGTGCTGAACGACTCCAGAAACCCGTTTCTTCCAAACGAAATTGTATACAACAACAACAACAACAACTGCAACAGCTCTGATTATACTAAAAAGAAGAGGCTCAGTGCTGCAAACATTGCATTTTTGAAATCATTGGGATTCATTGTGCACGGTTAAGTTGAAAAAAAAATGGTTGACATTCTAAGCATTGGAGGGAAGCCGACGTTTGACGATCGCATCATCAAGCTTGAGACTCACACATACAACCCATATGTCAACTCAACGTTTGGATACAGCGATGAAATAAGAATACCCATACAGCAGCAGGATTTATACACATTGCCGTGTGAAAGTTTCCTCTACGTGGAGGGAAAATTGAAGATAAACAAGCCAAACGATACATTAACGGTGGCGTTGGGAAATAATTGCATGGCGTTCTTATTCGATGAGATTCGATACGAGCTGAATGGCGTGGAGATTGATCGCAACAGAAACGTTGGGATAACTAGCACGCTTAAAAACTATGTATCGTTGACATCTAGCGAAGACAAAAATATGGAGAATGTCGGATGGGGCTTGAAACGACGCGATGGGTCAATATTGAAAAATCATTTCAATTTTTGCATCCCGCTAAAATATTTGCTGGGATTTTGTGAGAACTACAAACGCATTATTATTAATGCGCGTCACGAATTGATTTTAAAACGATCGCGCAACGACAATAATGCTCTAATAGGATCGCCGATGCTGGAACCAGAAATTGAATTACTTAAAGTGCAATGGCGGATGCCTCATGTGACGTTAAATGACGTTAATAAGCTATCGTTGCTACATGCTTTGGAACGTGGGCAAAACCTGAGCATTTGTTTTCAATCGTGGGATCTGTACGAGTATCCTCTCTTACAGAGCACGACCAAGCATTCGTGGGCCGTGAAGGCATCTGCACAGCTGGAGAAGCCGCGAGTTATTATCCTTGCTCTACAGACTGGTCGAAGGAATGTGATGAGCGAAGATGTTACTAGGTTCAACAACTGCAAATTGACCAATGTAAAACTTTTTCTCAACTCGGAATTTTACCCATACGATGACATGAACTTGGACTTTGACAAGAATAAGCATGCCATCTTGTATCATATGTATACGCAATTCCATAAATCGTATTATGGACATAGTTGCAACGAGGCATTATTCACCGTGGCCGAATTTTTACAATTTGGTCCCCTCGTGGTGATTGATTGCTCGCGACAAAATGAGTCGATCAAGAATGGCACGGTGGACGTGCGCATAGAATTCGAGTGTAAAGGGAATGTGCCGATAAATACTACGGCCTACTGTCTGATTCTACACGATCGGGTGGTTGAATACAATCCGCTGACAAACGTGGTGCGCAAAATCAATTAAATTGCCACGCCCTCTCCTGTGTCAAATTCCTACCAAAAGAAAATTTCATCGTGAAAATCGAGATGCTTTACGAGAAAAAGTGCATTCTCTCGTCTGTCGTGGAAGAGAGCGGACCTCTAAATCGTATCGATAATGGTCGTACCAACATTTGTTGACCTGCAAGGGTTCATCGTCGATGGAAGATTTGTCGTCAAGGAAGTGGCTATCCTGCGAAAGGGAACAATTCTCTCGCACTATATTTTTGGGAGTTCGATGCCGCAATATCTTCTTACGAAATCCGACAAATCATCACGGGCTACGGTGGGACGATGGAGACGTTCCATACTGTATGGCTAAACGGCTAATTACGAAAGCTGTGGCTGATGCGATCGACGAAGAAGATGACGCATCCCATATCGTATACGTTAAAGGGTTGCAGAAACGCGACTGGCTTGCGGATTTCCTCGATGAAGATACGAGAATGGACGTGGTCATCGAGACGCTGGACATTGACTACGAGGATATCAAATCTCTAAATAAGCTAAATGTAATTAATACTCTGCGATGTGGCAGACACGCAAAGCACTGTGCCATGCAAAATGTATTTAAAATATTCAACTGGTGGTCTAAACGCCAGAGAGAAATGATTAAATAAAATATAATCAATTTTAATGTATAAAATGTTTTTCTTAACCCTCTCCAACCTAATCTCCTGCACATGATGTATGCTAGATTAAGACGGTAGTTATAATTACGTAGAAGTGGTATGATACACGTTCAAAGTGGTATGATAGACGTTGAAAGTTACCATACACGTGCAATACATGATCAAAGTGGTACCATACACGATCAAAGTGGTTCGATTCATGTTGAAAGTGGTTCGATTGATGTTCGATTGATGTTCGATTCATGTTCAAAGTGGTTCGATTCATGTTGAAAGTGGTTCGATTGATGTTCGATTGATGTTGAAAGTGGTTCGATTGATGTTCGATTGTGGTTGAAAGTGGTTCAATTGATGTTGAAAGTGGTTCGATTCATGTTGAAAGTGGTTCGATTGATGTTCGATTGATGTTCGATTCATGTTGAAAGTGGTTCGATTGTGGTTGAAAGTGGTTGAAAGTGGTTCGATTCATGTTGAAAGTGGTTCGATTGATGTTCGATTCATGTTGAAAGTGGTTCGATTCATGTTCGATTGATGTTCGATTCATGTTCAAAGTGGTTCGATTCATGTTGAAAGTGGTTCGATTGATGTTCGATTGATGTTGAAAGTGGTTCGATTCATGTTCGATTGATGTTGAAAGTGGTTCGATTCATGTTCGATTCATGTTGAAAGTGGTTCGATTCATGTTCGATTCATGTTGAAAGTGGTACGTTTGATGTTCAAAGTGGTTTGATTCATGTTCAAAGTGGTTCGATTCATGTTCGATTCATGTTGAAAGTGGTTCGATTGATGTTCGATTGATGTTGAAAGTGGTACGTTTGATGTTGAAAGTGGTACGATTGATGTTGAAAGTGGTTCGATTCATGTTCGATTCATGTTCGATTGATGTTGAAAGTGGTTCGATTGATGATCAAAGTGGTTCGATTGATGTTCGATTCATGTTGAAAGTGGTTCGATTCATGTTGAAAGTGGTTCGATTCATGTTCGATTGATGTTCGATTCATGTTGAAAGTGGTTCGATCTAGTCGAATAATGTGTCCAAAGAAAAAGGAAAGAAGATGCGTGGGAATAAGGAGAGGATGGTCAGCGAAAATGCAGGTGGCCTGTGATGAAGATGGCGAAGAACAACAGCATCTTACTTTTGCAAAGCTACGCACTTCTCGATTTCAAGATATGAGGTTATACGCGAGAGCTTGGAGATGCAGCGAGACCAGTTGCATTCAAAGCTTTGACAGCTACCAGTCGAGAAAGTTTTGTGTGGTAATAAATTTTATTCAATTTTTTGTGCAATGGGATTGGAGAGGATCGCCCCTGAGTGTGACCCCGAGGTATGTACTTTTAAATATTTTAACATTTATCGCGTTTAACCGTTGAAATCGAGCGAGATCAAATCAGACGTTCATATCAATATTGAATCGTGGGGCTTCTATGTTCTAGCGTTCGCCACCACCATCGCCTGTGTGGTCGAGCGACTGGGGGTCGCCGCAGCCGTCGCCGCAACCGTCGCCGCCACCGCCGCCGCCGCGGTCGCCGCCTCCTCCTCCACATGTATGTAATAATACTTTGCATTGTTATGTGTGTTTGATATTTATTATGTTTGATGTGTCAAAATTATATCGACGTTTGTGTCTATGTTCTAGGATATTCCACTATCTATATTGAGGGCATGGCTGGCGGGCCTGAAGGCCCGCGCACTCCAGGTTGCACCCCGAGGGGTGCAGATGCGGCGGTCGGGGCCGGCATATGGGGCCGCGCGGCTGCGGCCATATGCAGTGCCGCGGCGGCCAATGGTACAGCTGCCGGCTGTATTTAGATGGGCCCCGTATTGGGTGCCGCGCCCCCCATCGCCACCATCACCCCCATCGCCCCCCGCACCACCATCGCCACCATCACCCCCATCGACCCCGGCGCAATAGTTTCTTTTATTTTTTTTCCTATTTTTATATTTTTTACTATTTCTTTATTTTTTATTTTTTATATATTATTTTTTATTATATTCTTTTTTTTTATATTCTTTATATTTTTATTTTTTTATTATATTCTTTTTTTATTATATTCTTTTTTATATATTATTTTTTATTATATTCTTTTATTATTATATTCTTTTATTATTATATTCTTTTTTATTATATTCTTTTTTATATATTCTATTTTATATTCTATTTTATATTCTTTTAATTTTATAATAAATATATTAAAACATATATTATTTCCCATTTCATTTACCCGTCTTTCTCCTCGCCACATAATTTTAAGATTTGCTGACGTCGCATAATTATATTACATTCTTCGCGCCGCCAAAATGATGTCATCGCACGCGGCTGCTCCAGAGGAGTCAAGTTACACACGATCGCGCGATACGCTGCGACGCTAAGATTTAAAATCATTTTGAAAATTTTTAGAACGAAAGCGATTGTACCGCTATGTAGTGCCGTCTCTTTCTCTCGAATTTAGCTTTAAAAGTGATGTTCTCTCCGACGCATGTTGGTTTGGAAAAAAAATTTCGGGGGCCGTCCCCTCCCTGGGTTAGGTCTGAAAAATTTTCGGGGTGGGTCAAGGTCTGAAAAAAGACTTTTCGGGGTTGGGCCTCTCCCTTTGAAAAATTTCGAGGACGGTGGGCCAGGTCTCCGCGGCTGCTCGGCCCGGACTGATCCCCTCCGCGGTTGCGGCTTCCCCCACTCCGCGGCTCGTGCGCGCGCAACCGCTCTTCCACTCCCCGCAGGCCCCGCGCCCAGGTTTCCCTCCGCCGCGCTCCCCCGCGCGCCCTCACTTCCCCCCGCCCCCGCGCTCCCCTCAGAGGACCTGCGTTAGAACCCGCCTAGCCTTACTACTGTCGACTATTTCGCCGATCGGCAAGTTGTTATGGTCAGCAGCTGCGATAGCGTGCGGAAGAAAGTCACCAAAGGCTGCCCGAAGGGGTCAATCGAAGGGGTAGTAGTATAGGTATGACAGTTCTAACTCAAATTTGAGTTTCAAGGTCATGATGAGAATTTCCTCTGACCTTGAAACTCAAATTTGAGTTTCAAAAATCGGCGGAAAATTCCTGCGGGGTGGGCGGCGCGCGGCCGGGCGGCGGATGACGTCATACAGGTGGCGAAGTGGTGGGGGTATAGGGCGAGAGCAGAAGATATCGAATCAATCGATACCGAACCGCATCGAGGAGGAACCGCGGGTGAATTGCTGCGACTCTGGAGCGTGGTACCAACCACTGTCGGTAAGGAAGGAAATATTAATTTGAGATATTAAGAATAATCGAAAAACTGAATCTCGGGCGAACCCAAGACCTCCGCGTTACGAGTCAGCCGCCTAACCAACTCCCCCAACGCCCACTCTCTGACATTAGTCTTTAATGAATGGTACATATACCGAGCGTCACCAAGCATAATCCATTATTTTTTTATCGGATGATGTCGGGCAATGTAGGGACAGATCGGGAAAGATCGACGTTCTTTTCTTTTACGCACCGCGTCTTCGGAGGAGGGAAAGAGAGAGCATTACTTTAAAGCTAAATTCGGAGGGTGGGAAAGAGAGAGCATCACTTTTAAAGCTAAATTCGAGAGAAAGAGACGGCACTACATAGTGGTACAATCGCTTTCGTTCTAAAAATTTTCAAAATGATTTTAAATCTTAGCGTCGCAGCGTATCGCGCGATTACATGTAACTTGAGTCCTCTGGAGCAGTCGCGCGGTATGACGTCATTTGGTGGCGCGTAGAATGAAATAGAATTATGCGACGTCAGCAAATCTTAAAATTATGTGGCGAGGAGGATGATGGGTGAATAAAATTGATAAATAATATGCGTTTAAGAAATTTTATTTAAAATATAAAAGAATATAATAAAAAATATAAATATAAATGAATATAAAAATATAAAAGAATATAATAATAAAAGAAAAGAAAATAAAAGAATATAATAAAAAATAATATATAAAAAATAAAAAATAAAAGAAATAATAAAAATATAAAATAAACTATTCTAAGAAGGGGGAAGGTGACGGCGGTGCTTGGGTTAATGGGGGTGATGGGGGTGATGGTGGTGAGGGGGGTGATGGTGGCGATGGGGGCGCGGAATTTGATATGGGGCCCATGTAAACGCAGCCGGCATTTGTACCATCGGCCGCCGTGACCGTCGCAGGGCCCCCTGCGGCGGATATGGCCGCACCCGCGCGGCAATAATTGGGCCGATCACCGGCCCCGACCGCCGCATCTGCACCCCTCGGGGTGCAACCTGGAGTGCGCGAGCCTCCAGGCCCGCCAGCCAGACCCTTAAATTATGTAGTGGTAGGTCCTAGGACATAGACACAAACGTCGATATAATTTTGACACATCAAACATAATAAACATCAAACACACATAACAATGCAAAGTATTATTACATACCTGTGGAGGAGGCGGCGACGGCTGCGGCGACGGCTGCGGGGACGGCTGCGGCGACGGCTGCGGCGACCCCCAGTCGCTCGACCACGTCGGCGATGGTGGTGGCGAGTTCTAAAAGATAATTAACAATATAATACTCGCACAAACGTCTGATTTAATAGTACTCGGTTTCAAATGTTAAACGCGATAAATGTAAAAATATTTAAATGTACATACCTCGGGGTCACACTCAGGGGCGATCCTGCGTAATCCCATTCTTTTTCGCACAAAATGAAAATTGACACTCAAAAACAATTCTAACTGTTGTCTACAAAGCTTTGAATGCAACTGGTCTCGCTGCATCTCAAGCTCCCACATGTGGGCCCATTCCTAAAGTTGCATAGCTTTGCACAATAAGATGTCTTTGTTCTTCACCTTCTTCTTCACTGACCACCCTCTCCTTCTATGTACTCCACCTACATTTTCACTGACCGTCAGCACCTTCTATGCATCTTCTTCGAATTACTCACTGACCATCCTCTCCTTTATCTTCTTCGCGTGTATCGTTTGGCTGAATCGTTTCTCCTTCTTTCAACACATCATTCGACTAGACCATACCACATTGATCGTTTATTAGACGTCTATGATACCACTTCGATCACGTATTGAACATCTATCAAACATGTATCATACCACTTTCAACGTCTATCATACCACTTCGATCACATATTGAACATCTATCAAACATGTATCGTACCACTTTCAACGCCTAACGTACCACTCTGAACGTGAATCGAACGTAAATCGTACCACTCTGAACGTGAATCGAACGTAAATCGTACCACTCTGAACATGAATCGAACGTGAATCGTACCACTCTGAACGTGTATTGAACATCTATCAAACGTGAATCGAACGTGAATCATACCACTCTGAACGTGTATTGAACGGCTTTGATCGGGTATCGAACGGGTATTGAACGGCTTTGAACGTGTATCGAACGGGTATTGAACGGATATTGAACGGGTATCGAACGTGCATCGAACGGCTTTGAACGGGTATCGAACGGCTTTGATCGGGTATCGAACGGGTATTTAACGGCTTTGAACGGGTATTGAACGGCTTTGATCGGGTATCGAACGGGTATTGAACGGCTTTGATCGGGTATTGAACGGGTATTGAACGGCTTTGATCGGGTATCGAACGGGTATTGAACGGCTTTGAACGTGTATCGAACGGGTATCGAACGGCTTTTATCGGGTATCGAACGGGTATTGAACGGCTTTGAACGGGTATTGAACGGCTTTGATCGGGTATCGAACGAGTATTGAACGGCTTTGAGCGGGTATTGACCGGGTATTGAACGGCTTTGATCGGGTATCGAACGGGTATTGAACGGCTTTGAACGTGTGTCGAACGGGTATTGAACGGATATTGAACGGGTATCGAACGTGCATCGAACGGCTTCGATCGTGCATCGAATGGGTATTGAACAGGTATTGAACGGCTTTGATCGAGCATCGAATGGGTATTGAACAGCTTTGAACGGGTATTGAAAGGCTTTGATCGGGTATCGAACGGGTATTGAACGGCTTTGATCGGGTATCGAACGTGCATCGAACGGCTTTGAACGTGTATCGAACGGGTATTGAACGGATATTCAACGGGTATTGAACGGGTATTCAACGGGTATCGAACGGCTTTGATCGGGTTTCGAACGGGTATTGAACGGCTTTGATCGGGTATCGAACGGGTATTGGACGGCTTTGATCGGGTATCGAACGTGCATCGAACGGCTTTGAATGTGTACCGAACGGGTATCGAACGGCTTTGAACGCGTATCGGACGGGTATTGAACGACTTTGATCGGGTATTGAACGACTTTGATCGGGTATCGCACGTGCATCGAACGGGTATCGAACGGGTATCGAACGGCTTTGATCGGGTATCGAACGGGTATTGAACGTCTTTGAACGGGTATCATACCGCTTCTGCATAACTATCGTCTTAATCTAGCGTACATTACATGCAGGAGGTTGGAGAGGATGAAGAAAAACATTTATACATTAAAAATTGATTTTATTTATTTATGAATTTCTCTCTGGCGTTTAGACCACCAGTTGAATATTTTAAATACATTTTGCATGACACAGTGCTTTGCATGTCTGCCACATCGCAGAGTATTAATTACATTTAGCTTATTTAGAGATTTGATATCCTCGTAGTCAATGTCCAGCGTCTCAATGACCACGTCCATTCTCGTATCTTCATCGAGGAAATTTGCAAGCCAGTCGCGTTTCTGCAACCCTTTAACGTATTCGATATGGGATGCGTCATCTTCTTCATCGATCGCATCAGCAACAGCTTTCGTAATTAGCCGTTTAGCCATACTGTACGAAACATCTCCATCGTCCCACCGTAGCCCGTGATGTTTTGCTACCAACCACCGGATGTTCGATTTGTCAGATTTCGTAAGAAGAAATTGTGGCATCGAAATCCCAAAAATATAGTGCGAGAGAATTGTTCCCTTTCGCAGGATAGCCACTTCCTTGACGACAAATCTTCCATCGACGATGAACCCTTGCAGGTCAACAAAAGTTGGCACGACCATTATCGGTACGATTTAGAGGTCCGCTCGCTTCCAAGACAGATGGGAGAATGCAGTCCGTCTCATAAGCCATCTCGATTTTCACGATGAAATATTTGTACGAATTTCGCACAGGAGAGGGTGGGGCAAGTAGTATGGAAATTTAATTTATTTTGCGCACCACGTTTGTCAGCGGATTGTATTCAACCACACGATCGTGCAGAATCAGACACTAGGCCGTAGTATTTGCAGGCACATTCTCTTTACACTCGAATTCTATGCGCACGTCCGCGGTGCCATTCTTGATCGACTCATTTTGTCGCGAGCAATCAATCACCACGAGGGGACCAAATTGTAAAAATTCGGCCACGGTGAATAATGCCTCGTTGCAACTATGTCCATAATACGATTTACGGAATTGCGTATACATGTGGTTCAAGGTGGCATGCTTATTTTTGTCAAAGTCCAAATTCAGATCATCATATATGTAAAATTCCGAGTTGAGAAAAAGTTTTACATTGGCCAATTTGCAGTTGTTAAACTTAGTAACATCTTAGCTCATCACATTCTTTCGATCAGTCTGTAGAACAAGGATAATAACTCGCGGCTTCTCCAGCTGTGCGGATGCCTTCACGGCCCACGAATGCTTGGTCGTGCTTTGCAAGAGAGGATACTCGTACAGATCCCACGAGTGAAAACAAATGCTCAGGTTTTGTCCACTTTCCAAAGTATGTAGCAACGATAGCTTATTAACGTCATTTAACGTCACATGAGGCATCCGCCATTGCACTTTAAGTAATTCAATTTCTGGTTCCAACATCGGCGATCCTATTAGAGAATTGTTATCGTTGCGCGATCGTATTAAAATCAATTCGTGAAGCGCATTAATAATCATGCGTTTGTAGTCCTCGCAAAATCCGAGCAAATATTTGAGCGGGATGCAAAAATTGAAATGATTTTTCACTATTAGCCCATTACGCCGTTTCAAGCCCCATCCGGCATTCTCCATATTTTTATCTTCGCCAGATGTCAGCGATACATAGTTTTTAAGCGTGCTAGTTATTCCAACGTTTCTGTTGCGATCAATCTCCACGCCATTCAACTCGTATCGAATCTCATCAAATAAGAACGCCACGCAATTATTTCCCAACATCACCGTTAATGTATCGCTTGGCTTATTTATCTTCAATTTCCCCTCCAAGTAGAGGAAACTTTCGCACCGCAATGTGTATAAATCCTGCTGCTGTATGGGTATTCTTATCTCATCGCTGTATCCAAACGTCGTGTTGACATATGGGTTGTATGTGTGAGTCTCGAGCTTGACGATGTGATCATCAAACGTCGGCTTCCCTCCAATGCTTAGAATGTCAACCATTTTTTTCAACTTAACCGTGCACAATGAATCCCAATGATTTCAAAAATGCAATGTTCGCAGCACTGAGCCTCTTCTTTTTAGTATAATCAGAGCTGTTGCAGTTGTTGTTGTTGTTGTTGTTGTTGGTGTTGTTGTTGTTGTTGTTGTTGTATACAATTTCGTTTGGAAGAAACGGGTTTCTGGAGTCGTTCAGCACAAGCATCTCTTTCGATCACGTCACACGTATTATCGTCGTCGCCGTCGTACGTGCAATCTGATGGTAATCTCTTCACCTCGAAAATCGAGCAACCGTCCGTCTTGATCCACAACGCGTATCGTTAGATCCGTAATGACCCGTGCGGTGATTGGAAGGTAAATGATCTGCGCGGGCGTTTCCGATATCTTATATCCTGGTGGGACTCTCGGAGAAAATTCATGTATCGTATGTACGCGCTTCCCATTGTTGTACGCGCCAGCGGTCACGCTGCATTCTATGCGAATAATGTTCACGTTCATGGTATTAATTGGATCGTCCGATTCATGCCACCGTCCAGGTTCTAATACCCGATTCGCCGAGAATCCCAGTAGCGATCCAATGTTATTGGACTTTGTAAAGTCTATGACGAACGAGCAGTACAGCTCGCTTTTCATGGTGTTGTTGTTGGGGCGCAACACTATAGGATACACATCGTTGTCACCGACATCGGTGCCACCGAGATTTTGAGGATACCGCTCGAGTAATCGCTGCTTCAAATACTTGGCAATAGCGTCTAGTTCGTAGGAGCCGTGTGGAATCGTAATGTATTCATGAGTGGTGTCGACGCTGTTGCTGATGTCATAGTTTACGACAATGTAGAATTTATCGTTGCTCGAGTCGATGTTTGGTATTGTGTGATAAGTTTCAAAGGTTGCTAGACCAAGCTCGTAATCATCGTCGCTCAAATCTATGGGTGGAAAGTAGCTTACCGCGAGGGTGCTACTCTTGCCGGTTAGAGTGAATGTTAACGACATATTCCGAGCTGTACGACTGGACTGGTACTGAATCAGAGTGGTGGGAAGTCAATCCTTAAATTTGATGCCACTCGTTTGTAGAAAGCGTAGACATAGTTGTCCACAATTGCTCTGATCGTACTTCTGATAAGCCGTTCTTGTATCTTAGTCCAGATATTGTACCAATTCCTTAGGCGGTTGAAGATTTCCAAAGCTGTCGAAATATATATCTCGACACCCTCTCTTCGCATACGCCACCCAATGAGTCCCCGGCCCCTCGACATTGTCCAAATTTACGATACCGCTCTCGTTTCGACGTACTCCTCCGGCTGGTGGCGCGTTACGCATAAAAACACCTCTAAAGAATGGAATACGCATACGTTTTGCAAACTCCTCCAATTGCGCGTCGGTAGTTACGCCCGCGGGCATTTTTATTTTCTTTTCGACGTTTTTTTTTTCGTTTCGATATTCCCTGTCCGCGCTTGTATGGTGCGAGATAAAGTCCACGACCTTCCATGGAGCGATTATGACGTTGCATTTCCTGCAGCTGATGTTGCGCCACCTTATTATCGTTTACCGCCTTGGCTATCCCCGCCGCTCCACCAGATAACGATCCGAGAACACCTAGCAGCTGGAGAAGTGGTAATATACCACCCCGTTTTGCTATCGGAAGAATCCGCTTTTTCGGTGCTCTCTTTGGAATCCTTTTGCGCAATTTTGCTTTCATCCCCATTCCGATTTTCGTCTTGACCTTCATAGCTGCCCAAATAGCTGTAGCAGCACCTCTTTCGCCCAGAGTCGAGTCTCGCGCAACGATGCGTTTTCGCGCTTTGTCAGCGAGTACGTTATCTGCCGCGTGCCTTTCGCCGAGGTCGTTGCTACGTGAATATGCAATATCGTGTTCGCGACACGCTGCGTCCAACGGATTGATGCCTTGATCACCTCTAACCAATCGTTTTGCCAGATGAGTTCCTGGGCCGCAAAACTGGTATCCCGGGATATGTAATTCGATAGGTAGCGCGTTTATCGCCCGATTTAACAAACCACAACCTTTCTTCACTCGCATCGGTGACATTCGCTACAGTTTTTAATCAATGGTGCTGGACCATCGATATGCGTTCGCTGCCAAGGGCGATTATAATGTTCCAGACACCGACGATACTGCTGAACCTCGGAATCGGCTTTTATATGCTCGGGGAGTCTGTCCCACAACTGATCAATGTATCTCTCGAACTCTCGCAGTAGAATAATCTTTGGTATATATTTCAACTGTTCAGAGGTTAAGTCTCGAATATCACAATTATCCGACAGGAGCAGAAGCATTTTGAACACTGAGCTGTTTTGCTTCGGCGCGGACCTATAAATAGGACGCGTCACCGCTTCGATGTATCAAAATCATTTTTTCACAGTTCGCAGCGAGGATGCGATTCGTGCGACAGCCTGTGACGATACGCGTGACAAATTTTGACGATAAATCACGAGTGATGCCCTCGAAAACAAAGCGCAAACATGGCAGCATGCTACCAAACACTATACCGTGCCTCATTTGTGGCCCATCAAATTGTGGAAAGACCAACGTGTTGGTGAGCTTGTTGGAAAGTCCTCACGGTGTCCGCTTCGAGAACGTGTATGTGTATTCCAAGTCCGTGCAACAGCCGAAATACCAGTATTTGGAGAATTTATTGACCCCGATAGATGAAATTGGCTACTTTACGTTTTCGAATAACAGTGATGTCATCCCACCGAGCGAATCGCTTCCGAATTCCATTTTTATCTTTGATGACGTGGCATGCGACAAGCAAGATACGATAAGGGAATACTTTGCAATGGGGCGCCACTCGGACGTTGACTGCTTCTATCTCTGTCAGACGTATGCAAAGATTCCCAAACATCTTATACGCGACAATGCCAATCTGTTGATTCTGTTTAAGCAGGATGGTACCAACTTGAAACATGTGTACAACGATCATGTAAATACTGATATGTCTTACAAGGATTTCTGCGTGCTGTGTCATAATTGTTGGCAACGAGAGTATGGTTTCGTGGTAATAGACAATGATAGCGCGATGTCTAATGGACGTTATAGAAATGGATTTAACGAGTTTGCCGTACCGTGAGATGGTCAATTGTCGTCAACACGTCGGTGGGAAAGCAACGTCTGCTGCAAAATGATGATTGATATCGATAGTCTGGAGATTAAGGATCGCGAGAGAATAGCGAAGGAAATTGCAAAAACCAGCGAAGCCATTCGCAAGAAGCATCAGGCTTTGAAGTCTGGCAAGATGGAGGAAGATATCGCGTTGGAGAGATACTTTAAACCTATCGCCGAACCCTTGAAACATATCGTGGAAAATACCACAGCGGCAGAAGCTGACACATCACCGCTGACGAGCATAGACGTTGAAGAGAATGAAACATTAACGCCTAAAACAAAAATCCAGTCGAAATGGAGCACATCGCGCAAGACAAAGAAGAAACGACACACATCATCGGAATATTCACTCATAACCTCCACACCAGTTCAATCGAAGCGAAAACGACAAAACGATTCCTCGGTTCCTCCCACACCAATAAATACATTTCCCAGTGTACAATTGCTTGCAACCGAGGATGATGATGACGACGTTTTCGAAACTAGTCCAGATGAGTCGTTTGTAACATCTATTAGACAGCAACTTCAAACATCCGAGGGACAAGAAACGTTTCGCAACCATTTCGGTCCGCTGGGGCAAGAATACATGAGCGCCATCCTAAGTATGGATAAGGATACAACAATTGACTATGTGTACGGCGTATACTTTGGCAATAGTGGAACGATGCTTGGAGATAAGGCTTTCGATATGGACAAGGATGATAATATAATCATCGGTGGTGTAAAATACAAAGGAACGCCCGGCCTTTACGAACTGAATTTCAAGAGAATTCCCGACGATGCCCTGTACACCGATGCTGATAAACAAAAATACAAAAGTATACTGCTGGCGACGAATGCCTACAGACGCAGTCATTGTGCTCAAAAACCCATATTGGGCAACAAGGGATACAAGTACAAACATGTAATTGCACCACTAGTCCTCCGCGCATCAACGAGTAAAGCAGGAAATGGTCTAAGGACACCGCTAGCGATGATGGTAAACGACAACAAGATCGATTACGTGCACTGGGACGATCCCAACGAGTTGGTGGATCGATTGCGTTTGCTTGAAGCGTCGCGTCAGGCGGTTAACAACTCCCACGATCCCGAAATTCTATCGATTATCGAGGAACTCCGCGAGGTAGGCCTCATTATAAATTAAACCACACGTCGATGATTTGCACTGTATGCATCGAGATGCCGATCAACAAATTTGGAGTATCGCTCGAGAAGAGTGGAACAGCTAGAATGGACTATTACAAATGGAGCGGCATGCTTCGAAATTATATGCGAGATAACGCTCGGACGGTGCCGACTTTGATGCAAAATCATGCAAGATACGACGCGTAGCTCAGCCGGTGGCTGACAGCGATGCCGTCAATAAACTATACATGGAAAAGAGCATTAAACTTTTGAGAGAGCATCAGGAAGAATTAGAGAGGAAGCTGGTCGTGTTTCAAAGAGATATGCTGACGTTGCAAAACAGCGTTCAAAAGATATCGCAGGCGTCAAATTCAATCCCACAGCAGCGCTGCGAAGGAGAATCATGCGTGGCGGCTGAACTTGTCCCCGGGCCGATTGGGAGCACTTAATGCATGTACACGATAATTATCGCATCATTCGTGTCAAAGACTCCTCTGCGATCAAACATGCAGCCCAAGAAGCGACAACTTGTTGAGGAATTGCATGCTCCAGCTCGAAGACATTTCCCGCGGAGGCGCGTCATAGTGCACGGACACGACGATCTGTGGCAAGCTGACGTTGTAGAAATGCGTCCATACTCGCGATTCAACCAAGGTCACCACTACATGCTCACCGTCATCGATGTGTTGAGCAAGTATGCATGGGCGGTGCCGCTCAAGACTAAAAGTGGTGCTGAGGTGACCAAAGCGTTTGCAAGGATATTTAGAGATCGATATCCGAAAAATTTGCAAACCGATCAAGGAAAAGAATTTTACAACGCCGATGTGCAGAAACTCTTGTCAAAGCATGATATTAATCATTATTCGACGTATTCGGTGATGAAGGCCTCCGTCGTAGAACGTTTCAATCGAACTTTGAAGAACAATATGTGGAAAATGTTTACGCTCAATGGAACCTACAGGTGGATCGATTCGCTATCGCGTCTTCTCGCAGAGTATAACGCACGAAAACATAGAACCATCGGAATGCGTCCTCGCGATGTTACCCCTGCGATCGCCGACAAGCTGCTATCCACCGTATACAGCAACATAAAGATCGCTGCTCCGGCGAGATTCAAGTTGGGCGAGTTTGTGCGCGTGAGCAAATTTAAAACCATCTTCGATAAAGGCTATACGCCGAATTGGACAACGGAGGTGTTCAAGATAGCCAAAGTACAGACTACTAATCCCGCAACGTATTTGCTGGTCGATTCCTGTGGAAAACCTGTTGCCGGAGGATTCTATGAACATGAGCTGCAACGAGTCACCGATCCTGATGTGTATCTAGTGGAAAAAGTGTTGCGTAGAAAGGGGGATAAGGTGTACGTCAAGTGGTTGGGGTTTGATAAATCACACAATTCATGGATAAATAAAAATAATGTATTGTAACATAATAATAATACATGGTTCAATAAATACAATGATACATATACATGAGTGACCACTTTATTTTTTACATATTAATTCCACCATTTACAATAAATTTTATTTAGCATAATTCCGCTATTTATAATTTCTATACACATGGGAACAATTTTTATATTACACAATAAATACAATAAATACCATTTCTATTTTACAATGGAATTTTGTAATGTCCCCAGGGCAGAGTGTCGGTCGAATCGGGTACGATATGCCGCTTGTCGTCGTACGGACTTAGAGCGATTTTAGATTCCGAAATGGTGTACACTTTGTGCAATTTAGACCGTATGCATGATTGTCTGCGAACCATTTCGATCTCCCTTTGCAAACACTGCGCGTAGTCATCGAAAGTTATCGTTCTGGCAATGACGTTGGTCTTGACGCCTTTCGCCTTTTTCGTATCTTTTTTGCCGTCTACGCGGAGTGCATACATTTTCGCTCTAAGATCTACGAATTCGGTCATTATCGCACCGTTATTTTCATCCTTCATCAGCCCTGGAACCTTCTTATTTAAGTGGGGCATATTATATAGATTGTTGATAGGATAATCGCTTGTGTCGAATCTATCGATATCACGTTTCATGGTCTCATAGATATCGTCGCATCGAATGTGGTAAATGAGGCTGTCAGTGTCTGTGTATAGAATTTTACAACTTGGTCCGTGCAGGGGAGACATGTACTCGTGATGAAATTCATAGAAACAAATTTTTGATATGTCCAGAATGCACATACCCACGTATATCGGTTTGTTGAATTTCACCTCGAGTTTTCGCAATTCAACAGCTATTAAATTTTCCGAAAAAACACTTGTGTTATGGAAATTCGGTTTCGCGATCATTGCCTCCGCGCCATATCGCCCTTCCCAATGAGTCAAAAGTTTTACATCCACGTGATTTCGTACATTTTCCATAGTTTTACCGAATACCGCGTTGTTCATCAATTTGTACAAATTTTTTTCGAAGTCGTTTGTCGCACCTGTTCTAAACCGTGTATTGAGTTCGATGTAATCGCGGAGCCAGGGAGATTGAGCGAATTGAAGCACGCGGTGTATCTTTGTAATACGAAGACCGTGACGCGTGCAGTGCTGCAGGTTGCGGTAATGGATGACGTAACGCTGCTTATCGTATACCGTCGCGAGTAACTTGTCCTGTCTGCTGCCAGGTGGTTTGGCACGCGTCGGGCAGAACGGTAGATCGGCGTGAGCGTCGTGCAGACGTTGCGGATATTCCAGATCTACCTCGAGAATGTATCCCGTGGGCGAATCGACCGCGATCGAAGACACGTCAAATTTTTCAACATCTCCGACCCATTGAAATTTAGCATATGGCAGAGGCTGACACATTGCCCATCCATACAAATTGTTCACGTCAAAGTACATCAAGTACGATGTCTCTTCCGATGCGTCGTAAGATGGCATGTACTTGTTATTGGCATGTGCGTATCTTCCGGAACATTGACTTAAACCCCCACGTATACCGCGTTCGATAAACATGACCATATCGACGTCGGTGAGCAATTCGAATGTAATTTTGGTATGTTTTAGCATGGCATCCCATGTGAAACCGGGTAAAGTATAATAATGCGCCGAATCTAGTCCGTAACTCTTGATGCAACTTTCGCGAAAATTTTCAAAAATATCTGCCAATAACAAGACATCTGTTTACAAATACAAGTCGCTGTATTCGCCCAAGGTTCTAATGCCGAAACGCTGTCAGACAGTCTCGGCGTGTGCGTAATCGCTCTCGGATACAGTTTCACCCATTAACGAACTATAGAATGACTTGCGCGATGGTAAGCATGAGTCCTGCAGCTTGTTCGCGCAATCAAGATATTCATACGGAAAGATACCCTTTCGCGTCAATAAATTGAAATCCTCGACGGATAATGTTTGAAATTAGGATCGTAAAATTTTTAATTGATCTGTGCTAAGAAAAGATGCTAATTTGTCGAGACTGGTGTTGAGAAATTTGTACGAATCGATGAATCGCAATTTAATACAATTTCGCGAGTCTGATTCAGCCGTATCTTCGACATTTTTTGTGAAAGAAATATACTTTTCTTTAGTTATGGGTAATACGTCGACGTGACCTTCGAAAGCGGTAGCTATTTCCTCGATAATAAAATGCGAATCGTAGCCTGATAAATTATGAAAAACTATGGGGATGTAAAACGCATTTTTATAATTTAAATTGCACTCCGAATGTGCTGGACCTCTAAACCGTCCGGATACATCGGTAGCCTCGAATGGTTCTTCGCAAATATGACAAATATGATATGTGTTGCATCGCGAAATGCCGTCAACTGTTCGGCGGTTAAATCAAGCATGGGAACATTGCTGGTCAGGATGGGTTTGGCGAAATTTGCAAACTTTTTTAGTTCATCGACGAACCATGAAACGCAATCCGCGTCGCGGCGACATCGATACACCGATATCGATGTATCGTACGAGCAATGCATGTAATAGGCTATACTATGAACTTCGTGGTGTTGATACGTGTGTAATTTATTATCATCACCCATTCGGGGGCTGCCCTCTGTTTTCTCGATGATGCACTCGAGATCGGCGTACACCACGAAGGGGAGCCGCTCCTTCATGTTGTGGTTGTTGAACCTTAGGAGATTGTTTGCTTCGCTGGGCAGCAGGATGGCGCAGTCATTCATCTTGCCACAGTCCAGCGAATGAAGCTCCAACTTCTCGGCGGATCCGAAGTAGTGCATGCATCTGTAAACCCCAAATATGTATTATTTAATTTGTTTCGCGAGACATTTCAGCATTTCGTAAGTATATATATGTACCGATCACAGATGAATTTCTTTCCATTGCGCCTGCTTAGCTGCATGCTCACCAGCCGGGACAAGTTCTTAATCAGCACAAAGTGTCCTACATCTCCATCATTCGGTATGTAGAGCAGGTTGACGTGCCGATTCCTCTTGTGGCTGGTGAGGCGCAGCGGAAAGACCGTCTTCGTCTTCTCCGCCTCGAAGCTGTACACGTTGACGGAGATGGCATTCTGCCGCTCAAACTTCCCAATTTGTGTTAGGGACATTGGAAATTCAATGCCCTGGAGATTTAGCACCAATGTATAAGGCGGGTATGAACTTGGGCGCACGGTATTTCTTTCCGCAGAATGAAGAGCGGCAACCACTGCCCATGCGAAACACGCATTGTCCTCGGATCGTACGCTAATAGTCGCTTTCTTCTGCAATATTTCTCGCGGCAACTTGCAGTGCCACCCCGCGCGCAGGGGATTATACTTGTTGACATTGACGGTTAGGTTGAGAATTCTCGTCAATGCCCATCCGCTGTCGCGTTCCTGGAACTCTTCCAGCGATGCCAGAGTGGGTTCGACGACGCATCGCTGGTACCACTCATGCAGATCGGATGTGCCGAAGAGTTCACAGTTCCGGGTATTGATGCTTTTGCAAGCACGCTTGTCACCCGCCACAAATTCGCCATTGAACACCGTGTTCACTTTGAGGTTTCGACGTTTTCTCAAAGCGCCCCGCACGTGCTCCAACACAGTGGTCGCCGCATCCTGGAGGAAGTTGCGCGGCTCGATATAGTTCGAATTTAGCACGACACCAGTCAACACGCGGCTATCGAACGCCGTGTCTATTTCGCGCCACAAAAGTCCCGTACTCGAATGTCCTGCACCTTCACGCACGAAACGGCCGCGTAACGAATGTTTCAATCCCTCGAGCCGCGCGATTCGAGCAACCAACGATTGTTGAATACCGATCGATAATCGAGGACGTTTCACTCGACTATGTTCTTCCAACGATTCGATGCACTCGTTGCACCGTTCTTCCCACGCGAGGTACTCTTCGCGTGAAATCAATCGTGCAGATTGATCCAACAATTGGCTTTCTACTTGCGCGAATTCCATGATTGTAAATGGAATGTAATGTCTTTTCCTCGCAACACGTTGCGACGATTTGAGGCTTTGGACAGTTTGGAGCGCGCTTTTATATCCTCACCACGATTTGCTATCTCTGTCTGACTCCTTCGATGTACCTCCTTCCTCCAATAGATTGTATGTAAAAAGCCGATTCTTCCCGATATCAGCCGAAGCAATTTCCGCTGATACAGCATAATTCTTTCTATGATTCACGCGTATGGCGAATTAGCGCGCAAAATCATCCGACGCAGTTTCTGCTGACACCGCAGAATTCTAAGATTCGACATTTCCACAGGTATTATATTACATTCAACACGTGTCGAGGCTTTTATCCTTGAGGGTCGGACTCAAGTTACATGTAATCGCGCGATACGCTGCGACGCTAAGATTTAAAATCATTTTGAAAATTTTTAGAACGAAAGCGATTGTACCACTATGTAGTGCCGTCTCTTTCTCTCGAATTTAGCTTTAAAAGTGATGCTCTCTCTTTCCCACCCTCCGAATTTAGCTTTAAAGTAATGCTCTCTCTTTCCATCCCGAAGACGTGGTTCGTAAAAGAAAAGAACGTCGATCTTTCCCGACATTGTCCGACATCATCCGATAAAAAATAATGGATTATGCTTGGTGACGCTTGGTATATGTACCATTCATTAAAGACTAATGTCAGAGAGTGGGTGTTGGGGGAGTTGGTTAGGCGGCTGACTCGTAGCGCGGAGGTCTTGGGTTCGAGCCCCGTCGCCCGAGATTCAGTTTTTCGATTATTCTTAATATCTTAAATTAATATTTCCTTCCTTACCGACTGTGGTTGGTACCACGCTCCAGAGTAGCAGCAATTCATACCCGCGGTTCCTCCTCGATGCGGTTCGGTATCGATTGATTCGATATCTCTGCTCTCGCGCTATACCCCCACCACTTCGCCATCTGTATGACGTCATCCGCCGCGCGCCGCCCGCCGCCTGCGGGAATTTTCCGCCGACTTTTGAAACTCAAATTTGAGTTTCAAGGTCGGAGGAGGGGTAGGGGAAATGGCCTTCAAACTGAAATTTGGGTTAGAACTCTCCTAGTCTTACTACTCCCTTCAACGGGAATATGCGCATGATATTTCGTGGAGACATCACCGCATCTGGGGAAATTCGACGGCTGGTAATTTTTACCGCCTGGGCATACGAGCCGATGTTCGCCGGTGAGGATGCTACTTTGGGCCGCTGAGTGACCTTCCGCGGTTCCTGTGCCACGCTTTGTGCAGTCGCTTGCGTCCTTATCAGGTCGCTGCGTACTGCGGCGAGCTGGCCTTCAAGAAAGCTGTTCCGAAGGAGCAGCTCCTGTACCAGCGCGTTAAGCGTGTCTGCTGTGTTCAAGACGCGGAGACCGGATTCCTTATTGATCTTCGAGTCAGGTCGAAGGCATAAGGTCCTTAGGTCCCCGGTCGCGGCCTTGGCCTCATCTCGTATGAGATCGAGCGCCCTTATGTTGGGCACAGGTATTGCTGTGTTCAATACCTTTCCCTTTCTCCCCTTGCTGGCACGCGCGGCGTCCTTATCAGCAGTGGGCGTACCTTTCGGGGGAGTTTGGCCTGTTCCGCGCGCGGCGTCCTTATCAGCAGCGGGCGCGGTGATGGCTTTCTTATTCTTTTTGGAGAGGAGTTCCCACTTGTCTCCTTCTATCTGGCTCCCTACCTGCTCGTCTTGCTTATCAACAGCGATGCTGTAGGAGAATCAGGTTTCTCAGTCTTGATCTCCTTTGTTGGAGTTGTCCCTTTTCCGTCGTTGGTACGACAGGGTCCCTCCTTCTTCTTCGACGGATTTTCCACCGAAACATTCACAACGCCGATCGGTCTTACCGACGTTGTGCTGCTGCGAACGGTTTCCTTATTCGCAGCAGGGTTCTTTTTTGACCCTCCCGTACGCGCCGCGTCCATATCGGCCACGGGCGAACTGGTCGTGGGTTTCTTACTCGGCCCGGGTACAGGCCGAGTAGTTGTCGATTTAGGGGCCTCCGGCAAAGTCGTCTTTCCCCTGGGGAGGGTGGCCTGACAGGAAGCCGACACAGCTTCCGTCGTTCCGCCCACATTCCCGCGGGTCATACTTAGAGGATTGCTCCTCGCGGTAGTTCCCCGGGTGATCGTTGTTTTCAACGATGTGGTAGCGCGCGATTTGGTATCCATAGGATAGTTTTTGCCTTCATCCCGCTGCTTGTCCCAGCCTCCACGGACCCTCAAAATGGAATCCGGTATCCACCGGATTAGGACATCGCCCAGGATATAGTCCACCTACCGCGGCCGACAGGGTGTCTCCCAGAGGAAATTCCCCAGGCCTGCCTCCATGGTCTGTTTCCTCACCCAGCAGAATCCCCTTACTTAAGCAAAAGTCATCCAAGCCGATTGGCTAGGCCAAGGGCTACTCATCTCGCCTAGCTGCCCGTCTAGCCGAAGCGGAGACCAAAGGTACGTGTTGGGAGTGTCCCTCCCGCAGGCAGGGGGCCCCCTCAGATCCCAGGATTCTCCTTTCCGGCGACAAGGGTTGCCATGCACGGCGAACACGTGGGAGTGTTAATTTAAAACAGCCAGCTCTTCTGCTCTTGCTGAGGTGCCCCGGGGTCGCAGCCCCCGTCCCGGTTGCCCGTGGCCCTTGGGATTGTTACCGCTTTCTCTTTCGCACCTTGCACTTTATTGAAATAGCTATGCAAGGTCCCGGCCGCACCGCTCGGAGGTGAGGAAAGCGAGTTTGACCACTATGAGCCCGTCTACTTCGCCGAAGCTTGTTGCTGCAACGGAACGCCACAAACGTCAGTCCTTGCGTCGGAGTTAGTTTCATCGACTAACGCCAACGTCCCAAAACAGTCCGTCTACATATTCCCGATATAGGCGAAGCATCAGCTAGGTTGGGGGTTTTGACCGAATGATATGCAGAGGCATATGACGCGGAAAGCCCATGTAGCCTTGGTTGCTGGCCGTTACCCATCTGACAGCCAGACTTGCCCAGGTCAGTATTTTTCGGCGTGCGGACGTGGATACCTTCCGATGGCCAGGCATTTTCGCTGCGATTTTTCCCGCCGTTTCACCTCGAAAGGTGATGAGGTTTCTCACTCTTGTACTAGCCCTGTGAGGTACCGTGTCCTCAATAAGTGATTTACCGTTTACTGTTTATGCTGTATAATTCGTGGATTCGCTAATCAGCAAGTATCACCATTTCGCGAGTATTGACACGTACATATACAGGGTGTCCCACCTAAGACTGGACAGCGCGATATCTCTTAAAGTATTGTCGATAAAAATATAAAAAAAATAGTGCATTGCATGGTTCGAGGGGGCCAACTTATTAGCCCGAACGAATTTTGTTTTCGATTATTATTTTAAAAGATACGATGGTCAAATTCGGTTTTTCAAATGGAACTATTTTTTTTTAAGTCCTGAGTTGATAGTGCGTTCCAAGACAAATTCAATAAGCTTTAATGTATACACTTGATTTCCACTGGTTTTTAAGATATTGCGCTTGCAAATTTACTGATTTTCACTGGAAGAAAACCCTCTGGAATAGTAAGGACTGGGGACGGTCTTACAGGCGCCACGGGTGGCGTTGCCTGTTGTAATAGATACCTACCTGCCAAAGGTCTACGCAGGCCCAAAGGCTGGACAATTCTTTTCCGTCAGAAATGCTACTTAGGTAGGTACATCTGCGGTATCGAGAAGCGCACCGTTACTTTTATTTCGCACTTGCTTCTACGCTCGGATGGCCGGTTCTTTTGGGAGGGATGCAAGTTGGATTGGTTAGGTTAGGAGGTGTGAAAGTTGCTAGACTAAATTTCAACCATAGGGAGCAGATTGTATTAGAATCAATCGGATTTGCATCCCTCACAAACGGCTGCTCTCTTGAAGAGGCCCTCTTCACAGCAATACCTCCTCCCCAATGCCCACCTTCTCTCGCACGGAATACGTCAACGCATGCTTTTGTTTTGATATCGAAGCTCGTGTTTATACTCGAGAGGACCACGCGACGACAGCGGGCTACCCCTTTTCTTCCTGTGTCTCTCCACGAGGAGTATTGCCGGTGGATTGTAGGAGCGTAGATGTCGGGATGCCAAGTTATTGAATTCAGGAGACGATAGAAACACTTAATTACAAAACACACATGTACTATAATTAAAGTAAATCGTATTCCTCTCGGGCGGGAGTCGCCCGACGCTCGTAAAGAAGATGCGGCTTGGTACACCGTGGCGAGGGCTGCCCTTCGCAGTGCCTCACCCGATTTTTATGTCTTTTTCCGGAAAAAGGTACGAATCCTGGGCCGAACGTAACGAATTGGGGTCGAGCCCCCGCAGTCGAGGGTGAAATATCCATTACAGCGTATTAAGAAATTCTTTTCTTCGTCGTGTCGAAAGAGAAGTGACGCCAATGGATTCCTTATGTTTTTCTGATGAAAATCATACCAAATATCATGCAAATTGGACTACTTTGACACAAGCTATTTGTATTCCCAATGTAAAAGTTGTCCGATTTACACGACATTTGATATGATTTTCATCAGAACACCCCAAGGAATCCATCGGCGACACTTCCATATCCATGCGATAAAGAATAAAGAATTATTTTATTTCCTAAACAGATCAGATACAGGGTACTTCTGGAGGTACGCCCGTCACCCCGTGGCGAGGACAACACCCCGGCTGTGCCCATCGAATTTTATGGCTTTCGACCCTCGAAGGGTTTGGAATATCATTAAGAAGTGAGAAATGTTCAGGATTTCAAATGTTTGCTTCCTTTCTTCATCGTACCGAAGGGGAAAGTGATGCCAATGGATTCCTGGCGTTCCGTCGATTAAAATCATACCAAATTTCATGCGAACGCCTACAAGACTTGACTCAGTCTGCGTATTGTTTTGGCTTGTGCTGTATCGGAGAACTATAATGGCGAGTTAAAATAATTAATCTTACTAAGATTGTGTGATAGTTCTACAAAAAATGTCTCCACCATCTTTAGAGACTAGTGATTCCGTTATTGCAGGAGTTATATTATCAACAAAAAATAAAGTAAAAATTTGCATTGACTGTTACATATATAATAAAAATAAAAATAGAAATGACTTATACTATTGGGTATGTGAAAAAAGTGGAAAAAAGGGCAACAGTTGTGAGTGTGCAGCTACAGCCAATACGCTGTACACAAATAATAAACATATAGTTCGAAAGCATGATCCACTGAAGCACAATCATGCACCTGAGGCTTCAAATTCTGAGGTATTAAAAATATATAATAAAATTAAAGAGTTGGCAGTAAACAGTAACGAAAAGCCCGGTATTATTATTAGAGATGTAAATGCAGAGGTGAAGAATTGTATCCGGACATATCTTCCAAAGAATAAAAATTTAGCCGAACAAATACGATATGCACGAAGGAAAAATAAAGCTAAAGAACCTCAAAATATATCAGAGCTATATTTACCTCAGGAATTAACCAAGACATTGGACGGAGAACAATTTGGAAGAATTATAAAAGAAGGAACACAGTGTATTATATTATTCACAACATATGAAAATTTAAAAATTTTAGTCAAAAGTAATTGCTGGTTAATGGACGGAACATTTAAAGCACTTCCTACTTTTATGAAACAATTGTACACAATTCATGCTAATGTAAAAGATGACGACAGTGATAATAATAATACTGTCATTCCATTAGTGTATGCACTTTTGTCTTCAAAGCGACAAAATATCTATATACTCCTCCTACAGAATTTAGTTTCTATAGCTGAAGAATTAGGCATTTCCCTAAATCCTGAATTTATTTTAATTGATTTTGAGATTGCTGCAATGAACGCAATTAAAGCAGTATTTCCCAATACGAAACTGAAAGGCTGCTTTTTTCATCTTTGCCAATCTATATATCGCAAAATACAGAAAAATGGCTTAACACGAAGATATGGAACGGATGAAACGTTTAGTTCTGCAATTAGGCATATTCCATGCCTAGCATTCCTAGAAACGTCGGAAATTCCAGATGCCTTTAATGAAATAAAATCTCTACTTCCGATTGAATGTAATAATATTATATGGTGGTTTGATAAATATTATGTAAATGGCACGATACAAGAACGCAGACGTAATGATGAAATAGTTATTCGTCGTCCACTATTTCCACCGGAAATGTGGTCGGTATGTGATACCAATATATTCCGATTACCACGAACTCAAAATAGCGTCGAATCATGGCATCGACGATGGCAATGCTTGCTAGATAGAAATTCCGGTGTATTTAGTCTTATAAATAATATACAAAAAGAGCAAGCAGCGGTTGAGATCACTTTGGAAAAACTTTCAAACGGAGAACCACCAAAGAAAAAGGTTAGAAAGGACAGCTTGAAAGAGGAACGTATCCAAAGAATTATGAGAAATCGTCAAGAATATAATATTATAAATTTCATACAGGCTTTATCACACAGTGTTACCTTGTAATAAATTGAACGTAGTTAAAATTTTCGTTATGTTGATTTATGTTGTATCTATTCTTTTTTCAGTATCCTGAAATTATTATTTTGTATTTAACATATGTAGATGTATATACACCACAGCAATATATTTTCTGTTCAATTATCTTTATTTGCGTTTTTCTCACTACCAAAAGCCTATCCTACCCTTCGTTACAAAAAGGGAAAAGTACAAAATCACCGAGACTAATGTCATTATCGGTTAATACTGTCGTCGGGTAAAGCTGTTGTCGATAAAAACTGTTGTCGGTTAAATCTGGTGTCGAGGAATTGTTGTCGCTGAAAACAGTGTCGGTGAAATATGTGTCGATGATTTCAATGCGACCCGATGAATTTAGCGGCTTTGAAAAAATGTTTGGTAGCAGTATGATCGAGGAAATCGTAAAATATACGAATATGCATATTGGGCGAAAAATTTTACTGTACGTGCGAGTAACAGATTGTAAATTAACTTCAATTACGGAAATTTTTGCACTAATTGGAGCGTTATTCCTTATCGGAATTAAACATGTCAATCATGCAAACGTGTTAGAATTGTGGAACAGATATGGCACAAGACTGTTGGCATTGCGAGGTATAATGAGTTATAAAAGGTTTTTATTTTTATTGCGGTCGTTACATTTTGATGACGCGTTGACGACATCGGAGCGAAAGGAAACAGAAAAACTGGCAGCTATACGGGTTATTTTAGATAAGATCACTGCCAATTGTAAAAGTAATTATGTCATGGGGGAATATGTAACGACAGACGAAATGTTACATCCATTTAGAGGCCGTTGTGGTTTTATTCAGTACATGCCCATGAAGCCCGCGAAATATGGTCTAAAAGTAATGGCATGCTGCGACGCCAAAACTTATTATACGGGGAATTTGGAAGTGTATTGTGGGCAACAAATAGATGGTCCTTACAAGGTGTCAAATTCAGCTCTAGACGTGGTAAAAAGATTGACAGATTTGATAAAAAACGAAAATAGAAACTTAACAGTCGACAACTGGTATACTAGTTATCCATTAGCTTCTGATTTGTTAAAAAAAATAAAATAACATTGATAGGGTCGATAAGGAAAAACAATAAAGAAATTCCACCTCAATTTTTACCACATAAAGACAGACCAGAAGGGACAACCATTTTCGGATTCCAGAAAGATATCACACTGATGTCATATTGTCCTCGCAGAAATAAAGCCGTCCTTTTGTTGTCCACAAAGCATCAATCGTTAGACATTGATGCTGAAACACAAAAACCGCAGATTATATTAGATTATAATGCAACAAAAGGAGCAGTAGGAACTGTCGACCGCATGTGTTCACAGTATTCATTGTCACGAATATCGAAAAGATGGCCACTTGCATTATTTTTTATTTTATTGAATATAGCCGGTATAAATGCTCAAATCTTATTCTGTTTAAAAAATGACGAAACTCATCTTAGAACAAGAATATTTTTAAAAATTTAGCTCTAAAGCTTACAAAAGAACATTTGGTTGCAAGAGCAAACATGTATACATTACCAGGAGATGTAACAGCATATTTGAAACGTACAGAAAAAGAAACAAATCAACCTCCATCAACATCAAAACGAGGGCGATGTAGGATCTGTCCTAATAGTACCACGACTATAAAATGTAAGATATGCAAAAATTTTATATGTACGAAGCATTCCACTACAAGAACAATATGTTCATCTTGCTTACAAGACACTGAAGAAGGAGATACTTCTTCACCTTAAAAAATATAGTTTATAATTTATATAGTAAATGATAGTAGTAAGGCTAGGGGGATTCTAACTCAAGTCCTCTGAGGGGAGAACGGTGGCGGGGGGGGGGGGGGGGGGGAGTGAGGACGCGCGGGGGAGTGCAGTGGAGGGAGACCTGGGCGCGGTGGGAGCGGGGAGTGGAAGACTGGTTGCGCGCGCACGAGCCGCGGAGTGGGGGAAGCCATAATCGTGGAGGGGATCAGTCCGGGCCGAGCCGCCGCGGAGACCTCTCCAGATCTGGCCCACCGCCGAAAACTTATTCCGATTTGGTCGAGAGAGGGAATGACCCCCAGAATTTTTTTAGAGAGGGGACATCCGCCGAAAATTCTTCCAAACCAATATGCAGCAAACAGACTTTTTTTCCCCAAATCACACAGAGAAATAATAATTTTTAATCAGCGATCTACCGAAACATTATGTAGAAAACAGATATATTCAATTCAAACAAATATGCAGCGAGCATTCTAATGCTAGCCAGTTTTTAAAGTTAACAGTATTTCGAACATAGCAGCGTATCGCGCGATTACGCGTAATTTAACTCCTCTGAGAAAGCTGTGCAGGATGACGTCATTTGGCGGCGTGAAGAAGGTGCGAACGAAATATAATACTTTTAAACGTTGAAATCTTAAAATTATGTGACGAGGAGACAAGGAGGGAGGCGGATAAATAAACGGAGATAGAATATATCTTTAAAAATGTATTGTTACATAGAAAAAATAAAATAAAATAAAATAATAATAAAATAATAATAAAATAATAATAAAATAAAACAAAATAAAATAAAATACTGATAAAATACTGATAAAATAATGATAAAATAATGATAAAATAATGATAAAATAATGATAAAATGATGATAAAATGATGATGAAATAATGATGAAATAATGATAAAATAATTATAAAATAATGATAAAATAATGACAAAATAATGATAAAATAATGGAGAACTAATGGAGAACTAATGGAGAACTAATGGAGAACTAATGGAGAACTAATGGAGAACTAATGATGAACTAATGATGAACTAATGATGAACTAATGATGGACTAATGACGGACTAATGACGGACTAATGACGGACTAATGATGGACTAATGATGGACTAATGATGGACTAATGATGAACTAATGATGAAATAATGATGAAATAATGATGAAATAATGATAAAATAAAATAAAATGTAAGAAATGAAAAAAATTTAAAAATTACCCCGGCGGCGGGGATATTGGTGGAGATGGCGTCCTCAAATCGTCGAACATCTACTCGGGAGTGGTGACTCCGGCGACGGTGACGGTGTTGGGAGCCCCTCGAGTGGCTCCGGGGACGGCGACGGTGACGGTGTGTGCAATCCCTCGAACCATTCGGGGGGCTGCAGCGGGGGCGGCATTAGGAGCCCCCTGCGTGGATCGAGGGGCGGCGATGGCTGTGGTGTTAGCAGCCCCCCGAACCACTCGAGGGGCGACGGTGGTGACCCCCCGAGTGGGGTCGGAGGCAGCGACGACGATGGCGATGATGGCGACGGCGACGACAACGGTGATGATGGAGCCGACGGTGTCGCTGGCGGCCACCACGCGGGTGTCATCGGCGACGATGACGATTCCTCCGTTACCCTCTCGAACCGCCATAGGAACGACTGCGGCGGCGGCGACGGCTGCGGCCTACTAACGTCAAGCCACGACGGTGACGGCGGTGATGGGGGTCGCCGCAGAGGCCCCATTTGTTGATACGGCGCCCATGGGTGCCGTAGTCTAGCCGCCATCGCGGAGCCGACCGCCAGCCTCAACCGCCGCATCTGCAGGGCCAAGGGCGCGGCTCGCGGTGCGTCCTCCGCCAGGATCCGCGCCAATTGTGCCATAATAATCATTGGCACATGTTCCTAGAACACATACACAAACGTCAATATAATATTGACACATTAAAAATAAATTGCAAATCCAATGCAAACTACATACCTGCGGAGGTGGCGACGAAAACCGCAGTGGTGGTGATAGCGGCGGCGACGGCAACGGCGACAGCGACGGCGACGGCAGCAAAGCACAATCGGGCGACCAGGGGGGCAACCAAGGGGGCGACGGTGGTGGCGAGTCCTAGAACATTGAAACACACGATATAATATTAACACACTAAAAAACGCGATAAACGTCAAAAAACATTGTTGTGTACATACCTCAGGCTTTTTTCGGCGTGCGGGGTTGCACTCTGGTGCAATCCGCGAAAATCCCATTTTTCTTTTTGAAAAAAAAAACTTGCACAAAGAATGACGAGACTCTGATGTCTTTAAAGATTTGAAGACAACTGGTCTCGCTGCATCTCTTGGCTCTCACATGTAAAAAACCCTCCTATCACGAAATCGAGAAGTGCGTAGCTTTGCAAAAGTAAGATGCTGTTGTTCTCCACATTTATTTTCGTCGACCACTCATTTTTTTCTTCTTCACATTCGTCATTTGGCTGAACCGCATCCTCTTCTTCATCTTTGGTACATCATTCGACTAGATCGTACCACTTTGATCGTGTATTGAACGTGTATCCAACGTGTAAGCTACCACTCTGAACATGTATGGTACCACTCAGAACGTGTATTAAACCAATTCTACATAATTATAACTATCGTCTTAATCTAGCGTACATCACATTTAAGAGGTTGGGTTGGGGAGGGTGAAGAAAGAACATTTATGCATTAAAAATTGATTATATTTATTTATGCATTTCTCTCTGGCGTTTAGTCCACCAGTTAAATATTTTAAATACATTTTGCACGGCACAGTGCTTTGCGTCTCTGCCACATCGCAGAGTATTAACTACATTTAGCTTATTTAGAGATTTGATATCCTCGTAGTCAATGTCCAGTGTCTCAATGATCACGTCCGCTCTCGTATTTTCTTCGAGGAAATCCGCAAGTCAGTCGCGTTTCTACAGCCCTTTAACGTATACGATATGGGATGCGTCATCTTCTTCATCAATCGCATCAGCTACAGTTTTCGTAATTAGCTGTTTAGCCATACTGCATGAAACGTCCCCATCTTCCCACCGTAGTCCATGATGTTTTGCCACCAACCACCGGATGCTTGATTTGTCAGATTTCGTAAGAAGATATTGCGGCATCGAACTCTCACAAATATAGTGCGAGAGAATTCCCTTTCGTAGGTCAGCCACTTCCTTGACAACAAATCTTCCATTGATGATGAACCCTTGCAGGTCAACAAATGTTGGTACGGCCATTATCGATAAAATTTAGAGGTCCGTTCGCTTCCAAGAGAGACGGGAGAATGCAGTCTTTCTCGTAAAGAATCTTGATTTTCACAATGAAATTTTGTGCGAATTTGACAAAGGAGAGGGCGGGGCAATTTAATTTAATTTGCGCACCACGTTTGTCTGAGGTTTGCATTCAACCACCCGATCATGCAGAATCAAACAGTAGGCTGTAGTATTTGTCGGTACATTCTCTTTACACTCGAATTCTATGCGCACGTCCACGGTACCACTCTTGATCGACTCATTTTGTCACGAACAATCAATCACTACGAAGGGACCAAATTGTAAAAATTCGGCCACGGTGAATAATGCCTCGTTGCAACTATGCCCATAATACGATGTACGGAATTGTGTATACATGTGAAACAAGGTGGCATGCTTATTCTTATCAAAGTCCTAGTTCAGGTCATCGTATGGATAAAATTCCGAGTTGAGAAAAAGTTTTACATTGATCAATTTACAGTCGTTGAACTTAGTAACATCTTCGCTCATCACATTCTTTCGACCAGGCTGTAGATCTAAGGCAATGCCTCGCGGCTTCCCCAACTGTGCAGATGCCTTCACGGCCCACGAATGCTTGGTTGTGCTCTGTAAGAGAGGTTACTAGTACAGATCCCACGATTGAAAACAAATGCTCAGGTTTTGTCCACTTTCCAAAGTATGTAGCAACGATAGCTTATTAACGTCGTTCAGCGTCACATGAGGCATCCGTCATTGCACTTTAAGTAATTCAATTTCTGGTTCCAACATCGGCGATCCTATTACAGAATTGTTATCGTGGCGCGATCGTATTAAAATCAATTCGTGACGCGCATTAATAATTATGTGTTTGTAGTTCTCGCAAAATCACAGCAAATATTTGAGTAGGATGCAAAAATTGAAATGATTTTTCACTATTAGCCCATCGTGTCGTTTCAAGCCCCAAAATGCAATGCTCGTAGCACAGAGCCTCTTCTTTGTAACGTGATTAGAGCTGTTGCAGTTGTTGTTGTAAATAATTTCTTTTGGAAGAAACGGATTTCTGGACTCGTTCAATACAAGCATCTTTTTTGTTCACACCACGCGTATTATAATCGTAGTCGTCGGACGTGCAGTCTGATAGTAATCTCTTCACCTCGAAAATCAAGCAACCGTCCGTCTGGATCCACAACGCGTATCGTTAGATCCGTAATGACCTGTGCGGTGATTGGAAGGTAAATGATCTGCGCGGGCGTTTCCGATACCTTATATCCTGATGGAACTCTCGGAGAAAATTCATGTATCGTATGTACGGGCTTCCCATTGTTGTACACGCGAGCGGTCACGTTACATTCAATATTGTTCAATATGTTCACGTTCATGATATTAATTGGAACATCCGATTCGTGCCACTGTCCTGGTTCTAATACCCGATTCGTCGAGAATCCCAGCAGCGATCCAATGTTATTGGGCTTTGTAAAGTCCACGGCGAACCGGCAGTACAGCTCGCTTTTCATGGTGTTGTTGTTGGGACGCAACACTATAGGATACGCATCGTTGTCACCGTCATCGGTGTCGCTGAGATTTTTTTGAGGATACCGTTCGAGTAATCGCTGCTTCAAATACTTGGCAATGGCGTCTAGTTCGTAGGAGCCGTGGGGAATCGTAATGTATTCATGAGTGGTGTCGACGCTGTTGCTGATATCATAGTTTACAGTGAAGTAGAATTTATCGTTGCTCGGGTCGTTGTTCGGTATCGTATGATAAGTTTCAAAGGTTGTTAGACCAAGCTCGTAATCATCGTCGCTGAAATCTATGGGTGGAAAGTAGCTCATCGCGATTGTGCTACTCGTGCCGGTTAGAGTGAATGTTAATGGCATATCCCGCTCGAACTGCTTGACTAGTACTGAATCAGAGTGGTGGGAAGTGAATCCTTAAATATCCTGCCGATCGTTTGTAGAAAGCGTAGACATAGTTGTCCACAATTGCTCTCATTGTACTTCTGATAAGACCTTCGATTGTATTCAATTTTCAGAACATCTTTATTCAAATATTGTACCAATTCCTTAGGCGGTCGAAGATTCCCAAAGCTGTCGAAATATATAGCTCGACACCCCCTCTTCGCATACGCCACCCAATTGCGCATAAAAACGCCTCTAAAGAATGGAATACGCATACGTTTTGCCAACTCCTCCAATTGCGCATCGGTAGTTATACTCGCGGGCATTTTTATTTTCTTTTCGGCGTTTATTTTTTCGTTTCTATATTCCCTGTCCGCGCTTGTATGGTGTGAGATAAAGTCCACGACCTTCTATGCAGCGACTATGACGTTGCATTTCCTGCAGCTGATATTGCGCTGCCTTATTATCGTTCACCGCCTTGGCGATCCCCGCCGGTCCACCAGCTAATGATCCGAGAACACCTAGCAGCGGGAGAAGTGGTAATATACCACCCTGTTTTGCTACCGGAAGAATCCGCTTTTTCTGTGCTCTCTTTGAAGTCCTTTTGTGGAATTTTGTTGTCATCCCCATTCGGATTTTCGTCTTGGCCTTCATAGCTGCCCAAACAGCTGTAGCAGCACCTCTTTCACCCAGGGTCGAGTCCCGCGCAACGATGCGTTTTCGCGCTTTGTCAGCGAGAAGTTTACCCGCCGCGTGCCTTTCGCCGAGGTCGTTGCTGCGCGAATACGCAATATCGTGTTCGCGACACGCTGCGCCCAATGGATTGATGCCTGGATCCCCTCTAGCCAATCGTTTTGCCAGATGAGTTCCTGGGCCACAAAACTGGTATCCCGTGATATGTAATTCGATAGGTAGCGCGTTTATCGCCCGATTTAACAAACCACGACCTTTCTTTACTTCCGTCGACGACATTCGCCACAGTTTTTAATCAGTGGTGCTGGACCGTCGATATGCGTTCACTGCCAAGGGCGATTATAATGTTTCAGACACCGACGATACTGCTGAACCTCAGAATCGCCTTTCATATACTAGGGCAGTCTGTCCCAAAACTGATCAATGTGTCTGCCAATTCTCGCAGTAGAATAATCTTTGGTATATATTTCAACTGCTCAGAGGTTAAATCTCGAATATTGCAATTATTCGACAGGACCAGAAGTATTTTGAATACTGAGTTCTTTTCCTTCAGCGCAAACCTATAAATGGGGCACATCACCGCTTCTATGTATCAAAATCATTTTTCGCAGTTCGCGGAGAGGATGCGGTTCGTGCGACAACCTGTAACCTTCTTTGGCAATAGTGGAACGATGCTTGGGGATAAGACTTTCGATATAGACAAGGCTGATAATATAATCATAGATGGTGTAAAATATAGAGGAACGCCCGGCCTTTACGAACTGATTTTCAAGAGAAATCTCGACGATACCACATACACCGAGGCCGATAAACAAAAATACAAAAGTATACTGCTGGTGACGAACGCTCACAGACGCCGTCATGGTGCTCAAAATCCCATATTGGGCAACAAGGGATACAAGTACAAATATGTAATTGCACCGTTACTCCCCCGTGTATCGGCTAGTAGGGTAGGGAATGGTCTAACGATGCCGCGAGTCATGGTGGTAAACGATAGCAAGATCGATTACATGCACTGGGACGATCCCAACGAGCTGGTTTGCGTTTGCTTGAAGCGTCGCATCAGGCTGGTAACAACTGTCATGATCCCGAAATTCTATCTATTTACGAGGAACTCTGCATGGTAGGCCTCATTATATAAATCCACACGCCGATGATGTTCACAGTATGCATCGAGATGCCGATCAACAAATTTGGGGTATCGCAAGAGAAGAGTGGAGCAGCTAGAATGGAGTATTACAAATGGAGCGGTATGTTTCGAAATTACATGCGAGATAACGCTCTTTGCGTGGCTGGTGCCGACTTTGATGTAAAATCACGCAAGATACGACGCGTAGTTCAGTCGGTGGCTGACAGCGATGCCGTCAATAAACTATACATGGAAAAGAGCATTAAACTTTTGAGAGAGCAGCAGGAAGGATTAGAGAGGAAGATAATCGTGTTTCAAAGAGATATGTTGGCGCTGCAAAACAACGTTCAATAGATATCACAGGCATTGAATTCTATCCCGCAGCAGCGCTGCGAAGGAGAATCATGCGAAACGGTTGAACTTGCCCAGAATTTTCTCGGACCGATGGAGAGCACAATGGGGAGCACAAAACGATAATTATCACATCATTCGTGTCGAAGACACTTCCGCGATCAAACATGCCACCATTATCGAAATCCAAGAGTAAAGAAAACCATGGTCCCAAGAAGCGACAACTTGTTGAAGAATTGCATGCTCCAGCTCGAAGACATTTCACGTGGAGGCGCGTCATAGTGCATGGATACGACGATCTGTGGCAAGCTGACATTGTAGAAATGCGTCCTTATTCGCGATTCAATCATGGTCACCACTATATACTCACCGTCATCGATGTGCTGAGGAAGTATGCATGGGCGGTGCCGCTCAAGACTAAAAGTGGCGCCGAGGTGACTAAAGCGTTTGCAAAGATATTTAGAGATCGATATCCGAAAAATTTGCAAACCGATCAAGGAAAAGAATTTTACAACGCCGATGTGCAGAAACTCTTGACAAAGCATGACATTAATCATTATTCGACGTATTCGGTGATGAAAGCCTCCGTCGTAGAACGTTTCAATCGAACTTTGAAGAACAATATGTGGAAACTATTTACGCTCAATGGAATCTATAGATGAATCGATGCGCTACCAAGTCTACTTGCAGAGTATAACGCACGAAAACATAGAACCATCCGAATGCGTCCTTGCGATGTTACCCCTGCGATCGCCGATAAACTGCTAGCCACCGTATACAGCAACATAAAGATCGCTGCTCCAGCGAGATTCAAGTAGGTCGAGCTTGTGCGCGTGAGCAAATTCAAAACCATCTTCGGTAAAGGCTATACACCGAATTGGACAACGGAGGTGTTCAAGATAGCCAAATTACAGGCAACTAATCCTGCGACGTATCTGCTCGTCGATTCCTGTGGAAAACCTGTTGCCGGAGGATTCTATGAACACGTGCTGCAACGTGTCACCGATCCTGATGTATCTAGTGGAAAAAGTGTTGCGTAGGAAGGGGGATAAGGTATATGTCATGTGGCTGGGGTTTGATAAATCGCAGGATTCACGGATAAATAAAAATAATGTATTGTAAAAATAAAATACATGATTCAATAAATACAATAATACATATACATGTCTGAACATTATTATATTTCGCAATAATTCCACCATTTATAATAATGCTTTAATAAGTACAATAATTTCTATTTTACAATGATATTCTACAACGGTATTCTATAATGTCCTCAGGGCCGAGTGTCGGTCGAATCGGGTACGATATATCGCTTGTCATCGTGTGGACTTAGAGTGATTTTGGATTCCGAAATGGTGTACACTTTGTGCAATTTAGACCGTGTGCATGATTGTGTGCGAACCATTTCGATCTCCCTTTGCAAATACTGCGCGTAGTCGTCAAAAGTTATCGTTCTGGCTATGACGTTGGGCTTGACGCCTTTCTCCTTTTTCGTATCTTTTTTGCCATCTACGCGAAGTGCATTTTCGCTCTAAAACCTACGCATTCGGTCATTATCGCACGGTTATTTTCGTCTTTCATCAGCCCCGTAACCTTCTTATTTAAGCGCGGCGCATTATGTATATTGTCGATAGGATAATGGCTTATGTCGAATCTACCAATATTATCTTTCATGGACTCGTAGATATTTTCGCATTGAATATGATAAATGGGGCTGTCTGTGTCTGTGTATAGAATTTTACAATTTGGTTCGTGCAGGGGAGATATGTACTCGTGATGAAATTCATACAAACAAATTTTTGATATGTCTAGAATGCACATACCCACGTATATCGGTTTGTTGAATTTCACCTCGAGTTTTCGCAATTCAACAGCTATTAAATTTTCCGAAAAAACACTTCTGCTGTGGAAATTCGGTTTCGCGATCATTGCCTCTGCACCATATGGCCCATCACAATGTGTCAAAAGTTTTACATCCACATGATTTCGTACATTTTCCATAGATATAACGAGTATTGTTCATCTGACCTATCCTTCTTGTACAGGATATTGAACGGTTTGATTGATAACCCCAGTGTTCTGTCGCTGGTCAACTTCAGCGTGCCTGTACGTGCTACAAGGCAAACTCTCCTTTTTAGATCTCCGGTCTACTCCTCCGGGGTCGGGCACACGGATCCCCTACACAGAATATGTGATCTCGGGAATATGTATCACGCCAACATTGACTTCTTTGCCGATTCCCTCTCTAGTTTTAAGACGAGCGTTCAGAAAGCCCTGGTGCTTGATGGCATTGTATAGAGCAAACCTGACCTACACACCAAACCTACACGCTTGACCTGCACGTCGAACCTTGTTTACATTATATTTTTACTTGTTTTCGCTGTTTCGAACACCTTGTTTCTTGTGTTGTCAGTGCAAGTTGTTGTACTGCACATACTTGTTGCAATGGGCTTGTCCCGTAAATAAATATTATTATTATTATTATTATTATCTCTTGTCATCATTGTCGCGCCTCTTCTAAACGGTGTATTTAGTTCGGTGTAATCACGGAGCCAGGGGGATTGAGCTAATTGAAGCACGCGGTATTACAAAGGTGATAAGAAGAACGTGACGCATGCACTGGTGCAGGTTGCGATGATGGATAACGTAACGCTGCTTATCATATACCGTTGCGAGTAACTTGTCCTGTGTGCTGCTAGGTGGTTTGGCACGCGTCGGGCAGAACGGTAGATCAGCATGAGCGTCGTGCAGACGTTGCGGATATTCCAGATCTCCCTCAAGAATGGATCCTTGTGGATGAATCGACAGCGATTGAAGACACGTAAAAATTTACAACATCTTCGACCTATTGAAATTTGGCGTATGGCAGGGGTTGACACATTGCCCATCCATACCCATTCTTCACATCAAAGTACATCAAGTACGATGATTGTTCCGATGCGTCGTAAGATGGCATGTACTTGTTATTGGCATGTGCGTATCTTCCGGAACATTGATTTAAACCACCGCGTATACCGCGTTCAATAAACATGACTATATCGACGTCTGTGAGCAATTCAAATGTAATTTTGGTGTCTTATAGTATGGCATCCCACGCGAAATCAGGTAAAGTATAATAATGCGCTGAATCTAGTCTATAACTCTTGATACAACTTTCGCGAAAATTTTCAAAAATATCTACCAATAACAAGACATCTGTTTTCAAATACAAGTCGCTCAGGGTTCTAATGCCGAAACGTTGCCAGACAGTCTCGGCGTGATCGTAATAGCTCTCGGATACAGTTTCACCCGGTAACGAACTGTAGAATGACTCGCGCGGCGGTAAGCATGAGTCCTGCAGCTTGTTCGCGCAATCAAGGTATTCATACGGAAAGATACCCTTTCCCGTCAATAAATTGAAATCCTCGGTGGATAATGTTTCAAATTTGGATTGTAAAATTTTTAATTTATCTGTGCTAAGAAAATATACTAATTTGTCGAGACTGGTATTGAGAAATTTATACGAATCGATGAATCGCAATTTAATATAATTTCGCGAGTCTGATTCAGCCGTATCTTCGACATTTTTTGTGAAAGAAATTATACTTTTCTTTAGTTATAAGCAACACATCAACGATGCCTTCGAAAGCGGTAGCTATTTTCTCGATAATGAATGCATTTTTATAATTTAAATTGCACTCTGAATGTGCGGGGCCTCTCAACCGTCTGAATAGATGGCAATGATCGCGGACTCGTATATCGCTGGCCTTGAATGGTTCTTCGCAAATATGGCAATGTGTTGCATTACGAAATGTCGTCCACGATTCGGTAGTTAAATCAAGCATTTCAGTATTACTGGTCAGAATGGGTTTGCCAACTTAGCAAAATATAGTGATGTATCGTACGAACAATGCATACAATAACCAATGCTGTGCACTTTATGGTGCTTATACGCATGTAATTTATTATTATCACCTCTCCGGCTGTCCTCTGTTTTCTCGATGATGCCTTCGAGATCTGCATACACCACCAAGGGAAGTCGCTCCTCCCTACCGTGGTTGCCGAAGCTGAGCTTATTGTTTCCTTCGCCGAGCAGCAGGATGGCGCAGTCGTTCATCTGCCCGCAGTCCAGCGAATGAAGCTCCAACTTCTCGGTTGATCCGAAGTAGTGCATACATCTGTAAACCCAAAAAATTTTTTTTATTTAATTTTTGTCACGAGACATTTCAACATTTCATAAGTTTATATACATACCGATCACAGATGAACTTCCTTGCCTTGTTCCTGCTCAGCTGTATGCCCACCAGCCGGGACAAGTCCTTGATCAGCACAAAGTGCCCTACACCGCCGTGCCCTTGATTCGGCGTGTAGAGCAAGTTGACGTGTCGATCCCTCTTGTGGCTGGTGAGGCGCAGTGGAAAGAATGTCGATCCCCTCGTCTTCTCCACCGCGAAGCTGTACACGTTGATGGAGATTTCGTTCTGCCGCTCAAATTTTTCATTTTGCTCCAGAGATATTGGATACAATATTGGCATTGCCCTGGAGATTTAGCACTGACGCATAGTCGTGGTATGAACTTGAGCGATCGGCATTTCTTTTCGCAGGATGGAGAGCGGCGACCACTGCCTACGCGAAACTCGCATTGTCTGTGGATTGTACGCTAATAGTCGCTCTCTTTAGCGCCAATTCCCGCCGCAAATTGCAATGGCACCCCACGCGCAGCGGATTGTATTTGTTAACATTGACGGCCAGGTTGAGGATTCTCGTCAATGCCCATCCACTGTCGCGTTCCTGGAATCCTTCCAACGATGCTAGAGTGGGTTCGATGTCGTATCGCTGGTACCACTCCTGCAGATCGGATGTGCGGAAGAGTTCGCAGTTTCGGGTGTTTATGCTTTTACTAGCATGCTTGTCACCCGCCACAATTTCACCGTTAAACACCGTGTTCACTTTGAGGTTTCGATGTTTCCTCAAAGCGCCTCGCACATGCTCCAACACAATGGTCGCCGCATCCTGGAGGAAGTTGCGCGGCTCGATGTAATTCGAATTTAGCACGGCACCAGTTAATACGCGGCTATCGAACGCAGTGTCTATTTCGCGCCACAAAAGTCTTGCGCTCGAATGTCCGGCACCTTCACGCACGAAGCGTCCACGCAACGAATGTTTCAATCATTCGAGCCGCGCGATTCGAGCAACCAACGATTGTCGAACACCGATCGATAATCGCGGGCGTTTCACTCGACTGTGTTCTTCCAACGATTCGATACACTCGTTGCACCGTTCTTCCCACGCGAGGTATTCTTCCCGCGAAATCAATCGTGCAGTTTGATCCAACAATTGGTGTTCTACTTACGCGAATTCTTCCATGATTGTAAATGGAATGTATATGTAGTGTCTTTTTTCCACGCAACACGTTGGAACGATTTGAGGCTGTGTGCAGTTTAGAGCGCGCTTTTTATACCCTCACCACGATTTGGTATCTCTGTCTAACTCTTTTGCTGTACCCTCTCCCTCGGATGTATTGCATGCAAAAACGACGATTCGTCCCAACATGGTTCTATGCAGTTTCTGTCGATATCTCCTAATTCTTTCTATGATTCACGCATATGACGAATTAGCGCGCAAAATCATCCGACACAGTTTCTGCTGACACCACGGTATTCTAAGATTCGGCGCTTCCACAGGTATTATATTACATTCAACGCGTGTCTAAACTTTTATCCTTGAGGGTGGGTTCAATTTACCAGCGATCGTGCGATTTGCTGCGACGTTAAGATTGAAAAACATTATGGAAAAATTGATAGCTTTAAAATAAAATACGGTGATGGGGGAGGGCAATTGCACCTCTATTTAAGTCGGCTCCAGGACGCTATTCCATCAATCGCTCAGTAGCCTCAGTGACTTTGATGGACGAGACAAGACTACAAAAATTGTTCAATACCACTGAATTACGCGCTGGGTGCGAGGATTATTTCGTTCCAATCATGCGAGACGATGGCATAGCTCCATGTGGGGAGAATATATATTATGACAGGTAAGGCTTATTTTCACATATTCTCGAAAAATTTGTATGTTTATTCCTGATACGAGCGGACAATTTCACAGCTTTGATTGTTCTCTTAGTCCGCGCTGAGGATCGCGTATCATGGTCAGAAGTTATGCATTAACATTCGTGGGTAGTAAATATTTGGAAATTGGAATCATCGTAGGACCTGTGGCCGATGTAGAAGTTCATCTCGGTGACAATCATGGGAATCATCGCATATTACCATGGCATACATGGAATGTGCTATTCGACAGCCGTACAACCAACGAAGAACGTGCACAATTGCCTGAACCAGACTCGATGCGGATTGATGATTTAATGGTGGAATTTCTTCGGATCGTTGATTCACCGATTGTAAGGATGACACGATGTGATAAGTCACTGTATTTGAAACTGAATACAGTATCATTTTTATGTAATCTTGAGCCATGTGTAAGCTATGTGTATTCGCGGCTGTATCAAACTGCAGATGATGTGAGATTAAAATTTGAAACTTTTGTTAATTTGTTGCAACAGAGCGATGTTGCCTGCGAAACATTAGATAAGCATCGTGCTGCTAAAATAATACGTGGTAGCGAATATTACGACGAGGAGTATCTTGTAGATTGCGAACTGATAGCATGTACCATCAATGATATTCTAGCTGATGCTCGTAGGAAAAAAGATGTTGAATTGTATTTTTTAATTTCATATTCTTTTCGTTCGTAACAATATATAATATCATAAACATATATTATTTCTACATTTTATTTACCCGGCTTCCACCTTCTTTCTTCGCCACATAATTTTAAGATTTCAACGTTTAGAAGTATTGTATTTCGTTCGCAAAAACTGGCTACCTTTAGAATACTTGCTGCATATTTGTTCGCTAGATCGTTGATGAAAATTATTCTTCCTCTGCGTTAGAAATAAATGTCTGTTGGTATGGAAAAAAAATTTTTGCTGACTGTTACGTCCCTACTTCCTATTTGGGGCCGTGATTTTATGGAGTTTATATTTCTGATCAGCTTTCGAGCAAATCCTGGGATTCTATGGCTCTGGGATAGTGGAGCGCGAAATTTTATGGCATTAACGCGGAATATTATGCTGGTTACCTTTTTATAAGTCGAACGGTATGAGTCGCCAGGGGATGGAAGCGTCCGGAATCCCGTTGATCTCGGGTACTGGATTCTGCTTTGGCGGGGCCCAATCCTCACACACCACCACTATTCCATGGTTAGTAGGGTGTGAGATTTCCCTGATGAAAGGGGTGCTGGTCACTCCTAGCACGTCCGAAAATTCTGCCGGTGCACTAATGTATCTGGACGCTAATTGTCGGAGTTGTACTCGTCGTCCCGCAAGATGCTTTCGCGGCATTCGTCTTTTTGGAAATTACAATAGCAATTATTTATCAACCGATAAATCACTCTCCACCTTCCACGCTAGACGCTACCGCGGGCAACGTTCTGCCCTTCAGCGGCACCATTGGTGGAGGCAAGCGTGATTTTCCCACAATCGCAACATTTGTTAATATTTAAAGAAATCACATCGATCACGGCCTACGCTTAATCTCTGGTAAAACCGCGGGAAACGTTCTGCTCATAGGTAATACCATCAATCAGCGCGATTCGTGACCTGTCAGTACACATTTTCGTATTTAATTTCACTTTTCCAAGTAGGCGAAATCGATTTATAGGATGGGAAATTGGGGTAGAATCACTTCACTCACTGATATAATATAACACAAAAATCACCTTTATTTACTCTTGAGGTGCTTACACTTTTCTAAGTCCTTTACAGTTTATATTGAATTGTAATTAGCGTTGTTGCGCAAAGAAAAGATTAGTCATTTAAACTTGAATATTAATGAGCTCCGCGGGTGGTCAGTCCCTTTTTATAGGACAGAGGACCACTCCTTCTCTAGGATTTGTCACATGACAAATTCTCAGATAAGAGCGATGGGAAGATTCTTCGAGGAAGATCCCAGGCTGATGCTGTGGGATCTTCCTGGAAGAATCTTCCCATCGCTCTTATCTGAGAATTTGTTTACTAATTAGGCACGTTCCTCCATGGCACCCTTTAGGTGTTTTTCTTCGCAACTAATGCACTTTATTTTGCCTGACTCCCATCAGTGACGATAGCAAGATTCTTATAGTAATTCATATTTTGATTTTTAGGTTAATTGTTTACAATATTTTCTGTAGGATTTATTCCGTATAGCTTACTTACTAGAGGTTGATGTTAAATATATTGTATGGGTATCGGCGATCGATTTGTGGGGAATAAATGGAGGGCAATCTTCTGGCGAGGATCAGGGACACAGCTCTGCGAAGGTAGTGTCGACTCCGCTGGTTGATAGAGGCCTCCGTCCCACGCTGAACATCAGCTGGTGTTGGCTGGGCCTACTCGGTGTGCGTAGGGTCGGCTAGCTGGTGTACAGCTTGTCCGCTACCTCCTTGCTGCTGGCTGTTCTGCTCGCTGCCGCCCGTGTATTCTTCGCTCTCCATATCGTAGTTTATGATGATTATGCCTTATCGGCGATTCGTTGTATAACGTTTTTCATACGAGGTGAGTATAATACCTCAGAGTACGAAATAGTAAATATAATATGTTTTAAGGGTTAATTAATATTTGACTCCACGTCGCGGGACGTGACACTGACACCGCATAATTCTATGATTTGCGCCTTTTTCGCGCTGCCCAATGACATCATCCTGCGCGGCTGCTCCAGAGGACTCAATTTACGCGTAATCGCGCAATACGCTGCTATGTTCGAAATACTGTTAGCTTTAAAAACTGGCTAGCATTAGAATGCTCGCTGCATATTTGTTTGAAAAAATATATCTGTTTTGTACATAATGGTTTTGTAGATCGCTGATTAAAATTTATTATTTCTATGTGTGGTTGGGGAAAAAATGTCTGTTTGCTGCATATTGGTTTGGAAGAATTTTCGGCGGTTGTCCCCTCTCTAAAAAATTTCGGAATAAGTTTTCGGGGGTGGGCCCCTCCCTCTGAAAAGTTTCCGGCGGTGGGCCAGATCTGGAGAGTGGAGAGGTCTCCGCGGCGGTTCGGCCCGGACTGATCCCCTCCACGATTATGGCTTCCCCCACTCCGCGGCTCGTGCGCGCGCAACCAGTCGTCTACTCCCCGCTCCCCCCGGACCCAGGTTTCCCTCCACTGCACTCTCCCGCGCGCCCTCACTCTCCCCCGCCCCCGCTCCTCCCTCAGAGGACCTGAGTTAGAATCCCCCTAGCCTTACTACTAATGATTTTATATTGATAAATCTATAAAAATGTACTAATATAATACATATAGTTTATACATTATGTCAGGTGTGATAGTTCCATATAGTTTTATGAACAAATTATGTTTACATTTATTTGGTATAACGGACAATCACTTTTTTCGGCTATGTTAAAGCACTTAATATATATTAGTACAATTTCGAATACACAGTGATACTTGTGTATAAAATACTTTTATTTGTTCTTGCCACAAAATGATTTTTCATAAGTTATGTTAGTACTAATCTAAAGATCTTTTGCCGACACAGATTGTTACGACCCTTATCAAAATATAAAATTGAAATTTTAATATCAACTGTATTGTAGAAAATAAAAATGAACACAAGTGGACATACTTCCTCCAGACTCGAGATATTAAGCTTTTGACACACACTTCAATTATGGTATCAGTGGTCACTTTTGTTGCGGTATAATTGTTCAGTTTGTGTTAGATTATTCAAAGGCGAAAAGAAGCTCCTGCTGAAAATTTAATTTTATTGTTTATAAATTTGTAGATTTAAGCTACAGTTTATCAAGATGGAGAAAATGTCACGTCCATTATAAATCAAAGAGTATATTGGACTGCTAATAACAATAATATGAACAGTAAATTTTTAGTTTAAACTATAAATTGAATTGCGTCTATTGTAGACACGTCTGCGTCCATCGAGAAATTAATGTAAATAGATTAATTTACAAGAAATATGTGTATTTGTAAAACTGTGATATTGTATATTATATCGCATACACTTGTGAAGAAATATTTTATAATATTTTGGCATAAAAGTTGAAATATCCAAATACATATTTGTACGCCGTTTACGGAGTACACGACACGACTGAAATTCTTTTAACTTTGAGGGGTGGTTTCACCCCCTCAACATGCAAAACAGGCTGAAATAGAAAAAACACGTATACCTTAGTTTTCGGTCCTCTAAAACATATCTAACAACCAGAACAATCGGAGACGAACACCTGAAAACCTTTGAGGGGTGGTTTCTCCCTCTAAACATGCAAACTGGCCGAAATAAAAAAACACGTATATCTTATATTTCGGTCCTCTAAAACATATCCAAAAACCAGAACAATCGGAGACGAACACCTTGGAAACTTATGAGTATACGGGCGCGCTCGCCGGCAGGATATGCGGCATACTTTTGTTTTCATTCAATCAGGGACACTTTCAAACTGAATTTGAACCTGACAAGTATGTAGTATGATGCAAAAGTGTCCGCTGAAGGAATACATATGGGTGCTGGGTGTAATACATCGCCGTAAAACGGTTTGTCAGCCAAAACAAACCCCCGTGTACGGAGTACACGACGCGCCCACTCGTGTAAAACTTTTAGGCACGGCGGGTTAACGGACCTCGGAGAGTTAGCATTGGTCGTAGTGACTAAGGCGGCTGATCAGTGCGTAACGCCCTAGGTTTTCGTTTTCCGTCGCTTACACATGTTTGTACAGTGAAATGACTTCCTAAAATTGTTCGTCTTCATTTTCTTTAAAAATAATGTTTCTTCCGATAAGGATACTAATATACATTCTCATTATTAATGCTCAAAAGAACACCAGACATGAGATAACACTTTGATGGGAGACAAAAGTAGGTATATATTCACATCACACAAGTGTTTTCAAAGTTATCTAAATATACTTAAATCGCTTATTAAACGCCTGCATTATCTCAGCTGTTTGGTGAGCAAATAAGAGAAAAGTTCGATAATTATGTTAAAAATAAAAAGTTCTAAGAAGGAGAAGTTATATCTAACAATTCCCTTCTTCCCCTCTATTTACACTTGATATATTTGCCCCATGTGCAATTAGAGACAAAAGTATATAAATTATCTTACTTTCCTACTACGTGTCGCGTATTATTTCCTAATACATGCTAGAAAAACATTGCTCGTCGTGCAGCTTAAAGCACATTACAATGGGAGCCAAAAATTCTTCGATTGTCGAGGAGCACACTTCCGCAATATAGCAATGGTTGAAATTATTTGAAAAAAAAATGGATTATGCTGTTTCATAATTATTTAAACCACCAATTCAGATTTCACGCGAAACAACGAATTTTAAAAAAACATTATTAATATTTTTGTTTATAACTTTTTTATAATTGTTTAAATAATTGATTTAACTTTTACTATTTGATAGATGTAATTAAAAGAAGTAACTTTCGTCTTGAGATTTTTTTTCTATCTCTTACAGTTCGCGAGTTATAACACAAAATCGGAAAATACCCGAATTTTCAGGGGTTAATTTCACCCCCTTAAAGTGATTTTGGGGAGCAAAAAAATTGCTAAAAAAAAATCCACAAATTTTCAGAATGCTTTGAATTTTTGGGTACGGGATCTTCCCTTGTTAGTTTTGGCATTTTTCATGAAAATTTCGAGAAAAGTGGCCTCTGGTGCTCACAGAAAATACTGTCCGATTATGCTGAAATTTTACACTGGTTTTATTGGTCTTGGTATGCAACTTTTCCACACTATTAGGATTCGGTCCTCGAAAATTTAATTTTTTCGCGCCACTCTAATATAAACCCTGTAACTTCAACCCTTCCCGGTTCAGAACTGTACAGTTACACATAGACTCGCGTTGTATCAGATTCGTTAAGGGTTGGTTGCATTCAGAGAGATGGGGCTCAGGTTCCGTTTCGAATCTACAGTTAACCCTATAGAATCCGCGAGTTTGGTTAAAATTCGATTTGGTAATTGCCTCTAACTACTCTTAACCCACTTACCGGTAAGAAAGTGGTACACAGCGGGAAAAAATATGGTATCAATAGGTCGTTAAGGAAACAGTACATTTATATGATTTTTCAATTTCGGTATTGTTACTTGTATTATTCTCTTTGAAGCATGGAAATGTCACCATAAGAAAACTGAGTGTTCCACTATTTGGAAATGCCCTCATCCGAACGGTTCTGTCTCTCTATTAATTCGAATGGTGGGCGTTATATTCTACTTTTAAGAGTATTATACAGGGTGTCACCAAAATGGTGAGGTTCCTTGAAGGGGGTGACTCAGAGGGTAAATTGAAACAACTTTTGCCTTAGCGAAAATATTGTCCGAAGCATCATTAACGAGATATTTACAAAAAAACCTATCCAATCAGAGCCCGAGCCTTCCGCTCGAGCTTCCGCGGTAACGTTAGCTATACATATAATCGGCAGACTCTTCCGCTTTAAAATGAGCTTAAGATATTGATGTTCCGATCATCCCTCGTGAAGATACAACGAGTTGAAGAGAAAATGGAATTTGTGCAATTTTTAAGCATATTTTGGAAAGGACATCAGAGACCGAAATTTTAACCCAATCGAAAAAGTCGAAGATGCGTCTTAAAGAGAAAAGACTGATCTTTCTATTGCTTTTTCACGAACATTGTACGATGATTCATTCGCTTGCTAGAAACAATTAAATTAAAAAAAAAACGGTTTTTACTTAAAAGTTGAATCTCGGCCAAAAAAATCGCACAAGAAATTTATTTCTCTCTTTTTACACAAGAAAGTAGCAAACACTTCGGCACCATTTTCGTTCTTATTTCCCTGTACCAGCTGTTATATTTTGATTCTCTTGTTTTCTCTCTTCTCTCTTCTTCCTGTTTCCTACATTCTTCCTTTTCCATTTCTTCATACCCCTCCCCCCCCGCCCATTCTCCTTCCTCCCGCCATCCCCTTTCTATCTTAAGGGGATAGGTTAGCCTCAACCGCCCAAAATCAGACCCTTCTCCAAACGCATATTCTGAAGTAATAAATTAATAATTTGGAGAGATATATTTTTATTTTTAAGCGTCATTTCCTTCGTTGACTTTAATGCGCAAAAAGAAAATTTTAAATATATTTATAAAAAAAGTTATAAATATATTTGATGGTGAACACGATTCCGGACAGGTGAAATACCTAAAACACAAAATAAAGGCATTTTTGTAATCTGTAAGATAGTTTCTATCTTGTGCAGGAAGCAAAATTTTGATAAACAAATTAATACAATTTTTATGTTGATGTTTCTGATTTTATCTTCTTTTGTAGGAACAATATTGTTTATCTTTTTTCTAAGAACTTATATCGAAAATGTGCTCTCAATACATGGAGGGGAATAGTTTCCTGCAGCTCCCTGTAAATTTTCATTCAAATCGTTGGAGCGATTTTCGCCGATGTTCACCGTTTTGGAAAGCGTAGTTTCTGGGAAATCGCGTTTAAAGTTGGACATCGTTATCCGATCTCATGTGCAGGCTCCTACATTTTTTACTGTAATTCCTTCAATTTTTGGAATTTCGGGACCCGGTTGCGCTTAAAATACGTAGAAGAGATGTAGCTAGTGGAATATGCAAACATCCTTAAAACCAATTTTCAGAAATTTTGAGGATAACCTACCCCCTTAAACTCATTCCTCTCTTTTTCCCATGCAGACATCTCTTCCTTCTCCTTTTCCCTTACCTCTTCCCAACATAACCTAGCCAGCTCTCCGCTCCCCCCTTCCCAGCTTCTCCTCATACTTCCATGCTCTTCCTCTCGCCCACGCCCATAGCTTCATCCTTTTCGCTTCCTCCCTTAACATATACCCCGGTGTTCGCCAATCCATCCTCAGTGTCCACCTTATAAACCTCTCATGTACCCTCTCAACCTCATCTCTTTCCATCCACCCCCAGATCTCTGCTCCATACCCCAACACCGTCCACACCAGTGTATCAAACAGCCACCTCCTCCTGCTCCAGTTCTTTCCAATTCCCCAGACCGATTTCATCACCACCCCTGCTTTCTCCACTTTGTCCTTGATGTGCGCCTCTTGTCCTCCATTCTTCTTAAACAAATAACGTAGATATTTAAATTCTTTAACCTCTTCTCTTCCCTTTCCCTTTCACCTCCATTCCACCCTTCTTTCTCTCCCTCCTCCTTTCCTGAATCTTATTATCTTCGTTTTCCCTACGTTTACCTCTAACCTCTTCTTCTCCATATACTTTCCTATTCTCCTTATCATACTTTCCATTTCTTCCTCCCTTATCGCCATTATCACCATATCATCTGCATACGCCAACGAGCATATCCTCCTTGGCCCTACTTCCACCCCTCTCCATTTTCCTTTCCTTAGTTGCTCAACCAGATCTGCTGTTAATAGGTTGAACAGGATTGGGCTTAACGGGCACCCTTGCCTCAGTTCCTTTGCCGTCCAGAAACTCCCCCCTATTTCTCCTCCTACCCTATTTATTGTTTCCCAGTACATTTCCTCCACCCTTTCCAGTAACCCTGCCCTCACTCCTCTCTTTTCCATCGCCTCCCATAGAACTCTCCTATCTACCGAATCGAATGCCGCCTTGAAGTCAACGAACATCGCTATCAGTTTTCCCTTCCACTTATTTATCTGTCTCTCTACTACATAATTTAACATATATATATTGTCAATTGTCCCTACCCCTTTCCTAAATCCTACCTGATTATTTGGGATCATCCTCTGCCCTTCTAACTCTTTCTCTAACCTCCCTGCCAACACCGCTGCATAGATTTTGTATAGTGACGGCATCAGTGTCACTTCCCTATAGTTCTGCACCCCCGCACCTCCTCCTTTTTCGCCAGCGGCACTATAGTCCTCTCTTTCCATCCCGGTGGCCATCCTTCTCCTTCCGATACCCTTCCACATATCTCCCACTCTATTTCTACCGCCATCTCTTCCCCATCCTTCGACGCCTCATTCGGTATACCGTCTCCTCCCATCGCCTTCCCTTCCTTTAGTTTCTTCACTACCCTCCTTACTTATTCCTTCTTCCTTTCCTTTCCTCCTATCCTCCTCCCCTATCCTCCTATCCTCACCCTATTTTCCACTCCCCCTAGCAGCCCCATATATATATACCCCTTCCACCCTTCCTTCTTTATTTGTTCCTTCACACGTCTCTATGTCTCTTTTCCCCTATTTACTATCTCCCAGACCTTATTTTCCGTCCTTGCTTCCGCCACCTCCCTTATCACCCTCTCTCTCTCTCTCTCTCTCTCTCTCTCTCTCTCTCTCTCTCTCTCTCTCCTCCTCTTCCTTCTTTTTACACAATTATTTGTATTCCCTCCTCATACTCTTGTACTCCTCTCTCCTACTCTTATTTCCTCTCCACTTTCTCAGCTCCCTTCTCACCTACTTCTTCTTCTCACTACATTCTCTGTCCCACCACCCTTCTCCCCTCCGCCGCGTCTCCCCTGTCTCCCCTTCCTCATCTCCTCCTTTATTCTTGCCACCACCTTACTCACTTCCTCGTGAATCCCCCCCCCCTATGTTCGCCCCTTCCACCCTCTTCTCAAACTCTCTTCATTCGCTCCGACCATTTCCCCTTCCTACTTTTCTTTCCCTCGCTTTCCAGTTTTCCTCCTTAACCCTCCCGCCTTCATTGTCACCATCAACGGGTGGTGATCCGACTGCACTCTATCCCCTACCTGCATCTTTTCTACTCCTCTCCTCGTCTTCTCATCCCCCAACACATAGTCTATTACCGTTTCACCCCTTCCTCCCGTGTATCTGCATCCCCTTCTATATTCCCATTCAAAATTTCCCACCCCGTCTCTTCTGGTATCTTCATTAACTTTCTTCCGTCCCCTTTACGCTATACCTATTTACCTTCCTATCTTTCAACTTCCTTCACCCTCCCTCCTCGTCCTCCTCTCCCTCTATCCTGCCACCTTACTTGCCTGTTCTCGCATTAAACATCGCCGCCTACTACCATCCCCCCTTCTGCCCCCATCTATCCTCTAATATTTTCCGACTTCCTCTCCATATCCCCGTTCATATATACCGTCCATTCCTCCTCCTCTCATTCGTCCGTCCTACCACCACCGTTCATTCTCCCTCCACCGCCTTCACTCTTTCCACCATTATCTCTTCCTCTTTTTCATGCCCTCGTTCCTGTCTTCCTATCATCTCTTCCTTCACCCCTATCATCATTATCTATTCTTCCTTCTTGCCCACTGTGTCCTCCATTTGTACCCCGTCGGTAGCCTTGACCATGCTCAATCCTTTTTTCTCCATCCATATCTCCATCAAAACTATTACCTCCCATTCCCCTATCGCCTTCCAAAATTTCTTTTCTCCCCCTTCTTCTTTCCTTCCCTCTTCCTCCCTCTCCCCGCTTAGTTTTTTGCCCTTTCCCTTCGCTGCCTCCTTTCTACCTCTCCTACCTTCTTCCTCTCTCCCTCCTTGTCCCCCTCCCTTGTTCCCCCCTCTGCTCTTCCCCTCTCCCTCCATCCGCAATCTCTTAATACCTCCCCTGCTCATCCCAATACTACATTTTCCCATCTATCGCTATCCTTCCGTAGTTTACTCTCACTTTTCTTCCTTTCCCTCGAGGTCTTCCCTCATTTCCCTTATCAATCTCTCTACTCCTCCACCTTCCCCTGCTCTTTTCTCCTCCGGCACCTTTCTGCTGTATAGGAATGCCTCTTCTCCCTCTTTTCCTTCCTCTTGCCTTTCTTCTTCTTTCCCCCTGTTCCTCTTCCACATCTCTGTAATTTCGACTAAACTTCCTCCACTTGCGACCCTTTCTCTTGTCAGCCTCACTGCATTCGTTTTCCTTCCCGTCCTTTTAGCCTTCTGTTTCTTTTCCTCCCTCATCTTCTCTGCTACTACCTTTTCGCTCCCCTTTATCTCTCCCTTTTTCCCCTCATTCCCTTCCATCCTTTATTCCTCCCTTCCACTTTCCGTACTGCCTCTTTTCCTTTCCTTTATTCCCTCCTTTATCTACTGATCCGCTATCACGTCGCTACCTCTCCCTACCGCCCGGTGTCACCACCGTCGGCTATCTTTACTCTTCCTCCTCCCCTCTACCGTCTTTCCCTCTCTCTTCCCAATCTTCGTCTCTACCACCTGTTTTCTTCTCAATCCTGCCTCCGTTTTCCTCACCCTTTCCCCTGCTCCACTATTTTCATTCCCACCTCCCACTTTTCCGCCCGTTATGTCTTTTCCTTTTACTCCACTCCCTCACGCTTCTCGTCTCTACCGCACCGGAAATGAAAGTCTTCATTTTCTATTGTATGGCTTCCATTCTTTTTAATTTTCCCAAGACGCGCAAATATGTCTCTGAAGATCCATTTCTTGTATTCTCACTCGATTTTTTTCACGGAAAATCTTGGTGACGTAAATGACGAACACGGAAAGACATTCCATCGGAATATGAAGGGTATTGAGCGGCGGTGTCATGGATTTTGGGATGAGACAATGATGGGAGATTATGTTTGGTTCCTCATAAAAGAAGCGAATCCCAGAACGCACAAAAGACAAAAGAAGAGCCAGAACTATTTCTAAAACACACATATATTAAAAAAAAAATTAAAAATGTACAGAATGAATTAAAATTGAAATAACACAATAAAGTGGAGAAAAAAAACACAAAGAACCGAGAAAAAAATGATATTGTAGTGTTTTCACACATTTGTTTCTACCTTCAGTGTTTACGCATAGATTTTCTTCAGTAGCACCTCATTTTCTTCGCCAAAGTGCAGACTCAACGTAAGAAATGAGAAACTGGGCCCATTTTTGCGATTTCAATTTTTCCCAGATGATTAAACGAATTGTCGTTGTCAATTTCGGTCGAAAAAAATTACTTTTCACATATTTCCATCAATCTCACCCGAACTACTGAACAGATTTGAAAATGTTGTGAGGTAGATTTGTTGATGATTCAATTATCTTTAATTTGAAAATAATTTTCGACCATATCGGTCATTTGCAACACGAGATATTCGCAATTAAGTGGGACAACCTTTTTGATAATAAGGTAAAAAGTTCTCCTGTCAATATCTCGAAAACGTATCCATAAAAATTTTTTTAGACCTTATTTCCAGAATCAGCGGGCCATTTTACATAAGAAAAAAAAATAAAAGGTCTGCTGCGCAAATTTTTTTTATTTTGTAAACTAGTGTTATTTAATTAATTATTATTTTTTACTGGTTAATATCGTATAGACGAAAATGTAATGTAACAGGAAATGAAAGAAAAGTGATCGTAGTCCGTTATTGTGATAAAAATCCGTCATTCACTAACGGCCAGCACTGTTGCTGATAATGAATAAGACTGTTTAAAAATCCCGAAGAAAAATTTATGTACGGAAATTTGGAGAATTTTCGCCGGAAATTAGCCATAGTCTGTGTTAACCATTTTGCAACGGCGGTGCTGAGCGGCGGTGCGCTGCTGGGAGCGGGTCCTCGTGCCATTAGTGCACACCGTATTATTAAGACTGTCCCGTGTTTTTGGAGCTCCTAATGTGTTCGTGTAAAATCTTAAAGGATTTCTTTGGTATTGCTGATTAATTACCTTACTTTTAAATATACCGCCACACGATAACATATTTCCCAGTAACGCTGCCGGTACTAGCCGGTGTGAAGCATTTAGCGAATGTCGGATATAACCGGCGCTAGCCAGTGTGATGCATTTAGTGAATGCCGAATATAACCGGCGCTAGCTAGTGTGGAGCATTTAGTGGAAGCCGGATATAACCGGCGCTAGTCGCGAAAGGGTTAAATTTAAGAACTAATAATCACCAATAAAGTAACTAAAACTCACCCTATCGGAAATTTACCTGCAACTTGAAAACCTGTTTCACTAGGTCATTGAACCGATCCTGGTCATCGACGAAGGCACCCAGTGCACAGCTAGTCCCAGGTATACGACACGACTCGAAGTTAATGGTTGCAACGCCAATTGCGTCCGTGTTAATGTATCGAATATTCACTTCACTGGACGTCTACTAACACTGATCACTTAATTTATTTTTCATGGAACGCGTTGTTCCTACGATATAAAAATTGTTGGAAATGAATTTTCACTTGGCGTTAGGACCCGTGGATACAGCCGCGCAAATGCTCGTACCGCGGTACTTGCGTCTCTGTTGTTCTGGGCATAAGTCCAAAACATCGCGTAATATTACTCTTGTGTAGAAAATATTTTTCTGTCGCAATTGCTAACTGACTGACAGGATTTTTTCCAAGGCGCTTCCTCTATCCCCATGTAGTTTCTCTCGTTCCATTATGAGTTAACTCACACCACGATGACAGGCCTTAGGTAAAAAGAAGCCAGCACATTTTAGAAACTCACGTGCTTTGCAGAAGCGCAACGAACGGACTATCGTGCACTTTTACAATAGACCGCGTTCCGTCCTGTTACTGTCAATGTACCTATCGCTTCGAGATAGGCAGCAGACACTACGTGTTTCGGTTCGAAAGGGTCCGAACAGAAGAAACAGTTGCAGAAGAAACAAAGTCTTCGAGTTGCTACCTGGTGATTCTGGAGCTACGCTGGCAATGGATGCGGTCTGGTATCCCGTGGCGAGGACGAGCCCCCGCAGTGCTTCACCGAATTGTATGGCTTTCGACACTCGAAGGGGTTGGAGTGCCTATTAAGATGTAAAAAAATCTTCGACTTCCGCATTTCTCATCAGATCTTTGCGAAAAATGACGTCAATTGATTCCTTATATTTCGCCGATGAAACTGGCACCAAGGACGTCGTAATTCGGAAAATAATGAAGCGAATTCCATGAAAAATTCATTTCCTTAACCTCAAGATAATTTCGTTAATAATAGTCCGATTTACATGAAATTTGATATGATATGCATCGGAAAAACATAAGAAATCCATCTGCATCACTTCCATATCGATACGTTAAAAAATAAAGAATTATTTTTTCTGAAATAGGTATGAGTTCTTGGCCGATCGTAGCGAATGGAGATCAACCCTTCGCAGTCGAGGATTCTTCATACTTTAATTCTTTATACTTTATCGCGTCGAAGCAGACATGACACCAATGGATTCCTTATGTTTTTTTATGAAAATCATACCAAATGTAATGTAAATCGGATTACTATTAACGAAATTAGCTTTAGGTTATGGAAATGATATTTTCATGGAATTTCCGTCATTATTTTCCGAATTATGTCGTTCTTGGTGTCAGTTTCATCGGCGAAACATAAGGAATCAATTGGCGTCGTTTTCGCAAAGATCTGATGAGAAATGCAGAAGTCGAAGATTTCTCATTTCTTAATAGGCACTCCAACCCCTTCGAGGGTCGAAAGCCATAAAATTCGGTGAAGCACTGCGGGGGGTTGTCCTCGCTACGAGGTACCAGGCCGCATCCATTGTCAGGTGTAGCTCCAGAATCACCCTGTACAAGCGCAACCGCCTACCGCGGGAGCTCGGGCGGAAGGCGCGCGCGCTCTGATTGGTTGGAATTTTTTGTTAATATCTCATTAACGAAGCTTCGGACAATATTTTCGCTAAGGAAAAAGTTGTTTCATATCACCTCCCGAGTCACCCCTTTCAAGGAACTCCACCATTTCTCGGATACCCTGTAGATATATTGACGTTTGTATTTTTCCAAGTATCTTATAAATTATTATTTATATACTTAAATAACTGTCCTTTATATTTTTCAGCATTCAAGAGCAAACGCAAGAACAATCTTATTATCTTAAAAAATCGATGCTGGGGGGGGTATTGTTGTTTGAAATTTACCTATCGCAGCCATTTTTCGTTGTAAAATTACGTATTATTGAATGTAGTCGCCTCCAAACAAAAGCTAGTAGCGCCCTAGTTAATCAGGTAATATTTTCTCATTTTAGTACTATTGTGGTTTTTGTACTATTGAGTACACAAATACTATTTGTGTACTTTTGAAAATTTTATAAATTTCATTAAATATAGAAGTCTGTTATTTTAAATACTAAAATATGTAAATTATTGAAATTTAAATTCATTACAGTTTATGTTAAGTTTTGTGGATGCGTGTGACAAAATTAAGATCAACATGCATCTGCATTCCTTTACATATGATTTTCATTTACGCTGTATCTACTCGTATATTGCCGGAAATGGACCTTGGTCACTGCAACAGGACTATCATCTAATCCACTTTCTTGACGATTTTAATAAATATTACACCAAAGCACCAAATTATGCTAGAAACCTCACATACAGTGGTAAGTTCAACAACTGTTACATATTCCTATTTTAGTAAGGTTTCATATAAATTAGAATTATTTGACTAATACGTGATATGAAAATAATTTGGAATAAATAATAATAACTTTAACTAAATTAATACGTTATTAATCTTAAATGACAATATAAACATTGTTCTTAATAAATAATCATATACGGTTAATGAATCTTTATATTTCAGATATAGTAACTATTCGTAATTTGACAATATCGGGTCCCACGTTATACTCCTATTTATTGACCCATGAGAAAACGTATAATATGCGTGTGTTTGTAATGAAAAATAGTCATCCAGATTCTCTAGAAAGTGAATACGTTTTAGTAAATTTAAAGAGTACTCCTTCAATCAGTTACTGTGATGCGCAAGACCCAAGATATACCGACGATTTCGATGTTGCGCTAATCGTGTCATATTTAGAGCAATGTCCGCAAGCCGAAAAAGCAGAAATAACATTGAAATTTTACTTGATGCTAACAAGTAAAAGAGAATTATATCCCAAAAGGGAAGTGGAAAATAATAAACTTGGAAAATTCCGCACCGTGTACAGTGTCGAGAAGCCTATAACAAATGCTAGTGCAGAATCAGAATCTGTTATAAAAATGATGAAAAAAGAAGGTTTGAAAGAATCTTCTTCTAATTTTCAAGAATTTAGTCAAGACTTAAGTACTAAGAAGAATGAGACTAAACTTGCCATTCCTAATTTTAATACTAATTGTAATAGTGGCGCACCAACACCTCCACCAGTACCGAATTCTCCATTGACACAAAATGCAAATCCTCCAAGTATATCAATAACTTCGCCATCATCCCATCTGATTCAGATACGACAAGAATCAATTAATTACTTGGGTTATTATTCATCACATGAGCAACTCATGCAACAAACGATAATGTCCCAGGCAGATGCAGCTCGTACGCATATATTAAATATGGTAGATCGAGGAGCATTGCAATGCAAAACGCATCTTCTTTGGAATAAATTACTTGAATGCAAATCTGCAATGAATTATAAGGAATTTTCCGAACTTTGCTCTTTGGCTCATGTCGAGTCTTTGTCAAATTTGGATCCAAGGCTCAGGCCGTTTCTTAACCAACCAATTTCTTGGTATCAAACGTTATCAAAAGTTTTACAAAATAAATATCAAGAACATCATAAGCAATTTAATACACCAGATGGAAATATTACTCATATTCTTATATTACATCCAAGCTTTTTTCAAGCTTTCATGATGCTAACTATAGATCTACACGCTTCAAAAGGGGTATGTAAATTTTTTTCTATTAAATTAATTCTACTATAAATAAGGTAAGTGCGGGTAATAAGGCCCACCTAAGGATCTATAATTTTTTTAAAAAAAACTTGTACATATACTTGAAAAATTTTTTTTTATAGAAATCTGTGGACATTAAAATATAAAGTGCAATATTTGTAACAATATATGAACACAACAAGTACGAAAATTAATAGGTTTTTAAAAACTTTGTAAACGTGCTTTATTTCGTGTAGTGCAGGTCATAAGGCCCACCTATTTAGTATGTACAATTGAGGGCTCGGATGCAATAAGGGGTCTAGCGCTCGAAAATGGGAAAAATTATTGTCCAAACGCTAAGAAATATTGGAAAATTAAATGTTAAACTGTATTTTAAAAAGTTTAGTGTTGTAAGGTTCGTCGCGACACACATTTTTTTCTATTTACAATTTGTTTATCGAATCATTACTATTAGAGTTAAAAATTATAAACAAAAAATTTTCCATCGTCCAAAATCATTATTTCTTTAAACATAATTTGCGATAATTTGAGTAAATATTAAGGGATCGTTATGAGACTTAAAACATAACTTCAGAAACTCTAGCAAAGCCGTAAAATGTATGCATAAAACCCTTATGTTAAAAAACGTAATAATATTTAATTAAAAAGAAATACCGGACATAACTTATGTTTTTCAACGTTCGCCGTTAAAAAGTATCGAGGCAATTTTGAGGTACATATAACTTGCAGCGACAAAGTTTTTCCTTAATATACAAGGAAGATTTTCACCAATTTTCACACTGATTAATAAATAATTGTAGAAGATATGATGATATATATGTAAATCTCGCGCGCCCCCAACAGTTAACACGAGTGCTAAAACTGCTAAATAGCGCATTATACGCGGCTGCTGGCTATTGGTGGCGTGCGAGATTTATATATATCCTCATATCTTCTACAATTATTTATTAATCAGTGTGAAAATTTGTAAAAATCTTCCTTGTATCTTAATGAAAAACTTTGTCGCTGCAAGTTATATGTACCTCAACGATAGCCGATGCGGCCTTCAAGGCCGCTATCAGAGAGTAGAGGGATCAGGCCAGGAAAAGGAAGTGGGAGGAGACGACTGACTGTGCGACAGCGAAGTTGTTGATGGGCCCTGAACCGAAAAGGGACAGGGCCAGAAAACTGATAGGAATGGAAAGATTCGAAGCAAGGAATGTGGTGGGGCATTCTAAGCGGACATGCACCACTGAATGCTCACTTAGGATTATGGCCAGTGAGAGAGAAATGTGTTCGCTATGCGAGATTAGCAGGGAGGAATCGGTGCACGTTCTGTGCGAGTGTCCACGTACAATGGAAACCCGGAGGAGGATACTTGGTATGGAAGTTATTAGAGCAGAGGATGTAAGCAAGCTGTGTGTAGACAAGATTGCGGGTTTCCTGGAGGAGGTGAACCCATGGAAATACACCTAAGGCTCATCTCCGCCAGAAGGGGAGGACCTTCACGCCGGCCCCCTTCTCGGTCAGTGACTCGGAAGTAGACTGAGGAGGAGGCTGGAGCCGCGATTCGAAGGGGACCGTTGCCCCTCGGCGTGGTTCATCGGGGGGGGGGCGGAGGCAGGGGCCCCTCTCACATCTCCAAACAGAAAGGCAGCCAATGAGGGCAGGATGGTGAGGCAGCTATTCTGACCGTGGTTCAGTGGTGACCGAACTTTGGAAAGGCCGGTCCGGAACCGCGGAAGGGTAGCGGTGCCAAGAGAAAGAAAGTAAGAATGGTTCCAGTGCTCCAAGCACTTAAGCGATACCAGCGCACCTGCTTTTACACACCTCTTTGGGAATGCGGAGTGCCACTTGGGGGTGGGTGGTGACCGCCCTTTTCTGGGCCGTGCCTCGCTATCAGATCTCGCAATGATTGATCAAGACTTGATTTAATCTGGAAGTGGGTGAGAGGGGGGGCGTCCCTGGGGCCCTCTTGTCGTGGGGACCCTTTTCTTAATATGTTATAACCTCAGGATTAAAGAGTATAGGTCGGAGTGGGGGGGGGGCAATGGGGCAGTGTAGGATAGCTGTGGAAAGTGTCAGGAAACAGGAATAAGAGGGGGGAGTGTTAGGGCGTTGAGTCAACGGGGGAGAGGGAGGCAGTAGGATGGTGGGATAGCTAGCCTTATGAGGGTAAACAAGCCGTCACCCTAACAAGCTGGAGGCATCGTATGCGCGTGCCCGCGCAGTCTGAAGGCGCTTCCAGCGGGGACGTCAAGGGGACCCGGCTACTCTGGGTTCAGGACGACGAGTAAAAGCGGTGGATAGGAGATCTGGTAGAGCGGCGTCGAGACACGGTTCCATATACCGCGAATTCATTTAGCGACGGGCTGGTACCGTCAAGGCCCGAGAGGGTGGCTTGCGCAACGCATAATGACTCCGGCGCAACTACGTATGTGTCTTAGGTAGGGATCGCCCACCCTCGTCGATGGTCACCCCCGTGAGTTCGGTCCGTCCGCAAGTTGGCCCGGGCCTATAAAAAGCGGATGCGTACCCAAGAAACGAGATAGAATCCGGGCGGGTTAATGAGTACCATGAGGATGCGGCCATCCAAAGCCATTCCCTCCCTCCCTGGGGAGAGGCCCGTCTTCCCAGGCTGTGCAGGCTAGATGGTGTGGTCCTCCGGACCAGGTAGCAAGTCGTCCCTCCCTACTCGGCCCCGGCTGTTGAAGGGAGGCTCTCTGACCCCGTGGCAGTGCAGGGGAAAGAGATGCGGTCACACCGGGCGGCGCGGTCAGCCCTGGGGTAACACCCGCTCTCCAAATATTTGTACACTCACTGGCTGCATGGCCCGAGTGACGCCTGGGACCCCGGCACGTGCCGCATACTCCGCCCGCTGTATGTCGCAACTAAATCTATATGTACCTCAAAGTTGCCTCGATACTTTTTAACGGCGAACGTTGAAAAACATGGGTTATGTCCGGTATTTCTTTTTAATTAAATATTATTACACTTTTTAACATAAGGGTTTTGTGCATACATTTTACGGCTTCGCTAGAGTTTTCTGAAGTTATGTTTTAAGTCTTATAACGATCCTTTAATATTAACTCATGTTATCGCAATTTATGTTTAAAGAAATAATGATTTTGGACGATGAAAAATTTTATGTCTTCTAATTTTTAGCCCGAATAGTAATGATTCGACAAACAAACTGTAAGTAAAAAAATGTGTGTTGTGATGAGCTTTACAACACTATATTATTTAAAATACAGTTTAACAACATTTAAATTTCCAATATTTCTTAGCGTTTGGACAATAATTTTTCCCAGTTTCGAGCGCTAGTCCCCTTATTGCATCCTAGCCCTCAAGCCAGGTAAACAAAAGCATCTTCTTCCTCAGGTGTGAGCCCAACGCACTCCTCGTGTATCCAGCTGAGACACATGACACACTGTCGCATATCACTCTTGAATGCAATTCTGCATAATTTGCAAAACCAATTGTCTGCAGAGTTGCCGTCCACATTTTTTCTGGAGGTGGCTGGTCTTTTTTCTTCTGGTTGAAGTGACACGTGCTTTGGAGTTCTTATCAATATTGTTCCTGCTTTGGAAGGGGTCTCTGGTTACTTCCTGAGCCTTAAAACCCACTTAATATTTTGGTGGGCCTTATCATCTGTTTTGTCACTTCCTCATTGTCGAGGTTATACAGGGTGTTCCAAAAATTCTGCTGTTCCTTGAACGGGGTGACTCGGGGGGTGATTGCGAACAACTTTTTCCTTATGCGAAAATGCTCTCCGTGGTTTCGTTAACGAGATATTAACAAAAAGCACCCACCAATCAGAGCACGAGTCTGGCGGTCATGTTCCCGCGCCAGCGTGGTTGCGCGCCGCGCTGCGGCTGTGAACAAGAAACTCGGCATGCATCGAAGGAAATTGCGTACAATGGTAAATGAAAAAGACGTAACAAATAAAATCGAACATTTTGTCATGGTTTGTTTGTCATTTAAAATGAATAATGAATAATGGATAAATGAATGAAAATCACGTGTAACGTAAAAAAGAGGAATATACAGATTTTTTTTTAGAAAAATCCAAAATAATAACTATTTGAAGTTTGAGCATAAGGAATACGTACATTTCCTTGTGTTGATAACGTAGCCACGAAAAGGTAATGTAACAGGAACTGAACGAAAAGTGATCGTAGTTTGTTATTGTGATAAAAATCCGTAATTCAATAACGGCCAACACTGTTGCTGATACCGAATAAGTCTGTTTAAAACGCCCGAAGAAATATTTACATACGTAAATTTTGAGAATTATCGCCGGAAATAAACCACAGCCTGCGTTAAATTTAAAAATGAATGATCACCAATAAAGTAACTAAAACTCACCCTTGTCGGAAATTCACCTGCAGCTTGACAACCTGTGTCACTGAGTCACACTGTGCCCAGTGTACAACAGCTGGTTCCATGTATGTGACACTACCTAAAATTAAGGATCGTAATGTCAAGTGCGTCCAGGTTAATGTACCGAATATTCACTTCACTGCACGGCTACTAACACGTTATTAACACAAGGAAAATTACGTATTCCTTATCCTCCCACTTCAAATAATTATTATTTTGGATTCTTCTAAAAAAACTGTGTATTCCTCTTCTTACGTTACACATGATTTTCATTCATTTATCCTTTATTCATTATTCATTTTATATGACAAACAAACCCTGACAAAATGTTCGATTTTATTTGTTACATCTTTTTCATTTGCCATTCTACGCAATTTCCTTCGATGCATTTCGAGTATTTTATTCGTAGTCGCAGCGCGGCGCGCAGCCACGCTTGCGCGAGAACTCGGCCGCCAGACTCGCGCTCTGATTGGTCGGTGCTTTTGGTTAATATTGTTACGTGAGGGCGTTAATTTTGATTGACCGAGCGGTTGAGTCTAATTTTCTCACGCAACGCTTAACGAATTTAAAGAGATTGTATAATTTTACTATAACCAGAGTTATTAAGCAAAAATCAGGATTGTTTTGGGTAAGGCTTTCGTCTACAATCCATACAGGTGGCCCAATCGGGATGTGGTATGTTGGATGAGACTGGTTCGAACAGAATGTGAGACGGATTTATATGATTTTACCATGTATTACAAATAAGCAAAGGAAAAGCAAAGGTGGTACAACAATGTGGAATTTACATGGATTTACGTTATGAATAACAATGCAAAGGTTAAATCGCGGTATGTAGAATTTTACAATATTCGGTGTGGTTTCGGAGGTTACAGTATTGTTAAACGGGATTCTACAACCAACATACGACGCATACAGCCGAGAACGTCAGACGATAGACAACAATTGACGAACTATAATTGATCAAGGGAAACCCCACAACACGCAATGGTTGGATCAATTACCACGCGAGCGTTTGATTTTGTACATTCGCGAATTGGAAATGATATAAAAACGCGATACCCGCGGAAGGAAGGTAAGACAGTTTATCGAGGGAGAATTCCCGTAACACACAATGATTGGATCAACTGCCAGCTCCGTACATGGGTAACAACAACAAATTTCGGAAAATTGACGTGGCCAAAACAATCGATATTATAAGATTGAAAGATTCAAACGGTGCACACTATTCAATGACAATTGTTGATCATAATAACATACTTTAAAACACTCACCGACCTGATACACGTAGACTGTTAGGTTTTAATACGCCTTACTCTCTTTGCTTCTTTCGTGCTCTGCGTTCTCTCTCTCCCCCTCTCCCCCTCCCCTCCCCATCCCTCCCCCCGCCCTCCACTATCTCTCCCTCTCTCCACCCTCCCCCCCTCCCCTCCCTCTCCCCCTCCCTCTCCCCCTCCCTCTCGCTCTCCCTCTCGCTCTCCCTCTCTCTCTCTCTCTCTCTGCATAACCTGGAGCGGTGGACACCGACACAATATGTTGTACGGAGGATACCTTGCACAATACACGAGCGTTAAGTGTTTACAGTTTTATAAGCGTATGGTATATATATGATTTTTTTAACGAAGTGGATTTAAAACTACAGTATTGTCTTCGTATGTGCTCGCTGGTCGGGACCGGCGTTGAGCTCCTATTGTGAACAGATCCCTAATTCCGAGTGTTCGTTTCTCGCTTCTTTCTGGCCGAAGGGGGGAGTGAGATGGAACGCTTTGCGTGCGCGGCGGGCATGCGCGACAGGTGCGAGCACTCAGATGGAATCGTGACTGCTCGACGCATGCGCGGGACGGTCAGATAGCCAGGCATGGCACGAGTCTTTTTTGCGCCCTAGGCGAACTTCTCAAATTACGCCCTTTATTATAATACATTTATTTGAGATTATTGATAACTTTACTCTGAATTTTTATTCGTTATTTAATCCACTTATAGTGCAACTTGTAATATTTAATTTTAAAGTTTATTTTCAACATTACCAGTAATTAAAATATCATTTTGCACCTCTTGTCGACTTTCCGCCCTAGGCAGTCGCCTAATTTTGCAGAGTAAAGTCATAAATAATCTCAAATAAATGTATTATAACAAAGGACTCAATTTGACAAGTTCGCCTAGGGCGCAAAAAAGACTTGAGCCGGGCCTGCGTCAAGATTTTGCGAAGCGGTTCCCGTGCTCACCATAAGTGCTTGCGACCATCGCGCACGCTTGTCGCGCACGCTTGTCGCGCACGCAAAGGACGGAGTGTCACGGCGCCCGAAAGACGGAGGGAGACAAATTATCAACGCATCGTCTGTCTCGTACTGTCCTCGCTCGCTTTCAGTGACTCTCGCTCGCTCTCGTTCCATCTCGCTCTTGCCTTCGCCGGACAAGAGTGAGACAGAAGTGGTGGAGATAGCGACAAGCACGTATCGTGTGTACCAAACCGAGCACATACGGAGACAATACTGTATTAGGGTTTAAACGAAACGATATTATGAGTTTTACGGGGACTGAGTCTTTCCGCGTTGCTACTGCACACTGGAACTCTAGCTCAACGACTACTTTGAACAAATAGCGATGTCCCTCGGACAGAACGACTGCGCACTAAGCGACTTGCTATCCGACTGCCTTAAATAGTGAATAATAGGTTATATTGACTAAGATGATATATAATTATATTCAGTGTTTACAAGGGATCTGAGTCTTTTCTATGGTCACTAGTACGCGATAGAACTCTCGTTCGACGATTATTTTAATAAATAGTTAATGTCCCTCGAACCGAACGATCGCGCACCACGCGACTTGCTGGCCGACTGTACCGAACGAACGCAGGGTAGGCCCGGGCACTTAGGACTTTGAACAAAGAGCGCCAAAATTGCTGACTCTGCACCTCCATGTGCACGGGCCCAACCGTCGTCGCCTCGGAACGTTCCCAGCATCTCAGTGCTTAGGCTGTTATCGCATCCGGCGTTCTAAGAACGTCGATGGCTTTGGAAGATTTTTGCATGGGAAAACGCAGTGGCGTAACGGCTCATATAAAATTATTACCATAATTCGGTTTGTAGATCATTGACAATTGATCGAGGGAACTCCCACAATACACAATGGTTGGATCAGATGTCAATGATAGTGTAACAGAAATTTAGCAGGGAAGGAGAATATGAAATGGTCTACTACAATGCTTAGGTTTTGGAATGCTTATCACATCGAGTGTTCTCAGAACATCGCACGGCGTCGGAAGATTGCTGTTCGCAATCTTTCATGGGAATATGCCATGGCATGGCAGGCTTCAAGCTGGATTAAATTATAACTATTGAGAATTTTCACAGATAATCGACTATTGATTGAGGGAAATTCCCATAACACGTGATGGTTGAATCAATCATCGACATCTGTGAATTGACTGTAGCGAAAATACTATGAGAATATCGCAAAAATAGAGAAATGAATTTAAAAAAGGTAACCGGCACGTAACAATATCTCGTTAACGAAACCTCGGAGAGCATTTTCGCAAAAGAAAAAGTTGTTTGCAATCACCCCCGAGTCACCTCCTTCAAGGAACCGCAGCATTTTTGGAACCCCCTGTATGTTAAGCGTGCACTTTACAAAATCATCAATTTTCTGCGAATATGTTTCCAACATATGTACTTATACATACCTATAGTTGTAGAGTAATTGGATAATGAGTACTCCCAATACAAAGGGATTAGAAAATAGAAAATTGTAGATAGAAATTGTAGCAACGGTAGTAGCTGGCGAAACATTTCATGAATTTACAGCCGACAAATGTTATATTAATCGCGCGGAAACTCTTCGAATGACATTTCGTATGTAATAAAAGCAATAAATAACACTACCAGTATTGCAGATTGACCTACCAAGGATTCTGGTCTTCCAAGGAGGCAGGTGGGCCTTATTACATGTCGAGCCTTATTATCCTCACTTACCTTGTATGTGTATGTGTTTTATAAAAATATATAACATGAGTTGGTACTTTTAGTAAAAGTATTAAAAATAAGTGGATCTTAAATAGTACTGGATAGTAATGAATGCTAAAAATTACATATTTCTTTTCACTTTTAGGATTTGTGCGCAGTTTACTGTAAATCGAAAGAAGTAATTAACACACCACGATGTGTAGAAGATATTTATACTTTAATTGAAGGTTTTGTGAATGCTTGTTGTTTTCACTTGTGGATGAATCTGTATAGTTAATAATAATTGTATATTCCAAAGAATAAACTTTCAAAATATTTTTTAATATACATGTATAGGTACGTTGATTCGCTTATCATAAAACATAAGAACATTATATTGTTCTAAGAATTCATGTTCATTTTCACCGATCATTACATCTCTATTATAGAATATTGATAATAATTTCTGTTTTCTCTTATTTGTATAAAAATACATACTTTCTTGTTATAAAAGTGGATATTTCCTGTCACATTTTGACTCACTTGGAAAATAATCTATAGTATGGACTTCATAATTCAGTACATCTTGGGTTCAATGATACGAAATTATCGACTTTCTGGCGTATTTCTTGTACAGAAATTTTGCGTGACCTGCTCGCATTGTATGCAGCCCTAATGACTATAGGCCAGAAAAGTAGAGAATAAGTGAAACATCAAACCTTTCCAACTGCTTGTGCAAGTGGCTAGCGGGTGGCAAGGCATTATTTTTACAGGACTGTCCGGCTAAATGAAACATTCCAAGCCTGTACCTAATATCCACCCGCTATATCTCGCAAAGTAAGCACTAAAATTTATCGGTTATGCACTCAATTAGTACCTAAGCATGTGTAGGAAGAGATACTGTAATTGCAGCGACATGTGATCAACAATTACAGAAAGGGAAGGATTTTATAGAATCTTAATAGTGTAAAAACTTATTGGACTGTCACAATTTTACATCCCATTCGGAGAAGGCAAGTCTAATAATTCCGTGAATGCAAGAATATCTACTAGAAATACCTAATTAATTATGTACTTAAGGAATGAAATCGATTCAAATATTTTGCGTGATGAAAATAGTGTTTTTCTTTTAGCAGAATGGGTGTTCTTAATACCGCCTACCGGAGAACAATGGTTTCGATGCAATGTTTGTTACAGGTGGGGTTACAAAATGTGTCGAGCTACCGAAATAAACTTTATTTGTCCAATATGTACATCGGAACGTAAAAAATAAAATATTTTAAAAATCTATATTTTTAAATTTCTATATTTTTCTAATAAAAATGAAACCAAAGATGGATAAAAATACATTTATAGTACAAGAAATAATAAAAGCACATGTGAAAATGACTTTAAAAACTCATATATACACGAATTAATCAATATTTCTTGAGTTAGCGATATTAGGTACACTTTTTCCAAGACCCGACTTTTGCATCTCTTACGTTTTTTTAGTTCTAATTAAAAATTTGTAGGTTTCAACGATTCTAACTTGTGCTACATGAAAGATAAATAATTTTTCTTGGCTTTCAAACGAACTAAATTCAAAAATATAAATTATTATTCAATTGACAGCGATTTAACTTTTGACTGGCGATATTAGGTACAGTCACCCTAGATATCCCTATTTTTTTTGTTGTACATTCAAACATGGGATCTCTTGTGAGCGGCGCTCGACGCTTGAGAATAGGAGGCCACGAAATATAAGGATACCGCTATACATATAGCCATTAAAGGGGCAGCGCTATTTAGGACGCTAGAAATGAGGTGATACTTGGGAATTTTTTTCTCAGAAACTGTCAAGCGAATCTTTTCCAAACTTTCAGGGTATTTTAGTTCACATTCAAACAATAAAAATGAATTTTTTCATTATAAAGTGTTCGGTAGGAATGGAAATATATGAAGACGTTCGTTAGCACTCGCGCGCCGTAGTTGCGAATTTGCGATTATAATGGTGACCCCAATTCTTCCCTGATATAAAAAACAAGGACTTTTTATTTCTAGTATAATTACATTGACGATGAACCTAAAACTTTCATAAATAAATTGATTTGAACAACTTTTTTTCCATAAATAGTACGAAATATCTTGAAGCAGAATCGTAACTTTTTCTTCGAAGTCCCACCAATTTACCAACTTTTAACATTTTTTTCGTTTGTTAGGTTCATCGGCAATTTAATTATACTAGAAATAAGAAAATCCTTGTCTTCTTTTTATTTCAGGGAAGAATTGGGGCCACCGCACAGTGATCGACATAGGGGTAGTATGTGACATTCGGCCCAGAAATGAATTTTCTCCTATCGAAATCTACTGAATGTATACTACTTTTTAAATGTCCAACAGTCCCGAAACTGAAAATATTAATAAAATTTAATAAAAATTGTAATTGGGACGAACACTTAATGTTGGACATTTTAGAGATAGCATTTCTCATCAGAAAAAACTGCTTCCTTATTAGAGATGCCCTGATGACGCTGTTTAATAGTTTCTCTCCGTTTTTTCCAGAATGAAGAGCATTTTTTGCGTTAAGAACTAACACCGTTAACTAAAAATTACTTTTCACAATGTATTAAAAAAGTAATGCTCAATGAAATACAGAAAATTGTCAAAATTCTTTATAATTGACAAGGAATATCTTTCAAGTTCCATCGAGTTCCATGTTGAAACCAATTGAAATATTTTCAGCACACCTTCTTCTACAGAATCACGCTAAAAATCATTTCCCCTTGCAGCCCAGTCTTCAAATTATTATTGTTCAAAACTGTCAGCATTACGTTATTTTACGTATACACGTTCGTATGGATCGTATTATTATTGTATTACAAAGGGTTTTTACAAAGATTTATGTACATATTGGGCCGACATGCAAAACGTTCGTCGAATAAATTAATAATAAATGAATAATATTGCTTAACTAAGCTGTAGATTTCGTCACAATTTCTAATAGTACTATTTCACTCTTCCTTATATCTGGATAACGAATAGTTTCCCCAACATACGATTCAAATCACTTAAAGAGCATTAAATAATGTACCAACTAAACAGAATTAAAATATTTTATCACAAATCAGTTAAAAAAAATTGAAAAATAAATAAATAAGTGTAAAAAATATTAAATTATACATCATTAGAAAGGGATAATTTTTTCCTGTTTTTGGCGCGATTTTCATTGCTATATCTTTTATAATTTAACAGTTATACACGAATGTCCCCCATTATCCCTATTCTTACCACTGGCACCATTATAATTGCATATTTGCAACTCCGGCGCGCGAGTCCTAACGAACGTCTTCATATATCTCCATTTCTACCGAACACTTTGTAACAAAAAATTAATTTTTATTGTTTGATTGTGAACTAAAATACCCTGAAAGTTTGGAAAAGATCCGATTAACCGTTTCATAGAAAAAAGTCCCGAAGATCACCTTATTCCTAGCGTCCTAAATAAGGTTCCACCCTTAAGAAGTGAAAAATGCCAAGTTCTATATTTCTTGCCAAATGTTTATGAATGTGCCGCAAATCGATTTTTTGTATTTTCCTGATTAGACGACACCAAATACCATATAAATCGGAATATAATCAACAAAATTATATACAAAGTTAATTTGCAGAGTTTAAAGTCAATTTCGTTACAAATAGTCCGATTTACATGGTATTTTGTGTTTTTTTTAATTCGGAGAATTAAACAGAGACTTTCATATCAATACGATAAAATATAAGCAATTTGATTTTGTGAATTAAATGTCCCATCGACCTTACGCATACGTGTGACTCGACGTCCGTCGGCCCTCAGTAAACTGGATATCCTTATGCCAAGAATTAACTTTTCCACTGCAGAGGCTTTCCCACTACGCCGAATGTTAACATCTCACGATCTACTTTACTAAATTGAGTGGAAAATGTTAGTGTGAATCAGTTGAGGAGACATCCTGAAAACGGAATTTGCACAATACCGTGAAGAAAGGCGTGAAATGTGAAGATGAATCTGGAGCGCATTAACTGTGATATGTTTCAGCGCTCAAGTAAAGGCCCCCATACACCAGCGAGCCGTTCGCCGTGCCGGTCGCGAACTGCAGGCTCGACTCGCATGCTCGCTGGTGTATGGGATCGACGAGCGATTAAAATGCAGGCTTTACTCGCATGCTCGGTGGTGTGTGGGATCGACGAGCCTGCAGCTCGCGAGCGGTTCGGCGAGTAAACACGCTGGTGTGAGGATCAACGAGCGGCTCGCTCGTGTATGGGATCGACGGGCGATTAAACTGCTCGGTTGGTGAGTGCTCGCGAGATGCTCGGCTCGTTGGGAATGGCCTACGAGCCGAGCGGACAGCCCAACTTGCACGGCTGTGTGTGAATATTGTCCGTGGACAGGTCTGTGAAGTTAGCACCCCCAAATGCGATTTTTTAAAAAAACTCGATGGCATGCGTTTGTCCATCGTTTGCCCAGGTTTGCCCATAAAAAATTTTCGTTTGCCCACCCTCCAAAAAAACGTTATGGACAAAAAAAATTTTTCACCAGCACCCCCATGAAAACTTTTTAATGATTTGACAGTGGGAAAGGATTGTCCATCGTTTGCCCACGTTTGCCCACCCAAAATTTTCGTAGGCAAACCATTCAAAAAAAAGTTATGAACAAATTAAAAATTTCGTCATCCACAGCATCCATGAACATTTTTCAATTTTTTACAAGTAGGATACGATTGTGCGCGATCTGGCCACGTTTTCCCATATTATCAAAATCATTCTTTCAACGATGCGGTCCGTTAGTTTAGATGTAGAAGAGATTTGCCCACCCAATAATTTCGTATGCCCACCCTTCAGAATCGAATTAAAAAATAAAAACCGCGAAAAGAAGGGTCCTGGTGAAGTGATCGCGTTAAAGTTGGATTTTTTCCCAATATTTTATCAAAATCGTTCTTTCAACGATGCAGTCCGTTAGTTTAGATGTAGAAGAGATTTGCCCACCCAATGATTTTGTTGGCCCAAGAATCGAATTATTAATCATTTCTAACGTAAAAGTTTAAGGTATTTGGTGACAACTTACATAAATTTTTGCAGATTCTTTATCCCACACTTTATCCAAACGACACTTCAATTTATAACTCTTCTTGAATACTTCACACTTTTCACACTTCTGCACTATGCCCGGAATAACACTAGAGTGGGTTAGTGCTTTTCTAGGCATTTTTCACTAATCTCTACAATGAAATCGCGAAACGAAAAATTATATAATCTTCTCACAGTTACTTCACAAGCCGTAAATGAACGCACGATCTTGCAAGAGCTGTGTCTGAAGACTAACTGACTTTCGTGCGTCGTTGGAAAGATTTCGAGGGTATCGCAGACATCTGTTTACGTTTCAGCAGTGGCCCTTGGTGCCGCAGCGCTTTGGGGTGTCAGCGCTGAATGACGTCAGCGAAAGAAAGTAACTACGCATTTATAAACATTTCTGAAAAGTTGTCATCAAATCCACTAAACTTTTATCTTAAAAACAACCCGTAGAAGTTGCTAACAAACTTGAAATACATTTCAAAATTCCAGTGGAAGAAGAAGAAAAAGAAATAGTGGATAGCATTAATGTTTCTAACGAAAGTAATACTAGTCAAGAATTCGAGCCTTACAATAATCCAAGTAAAATAAATAATATGCTGCCGCAATTATACTTTGATATTACATTATCTGAGGAGCAATGGATAAATATTAATCCGAGACAATGACCACCTTTAACTGGAATTTTGATCAAAATCTTTGTCCACCTTTAAAAAAAATGTTAGAGAATGTATGCTTTACATTAATTACTCAATACATTTTGAAAGAAATGTGACTTTCCACTATTCGTCCACGTGTATCGACGAAAAGTTTTTTATTGTCTATTCTGTTCGTTCCGACAGGAAAAGCCCAATTAGCTGGTTCGAAAAACTAGCCGGAATAATCGGACAGAGTGTCTTGACAGGGTCGTCGTTTATGGCGGTATTGTCCCACGAGTCGGCCGTGGACAACTGTACACGCGCGAAGGGATGGTTACCAAATGTACCACCCGCCGACAGAGCAATATACGGCTTAACTCGAAGCGAGGAAAGTCGAAGTCCCAGAAAAAATGGCACGATGTCGATTGTCCCCTATTCGACATCTGGCAGGCAAATGTTCCCCCACGAATGCTTCGGAAATAAGTTTTGCCCGATTGTAAACGAATAAATGCATCTTCGCCTCGCTCCGAGTCCGCCTTTGTTCCGTAAAGGTCGAGTTTCCTAGCAGCGGACGGCGGCGGCGGCCGGCGGAGGCGGCCAGACTCCGGCCAGTGGCCCGCCGCGGCGGCTAGGCTCGAGCCGCGCAGTGTTCAGGGTCCCACTTTGGGTCGAGGAACGCACTTGAAAAGGTCTACGGTCAAGGATTCATACCTGCTTCGGAAATAAAATAATTTTTTATTCTCTATCGTGTTGATATGGAAGTGACACCAATGAATTCCTTATGTTTTTTTCCGGTGACAAATCATACGAAATTTCATGTAAATCGGACTAATATTAACGAAGACAACTTGAAATGATATAAATGAATTTTTCATGGGATTTCCTTCACATGGTCCGAATTACGTCGTTCGTGGTGTCAGTTTAATCCGCGAAATATAAGGAATCCATTGACGTTGTTTTTGCAAAGATCTGATGGGAAATGCGGAAATCTTGCACATTTCTGACTTTTTAATGATATTCGAACCCTTTCGAGGGTCGAATGCCATAAAATTCGGTGAAGCACTGCGACGGGTTGTCCTCAAAGGACAGGCGCCGCTGGAGAATCACCCTGTATGTAGTAGTAGAGTAAAATACAACCTGCCATAACATCCAACTAAAAAAATTCTACACCAAGAAGGCTCGAAGCTATTATAAAATCAAAAGGCAATCCCACAAATTATTAAAACAGTAAATATTTAGTTTATTTCCATAGTTTATTGATCTTTTATTTAACTGTACGAATACTTACTGCGCGTCTATTTCTGCACGTTTATCTCCTTTTATTCATATTTTTGTTAATGTTAAGAGGAATAAAAATTTGTTTATACAAGATCTATTGTACAAACATTTAAGAATATTTATTAATCATCTTTTTCTGTTAAAGTTTAGTACTGACATGGATATACAAACTTTTACTTTAAATTAGTCGCTGCACGAATACTTTTTACATTGACTGTATACATATATGTATGTACCGAGGCCTCCAACGAGTTAGGTAAATGACAAAGAATGGTGGTCGTTTAGTGGAACCCAATTCCGCCGTGCTAGGGAGATAAGTCAGCCTATTCAGTTTTTATTTATCAATTAAGAAGTATTATCCACCAAGTTCACCATCAATATGCCTCGCGGAAAGACACAGGAAAAAAGGGGTAGCAGTCCGCTGACTGCGCGTGGTCACGCCTACGTCGTCCTCATTTCAAATTAAAGACGGATCCCTTATCTCTCGAGTATATAGGTACACGCGCCCGAATATCAAAACAGAAGGACCCGCAACGTATTGGGTGCAAGGAAAGGTGGGTCATAGGGACGAGATTATATTCCCACATATTATGACCAATAAAGTGCTTCTCACAATCAGTGTTACATTTTGCGTATGTGTTAGTGTCGAGTGTCTGAAATGTCGAAGAAGTTACGGTTTTCGTCTGCGGAGGATAAAACATTGATAGAGGAAATATCCAATTAAGTATTGTGTCCTTTATGATTGCAAGGAGTGAAAGAAAATGTACGGAGAGAAGTGTCAATTAAATTAAACAGAACAGGTAAAGTATTCTTCAATTATACTTATTTCTTTATTATTGCTAATTAAATTTATTTATTCTTTCATCATACACGTATGAAGCACTTAGAACCAAAGGGACGCCAGTGACATTTTTTAAACTGTTCAGTTAAGAGCAGGAATGGTTAGTTAAATCATTAAATATAATGTTATAAGTAATGTAAGTAATTTAACGTTATATCAAAATATCATTTATGTTATGTTTGTGAGAGATAACTAAAACCAACGTCCTCGAACCTTATGGTTCAGATTCATGCAATATATTTACAGGCTATGTACTACATAAGGTTAATACTTAGAATGAAGCGGAACTCTACAAAGGGCGGGCCTACGCAAGTGTCGCTACGCCATGATTTCTCTCTCGCCGCTCGTTTCACAAAAACCCACTCTTCACGGTGGCGCTGTCGATTGTTCCTTATAACTATTTCCATTTTTTTAATACTACTATATACAACAATTTAAATGCTAGAAAGATTGACAGCTAAGCAAATGATTGATAAAAGTTCGTGCCAAAGATATGCAAGTGCTTTATTATCTCATGCGCTTCAGTATAAACACCAATTACCATTAGTAACGAGAATATGAATATTAGTACAAAGAATTTCTCTGAATGTGTTGAGTGACAATAAACTCAACACAGTTTTAATAATAAATTAATATTAGTATACATAATAAATGCATGACGGAGCAGTGTATTACAGCGATACGTTGTTGCAAGAATTTAACTTGCATTGTTTCTAATGCACCACCTTCCAACAAATACGTTACATTACGGCAAAACCGATGCGGTACGTTGCCGCGTACATATAATCCATAAAATGGATTTACAAAAACAATTCATTTGTGCCGTTCAAAATCATTCTATTATATACGACAAAAAATTATACGGTTACAAAAGTCGAAATGTTCACGAAAATGCGAGGAAATCAATAAGCAGCGACATAAAATCAGAATGTACTATACATCAGAACATAAATTAAATATATATTTAAGATAATAAAATAAAATATTATTTTGTTCTGCTTTCATATTGCCAAGGGAATTCTTCAGCAAGCGAAATGAACCAGTCTGCAAAAGCGTTACGAATGTCTATAGTTTCTTTATTCAATGTTGCATAGCGTCTTGTCTTATTTGTTTTCAACGCGAATGCTTCATCTGCTATTAAAACATTTGGCACCGAAATGTCTGTGCATGGGAGAGATTTAGTAGCTAGCACGTGCAAGCTCGGATCACCAGTAAGCGAAGCATTTCCAAATGTACAATTGGCAAATACTGTTCCAGCACTATTCCGTCCAGAGGAACCGCCATGTATTGTAATATGCTTGTGACTAGCATCTACAACTGCCATCAAAATAATGGAAAATTTTCTTTTGCGATTGTAAAATATCGATCCTGAGTGTTTGGGAACAAATATATGCACGTGTTTGCCATCCACCGCGCCAACACATTTCAGGATATTTCAGTTTTTGTAAAAGTCGGTTCGTTTTTTGTCATTTTTCATTAAAAAATTTTGACGGTATAAGCGTATTATGAATCGTGTAGTAAATTTGTTGGACGATTTTACAGTTGTCTCTCCAAGACGAAAACTGAAGGCTATTGCTCGAAAAGACAAAAGTGGACAGAATCTAAAACATTATTAAAAATAAACAAAAATTAATTAAAATAAGCAATTAGTAATTTTGCAATTCAATAATTATGAAAGGAAAATCGAAAATCATTTTTCAATATACAATTTGGTTGTGACGTTAATATAACTGGTTCTCAAACTCATTCTGAATTGATACATTGATATCGATCTTTCATGGGACACGTAAATGATTTTCAGACAAATTATATGTTAACTAACCCTAATATCCAATGTATTGTCACGTCCCGGGTGGAGGTCTTTAGGGAACGATGACTATGTGGGGAGAAAGTCAGGCGAGAATGTGAAATCCTACACACTGGGGTTGGTAGCTTTTAGGCGCGAATCTTAAATCCGTCACACTGAGGGTAGAAGGAGGTCAGGCGCGAATCTTGCATCCGTCACACTGAGGGAAGAAGGAGTCAGGCGCGAATCTTTAATCCTTCACACTGAGGGTAGAAAGGAGTCAGGCGCGAATCTTTAATCCAGCACACTGAGGGTAGAAGGAGTCAGGCGCGAATCTTTAATCCTTCACACTGAGGGTAGAAAGGAGTCAGGCGCGAATATTTAATCATTCACACTGAGGGTGGAAGGAGGTCAGGCGCGAATCTTGCATCCAGCACACTGATCGACCAGGGAAGTTTAAAGGCGAATGGTATCCGGGGAACACCCGTTAGAGCACTTGTTTTGGTTTGGCCCGGTAATTGAATTTAACGTTGCATTCACATAAGAAGTTACACGCAATGTTTCCGCGATATCCGTCTAGGCATACGGCTGTACACGGCCCGTGAAAAAGAACGTTGGTAAACACTGCAAGCACTTTCGCGTTCACGAACCGAGATCAGCTGTTGCTGCAATTTGTTTTCGTTTTGGGGTCTTTGTACCCGAAGAATATACACAATAGTTCGAAGCGTGATTTAAGCAAAGAGGTTTATTAGCTTGAAACCCGAATATATGCACAGGTTATGTTTATAGCAATATTAACATGAGAATGCGTTAGACATTAAGCATTTGCACATAACATTTATATAAATGTGTCAATATAAGAATATGAACATGAAACACATGGAAATAAGCCAATGAAATGATATAAAGCAATAAGCGAAATAATACAAAATATTATAATAAAGCAATGAGCGTTAAGAATACAAATAATGTGATCGCAATAAGCGTTAAGAATACAAAATATTATGAAATGCAATAAGCGTTGATAATACAAATAATATGATGAGTAGAAAGAATAGTAATAAGACAAGATGATATGGATGATGGTGATATGCAGATATATATAAAAATGGTAATTGTAATTGCTTACGAGGATCTACGATGATGATGAACACTGAACTTGATAAAAATAAACTTTGTAATCTTACTTCGTCGAAAGATTTCTGTCGTAAGATTTCTGTCGAAAGAGGACTTTTGCCTCGGTCCCCTCGTATTTATATGTTTGTCGCGGGGGTACGCGCGGTACAGGCCTTGACATATTTAATGAATAAGTCGCAGTAGGACTTCCGGGGTTTTTACAAAGGTGCGTCTATTATTAGACGCATTTTCTGTCACGTACACCAAATATTCGTCGTAATTATACTTCCAGGGTTTTTATGACTGTGGAATAATATGCTCAACCCATCGAATGGATTTTGGGAGTTTTAATAGGAAAAGGGGTAGAATGGCTTGGACTCGGTGAGTCGTAAAGAGGGGAGTGAGACGTGGTCTCGATTTAAGAGGTTTTTGGGACGAAGGACTTGTTTAAATTCAAGTATGAAGGAGGGATTGGTGCCTCGTAGGGCGAATAAGCGAAGGAGGTTTCGTACCGACCATCTTGAGATGGGGACCGCTAAGGTACATCGTCAAGGTGATCAGCGATTGGGGAAAAGGGGGTAAGAGTTGAGTTTGAGGGACTTTGGTGGAGTGGTTTTGAGATTTATGACAGAGTTCTGAGAATAATACCGCGCGAAAAATAGTGGGACGTCACAGTATAAACAATTAAATTAATCAATTTTTAAGACACAAATAATATATAGTTATAATTTATAAAATAAAATGTACCTGTCCGTCATTCGCGCTGTACTTGGTGAAATGTTTGAAATGGAGCATTTTTTATTTCTATTTAGATTGTAACGCCTCTGTCCACACGGTCCTGCTGCCATTCCACGGCCCCCTCCGGTGAATTAAAGTATGTGCGAAAAATATTGCGGACATTGAACCCCTCTGCACGACCATACCCTCCTGCTCCAGCCAATGGCATCATGTTGTCAGCAAGAATTGCTTCGAAATTCTGTTGTTTGGCCTGATTATCATTAATGTATTCATCCCGCAACATGTTGTGGAGGCAACATGTTGCGGTAATGATATTATCTTTAGTTTCCGGCACTACTGCAATTGGTGCATGGAAAATTCTAAATGTTTGGGACAATATACCAAACGCATTTTCCGAGACCCTACGGGCTCGGCACAGTCGATAATTAAAAATTTTTTTGTCCTATCTTCCGTCGCTTGGTTTTTCGGGTAAGGTTTTAGCATTCGTTTCGTCAAGCGAAATGCCTCATCGCCCACAATTACGTGAGGGGCTGTCACGTTCGTCCCGGGAAGTGGTTTATCCATGGGAAAGTTCAATTTTTCCCCATTGATCGCTTGACCCATAATTGATTTTCTGAAGATTCCGCTGTCTCCTTCTTTTCCATACGAGCCAACGTCAACAATAATAAATTTATAATTAGCATCCACTAGTGCTAATAACACTATTGAGAAAAAGTGTTTGTAATTAAAATAAAGAGACCCGCTATTGCGTGGACATTTTATTCTTATGTGTTTCCCGTCTATGGCTCCAACACAGTTAGGGAAATTCCACTTCACGAGAAAATCATTAGATATTTTATCAAAATCCGTAACACTCGGCTGCGGCATAAATATTTGCACTAGTTTATCGCACAGTTCTTGCAAAACTTTGCGTACAATACCGCTTATATAGCTCGGTGATATTCTAAATGAAAAGGATAATGATTTATAAGATTCTCCAGTAGCTAAGAACCTGTAAAAAATATATTTTCTAATTATTTTAGCTGGTGATTGTAAGAACAGATGGAGAAACATATGTGATACATTTATGAAAATGAAGCGGGACATCAAATACGGTACAGGTTCGGCAGCAAAGCTAAACTCAAAATGGGTAAAAATGGTGAATGTATGGTTCGAGGGAAGGTCAATATTTTGTACACACAAAATGAGTTCTAAAGTACAAGGAATTTGAAAAAATTATTTTTTTTCATGGTAGGCACAGTAATATGAAACGAACTAAAGAGGTTCAAAATGCAAGAAGGTGTGCGTATAGCGACATTCCAGGAACATAGATGGATGTTACAGTCAGCTGGGAAGCTGCCGTAGAAATACCCTCAAATGACAATATTCCTTCTTCGTGGGTAACAAGATGCGGCAGTACACCTACGTATATAGTGCAGCACCAAAAAGGCACAGGAATGATTCCGGTACTGTACTGGATGTTCTGACTTTGAGATTTTAAAAAGTATGGGTTCGCCAAAAAAGCACCACAATTAATTGCGGAAACAAAGGCGTTGGTGTTTAAATTGATTACTGATCTCGAAATAGGATCACTGCAAGATGCAAGATATATGTGTTTGTGCGTGTGGTATTAGTAAAATACCATAGCTGTGATGTTCACGAGGTCCCACCGAATCGTATAGAAGATGGTCACCGTGGGGTTTTATTCCCCGCGAGGTCGAGGTGTCTATGAAGATTTCCCACGTAAAAAAAATGCGTCTGTGCAAAGAAGCAACCACGAGCGACACTGAGAGAAAACCGGTAGCAAATGATAGCGCGTGCGAGTGTGACGGTGTAGGCGAGGACCGAGTGCGTGATAGGGCAATTGGCAAAAGGAGAGAGAGAGAAAGAGCAGGTCAAAAAAAGCGGAACAGGGAGAATCGAATGAACGGGAGAATATGTAGCGAGTGAAGCGCGAGCGTACAATGCATGTGCAAAGCAGTATTCGGGGCGTGATTATTAAGAGACCATAGGTACTTTGTACCTACAGTGAACATATACAACTGTAATAAAATTATGCGACGAAAAAATAAAATATGCTTGTGGAAAATTAACTTGCCTCAATGTCAGGAGCAACTTATCTTCGGGTGAAATGGGTTTCTTCACTCTTGTATACGAGGTTTTCTCCAAATCCTTTCCAATAAGATTCAAGATGAAATTAACCTGTCCTTTATTTAGCCTAAAAAATTGTCTATAGGTTTCCTCGTTATCCGCTAAATGGTTTGCTATCAAGATACGAGAATAACCCTCGGTCCTTCGAGTCTGGAACATCGTATGCATTTTCCTTTTTTTCTTTGATTCCACATATGCTCGCAAAAGAATATCGTCGTCTTCTTCTTCCTGCAGCAATGCACGCAGCAGCAATTTGCGATTCATTATGAGATTTTAAATCGCTATACTGCACAGATCACGTCGCACTGTCACGTCAATACGGCACGAAATATTGAACACTGTTTGAACGTTCGTAGCTCACGAATTCACAGAGATGTGTCTGCTTTGAAGTCACAATTACGAGTGTCGTTCTAGCAAAGGTTGGGAGAGGTCCTAAGCTAAGGGCAATGCAGTGACTGCATTTATGGCATCCATTGGGTAGGTATAAAGGTAGAATCATACGGCACTAGGATCGGCTATCCTCGGCGATCTTTGGCGAGCCCCTCAGCGATCCTCGGCGATCCTCTTAGTGCCGTCTGATTCCACCTTCAGCTATTTTGGTGTATCGGGACTTGGAGTACGCACACCAGTCCAAACTTGCTTTTCTATTTCATAAATGCCAAATAACCAGAGAAAACGTGACATATGTATGTACATGTATATGTGGACACCTGATTCGGCCCAAGTCCCGTGCAAGAAATCAGCATCCACCTCCAAAAGATATTACGATGCACAGATGGAAAGTTGCCGTTTCAAGCAAATGCAGGACCGATTGGTCACAATCTAATCTCTTTCTTATGGTTTACCCTCGCTCGCAGCGCATACGTCAGCACGTGCTTCTGATTTGATGTTTCAACGCGTGTTTACTTATATTCAAGAGATAAGTCAGCCGTTTTTAATCTGTAGGACGATGACGCAGGCCTCACTATTATACTGCTTTCTCGTACTGGATTTGTGTCAAATCAGGTGTCTACGTATGCATGTGCATACATGTGTCCCATTTTCTGTAACACTTGTAATTTTGCCTTCTAACTGAAAGTATGTCTCAAAAATCATCCTCCAAAACGCACTGATTATGAGCTACTGTAGCCAGAAGCATAGTGCCAAAGTAAAATCGTAGTGGTCTTTATTTTGCGGGGTCACGACAATTGACAACGACAATTCCAAACGAGGAGGTTCTGTGGTGTGAAAATGATTTAAATTATTCAAATGAACTGAACTACAATTTGCTTCACATGTATTGCACGAAAAAGAAGATGAAGAAGAAGAAGACGACGACAATCATCTGCCAGCTATATTTCGAAACAAGAAAAAGAAGTGAAATGAATACGATGTACCAGACTCGAAGGACCGAGGGTTATTCTCGTATCTTGATAGCAAATCATTTAGCGGATAACGAGGAAACCTATAGACAATTTTTTAGACTAAATAAAGGACAGGTTCATTTCCTTTTAAATCTTACTGGAAAGAATTTGGAGGGAAAAATAGTATACAAGAGTGAAGAAACCAAATTCACCCGAAGATAAGTTGCTCCTGACATTGAGGCAAGTTAATTTTCCATAAGCATATTTTATTTTTTCGTCATATGATTTTATTACAGTTATATATTTTTACTGTAGGTACAAAGTACCTATGGTCTCTTAATAATAACGCCCCGACTACTGCTGTGCACGCACATGCATTGTACGTTCTCGCTTCGCTCGCTGCATATTCTCCCGTCAGTGGTCTGGATGGTGGCCAAAATTCAATTTCTCAACAACTTCAACTTTGCAATGTCATTTTTTTTTGTATGAGTTCACAACTCTCCAGAGCTTCTAAATCCGCATACCTTTCCCTTTTTAGGTGATTCTTTGATTATATACAGGGTGTCCCACCTAAGACTGGACAGCGCGATATCTCTTAAAGTATTGTCGATAAAAATATAAAAAAAATAGTGCATTGCATGGTTCGAGGGGGCCAACTTATCAGCCCGAACGAATTTTGTTTTCGATTATTATTTTAAAAGATACGATGGTCAAGTTCGGTTTTTCAAATGGAACTATTTTTTTTTAAGTCCTGAGTTGATAGTGCGTTCCAAGACAAATTCAATAAGCTTTAATGTATACACTTGATTTCCACTGGTTTTTAAGATATTGCGCTTGCAAATTTACTGATTTTCAATGGAAGAAAACCCTCTGGAATAGCAAGGACTGGGGACGGTCTTACAGGCGCCACGGGTGGCCTTGCCTGTTGTAATAGATACCTACCTGCCAAAGGTCTACGCAGGCCCAAAGGCTGGACAATTCTTTTCCGTCAGAAATGGTACTTAGATAGGTACATCTGCGGTATCGAGAAGCACACCGTTACTTTTATTTCGCACTTGCTTCTACGCTCGGATGGCCGGTTCTTTTGGGAGCGATGCAAGTTGGATTGGTTAGGTTAGGAGGTGTGAAAGTTGCTAGACTAAATTTCAACCATAGGGAGCAAATTGTATTAGAACCAATCGGATTTGCATCCCTCACAAACGGCTGCTCTCTTGAAGAGACCCTCTTCACAGCAATACCTCCTCCCCAATGCCCACCTTCTCTCGCACGGAATACGTCAACGCATGCTTTTGTTTTGATATCGAAGCTCGTATTTATACTCGAGAGGACCACGCGACGACAGCGGGCTACCCCTTTTCTTCCTGTGTCTCTCCACGAGGAGTATTGCCGGTGGATTGTAGGAGCGTAGATGTCGGGATACCAAGTTATTGAATTCAGGAGACGATAGAAACACTTAATTACAAAACACACATGTACTATAATTAAAGTAAATCGTATTCCTCTCGGGCGGGAGTCGCCCGACGCTCGTAAAGGAGATGCGGCCTGGTACACCGTGGCGAGGGCTGCCCTTCGCAGTGCCTCGCCCGATTTTTATGGCTTTTTCCGGGAAAAGGTACGAATCCTGGGCCGAACGTAACGAATTGGGGTCGAGCCCCCGCAGTCGAGGGTGAAATATCCATTACAGCGTATTAAGAAATTCTTTTCTTCGTCGTGTCGAAAGAGAAGTGACGCCAATGGATTCCTTATGTTTTTCTGATGAAAATCATACCAAATATCACGCAAATCGGACTACTTTGACACAAGCTATTTGTATTCCGTATGTAAAAGTCGTCCGATTTAAACGACATTTATAATGATTTTCATCAGAACACCCCAAGGATTCCATCGGCGACACTTCCATATCCATACGATAAAGAATAAAGAATTATTTTATTTCGTAAACACATCATATACAGGGTAATTCTGGAGGTACGCCCGTCACCCCGTGGCGAGGACAACACCCCGGCAGTGCCCATCGAATTTTATGGCTTTCGACCCTCGAAGGGTTTGGAATATCATTAAGAAGTGAGAAATGTTCAGGATTTCAAATGTTTGCTTCCTTTCTTCATCGTATCGAAGGGGAAAGTGATGCCAATGGATTCCTGGCGTTCCGTCGATTAAAATCATACCAAATATCATGCAAATCGGACTACTTTGACATAAGCTTGTTACGTATGTGGAATTTTCCCATGCGTCGCTCTCAACCGTTTTTCGAGCTCGCGTCTGTGAAGGGAAAACGCCCTAAAACCCTTTCGTTTATCAAACGTCACTAATGGGGGTCATGATCTCGACCATCTGGATCACGACCACGGGAACGGGAGTGACACGACGACGACCCCGAAGGATTTCCTTATATAGAGATTCCTAATGAATCCCCACTCATTTTGGGACTATATAAACCCTTTGGTTTCAACCCTCGTTGGTTAAAAGCTATAGAGTCACGCGTAGAGCCACGTCGTGTCACGCTCGTACAGAGTTGGTTAAATTCAGTAAGGTCGGGCTAAAGTCTCCGTCAGAATCATAGTTAACCTCATAGAATCCGCGAGTCCGGTTTATATTCTATTTGACACTTTGAAACAGCCACTCGTACGCCCCGCATCGCCAGTGCGTCAACACCGTGCAACTATTGGTAATTTATACACATTATTTAATTAACTAATCGCGACACTTACATTTGTACAATAACATATTATTGAATATACGAATGGTGTTCACGTGTAAATCGAGTAGATTCGTTAAATCCATCTTTTACCCAGCGATCCTATTATTAGTAGCACTAATATTAGTAGCACTCACCCACTGATACAACTTTACCGCTCGAGTTGTATCAACTTTAATTAAGAGTTACGAGGCATTACTAACATTTCCCGCGACCCCCTGATTTCGTATCAGGTTCGTTCGCAAACCCTTTACCAAAACAAGCCATCTTCTCCAACCCAGTGGCTCCCCGATTTCGCATCGGGTTCGTCCACGAAACATCACCCCTCCTACGGCTCCCTGATTTCGCATCAGGTTCGTCCGTATCCTACAGCTCCCTGATTTCGCATCAGGTTCGTCTGTAAATCTACCAACTTCCGAACAGCTCCCTGGTTTCGCACCAGGTTCGTCTGTGAATAATCCAACCTCCTAGCAGCTCCCTGGTTTCGCACCAGGTTCGTCTGTGAACTTCATCCTAGTGACTCCCCGATTTCGCATCGGGTTCGTTCACGACGTTTCACCCTCCTGCGGCTCCCTGATTTCGCATCAGGTTCGTCCGCGTGTGACTCCATTCCTAGAGGCTCCCTGATTTCGCATCAGGTTCGTCCTCGCCGTCAATAATCCTAGCGGCTCCCTGATTTCGCATCAGGTTCGTCCGCGCACCTAACTAACAAACTCATAAACCGTATTCCTTGGGAAATACCCTTCTCGCCGGCCTCTCGCGTTGCCGCAGCCCCGGCTCGTAACAGAACTGGTGACAGCGGTGGGATGCTACTGCATTAGAATCGCCGTAAAATTTGGGTTTTTAAATACGTTAAAATCACTCGTAATTTAGTATCGACAATATACTAGTTTTCTCTAGTCAAGTCACTTAGTAATTTTCAAAATGATAAGCACGCAGGCGAATGCCTCGTCTAACGACATTATGAATCTGACAGTTTCAATTGCAAACTCAATGTCACTCTTGACGCAACGGACATGTATACAGAACATTACAATGTCAATTCCAACCTTCGACGGTGAAAGTCCACCCTTGACGCGCTTTGCACAAAATGTGGAAGACGGGTTAACTTTGATTCCTGAGGGTACGGAAGCCGAGTATCTTGCAATAATTCTAACGAAACTGATCGGCCCAGCACGCAGGTGCACGTTAGAACATAAATTCAACTCTGTTAAGGCATTAGTCCAACATTTGAAAAAGAGATTCGCGCCGGGAAGAAGTTTATCATATTTTCAAGTCGAAATCGCGAAACTAAGCATTCGCGAAGGAGAAAGTCTGCGACAGTACGTCGACAGGACTTCGCATCTCGTTTATTGTGCGCGCGGAGCTATTCGGGAAAGGTATCTGGATCACGCTGAAGACTTCGTCAAAGAAATGGAAAAGGACGTTAAAGAAAACTTCATCGATGGTTTACCGGATCGAATTTCCTGGAAAGTGTCGGCTCAAACTCAAGACATCAAAACACTTGAACAAGCTTACGACGCCGTGCTACAGATAGATAGAAAATTAAGGAATCGGCGACAGTCTCCCCGTAACGAATCACCCTCCAGGTGGTCTCGCCGAGACCATTACGCCGAAGACTCTCGCCGCCACGATCGCGAAGTATCGTACCCACATTCTCCGAGTAGATACGACCAAAACAGGGATCGGTCTCTTAGAACATCTGGTTTTGAAGAGGAACGAGAAGGACGGACACGCACGACGGCCTGGACATTGCGTCACCGGAGCCCCTCAAAATCCCCTTCTTATCGTTCCGACTCATCGTATGCAGATGATGGAGAAAAACATTTTTCTATTTTAAAAAGTCACGATAAAGATCGCAAGCCAAATTTATATTGTTGGCATTGCGGTATAACCGGACACGACGGAAAATCCTGTAGGAAACATCCGCGTAGCCCGAGATATCAACGAGACTCGCGAGAGTCGTCCGCTGAATTAAACAAGTCTTTAAACTTAGATCGCGCTCAACGTACAGGCGACACGATGAGCGGAAACAAAGAAGCTCGCCAGAGGACAGTCCGCTTCGAAGAGGAATCCTCATCAGGGAAGCACCTGCCCCACGCATCAAAATCAAGGTTCCAGAACTGGAGTCAGGAACGGGAGAATTCTTAATCGATGGTGGAGCATCCGTTAATTTAGTAGTCATTAACACCCTGGGAGAAAAAGCAACGATAAACTCTCGGGAAGAAATCGAGTTAACCGGAATTACTACTAATCCAATTCATACTCTAGGAACAACAATTCTTCATATTCACGAAGCTCCCGCACTTTTCTATGTAGTAAAAAAGCTTGCAATAGAAGCAGACGGACTTATAGGAAGCCCATTTTTAAAACAGGAGGAGGCCGAAATTTCTTATTATCACGAGACTTTGGTGTTAAAGAATAAACCAACCCGACCTATACGCTTTTCAAATTATCAAGACATACCTCAAACAAAAACACTACCGACGTCGACCAAACATCGTATCGAACCTAGGACGTCGCAACAGATTGCTATAACAATAGCAAACCCGAGGATTAAGGAAGGATATTTACCACGTATCAAGACCCTCGAACATCTGTACATAGGGGAAGCAGTTGTGAGGAATAATAAAGGGAAGTGCTACGTAATGGCAACAAATATCAGCGATGTACTCTTAGACGTAGAGATAGAACCACAAACATTGGAGTCTTTCGATATCTTCGGTTCATCAGACGAAGATTTTTACCCAGCTGTAGAACACCCGTCAAATTTCAAAACAAACGAAGATAGGATACCAAAAATCTTAGAAGCCCTAAACACAAAACATTTGAACAAGGAAGAACTAGATTTCGTTACCAATTTAGTTAGAGATTTTCCCGACCGTTTTTATCTTCCTGGAGATAAACTTGGGAAGGCCCGCGACTTTAAACATTCAATTCATACATCCAACGATATTCCAATCAACACGAGACAATATCGCTATCCTCTCATACATCAAAAGGAAATTCAAAAACAAATCAGCGAGTTATTATCAAATGGTATAATCACACCTTCCAAATCTCCATACAATTCGCCTTTATGGATCGTCCCGAAGAAAGAAGATGAGAACGGAGTGAAACGTTGGCGTCTGGTAATAGATTTCCGCGGCCTCAATGAAATAACCATTTCTGATAAGTATCCATTACCTCAAATCACGGAGATTTTAGATCGATTAGGAGGAGCTAAATATTTCTCGGTCTTTGATCTCGCTAGCGGATTTCATCAAATAGAGATGGATCCGAAAGATAAAGCAAAAACAGCATTCACTACTCCAAATGGACATTACGAATTCTCTCGAATGCCTTTTGGATTAAAGAATGCACCACCCACTTTTCAACGCCTGATGGATCAAGCCCTCACTGGACTTCAAGGAACAGACCTCTTTGTCTACTTGGACGACATAGTGATTTACGCATCATCGTTACAGGAACATAATATAAAAGTCAAAAAATTATTAAAGCGTCTTCGAGAACATGGATTAACCCTCCAGACCAACAAGTGCCAATTTCTGCGCAAGGAAGTTGCATACCTTGGACACATTATTTCAAAGGAAGGAGTAAGACCTGACCCTAGGAAATTAAAAGCTGTTCAAAATTTTCCCACACCCACAACGCAGAAGAACATTCAACAATTCTTGGGACTTGTAGGATATTACCGAAGATTCGTACCTAATTTCACCACAAAAGCAAAACCTTTAATTAACTTATTAGGAAAAGGCATCAAATTCAAATGGACAGAAGAGCAAGACCAGAGTTTTAAGCAATTACGTAGCGAACTTTGTCAGCAGCCCATATTGCAATACCCTGATTTCAGTAAACCTTTCATTGTAACTACAGATGCATCTGATTATGCTATTGGAGCTGTACTTAGCCAAGGGGAGATAGGAAACGACCTGCCGATTGCCTACGCATCCCGCAGCCTAAATAAACCTGAGAAGAATTATTCGGCTACGGAAAAGGAATGTTTGGCCATGGTTTACGCCGTAAGATACTTTAGGCCCTACATCTATGGAACTCCATTCACCCTCGTTACAGATCACAGACCACTGGTCTGGTTACACTCTGTTAAGGACCCAACTTCTAGACTAATGAAATGGAAGCTCCGACTGTTAGAGTACGAGTACCAGGTTGTCCATAAATCCGGAAAGACGAATAAGAACGCAGACGCATTATCACGCAACCCCACGTCTGCCTGCCTACCGCTTATTCCACGAGACCCCCAGGATCCCGACTTCAAAGTCCAGATACCGAAAACAGACGCTAGCATCGATACAATTGGACACCGCATACGACAGTTACGACGAGATAGGGAAAACCGGCCCAAGTACCGAGAGACAAGCAGCAGTTCAGATGAAATAGAAGAAACCGCACGTGGGAACGTTCAACATTCTCCAATAATACACAAGAACCGATCCTTTCCCAGCTTATCTCAAGCTTATCTCAATCTCTTAACCATGCCAGATGAACGCCAGGAAACCATAAACAGTTTTTCGCCCGCAGCAAATTCCACTCAAATCATTCCTCTAGATAAGGACCAGACCGTCTTTGACAATCTGATATCCTTTGAGGAGCCGCTCGAAAATACCGTAATAGAAAATGCAAGAAACATTCAACTAGATTTACTCAGTACCCCGCAAGTATCATCGGAAGTCATGGATGAACCTTTACAACCCTCAATAAACCAGCTACCTGCAGGAACTACGACCGAAGCAAGTGTGGGACAGCCACCTGACAGCAGGTCAACTGAACCTAGAGTCCTTGACCGCACGCTTGACCCTTACCCATTCTTCACTACCGACATCGGGAATTCAAACGACCTTGATGATCTGGAAGAAATCCTAGACCAACCATATAAAATTATTGTTTCTCCAAGCACCTTTACCTCTGAAGAAGGACATTACGTACATTTCATTTCCGCCGACTGCAATTTAGTAAACCCAGTTGGAAAATTACTACTAGACACTGAAATAATTAATAAATCAAATATTCTAGCAGCACAACCAAAAAAGGGACAGGTGATAATTACAGACAATGGACATTTTAAAACTTTCAGTATAATAATCTCAGACAACTTCTTTGATAATATTAAAAGAGTAGATGTGCTGAATGGATTGAAAACTCTTCGGCCCACCTTAGATCAAAATCAGATTAATTCATTTCGAATTTCTGCCACGGGGGACCTTCACAAAATACCATCTAACGAATTCGTCAAGATATTAGAAGAGGTTTTCATAGGAACAGGCCTGCAGATTACTTTATGCAACTGTACCATTACAACACCATCCGAAGAAGACAGACAGCACATCATAAGCGAAGCTCACGACAGTTTAATTGGAGGACATAAAGGAGTAACGAAGACATACAAACGCATCCGATCAAAATTCCATTGGCCTCAAATGCGCAACGACATTCAAGACTACATCCGAAGATGCCAAAGTTGTCAGGAACAGAAATTCGTCCGAGCGAAAACTCGTCAGCCGATGTTGATCACCGACACACCTATAGGAGCCTTTGACAAAATTTCCTTGGATACAGTAGGACCTTTACCTATTACACCCAGTGGGAACAGACATATTCTCACCATTCAAGATAACCTAACGAAATATTGCGTAGCCGTAGCGATACCTAACATTCGAGCTGCTACAATTGCAGATGCTTTTGCTAGACATTTCATCGCAATTTACGGTACACCTCGCGCAATATTAACAGACAAGGGAACTAGCTTCATCGGAACGCTGATGACCAACCTATCTGAAATATTTAAAATCAAACAAATCACAACCTCGGAATATAGACCACAAACCAATGGATCTCTGGAACGAAGTCACATCGTCCTCACCGAATACCTCAAGCACTACATGGATAATTACGAAGACTGGAATTTATTAATACCATTCGCAATGTTCTCTTACAATACATCTGTTCACGAAGCAACAAATTTCACCCCATACGAATTAATCTTTGGAAAACAAGCTCGAGAACCAAGCTCTTTCCCAACCGGTGAAAACCTAAAGTCATATGGAGACTACTTGATAGAATTAATAACACACATGACTCGAATCCGGAATATAGTCTCAGATAGTCTGAACTGAGCATCAGAACAAATTAAAACACGCCAATTTTCCGTCTACTGCAAACGGTAAGCCGACCGTCTGTCCAAATATGGTCCTGATCACCCTGTTCCCGAGACATATCCTGGCAAGCAGTGAGAGCTCACCTGAAGGGTATTCAATCCCTTCCAATCGCCGCCCCTGCAAACAACAACCAACACGGAGATGCTGATGGGGAACAGAAGGATGGCATCACAGCAATGCTGACGCCGGACCGGCTACCCAGACAACCTCCATCAGACGTCGCCGACCACTTCCTGGAGAAGGACTACGTGGTGCCCAGCGACAATTAAACTCTCACACCCTGCAACACCTAGCGATAAGTACACTAATTACACTACACCCGACAATTCTCTTTTACACTTTTGCTTATAAAAGGATTTGTGGGGCGTTTTTCCTTCTTTTGAAAAGCATCACGAGAATCGCGATGTTTTATCTTGGGAGGGAGATGTTACGTATGTGGAATTTTGCCATACGTCGCTCTCAACCGTTTTTCGAGCTCGCGTCTGTGAAGGGAAAACGCCCTAAAACCCTTTCGTTTATCAAACGTCACTAATGGGGGTCATGATCTCGACCATCTGGATCACGACCACGGGAACGGGAGTGACACGACGACGACCCCGAAGGATTTCCTTATATAGAGATTCCTAATGAATCCCCACTCATTTTGGGACTATATAAACCCTTTGGTTTCAACCCTCGTTGGTTAAAAGCTATAGAGTCACGCGTAGAGCCACGTCGTGTCACGCTCGTACAGAGTTGGTTAAATTCAGTAAGGTCGGGCTAAAGTCTCCGTCAGAATCATAGTTAACCTCATAGAATCCGCGAGTCCGGTTTATATTCTATTTGACACTTTGAAACAGCCACTCGTACGCCCCGCATCGCCAGTGCGTCAACACCGTGCAACTATTGGTAATTTATACACATTATTTAATTAACTAATCGCGACACTTACATTTGTACAATAACATATTATTGAATATACGAATGGTGTTCACGTGTAAATCGAGTAGATTCGTTAAATCCATCTTTTACCCAGCGATCCTATTATTAGTAGCACTAATATTAGTAGCACTCACCCACTGATACAACTTTACCGCTCGAGTTGTATCAACTTTAATTAAGAGTTACGAGGCATTACTAACATTTCCCGCGACCCCCTGATTTCGTATCAGGTTCGTTCGCAAACCCTTTACCAAAACAAGCCATCTTCTCCAACCCAGTGGCTCCCCGATTTCGCATCGGGTTCGTCCACGAAACATCACCCCTCCTACGGCTCCCTGATTTCGCATCAGGTTCGTCCGTATCCTACAGCTCCCTGATTTCGCATCAGGTTCGTCTGTAAATCTACCAACTTCCGAACAGCTCCCTGGTTTCGCACCAGGTTCGTCTGTGAATAATCCAACCTCCTAGCAGCTCCCTGGTTTCGCACCAGGTTCGTCTGTGAACTTCATCCTAGTGACTCCCCGATTTCGCATCGGGTTCGTTCACGACGTTTCACCCTCCTGCGGCTCCCTGATTTCGCATCAGGTTCGTCCGCGTGTGACTCCATTCCTAGAGGCTCCCTGATTTCGCATCAGGTTCGTCCTCGCCGTCAATAATCCTAGCGGCTCCCTGATTTCGCATCAGGTTCGTCCGCGCACCTAACTAACAAATTCATAAACCGTATTCCTTGGGAAATACCCTTCTCGCCGGCCTCTCGCGTTGCCGCAGCCCCGGCTCGTAACAAGCTATTTGTACTCCCTATGTAAAAGTTGTCCAATTTGCACGATATTTGTAATGATTTTCATCGGAAAATTCCCAGGAATCCATCGGCGACACTTCCATATCCATACGAGAAAGAACAAAGAATTATTTTATTTCTTACACAGATACAGGGTAATTCGGAAGCAACGCCCGCCAAGGAGGTGCGGCGGTCTGGTACCCCGTGGCAAGGACAACCCCCCACAGTGCCTCACCCTATTGTATGGCTTTCGACTCTCGAAGGGGTTCGAGTGCCTATTAAGAAGTGAGAAATCTTTGACTCGCGCATTTCTCATCAGATCTTTGCGAAAACGACACACATCGATTCCTTATGTTTCGCCGATGAAACTGACACCAAGTACGACGTAATTTGCAATTTGTATTCCTTGGGTAAACGTAGTCCGATTTACATGACATTTGGTATGATCCCAATCGGGAGAACGCCAGGAATGTTTTGGTGCCAGTTTCATATCGATACGATAAAGAATGAAGAATTTCTTACTACGTTGTAATGGATATTTCACATTTTCACCCCATGACTGTGGGACGCCGACCTCAATTCGCTACGGTCGGCCGAGGGTTGATATCTGTTTCAGAAATAAAATAATTCTTTATTCTTTATCGCATCGATATGAAAGTGACATCAATGGATTCCTTATGTTTGTCCGATAAAGATCATACCAAATTTCATGTAAATCGGACTGTTTTTAAAGAAGTCAAGGCAGCTTGAAATGATATAAATCGAGTTTCCATGGAATTTCCTTCATTATGGCCAGAACTACGTCGTTCTTGGTGTCAGTTTCATCGGCGAAACATAAGGAATCGATGTGGTTCATTTTTGCAAAGATCTGATGAGAAATGCGGGAGTCGAAGATTGCTCAGTTCTTAATAGGCACTCGAACCCCTTCGAGGGTCGAAAGCCATAAAATTCGATGGGCACTGCGAAGTGTTGTCCTCGCCACGGGGTGACGGGCGTACCACCAGAATTACCCTGTATCTGTTTAGGAAATAAAAAAATTCTTTATTCTTTATCGTATGGATATGGAAGTGTCGCCGATGGATTCCTTGTGGTTTTCTGATGAAAATCATGCCAAATCTCGTGTAAATCGGATAACTTTTACATAGGAAGTACAAATAGCTTGTGTCAAAGTAGTCCGATTTGCGTGATATTTGGTATGATTTTCATCAGAAAAACATAAGGAATCCATTGGCGTCACTTCTCTTTCGACACGACGAAGAAAAGAATTTCTTAATACGCTGTAATGGATATTTCACCCTCGACTGCGGGGGCTCGACCCCAATTCGTTACGTTCGGCCCAGGATTCGTACCTTTTTCCGGAAAAAGCCATAAAAATCAGGCGAGGCACTGCGAAGGGCAGCCCTCGCCACGGTGTACCAGGCCGCATCTCCTTTACGAGCGTCGGGCGACTCCCGCCCGAGAGGAATACGATTTACTTTAATTATAGTACATGTGTATTTTGTAATTAAGTGTTTCTATCGTCTCCTGAATTCAATAACTTGGCATCCCGACATCTACGCTCCTACAATCCACCGGCAATACTCCTCGTGGAGAGACATAGGAAGAAAAGGGGTAGCCCGCTGTCGTCGCGTGGTCCTCTCGAGTATAAATACGAGCTTCGATATCAAAACAAAAGCATGCGTTGACGTATTCCGTGCGAGAGAAGGTGGGCATTGGGGAGGAGGTATTGCTGTGAAGAGGGCCTCTTCAAGAGAGCAGCCGTTTGTGAGGGATGCAAATCCGATTGGTTCTAATACAATTTGCTCCCTATGGTTGAAATTTAGTCTAGCAACTTTCACACCTCCTAACCTAACCAATCCAACTTGCATCGCTCCCAAAAGAACCGGCCATCCGAGCGTAGAAGCAAGTGCGAAATAAAAGTAACGGTGCGCTTCTCGATACCGCAGATGTACCTATCTAAGTAGCATTTCTGACGGAAAAGAATTGTCCAGCCTTTGGGCCTGCGTAGACCTTTGGCAGGTAGGTATCTATTACAACAGGCAAGGCCACCCGTGGCGCCTGTAAGACCGTCCCCAGTCCTTGCTATTCCAGAGGGTTTTCTTCCAGTGAAAATCAGTAAATTTGCAAGCGCAATATCTTGAAAACCAGTGGAAATCAAGTGTATACATTAAAGCTTATTGAATTTGTCTTGGAACGCACTATCAACTCAGGACTTCAAAAAAAAATAGTTCCATTTGAAAAACCGAACTTGACCATCGTATCTTTTAAAATAATAATCGAAAACAAAATTCGTTCGGGCTGATAAGTTGGCCCCCTCGAACCATGCAATGCACTATTTTTTTTATATTTTTATCGACAATATTTTAAGAGATATCGCGCTGTCCAGTCTTAGGTGGGACACCCTGTATAATATTACGAAGACAAAATCATGAAATTTTATGTGAATCTAATTGTTTTAATTACTCATTATGGAACAATAAAATATAGGTTTGTATTACACCAGTATGTAGGTAAGTAAATATATTTTAGTTATTTATATGTGTTATAAGCATTTCCTAATGCGTGTATAAACAATGTACAATTTATAACTATTTACACTTTGAGAAGGCTCATAAAAAAATGATTAGAAGTGATACACATCGGACCTATTTTATATGAAAGCTTAGACAATTGCTGTTCAGATCATGTAAATTTTAAGTGCAACTTCCTGCAACCTTTGGCTCTATAGGGATTTTAAAATCCGTCGCGCGAGGAGTTTTGGCGTTCTGAACGTGTGTCCCTATGCAACCACTTGAAAGGCGCCTGAGGATATTGAGGGAAATCCGAAGCGCTTTCATTGCGTGGACCTTATCTTCTGTTAGTATTAATTTTATTTAATATTATTAATAATATCAATAATATTAATTTTACGTTCTTTTTTTTTCTTTTTAATATTGGCTACTTTTCCAAAAATGCTAACTTAACTAAATGTAATCGAATTTTATTATAAAAGCTGTTACGTCCTGAAGGGACTTTTTGTGAATCACCCCGAGCGGTCGAGATGAATTATCGGGTTCTTGCTCTGTTAAGGTGCTAAAGCACGCCTTGACTACACTTACTGTGGATCGGGGAGGTAATACAGGGGTCGAATAAAAGAGTACAAGGGATATAAAGGAAAAAATCAATCAAGAAAATATATTGTTACAGAAATTAGTCAGAATTTCATACCTCGAGACGGCGCTTCGTCTCAGCTGTCGCTCGCTGTTATCGCACGGCACGCTTGCCGTCTCGCGTTTCGCTCGCTTGCTGTGTCGCTCTACCTAGCGCAGGTCGTGGTCGCTCGTTCTGGTTTCGGGTAGCACACGGAAGTCGGTGACCTGGGGTCCGTCGCGCCTCTTAGTCTCGGATCGTCGCTTATCTTCGCGGTCGTACGTCGGTCCTGATTGACGCACAAGGGCACTCCCGGCTAGGCCGTTCTCGGTGTGTCGGATGGAGTTACCCTTTTACGAATTACTATCGGCCGAATGCGCTACGCGGAATCAACGCGGAGACGTGGTCGCGGTATCTAGACGGCCCTCCGGCTCGTCGTGACTCCCTAACTTGAACTCTCGAATCTGAATGAATTGAATCTTTTCGGCTCTCGATCACGGGCCGAACCTCGAACGATCCCCCTAAGTGGGGAATACTGCCCCGTCGGCAGCTGTCGATTGCCTTGCTAATTTCCCTGAATATTGCGAAATATCCGGGACCGAGACGAGCGCGGGCGCCGTCCCTATGACTGTTGCCATGGGCTAAGCACAACGTGACTTCTACACGCGAGGCGATTCCGCTGAATCGCCTTTTGAAAGAAAGCGACGCGAGGACAGCGAGCACGGGATTGACCTGAAGGGTCTATGTAACACCTCCCCCCTTAGACACGAAACGGTCTCGTGAGGCCGCTTCGTTGTCAACCCGTGCGTGGCTGTCGACGCGTGCGCTTTTCTTCGCGACTTAAGGCTATAATTCACGCCACTAGATCTAAGGGACGCAAAGGGATTACAATAAAAAAAATTCTAATTTATGCGGGGAAAAACAAAACCAATATATTATTACAAATCGTATTGTCAAAATCAAGATCAAATAAAAAAAAGGGGGGGGGGGGCTCCTGGTCGTGGCCTTTTGGAAACGGTGCTTCGCTGCGAATTTAATGACAAACAAAACAATTACAGTCTAGTCGCGTCACTTTGAAGTGATTACATTTTGATGGGTATTTACCTAATGCGAGGGGTGGTGTTCCCTTATTCCTCGCCGGCGGGCAGGACCCGGACTATCGCCTGCCTTTCCTGTGGCCCCCAAGGTTTCGGTGCATCCAGGATTGGCAACGCCGGGAGGTACTCGGGGTTGACTTCCATGATGGTCCTTATGCACCCCGTGCAGTTTACGGGCGTTGACCATTCCAGGTGACGGTGACGGCAGATTTTGCATCTGGTAAGGGCCACCGCCCTGGTCTCTTCTACGAGCCAATGCACGGGGCTCCGGTGGTACTCGACTGTCACTCCGATGGGTCCGGTCCACCAACAACTTCCACATATTGTTTCCGTTCTCCGCAAATTATGTGTCCAGGCTTGTCCTTCGGCCCCGTCAAAACCTCTCGGGGGTCGCACACACAGTCTTCTTACGAATGGCGCGTGCAGACGTCGCGGGAGCACCACTTCCGCCAGCGAGGAACGTAGATACATTGTATCATTAAATGTCGGTGCGTACATTTTACTGTTTTACGTTTAAGACAACTATCGACGGGGACCGTGAAAAAAATTTGTAATGACTGTCCCTCGTCCGCTTGATTAATGTTTTATATGCTATTATCCCTACTACCTAATTATCGCAGCAGAGCGCATCGCGGGGGTCGATTCTACAGGTATCGCGTGGGGTTTTAGTTGCTATCAGCGAGGTACTTCCTAGAATACATCGAAGTACGGCTCGGCATCCGCGAAACTTTTCTGTCGTTCCACGTGGGCTCTATATCCTGTGCTCGTGGGTGGTATAACGGGTAGGTCTGAAGGAAAAGATGTAATCGCTAGAGGACGGGGTCTAGAAATTATAGGAGGGGAGGGACGGTGTGGTGTCATTTCAATATTAACCTTTGTCTCTTTCCTCAAGGGCTCGCGATGTTGATTTTGACGTGCCCTCCGAACACGGTATCCAATCCAGATAACGAGGATGATTATGAAAATGCCTCCTAGTCCTGGTAATCCATAGGTAACATATGTTGATAAATTTTTTGTCCGATGGTGTGTTGCTATTTCTCTTGCTTGTCTCTCTATATCCTCCAATGCGATTGCATTAGCTTTTGCATGGGAATCTTGAAGGGTTCCCTGAGGTTCCTTTTCTTGGTAGTCAGTTAAAATTTTTACATGATGTTCCGTGAGGGTTGGCAGAATTTCCGAAATGTTGATGCCGATAGATGGTTTGTAGATGGTTGTTAATGCCTCGGTGTCCACTCCGGTTGCCCAAATCTGGTCGGTCCCGATTTTGGCCTCACAGTCTCTCCTTAGTTGTAATATTCCCGCCCCCTGTAGCACTTCATATCCGGCTGCGTGCTTATTGCATCGGACCTGCAGTGCCAGGGTGTCCTTGACGGAATATATCCAGGTGTTAGGTGTGATCAACTTCTTCAGATATGTTCGGCCCCCGGGAAGAGCTTGAATGTTGCAGCTAGGCCACTCGATATTTTGTGGTTTTAATAGGGCATTCGTTTCGCAGTTTGGTGCCTTTTCGAAATCTTGGAGGGGTACGCTGAGTTCACACATGTACATCCGAGGGTGTTTTCTGCATCCTACGATGTAGTTCTCGTCGGGCATGAAGTATTGAGAGTTCATTTGGTTGATTGCTAGATATGCCGTTCTTGGCTTTATAAATATAGGGGTAGAGACATTGGTCGATATAGTTTGAAAGGAAGGGCAGGGCTGAAGGTAATAAAGGTCGAAGGGAATTTGATCTAGTAAAGGGATGTCGAGTGACACGATAATTCGGCCATGTGAATAAACCACGTTTAATTTGGTCACCCCTTGTAGCTGTTCGGAATTTAATTCTTCCGGAGTCAGCGGGAATTCATAAGGAGTCGATTCGCGGATTCGTTCGCAAGTATTTGCCAGCTGGCTAGGTGAAAGAACGGCCGGATGTAAGATACCAAGTTTCGCGAACGTGAGCGCGTCCGTAATTACGATTAACGCGGTTACATATTCGTCCACGTGTCTGGTCATTAAGAACGTCCACGACGAAAAAGCTAGTTCTAATTCTAATTTTGTTTCGCGCTTGTCTAGTTGACGAGTACCCGACGCTATTTCCTTAATTCTATCGCCCATGGTTTGCACGGAGCTTGTTACAGTTTTAAACGAATCGTGTATATCCTGAAATTCTGATTTTATAATGTGCGTTTGGTTTGCTAACAATTCGGCGAGATGATTTTGATCTTTATAAAGCTTATCTATTTCCTTATTATAATACTGCGCATCGTCGCTGTCCAGGGTTCCGAAAAGGGCCTTGCTCAGCGATCCGATGAATCCCAATGGTACAGATCGTTTAGAACGGGGGAATCGTGGTTTCCCTATTATACTGAGTAACAATTCCTCGTAACGTTTGGCGTCGAGGAGTTTACGTTGTAGGGCCGTGTTAAGGGCGTCGGCCGGGCAAGGCGTCCAGTTGTATGTTGTACATAACGCTTTCATTCTGTTGATCTGGGGTTGCGTTAGCGGTCGCGAGGCCAGTATTTCGGCGACTCCGATGCCCGTGACCAGTCTCCATTGGGTATGGAAAACTCGGAGAGGTCGAATTTTTTCGTAGTACAAGCCCGGGTTGGGGCTCAGCGGTGATATTTGGTAGTCTCCATCTATGGTGTTACTAGCAACGCTCATCCATAGGAACGTAAATATTAGTGGGCCACGTCCGTCCATGGTGGCTGTAGTACTCGGTTTTCCGAAATGTCTTACGCGGGGAATTCTATTGTTTTAAGTAATTGTCTACTGTAAATACGAAAAACAAGTGAGATTAAGGGGAAGGGTGTGAATTCTATTGTTTTCGAACATATTATTTAAATCAATATTATTTGAAAACAAGTGAGATTAAGGAGGGGAGATAAGGAATTGAAAATAATAACAAAAGAAATGAAATTAGATCTATAAGGGGTCGGACCTTGGTTATGGGAGTCAGCTAAATGAGCTTTTCCGCCGGTCCGTTGTAAGCTTAAACCACATTGAATACGCTCCACTGGCGTCAAGGTGGCTTATCTTTAATATAAGCATGTTTCAATTTGTCCCGGGGAAACATGCTTATACGTTCCAATTCCAGTCGGAGCTCCTCATAACCGCGACATGGGGAATATCGGACCCTTAGAAGGGAGAGCAGATCGGCCACGCTTTGGCAACCTTTATCTTCGACATAGTATCTAATAGGATCTGTTAATTTGTATATAAGCTCGGACAGAAATCTTTCTTCCTGACCGGGCGGAACACGCCTTATTGCGCGCTGTATTGAGGCGGCAAAGTCCTCCAGGGTTACAAAATCGGGGTCGAAACGGGGAATGTTGTCGAGCGCCCGATACACTCTCTCTTCGTCTTCTCGGGAACGCCATATGTCTATTGTAGACATGTCTGGGTCGTTCGTCCGAGAACCCAAAGAAGGCCGATCGCTCGAGGAGGGCGGTACCGGAGGAGGAATAACCGGAGGAGCGATAGCAGAAGTTCGGGAATCAGAAAACTGTTGTGGAGGAGGTGATCTCAAAATACCACCCGGCATTGTTATGCAATGCCCGACAAGAGACTTTGAGTAATGGGAAGTGTAGTCAAGTTACGAGCAGATAAGATTGCGGCTGTCGCAGTTCGTAGCGACGGCGTGCAAGAAAAAAAAAAGAAAGAAAAAAAAAGTGAATCCCACTTCTGACACCAGTTTGTTACGTCCTGAAGGGACTTTTTGTGAATCACCCCGAGCGGTCGAGATGAATTATCGGGTTCTTGCTCTGTTAAGGTGCTAAAGCACGCCTTGACTACACTTACTGTGGATCGGGGAGGTAATACAGGGGTCGAATAAAAGAGTACAAGGGATATAAAGGAAAAAATCAATCAAGAAAATATATTGTTACAGAAATTAGTCAGAATTTCATACCTCGAGACGGCGCTTCGTCTCAGCTGTCGCTCGCTGTTATCGCACGGCACGCTTGCCGTCTCGCGTTTCGCTCGCTTGCTGTGTCGCTCTACCTAGCGCAGGTCGTGGTCGCTCGTTCTGGTTTCGGGTAGCACACGGAAGTCGGTGACCTGGGGTCCGTCGCGCCTCTTAGTCTCGGATCGTCGCTTATCTTCGCGGTCGTACGTCGGTCCTGATTGACGCACAAGGGCACTCCCGGCTAGGCCGTTCTCGGTGTGTCGGATGGAGTTACCCTTTTACGAATTACTATCGGCCGAATGCGCTACGCGGAATCAACGCGGAGACGTGGTCGCGGTATCTAGACGGCCCTCCGGCTCGTCGTGACTCCCTAACTTGAACTCTCGAATCTGAATGAATTGAATCTTTTCGGCTCTCGATCACGGGCCGAACCTCGAACGATCCCCCTAAGTGGGGAATACTGCCCCGTCGGCAGCTGTCGATTGCCTTGCTAATTTCCCTGAATATTGCGAAATATCCGGGACCGAGACGAGCGCGGGCGCCGTCCCTATGACTGTTGCCATGGGCTAAGCACAACGTGACTTCTACACGCGAGGCGATTCCGCTGAATCGCCTTTTGAAAGAAAGCGACGCGAGGACAGCGAGCACGGGATTGACCTGAAGGGTCTATGTAACAAAGCAATTAATTTTGACTTACAAAATAGCCATAAGCATGTCTAGAATTTTGCCGTGATATTTTATTCTTTTGTGCACAGTAACAATTATTATTCTTTTAATAATTCACTCTAAATAATCGTATTACATCACAATTAGTATAAATAGTCGTAATAGAGCAAAATGTGTGTGGAAAGAAATCGATATAAGTATTGGTTGAATTTTGGCAACGAAATGCCGCTCTCCAGATTACAATGCGTGCCATATTGCATCTGCCATTTTGTATTTTAAATTTTTGGTGCCAAATTCGTTATCAGCGACCTCAAAAACCCTTAATCACCAAGCATCAGAAAGATCAGAATTTTGGCCGCTAAATGTAGATATCCCCAGACCACTGTGGGACGCAATGATACGCACACGCTCACGGTGTTTCTGCTGCTCTGCTCTCGAAATCAAGCATTACATTGAGTACTGAACGCTTTGCTTCTGCAAGCAGTTTCCGCGGCAATTTCCTCCCCATTACCCCCATACTCTTAAAAAAAAGCATGGTTTCGTCATCCTCGTCTTCCATAGCCAGCTGTAGTAGTTGTTCTCTTTCGTGAGACCTTTTGTTTAGGGCGTCCAGAAGATCGTGGTGGTTGGTTCTGCGCCTTATCGGCGCTGTACTGGGAGTAGTACCGCATCTTCTTTCTTGGGAAGGAGCGATCGTATCATCTGGCGATGTTTCTGGTGTTGGTACACCGTCCCAGCAAGCAGCGGTTTCTATTGGCTCCATGGGCGCTGGATTGTCGGGACCGCTACTCCCGGTATCATTTTGAACTTCGCCAGGCAGTTCAATATTGCTCTGTGTGCTACAATAAAAAAAGACCGTCTATTTTATACTACACACTACAGATGTGAAACTTGCACAAAATCTACATATGAACTCATCTTGTGTTAAAAAAATACTTGCCTTCTCTCAGACGTGACATTATTGAGAAAATCTAGCAGCTTCAGCAATGGCCATTGTTTTTTCGGCTTGGCCGCCGACCCTGTACCGCACTTATTGTTCCGTTTTTTTTTCATAAACCAGTCGCGAATATTCTTCCAACGCGTTTTGCATTCCTCAGCTGAAATAATTAGATAATATATTTTTTAGGGAGTTAATTGCTATTGGAGAAGTATCGAGATCGTTATCATTTGCATGCAGAATATTATATGGATACATAAGTGTTGTAACAAACGTACTAAAGCAGTGATGAGCAACCCGCGGCCCGCGGGCCACATTTGGCCCACCTGAACATCGTCATATCTGTTTTTCATGAACTACATTTATATATTTAATATTGCGGCCCGCGTAGAGAAGTAGGTCTCCACTTGTGGCCCACTTCTGACAAAAGGTTGCTCGCCACTGTACTAAAGGAGGAGTGCCCATTTTTTTACCTCAACATACTTTCCCATTTTGAAAGAATTGCAAAAGACTTTATGATGAAATTGAACGTTTCAAATGCAAATAAATATAATTGAAGAATACTTTACCTGTTCTTTTTACGGCGGTGGAGATCTCTTCCCATACATTATCTTTCAATTGTTGGTCTCTGTGGGTCACGTTTGCAGCATCGTACAGGGCCGGATAATATGAAACACTATTGATAAGCGCCTCGTCCTCCGCAGGCGAAAACTTTACTTTGGTGGCGGGCATTGCAAATTCACCGACACAACACTATCACAGACGGCGAACTGTTGGACACTTCGCGTGTGGAATGTACAAAAATGTTTTCTGTACTGACTAACTATCGGTGTAAGTCGCAGTTTAGGGGCATACATCCTTTTGAAGGCGGAGTTTTGTACGACACTCCAAATATCATTGGTCACGAAAAATCCCACCTTTGCAAATCGTAGGCGTAGAGGTGGAAAAATACAGGTATACTATAAAAACTTGATTTTCTGTGTTTTCCCCGGGGGTGAGTCGCATGATGTACCCATCTGCGTAAAGCCCTAAAACGGATTATTAGCGGGTCACGGTTTACTACCGCTTTACGACACCAGCCGTTTGGTCTCCAACACGCTATAAAGTAATTAGAAAACATTTACGAAATAACTTGTGGAACTACAGGACAGTTTTTAGGGTTAATTCTGAGTGCCCTTTTTCCTGCACCTAATACGTCGCGCGTGCTTCTCTTTTTGATATTTCAACGCGTGTTTATACTCGAGAGATAAGTGCTTTCTCTCAAATTTTGTAGGGAGGACGATGCAGGCAGGAACACGCGCAGTCGGCCGATTACTCCGTTTCTTCCTGTGTCTCACCGCGAGACGTACTGCTACTTCTTCAGAGTGACTTCGTTTCCTACTCCATTGTCGAGGAAACATTTTTCGATCTAACATAAGAACATCTTATTTTGTTCGTGGAGGAACATCTGATTCCAAAAAGTTAATCAGGCTGATAGACCAAAGCGTCAGGCCAGAGTCGTGATTTATGACCATATTGTCCCACGAGTCGGCGCGGCGGTTAAAGCCGGGGCCAGACCTGAATGCGTATACGCTGAGCAGGCTGAGCGCGATTTTCTGTACTGCTCACTACTGTGTCGTTATTTTATCACTCTCTTCGCACATTTCTCTTAATCGGTAGCGACACAATTATTTGCATGTTATCGCGAGGAAGCTCTGTTCAGTTATCGCCCAATTATGTAATGTTTATAGAGACAGGAAGACACGAAATTTACTATCTTCGTTGTTCCTTTATTTCTGCTTGTGCTGTACCTGTTCAGCCATTCTTTCGTACACTTTGTAGTCTATAACAAATTCACGCCTCGTTCGAATACACATTAATCTTTCATCTTGTCCCGCATTTGTTTTCCCTTCCGTTCTTTACGCGCGCTAACTTAACCCTCCCTAATTTCATATGGACTACCATATATGTATTTCAATATCATGAAAATCCGAGACATCGAGGATTTTAGAAAAGTATCACATTCTGCCTCTATCTTCCCCGCTGAACGCAATGCACTTCAAACTCCCTTTGATCTGTGGAAGAAAACCGACAACGGTCGGCCCAGGCCGGGTCGCATGCGCCGAGTCACCCAGAATGACCCGTCCACACTAGCATATGCGTTCACGCTCACCCTTTCTGACGTAGAAGTGTGCGCCAGGGGCTACCGTTTCACCTGTCCACATCAGAATATTCGTGCGTGTTCAGCCTGCTCAGCGTATACTCATTCAGGTCTGGCCCCGGCTTAATATCATATTATTAGTTTACAAGAAATATATTAAAAAAATATAATCCCATAACTTTTGAATTCTGACTTGTTTCCTTATTTTTGGGATTCTGTTCCACTGTGGCGCTGGATCGCCGCAGCGCGGACGCGGCTACGACTCAGTTTGGAGGAGTCGAGCTAAAATCCGCCGCGGCTGGCCGCGCGGCTAGTAGATTCCGCCATCATGGCGGAAAACAGACACTCATCGCATTGTGTTGCGTCTTGAGTAGCCTAGGTTGCTGCTGTAGCAGACGGGCGGCCGCCGCCGCTCGAAAACGCGGCTAGGAAAACGGTTACATGCTTCTCCATAAGAGCAGTGCTTAGGATTTGGCCGCCAGCCGCGTCCACCGGCCGCCTCCGCCGGCCGCCGCCGCCGTCCGTTGCTAGGAAACTCGACCTTAAAGGTGCGTATCGACTTTTGCCAGGATTCCTCGCGAGACACGCCTCGCGGAGTAGAAAGTCTGCAAACTGTATACCTCGACCATGGAAACCATCCTTGACTTTCCAAAGCAGCCTCGCGTGGCAAGCTCCCGCGACAGCCTCGCGAGGAATCCTCGCAAAGTCGATACGCACTTTAAGACAGAACATATCCCCCCATTAAAAGTTATGGCCAAAATTGAAAATTTGATATCAGCGCTCCACAGATTAAACCAAATCAATGTAAAAGGAGCGGTTATAAAAGAAAATTCCAAGTTCGTAGTATCTACTATTACTGCAATATCTTATTTTTGCATAATTTTATACATATGTGTATACTAAAGAATTGCGCAACAAAATTAAAAAAATTTTGTTTAAAATCTTGGCTTGTGTCTTATTATTAAAATCTATTACAAAAAATTTTCTTAAATGTTCTTTACGCGATTGCTATTGCCTACCTGAAACCAGTGGACGAAAGCTAGACCACGGTGGGAAAAGGTCGCAGGCGGAGACAACTCGACTTTCTCCAAACGTGCATTTGGCAACACTCAAGGTCAAGTCCCTTCTAACATCAACGAAAATTCGAGCCTAACCCTGAGTTGTTAACATGTGCAATGCAGACGACCGGGTTAGACCTCAAGCATTGCCTGTCGTAATAAATTGTACAGTCCTGTCCCTGTTACAGGGTGTACAAAAATATTAAAAAATGGTCGAGTTATTTGTTGTCCCGGGGAGCTCCTCCGCGTGAGCGGTGTATCAAATATTTCCAAAACTAATTGTCCGATTTATTTCAAACCTGGTACACATATTCTTAATAGTATTATCTAAAACGTAGCACATCATTTTTTTTATGCGATAACCCATTCGTATATAATAAATGTCTTAAGTTTGCCTTGTTAGACAAACAATGAATAGCGATATTCACCTTGCTCTTATTTGTACAATAAATTTTTTTCTTCTCAAATCCGTATGCTGCATTGTAGATATTTTATTAATGAACACTATCGTTCACGCGCGTAACGGCGGAGGAGCTTCACGGGACAAGAAATAACTCGGCCATTCTTTAATATTTTTGTACAATATTTATACAACATATGCCTTAATATATGTTCTACACATAAGAAGTAAAGAAATAATTTTCAACCTCACAGTATCTGTAAAAAAAAATGCGTCTAGTTTGTTGCTGTTTCGAGCGTTTCAGGGTGGAGTAACCCCTTAATAAAGGGTGTTGCCCGTTAATGGTTAAATAAGTATAAATAAAGAAATAGGTATAATATAGACTGCGGAATTTTATGCAAATGCATGTTTTTGTAGTAATGGATTAAACAAGTGGGACTTTGACCCATCTATATTTCATCATTAAGAGGATTTTAAAAATATATTTGTAATTTTACATATTCTGGGTATTTTTCATGTTTCTTGCATATACGGAATTTGTTTACAAATTAGCTCGAGTAATTGTTAGATGTTACTGAACTGCGAGGCGTATTAATGTTGGGTAATACTTTTTAATTGCTACATTGATGGCACCTTTCTTACATTTGGTATATTCAAGTAAAAACTGAGGAAGCTGACTGGGGTACCATCCCTAGTCCCCAAAAATTAATCAGGCTGATCGGTCAAAGTACGTCGCCAGGGTTGCGGTTTATGACCGTATTGCCCCGCGAGTCGGCGAACCGGCAGAGCAATATACGGATGAGCTCAGGCCAAAGAATGACTAAAATTATTAAAGACCGTACCACGTTCTTGATTGCCCTTAGAATTTTCGTTTCGCTCTGAGCCCGTTTTTGCCACTATGTACAGTGGCCCTCAACCTCAAGAAATGGAGGAAAAATTCAACATGCCATGTGTTCCTATCAAAATGCCGAATCTTATTAAGCTGATTTTAAAGAACTGTTTGGTTTGAAGAAATCCATGAAAGATGTCTTCGCGAAACACATCTAAAAAAATGTTTTACATTTTCTTCAGATTTCTTCAGATCCAGTAACAGATACTTTTCTATCTTTGCCAACAGAAAACCAAAAAGTTTTTTAAAATCAGCTTAATAAGATTCGACATTTTGATAGGAACAAATGGCATGTTGAATTTATCCTCCATTTCTTGAGGTTGAGGGCCACTGTACATAGTGGCAAAAACGGGCTCAGAGCGAAACGAAAATTCTAAGGGCAATCAAGAACGTGGTACGGTCTTTAATAATTTTAGTCATTCTTTGGCCTGAGCTAATCCGTATATTGCTCTGCCGGTTCGCCGACTCGCGGGGCAATACGGTCATAAACCGCAACCCTGGCGACGTACTTTGACCGATCAGCCTGATCCATTTTTGGGGACTAGGGACTGTAACCCCAGTCAGCCACCCCAGTTTTTACTTGAATATGCCAGATGTAAGAAAGGTGCCATCAATGTAGCAATTAAAAAGTATCACCCAACATTAATACGCCTCGCGGTTCAGTAACATCTAACAATTACTCGAGCTAAATTGTAAATAAATATGAAAAATACCCAGAATATGCAAAATTACAAATATATTTTTAAAATCCTCTTAATGATGAAATATAAATCGGTCAAAGTTCCACTTTTTTAATCCATTACTACAAAAACATGCATTTGCATAAAATTTCGCAGTCTATATTATACCTATTACTTCATTTATTCATTTATACTTATTTAGCCATTAACGGGCAACACCCTTTATGAAGGAGTTACGCCATCCTGAGACGCTCGAAACTAGACGATTTTTTTTACAGATACTGTGAGGTTGAAAATTATTTCTTTACTTCTTATGTGTAGAGCATGTATTAACGCATATGTTGTATAAATATTGTACAAAAATATTAAACAATGACCGAGTTATTTCTTGTCCCGTGAAGCTCCTCCGCCGTGACGCCCGTGAACGATGTATACAATTATGACGCCCAGGTTTATCTAACATGAGAAAGGCCATGATTTCAGTGTTCATTAATAAAATATCCGAAAATCTGTTCCCGACACATCGTAGGGAATGGTTTTCTGTATCTCTCATTAAATTTTCATCCAAATCGTTAGCGCGGTTTTCGAGATTTTATGTTTGTAATGGTGATGAAACAATGCACCGCGTACAGGCCTTCACGTTTTTACTCACAACTTTTATGTACATAGAGATATTTAGACTTTTTTTGTGTTGAAGCTCGTAGAATAACGATTAAAGATAGGAAAAAACGTTCTCCCTACCGTTATTTATCACTTTACAATTTGCGTTTGAAAAAAAAGCCTGTTTTAGGACTATCGATGGTAACCTACACCCTTAAGTACTATTTGACTTTTCCTTATAACTCAGAAATGGAAAGTTTCCCCAACATGCGATTTAAATCACTTAAAGAGCATTAAATAAACTACTAAATAAACAATTTTCAAATTTGTTTATAATAAATAAGTTGAAAAATTTGAAAAAAGAAACATTAAATAAACGTAGAATATATTCAATTCTAAATCATTAGAAAGGGATAATTTTTTCCTGTGTTTTGGCGCAAATTTCATTCCGATATCTTTTATAGTTTAAAAGTTATACACAAATGTTACTAACTACCCCTGTTCCGACCACTGTGCAACGGGCTCGGCCACCAGGCCCATGATACACAGGGCTAGCCCGAGGATGGTCAGGTATTATTCTGTGTGGACAAAATTGTCCGTGGCGGTGGTATAAAAGTCCTCTGTGCCTGACCGAGGAAAATCAGTTGTTCGACACCCTCAACACGACACGGAGCAACCCAATTACAACATGGAGTCCATGGACACTGTAAGTATTAAAATTGTATACTATTAAACCGGGTGATTCTTCCGGTAGAGTCCTCAAATCGAGTCATGTACCTAAGACTGTTTTTAAGAAAGTTAGTTTCACTTTATGCAAATAAATTTTTCATGTGGGCCATTTACATTCGGATGACATAACGACGTGCGTTACGAAAAACAGCACATCTGTCTTCGTTTGAACACGTTTGCGCGGTTTGCCACCAAAAGAATACGATACAGATATAAATTAAAATTTTCATATGTGTTTTCTTTGGAGATTAGATAAAGTTATTATTTATTAAAAAAACAGTTTCAAAAGTTCAATTCTTCGATGCACCATGCACTTCAACAATTTAAACTGATCACGCGCCGAAACGTTTCTGCCGTATAATACAAAATGTGCTATTCTTCGGGGCGAAGCAATGAAATATGCTAGTTTTCCCGGCGGAAGACCAAACGCGCTAATAATCATCGGAAACGATGAAATGTTCTTCTTTACGTGGCAAACTGGTATGTGCTGTTTTTCGTAAAAAAAAAAAGAAACGTGCTACCTACTTTTCGTAACGTACGTCGTTATGTCGTCCCGATGAAAATGGCCCACATGAAAAATATATTTGCAGAATGTAAAACTAACTTCATTAATAGTCAAGGCATTTTTGATCTAATCAAATAAAAACGTTTAACTTCAAATTGTTTGTTATATATTTTTTCCATTTCTAGATTGAACAAGCTTTACCAGTGGCTGACACGGTGTTGGCTGCAGCCGCAGCAGGGCCACGGAGGGAAGAGGGGTTCGTGGAAGCTGAGGCTATCAGCCGAGGAAATCCCCCCGAGCAAAATCCCCCCGATAAATCGGAGGAAATTATAACAAAGGTAATTATGTGGAATGTGGTATTACGTCTTAGGGTAGACCGGGGGTGATAGTAACACTTTGACTTTGGAATACGATTACGCAAGAACTATCACAGTTAGAACAAAAGTTCATATACGAAAATATTACTTATTTATCTGAAATTATTGAGACACAACAGTTTCGCTGCATGTCAAGTAATATTCAGGTTATTAATAAAAAATGAGAAGCGGAGAAAGTGTTACAACCGTACCTGACCCTGAGTCGGTTGTAACACTGCAAAAAATTTTTTATGGATTTTAATTATAATAATAAATGAAAAAAGGTAAAATTTATAACCACTTATGCGGTATCGAAATTGTGGCAGAAATAGAAAACGTTTTGACTGGTGCATTCTTCATGTGATCAATCCTTACATTCAGTACATTGCACCCATTTTTCATTCGTTTGCTTATGCTGTGCTATAGCTGTGCTATATGACAATATTATTCATCTTATTTGTCACTATTCGGTTCTGTCGCGGTACAAACCATCCCGACTGCCGGTGTTACAATCGCCCCCGATCAGGCTTTTGAACTTAAATTATAAATTTTGATTAACGAGACACTTAAAAGTATAAAGTAACGGTCAGTATTACTTTATAAATGGCCAGATTAAATATTTAAAAAAAAAGAAAAAATACGTACTTGCAAAGGGAGTATTTATATTACAATTTTAAATCAGTAAGAAAAAGTTACTTTAGGGTATCGAAAAGTTATTTTATTCGCTATACATGTCTATACTGCTAGGACATGGATGTGTGTATTCCAAATGTCATTCTTCATCAGATGTTGAAATTTTGTGTTAATATCTATCATATGTTTTGAGATATTTAACGTGTTACAACCGCCCCAGGTCTACTGTATTTCCTACTCAACTATTTTGTGCGAAATGTTGCAATTGTCAGAATGTTATTCCGTTTTAAGAAATATCCGAATATTTTTTTTATGATTCACTATATGTATGGGTAGAAGTAGAAAACATAATTATTATGTTTCTGTTTCAGTTAAGGGTGCCGTCTCATTTTTGTTATTGTCCGAATCGATCGAAGCGTCCCCAGTAAACAGACGGATCCTAATGAAACTACTGCGGTCGATAAAAAGAACTTCTACAGAGGTGACATTTCCAGTTACTCTATGTAGACGAATTTTTTACGCATAGTTGCCACATTTTCTTTTCTCTCTGTCTCTATCGCGCTGTTGCCACAGCTCTTTCTATCGAGAAGTCTTGAAGGAATACGGCACGAGAGCTGCGTCTAGCGTCAGAGCCTCGCTGAACGTAAAGGAGGATAGCAATAATGAAAGATAGTGAGGTTGGGTCTGGGTTAGGAAACATATCAATGAGACAATACTAATTTGCGTATCAATAGTTTTTATTTATACGTAGAAGGATGTAATATTTTGTATAATCAATGTGCAATTTCAAAGCATACAATTTGAATAAGGTACATCACCGAAGTGTAACACGCCGATCGTAATGAAATCTATAAATGCTATAATTCTTCTAAAAGCATATGACGCTTTCTTTTTTATCTAACTATATATCAAATTTTCCTTTTTATGAACAAGAATTGTCTGTTGTTTAAATACAAATTGAATAACACAATCATTTTTTTAAAACTTCAATTTGGACAAAAGTATATTTCAATTCAATACTTTTGTACATGCTTTTCTTCGGAACTGTTATTCCACGATTGTAAAAATTTATCAGTATAAACTAGAGATCAGTACTAACAATACGTATATTTTGGAATGTCTCTTTAAACGATTTTATTCAGCTACGATCCCCTGCTTGTTTGTATGTTTGATTCAAATCTAGAAACTCAATTTTAATCCACTTCCAACCATCCAATTGTCTTGAAACTTTGCAGGGGTGCGTAGTTTGAATGACAATACAAAATTATGAAAAAAAACTCCAAGGGGGTGAAAAAATTAAACAGTCACCAATAAATAATAACCCATAACCACAAATCCAATCGACTTAAAATCAACCACTCGCGTTCTTTACGAACTTTTAGCACTATAGGGTTCAAGCAAATTGTTAAACTGCATACAGCAATAAAAGATATTTGTAAAGAAGTTTGAGCTGTGAAATGTAAATCCACGAACACTAAAAACCAGAAAATAAAACAATTTATAATAAACGATTTTATTAAAAATGCATTAAAAACTAAAAAATAATTATTTTCTTATACTACAATTTCGATGATGTATTTTCACTTTAAATACAATCGTGGAACAGGATATCTCGCAACAAATTCATTTCGACACTTGATGCTGTAAGTACTAAATTGATTCATATTCTGTTATGAAATATGCTGCTCCACGTTTTTATTTAAAGTTAAAAAACACCATCGAAATTGTAGTACAAGAATAGAATTATTTTTTAGTTGTTAGTGCCTTTTTGATAAAATCGTTTAACAGAACATTTTTTTATATATTTTTTTATCTCTATTCAAGTTACAGTCATCACAATAAATCAATCCAACTTCATTGGAGAATTGAAATACAATATTGAAGCTTTCGCCCCCTTGAAATGGACAATTACAGATAAAAAAGTGTAGAATAATAATATATAATGTATATAATATATAATATATAATGTTCGAAGAATAATATTATCTTCTCTTATTCTGTGTAATTCCTCTTCTCCAGTGACGGTCTTCCTACAATTTTGCCAGGTCGCTCATAATGAAAGATGAGGTAGGCAGTGTGGATCTGTAACACATTATGAAATACATTAGGAAATACTTAATACTTATTGTTTTATAAGCGTACAAAATTTTACTGTAGATTTATAAGCTGTTAAAACTTTACCTGAAATATGGTACTTATTATTCCATTTGTCCTGGCATTACTGTCTCATACACCATGTTTGCAGTAATTTGGTAAAAAGTCCGCCTATAACAAATGATCGCAGACATTTCGGTAAGTTTGGTATAAAAGTAAAAGTTTGTTTCAATAATTCGTCGAACATCATGCATACCTGCGACGCCCGTATGTATCAGCCTGGCGCACTTTGACCGAACCGGATTCCGTCTGTCTGCTCCTGTGAACTTAGAAATGTGTCTGAAAAAATGTAAGGGTGAATTAAATTTATTATTTCCTTCATCACTTTCTTGGGAAAGTGACGGCGGCGTCGATCGACTCGCGTGATGGTATGATTCGCGAGTAAAAGTGCCATTGCTGGCACTTGTAACCACTGACAAGAGTCAGCGGTGCGACGCCGGATCGATCAAATTTATTATTTCCTTCGTCACTTTCTTGGCAAAGTGACGGCGGCGTCGATCGACTCGCGTGATGGTATGATCCGCGAGTAAAAGTGCCATTGCTGGCACTTGTGACCACTGACAGACTCAGTGATACCGCGCTTTACAGCGCGGTGCGACGCCGGACCGTTACAATAGTCTCACTATTTTTGGAGGGAGACCTTTCTCGCTTTTTCAAGCTTTTCGGTTTTTCTTTCGCTCTCTCTGCTAGTATAAATTGTGGCTCCCGAATAGGCATGCACCTATTGTGCCGACTATCTGTTATTTCAGGTATTCTAAATAAAATTGAACCAGTTTTGGCTCCATTTCTCTTTTCCAAAACGCATCATCTCTCTCTACTTTTATGGATTTCAGCCCCTTCGGGGTCCAAACGCAAAATATACAGTACTTTCTGTCAGTAATATGTAACTGACCTTGTACTTGATAATAATAGTGATGCGTTTTGCTCACTGAAATACCTGCTTTACATGTGAACATGCGCTGGACAACGCGTACTTTTTCCAGAGCTTCTTCCGGCGTAAAGTGCTCCGCTGATTTGGGGCATTTAATTTCCAAAATACCCTCTTGACCGATGGCTCCATCCGGTGAAGCTCCTAAGAAGGGGATGCAGCTGTCGATGAAAATTCCATATTCCGCAATATCTGCGTGTTGCTTCTTCAATTCTTCGCGAGCACTTTTCTCGCATTCTTTCCCGTATTCCACCGCGGGTGCACTAATTATCCTCGGATACAGAAATGACTTCACTGCCTTTGCGCAAAGCGTGTCAGGTCGGCGACGGCACACTTCTCCAAAATTGGATGCTGTCAACAATTTGGACCTGTACTGCAACCATTTGCGGTTCTTTGCTTGTCCGATGGTTTCTTCTTCAATAACATGTCTTTGCTTTTGCCAATCACTGAGCATTTGCATATGCTTTTCCCGCTCCAGTTCATACATTTCGGATGGCATGTCTGGCTTCTGTGCATTTGGTCCATAATCGGAATCTTTCTGCGAGGGCAATTGTTTGCGTACATATCGTGCAGCCTTCGTTACCTTCTGTTTTGCAGCTCTCTTTTCCTTTTCTTTCTTTTTCTTTTCTTCCATTTGGCGCACAACCTCGGGCGTTTTCTTCTTCATTATCGCCTTCAATCGCGAGTGCACTTGGTTACTGTTGTACTCCACGACAGCAGCAGCACATCTTCCTGTATACGATCCTCTCTCGGCAAAATTTAATCCTTTTCCGCCGATGTACTTAGCAATTATTGCGTTCAAACTTTCCACAGCGTTATTATTGGTGTTATAGAGTAAGCTCTCCGCATGAGCTAACAGTAGACGTAGTATTTCTTTTACGTCCTGGTACACTCCAATTTTCATCAATTCTGGAACGACGTTTCTTTCATTCTCTTTGTTCTTTCCATCGCAGAAATATTTTAGTTGTGCACACTCCTTGTGTTCACCAAACACGTGGCTCGGAACATTCTCTATGTCGCCATGCAAATTCTTCGTTTTTTCGTCGATTGATACATTCTGCTCGTATCTAAACTTTGCGGCTTTGCGGCCGTATGTCCGTGCGTATGCGGCGAATGCTACTTTCCACAGCTTGCCTCAATGGTCCAGGTGTAGTCTTCCTCACAATCGCTTTCATTTTTGTGCAGAAGTTTCGCAACAAATGATTCGTGCATTCAATTTTTTTTACGCGAATCTGTCTCTTATATGGGTCAGCATCAATAATCTTCTTATACACGCTGCTGTCCCCATCAGCAATCAGAGTAGAATAAACGAGCCCACGTTTTTCTACGCTAGTATTGAATCCTTCTACTATAGCATCGCTTTCCATAGCAGTCGATGCTCGAGATGTGTTCCAGTTTTTGAAGCATGTGTGCTTTTCGGGTTCTTTCTTGTTTTTCGCAGCAATCCGACAAATTCTGCAAACTTTATTTCGAACGCCGTAAAATAAAACTTTTTTCGTGTGATAGCCAACTATCACGCCGACTCCAGACGCAGAATCGTAACATCCACTGCGGTAGGATCTCTTCATCCAGCTTCCGTCGGCCACAACGGGGATGTGAGGGGTTCCTGATCCGGGAAGAACGTCGCCTCTTTCGATCGCCAAACGTTTTTCTTCTTCAGCCGCTGCTAGCATCTCTTCTTCTGCAGCGGCAATTGCGGACTTGACGAATTCATCTTGATTCTTCACGAAGTCTCTCTTCGACATGCAACGTATGTTGACTCCTGCAAAAGTGTGTTCCAATTGGGCATAGCTGCCTCCACTTAAAATTGTTGCATTAACGGCGCCCTGATTTCTATCCACTTCTTCAGCTTCGTCCGATTGATTGTGGATTTCAGCTTTGTAATGGCATAAAGTGCACATTACGCTGAAGATGCTCTTGAAGCCACGCCGTTTCACACCAGTTATTCGTAGGTGTTCAATGCCACAGTCTTCCCTATTTTTTGCATGCTTACCTATTTTTTGCAATTGAGCAAGCACATTTGGAAAATTCATTATGTCGTTGCTATTTAGGAGACGCGATTGCTCTTGCGGCTCGTTCTTCGCAACTTTTTCTATAACGAAGTTTTCTTCTTCGTTGCTTTCTATATCAAAGTCTTCAAGCGCCTCTTCCGTTTCTTCCGAACTGGCCGTATCAGTATCTTCATCGCATGGCAAGCACATTATCTCTTGATGCGTATGGTTTCGTCCATCGGATGTTGATGGTTCCTCTACTATACGCTCCTCGGCCACTTCTTCTGGACGTTGTCCTATGGCAGTGTCGTCTGCCGTTTTTACGTTTTCTTGTTTCTTCTGAAGGGCTGAAGACCTTCTCTTTTGGCGATGTACTTTCCGCTTCGATAATCTCTTTGCGTACGGACGTAATTTTCGCGGACGATACGGAGAATTATTGTTCATATCTTCTTGCACGTCCTGCATGTTCACATTTCCAATGATATTCATTTTACACTACCCCAGAAAACACAACACAAACACAAACACAATACAACGCACCACAACTCAAAATCCTTCTACCCGTTACAAAACACGTAAACGCGAACCGTGAACGTGAAACGTGAATCCGAAGATTCGTCTGTGGTGAGTTCTGTAACAAATGACGCTTTACAAACCAAGCAACGGCCAGGGATCGACGGGCTGCAGCTACCGCTGATGGAGGGGGAAACACCTACAGTGGTTATGTGTGCGTGACTGATGCACGCAGGCAGAGTTCACGTACCACACCACCGCTTCTGTAGGTGTTTCTCCTTCCATCAGCGGTAGCTGGAGCCCGTCGATCCCTGGCAGTTAATCCGTTACAAGCGACTGAACGTCAGTACGAAATGCAGAATCAGGAAAATGTAAGTATTATATTGTATACTATTATACCGAGTGATTCTCTGGCTAGAGTATTCAAAGGCGATGCCGCCAACAAGTCTCGCTAAGTTTTGAGGATTTCGACGCTCGCAACGACATTCACTACGGCGTATTAAAAATTCTTTATTCTTCATCGAATTGATATGGCAGTGATACCAATGAATTTCTGGCGTTCTCCCTATTAAAATCATGTCATGTAAATCGGACTATTTTTAACGAAGTTAGCGTGGGGCCATTTTCATCGGCACGACATCGATTGACATCATTTTCGCAAAGATCTGTTGAGAAATGCAGAACGTGGAATTCGTCACTTCCAGGAAACTCAGCGAGGCGCGGTTTATTGGCGGCATTGTAGACCGAGCGCTGGCTACATAGGGGTCAACGTGACTCAATGCAGTTACAATTCTCATTTAAAAATGTTGGATTAGTGTTGCCGAATACGAAATCGCCGGTCTGCCGCGTTAGTTCCCCGGATTGACGCGGCAGACCGGCAATTTCGTATTCGGCAACACTAATCCAACAATAAGAACTGTGACTGCATCGAACCATGTTGACCCCTATGTAGCCAGCTCTTAGACTATTGTCTTTGAGGACTCTAGCGAGAGAATCACGCTGTACAATCTTACTATTTGCCATGAAATAATACATTCATCATTTCATTTCCAGATGAAAGATACTGTCCGGACACCGGAAAGTGAAGAGGAGGAAAAGAGAAAGGAGGAGCAGGAGGTGAAAGAAAGAGAGAAGGAGGAGAAGGAGGAGAAGGAGGAGAAGAAGGAGAAGAAGGAGGAGGCAGAGGAGAAGATGAAAAAAGAAATAGCGAAAGTAAGTTATGTTGAATGTGTGTGTGTTTCTCTGAAGTTTGTTTGGTATGAACGGCGAATATTTTTTGGTCCGAATATTTTTGGAATTCACTATATGAGCCGTTGTTTTTGAAAGTGGTATAAGTCCACTTTTTGAAAAAATACTTCACTATGCTAAGTGTAAAGGAGAAATAAGATTGAAATATTAATAAGTTTGTTATTAGTAGTTATTTTAACAAAGTTATTTACTTTTCATACTAGTTTATTTATAAATTCATTACCATATAACGAAGTAAATAAGGAATGAAGACATGTATGTCTTCATTTTAATTATTATTTTTTTACATTAAAAAATACATTTCACAAAAGCCAACTTCAATTAAAATAAAAATTTTCAATTGCTATTGGTTATATTTTTCATAATATGTTATTATTGAAAGTGGTATAAGTCGATTTGTAGCTAAAAAATCGTTTATTTTCTTCAACATTTTTATTGATTGTTATTCCATATAAAATGTAACAAGTTTATAGTTTTAAAAACATTACCCAATTTGATTAACGAAAGCGAATATTTTTAAGTTGATTCAAATGCAAACCCTTAAATATCTCAATGTATAAATAAATGGACTTATACCACTTTCAAAAATAACGGTCCATATGTACTAGTCTAAAAGCTGGCTACATAGAGGTCAACGTGACTCAATGCAGTCACAGTTCTTATTTAAAAATGTTGGATTATGTTGGAGACAGAGTGAGGAAGGGGGCCGTCGACGTCACGAGCAAGGCGACGCTTGTTGTGGAGCTCGGCCTCGGGCCGATACGAATCGGCAATTGTATACAAGGGGACTGAATGTGCCATCTCTGGGTGTCCCCAGCTAATTACAGTGCCTCACTCGATTCCTAATTACGTCACTTAGGATCACATGACTTCCCGGAATCCTGGCAAGGATTCCGGGAGACGAGATTTCCGCCTTCTTCTCGCTTCGAGTGCTGAACGGAAAGCACGTTTCGCGATCGCGCGGTGTCTCCTTTAAAATTAAAACCAAGTGCGAGTGTATGTGGCCAGAGCGCTGGTACGGTATACAAGCGTTTCTTGATTTCATGACAAAGAATCAAATCAGTGAAAGTTTATTAATTCAAGCCAATGTAAATAATTGTACATAGTGTTAATTGTCTCATAAGTGTAATCCTGTGAACAAATCAATTGTGTGCTTCTGTACATTTTTCTAACTAGATTCGTAACAGATTAGTATTGCCGAATACGAAATCGCCGGTCTACCGCGTCAGTCCGGGGAACTAACCGGGTGTGGACGTCAAACAGGTAATATTTCTAGCTCAATAACGTCATTCTTGCAGTTCTGAAATTTCATATACTTTTTGTTTACGCATTTAATGAACGATATGCAAAATGGCAGACCACTAAGTGGGGGATAAGACCCTGGCAGACGTCGTTGAAAAGCGCGATACGTGGCTCGCGCGCTAGTGCAAGGGAGAAGTATACATCTGTTTCTCCCTTGCACTAGTGGGATCGCCACCGGCCGCATATTGGAACAGCCGTAAAGGCTGCCGTACGGCTACCGTTCCAATATGCGGCCGGTGGCGATCCCACTAGTGCAAGGGAGAAACAGATGTATACTTCTCCCTTGCACCAGCGCGCGAGCCACGTATCGCGCTTTTCATCGACGTCTGCCAGGGTCTTATCCTCCACTTAGTGGTCTGCCATTTTGCATATCGTTCATTAAATGCGTAAACAATAAGTATATGAAATTTCAGAACTGCAAGAATGACGTTATTGAGCTAGAAATTTTACCTGTTTGACCGTCCACCCCCGCGTTAGTTCCCTGGACGTATAGTATTCGGTAACACTAATCCAACATTTTTAAATAAGAATTGTGACTGCATTGAGTCATGTTGACCCCTATATAGCCAGCTCTCGGTCTATACGGATAGAACTAGAAAATGTCATTTTTATGCTACTGTTTCAGATGAAGTGAAGCGTCTGAAATACGCAGAATGGCGCCGAGGAGGGCGCCGAGGGGGGCGCCGTGGCGGAAGCCGCCCCATCATTATTAATAATTATTAATTTTTATTTTTCAAATTCATAAAAACATAATATGATTGTTCAATGATTGTCCCTTTTGTTTGTTTTAATGGAATGTAAAACTTTCACATTTTCTATCGTATCGGCATGAACGTTTCAGTAACATATTGCTGAGATTTTCCAGATAAAAATGAATTTAAACACGTTATAAATCGGATTATTTTGAGCATTTTTAGATTAGAAATGTTACATTTATATTTAATTATCAAATGCAGTTCTAGAAATAATCCGATTTATACCGTGTTTGAACTCATTTTAATCTGGAATATCTCAGCAGTATGTTACTGAATACTGAAAACGGCATGTCTTACATTTTATCAACACTGTATGCCTCTCCAACCGAGATTACAAGCCGCCGCCGAATAGCTCAACTCCTCGCTGATCGGGACCGGCGTTGAGCCCATATCGTGAACAGAGCCCTAATTCCCAGTGTTCGTTTCTCGCTTCTTTCTGGCCGAAGGGGGGAGCGAGATGGGACGCTTTGCCTGCGCGACGGGCGCGAACGCAAAGGACGGAGTGTCATGCGTCCGAAAGACGGAGCGAGACAAAACATCATTCCGTCGTCTGTCTCGTACCGCCCTCGCTCGCTTTCAATGCCTCTCGCTCGCTCTCGCCTTCGCCGGACAAGACTGAGACAGAAGTGGTGGGAATAGCGAAAAGTCCACATCGTGTACACCAAACCGAGCCCGTAACGAGATAATACTGTAGTATCTTTTATTTGAGTTTATCCAGATATCGACTTGCGTTACGAAAAGTAGCATATTTCATTTTTTTTTACAAAGAGCAGCATATTTCAATCTATCACGAGAACAAGCACGATTCACATTTCGCCACGAGTAGTAGCACATTTCAAACGCTGCTGCGAAAAGTAGCACGTTTTATTTATTTTCTGAAGAGTAAAATATTTCAGTTTCCAAACAGTTCACAGTCGATGTTGATCTTCTATGAAACGTGATATTTTTCGCGGCTAAAGGCAAACCGTGCTATTTTTCGCAGCAAAGTATCGAAATGTACTACCTTTCGTCGCGAAACAGCATAAAATGCTATTCTTCGTGGCAATGAATGAAAACATCCTACTTTTCGAGAACAAAATCGAAACATTCTGTTTTTCGTGGACAGAATGAGCAGCGTGCTAGTCTTCAAAACACAAATGAAATGTGCTACTTTTTGTAACGCACGTCGATATTATATTTGCCCATCTCTGTTCTCCAGCCGCTTCGCCGTGATTCATTCAAGCCTCCCTGACGATAAAATAGTAATAGGGGAAATGCGGCAACTGCGCGATTCGACTCTCGATCCGTCTCGGCAACTATGTGTTTCCTACATTTATCGGCTAGTTTGGTCTTCCACCGATTCTGATGGTACATGGCGCGAATATACCATCAATGCCGGTGACGGAGAATCCTGGAAGCTTCATTCTGTCATTCCTCGAGTCTGTCTCCGTACACGAGTCAGAAATTCATTATTATTTCAACGTGCGGTGGTTATTAGCGTTCAAACGCAACAGACCACCCTGCACTGATGTCTACTGGAGGCAACTATACCCGCAAAAACTTTCTCCGTGCCGATTCCAGAACGAAAGACAGTTGAAACGGTTTGTTTACTACATCGCGTATAGGCAGGATCGGCGGAACCATTATGCAAGTAAATTTAGGTGAAATTAAATCATATTTTTTGGATTTTGTGAAAATTTTTAGTCAAATTTTAATAAATTTATTTGAAATTAAAAATTCAATTTTTTTGAATTTTGATGAGTTTTTTTGTCGGATGAGCTAAATTTGAGTAAATTTAGGTGAAATTAAATCATATTTTTTGGATTTTGTAAAAATTTTTAGTCAAATTTTAATATATTTATTTGAAATCAAATTCGATTTTTTTTAATTTTGATGAGTTTTTTTGTCGGATGAGCTAAATTAGAGTAAATTTAGGTGAAATTAACTCATGTTTTTTTATGGATTTTGAGAAAATTTTTAGGCAAATTTTAATAAATTTTTTTGAAATCAAATTCTATTTTTTTGGTTTTTTATGAGTTTTTTTGCCGGACGAGCTAAATTTGAATAAATTTAGGGGAAATTAACTCATATTTTTTTGGATTTTGTGAAAATTTTTAGTCAAAGTTTAATAAATTTTTTTTAAATCAAATTCGATTTTTTTGGACTTTAATGAGTTTTTTGTCGGAGGAGCTAAATTTGAGTAAATTTAGGTGAAATTAAATCATATTTTTTGGATTTTGTAAAAATTTTTGGTCAAATTTTAATAAATTTATTTGAAATCAAATTCGATTTTTTTTAATTTTGATGAGTTTCTTTGTCGGATGAGCTAAATTAGAGTAAATTTAGGTGAAACTAACTCATATTTTTTTGGATTTTCTGAAAATTTTTAGTCAAATTTTACTAAAATTTTTTGAAATCAAATTCGATTTTTTTGGATTTGGAAGTGTTTTTTTGTCGGACGAGCTAAATTTGAATAAATTTAGGGGAAATTAAATCATATTTTTTTGGATTTTGTGAAAATTTTTAGTCAAAGTTTAATAAATTTTTTTTAATTCAAATTCGATTTTTTTGGACATTAATGAGATTTTTTGTCGGTGGAGCTAAATTTGAGTAAATTTAGGTGAAATTACCTCATATTTTTTTGGATTTTGTGAAAATTTTTAGTCAAATTTTAATAAATTTGTTTAAATCAAATTCGATTTTTTTGGATTTTGTTGAGTTTTTTTGTTGGAGGAGATAAATTGGTGTAAATTTAGGTGAAATTAAATCATATTTTATTGATTTTAGTGAAAATTTTTAGTCAAATTTTAATAAATTTTTTTTTAAATCAAATTCGATTTTTTTGGACTTTAATGAGTTTTATTGTCGGAGGAGCTAAATTTGCGTAAATTTAGGTGAAATTAAATCATATTTTTTGGATTTTGTGAAAATTTTTAGTCAAATTTTAATAAATTTATTTGAAACCAAATTCGATTTTTTTGAATTTTGATGAGTTTGTTTGTCGGATGAGCTAAATTAGAGTAAATTTAGGTGAAATTAACTGTTACGTACGCAGATTCATCTTCGACTTTTTAACTCTTTCGTGTGTCCGGAATGCGCGTGATCCGACGAGGTCACCGTTTCCTGCAGTGGTGTGATGCAACCAAGTTTTCCCCGAAAACCCAATATTCAATGAAGGCACTCATGTCCCCACTACTTTCTAGCCGAATTTCATTGTATAAAAAGGGCCATGATTCCACACTCGGGGGCTCATTTCAAGTCTAGTAGGTTTAGACGAAAGAGGCTTGCGAGATCCATTATTATTTCAACTTAAACCAGACAGTACGTAGAGTTGCTGATAGGTGTTGTTACTATTAAAATCTTTGAGACCCCCGCATTTCTCAGTGCGTCAAAACCGAGAGGTGGACTTAGGTACCGCGACAAATAAACACGAAAACAATTGTAAAAGACTGTGCTTATAGAATATAATCAATTATTTCTAATTCAGAGTTCTTTTATTTAAAACAATCATTGTCTGAATTTCCTCTTCGAGATAAACCCACAATAGATACTCCTTTACCGCTCAAGATGTATCACATTATAAAGTTACGAGGCTAAACTAACATTCCTAGTGGCTCCCGGGGATACCAGACCCCGGTTCGTCCACGATTTCCGAATTCCTAGTGGCTCCCGGGGATACCAGACCCCGGTTCGTCCACGAGTTCCACCTTCCTAGCGGCTCCCGGGGATACCAGACCCCGGTTCGTCCACGACATCCAACCTCCTTATAGCGGCTCCCGGGGATACCAGACCCCGGTTCGTCCGCTACTAACAAACTCAAACAACCAAAATTCAATCCTCGGCCTCGCAGCCGCCACTCTCATTGCCCTCAGCCTCGGCTCGTAACATAACTCATATTTTTTTGGATTTTGTGAAAATTTTTAGTCAAATTTTAATAAATTTGTTTAAATCAAATTCGATTTTTTTGGATTTTGTTGTGTTTTTTTGTTGGAGCACATAAATTTGAGTAAATTTAGGTGAAATGATCTCATATTTTTTGGATTTTGTGAAAATTTTTAGTCAAACTTTAATAAATATTTTTTTAAATCAAATTCTATTTTTTTCGGACATTAATGAAATTTTTTGTCGGTGGAGCTTAATTTGAGTAAATTTAGGTGAAATTACCTCATATTTTTTTGGATTTTGTGAAAATTTTTAGTCAAATTTTAATAAATTTGTTTAAATCAAATTCGATTTTTTTGGATTTTGTTGAGTTTTTTTGTTGGAGGAGATAAATTTGAGTAAATTTAGGTGAAATTATCTCATATTTTTTTGGATTTTGTGATAATTTTTAGGCAAATTTTAATAAATTTTTTTAAAATCAAATTCTATTTTTTTGGGTTTTTATGATTTTTTTTGTCGGACGAGCTAAATTTGAATAAATTTAGGGGAAATTAACTCATATTTTTTTGGATTTTGTGAAAATTTTTAGTCAAAGTTTAGTAAATTTTTTTTCAATCAAATTCGATTTTTTTGGACATTAATGAGATTTTTTGTCGGAGGAGCTAAATTTGAGTAAATTTAGGTGAAATTAACTCATATTTTTATGGATTTTGTGATAATTTTTAGGCAAATTTTAATAAATTTTTTTGAAATCAAATTCTATTTTTTTGGGTTTTTATGATTTTTTTTTGCCGGACGAGCTAAATTTGAATAAATTTAGGGGAATTAACTCACATTTTTTTGGATTTTGTGAAAATTTTTAGTCAAACTTTAATAAATATTTTTTTAAATCAAATTCTATTTTTTTGGACTTTAGTGAGTTTTTTTGTCGGAGGAGCTAAATTTGAGTAAATTTAGGTGAAATTACCTAAAATTTTTTTGGATTTTGTGAAAATTTTTAGTCAAATTTTAATAAATTTGTTTATTCAAATACGATTTTTTTTTATTTTGTTGAGTTTTTTTGTGGAGGAGATAAATTTGAGTAAATTTAGGTGAAATTAAATCATATTTTATTGAATTTAGTGAAAATTTTTAGTCAAATTTTAATAAAATTTTTTGAAATCAAATTCGATTTTTTTGGATTTTGATGAGTTTTTTTGTCGGATGAGCTAAATTAGAGTAAATTTAGGTGAAACTAACTCATATTTTTTTGGATTTTGTGAAAATTTTTACTCAAATTTTAATTAAATTTTTTGAAATCAAATTCGATTTTTTTGTATTTTGATGAGTTTTTCTGTCGGACGAGCTAAATTTGAATAAATTTAGGGGAAATTAACTCATATTTTTTTGGATTTTGTGAAAATTTTTAGTCAAAGTTTAATAAATTTTTTTTCAATCAAATTCGATTTTTTTGGACATTAATGAGATTTTTTGTCGGAGGAGCTAAATTTGAGTAAATTTAGGTGAAATTAACTCATATTTTTATGGATTTTGTGATAATTTTTAGGCAAATTTTAATAAATTTTTTTGAAATCAAATTCTATTTTTTTGGGTTTTTATGATTTTTTTTTGCCGGACGAGCTAAATTTGAATAAATTTAGGGGAAATTAACTCACATTTTTTTGGATTTTGTGAAAATTTTTAGTCAAACTTTAATAAATATTTTTTTAAATCAAATTCTATTTTTTTGGACTTTAGTGAGTTTTTTTGTCGGAGGAGCTAAATTTGAGTAAATTTAGGTGAAATTACCTAAAATTTTTTTGGATTTTGTGAAAATTTTTAGTCAAATTTTAATAAATTTGTTTATTCAAATACGATTCTTTTTTATTTTGTTGAGTTTTTTTGTGGAGGAGATAAATTTGAGTAAATTTAGGTGAAATTAAATCATATTTTATTGAATTTAGTGAAAATTTTTAGTCAAATTTTAATAAAATTTTTTGAAATCAAATTCGATTTTTTTGGATTTTGATGAGTTTTTTTGTCGGATGAGCTAAATTAGAGTAAATTTAGGTGAAACTAACTCATATTTTTTTGGATTTTGTGAAAATTTTTACTCAAATTTTAATTAAATTTTTTGAAATCAAATTCGATTTTTTTGTATTTTGATGAGTTTTTCTGTCGGACGAGCTAAATTTGAATAAATTTAGGGGAAATTAACTCATATTTTTTTGGATTTTGTGAAAATTTTTAGTCAAAGTTTAATAAATTTTTTTTAAATCAAATTCAATTTTTTTGGACATTAATGAGATTTTTTGTCGGAGGAGCTAAATTTGAGTAAATTTATGTGAAATTACCTCATATTTTTTGGATTTTGTGAAAATTTTTAGTCAAATTTTAGTAAATTTGTTTAAATCAAATTCGATTTCTTTGGATTTTGATGTGCTTTTTTGTTGGAGGAGATAAATTTGAGTAAATTTAGGTGAAATTATCTCATATTTTTTGGATTTTGTGAAAATTTTTAGTCAAAGTTTAATAAATTTTTTTTAAATCAAATTCGATTTTTTAGGAGTTTAATGAGATTTTTGGGCGGAGGAGCTAAATTTGAGTAAATTTAGGTGAAATTAACTCATATTTTTATGGATTTTGTGATAATTTTTAGGCAAATTTTAATAAATTTTTTTGAAATCAAATTCTATTTTTTTGGGTTTTTATGATTTTTTTTGCCGGACGAGCTAAATTTGAATAAATTTAGGGGAAATTAACTCATATTTTTTTGGATTTTGTGAAAATTTTTAGTCAAACTTCAATGAATATTTTTTTAAATCAAATTCTATTTTTTGGGACTTTAGTGAGTTTTTTTGTCGGAGGAGCTAAATTTGAGTAAATTTAGATGGAATTACCTAAAATTTTTTTGGATTTTGTGAAAATTTTTAGTCAAATTTTAATAAATTTGTTTAAATCAAATACGATTTTTTTGGATTTTGTTGAGTTTTTTTGTGGAGGAGATAAATTTGAGTAAATTTAGGTGAAATTATCTCATATGTTTTTGGATTTTGTGAAAATTTTTAGTCAAATTTTAATAAAATTTTTTGAAATCAAATTCGAATTTTTTGGATTTTAATGAGTTTTTTTATCGGACGAGCTAAATTTGAATAAATTTAGGGGAAATTAACTCATATTTTTGTTACGAGCCGAGGCTGAGGGCAATGAGAGTGGCGGCTGCGAGGCCGAGGATTGAATTTTGGTTGTTTGAGTTTGTTAGTACCGGACGAACCGGGGTCTGGTATCCCCGGGAGCCGCTATAAGGAGGTTGGATGTCGTGGACGAACCGGGGTCTGGTATTCCCGGGAGCCACTAGGAAGGTGAGTTTCACGGACGAACCGGGGTCTGGTATCCCCGGGAGCCGCTAGGAAGGTGGAACTCGTGGACGAACCGGGGTCTGGTATCCCCGGGAGCCACTAGGAATTCGGAAATCGTGGACGAACCGGGGTCTGGTATCCCCGGGAGCCACTAGGAATGTTAGTTTAGCCTCGTAACTTTATAATGTGATACACCTTGAGCGGTAAAGGAGTATCTATTGTGGGTTTATCTCAAAGAGGAAATTCAGACAATGATTGTTTTAAATAAAAGAACTCTGAATTAGAAATAATTGATTATATTCTATAAGCTCAGTCTTTTACAATTGTTTTCGTGTTTTTTGTCGCGGTACCTAAGTCCACCTCTCGGTTTTGACGCACTGAGAAATGCGGGGGTCTCAAAGATTTTAATAGTAACAACACCTATCAGCAACTCTACGTACTGTCTGGTTTAAGTTGAAATAATACTGGATCTTGCAAGCCTCTTTCGTCTAAACGTACTAGACTTGAAATGAGCCCCCGAGTGTGGAATCATGGCCCTTTTTATACAATGAAATTCGGCTAGAAAGTAGTGGGGACATGAGTGCCTTCATTGAATATTGGGTTTTCGGGGAAAACTTGGTTGCATCACACCACTGCAGGAAACGGTGACCTCGTCGGGTCACGCGCACTCCGGACACACGAAAGAGTTAAAAAGTCGAAGATGAATCTGCGTACGTAACATCTCCCCCCTTAGATAAAACATCGTTTATTATGATGCTTTTCCACCTTTCGGTGTTGGAAATGCACGTGACTAAACAGAATACTACTCACTCGTGCAAGGTGTGATGAAACCAAACCTGCTGCGGTGTGTGTAATTATAGTGTTCTGTGGGGCGATGTCGTGGGTGATGGGTGGCCTCAGTCTTTGCTCCTCTGGAAGGAGTCCTCTTTGTAGTTCCTCGTGTTGAACTGCACCTTCAGCGAGTCACCAGGGGTCCAATCCTCGATGTTTTCGTCTGTTAAGTAGGCCAGCAGTAGGCCGTTTTCCCAATAGTATGGGACTATGGCCCGGCTGCTTTTCGCCATCTGGTCCATGAAGTCTTCTTCAGTCGTCTGACACCCGTGGTCCGTGCCCCAAGCAATCTTTGTTTGGCTGCCCCTTGCTCGAGCTGCCTTTCCTTGGCCCGAAACGAATTTTCCGGTGGGTGAGATCACCTTTCCGACTTGGGTTTCTTTGAGCCAGGCGCCTTGCTCCCCGGTTTGCACGGAGATGGTGCGCGTACCTTCGTCGGTTTCAGTTTGTATACTTTTATCGAGGCGCATTTCGATGTTCACCCTTTCAGCGTTGCAGTGAAACTCTCTGGTTTTTGGGGTGGCTGAGTCCTTTTATTCGGAAAAACGGTCTATTCCTATGGTGTTAGCCTATCTTAATTATTATTGCATTCTTCCTTCTTTATATGACAGTGAGGGCAGATTTGGAGATGAGAGGCCTGCGCGGGACCGTGGTGGGTGTTGACGGCTTAGTATCCTTCATTTCAAGTAGCTCCGCCGGCTCCTGCGAGATAACGCCGTCTTCGGTTACACTGGACGTGTTCATTGATCCCCTTATACACAGCGATTTCAATTTGAGGGTTCCCAATACTGCACCGGCCACCACAAACAATGTCATCACGCTTCCGCCGGTGTAGACTCCTGTATTTAAACGAGTTTCGAAGGTGCTGCGTGCTTTTAGCTGTTGTGCTTGATGTTCGATGTTCCTTAGAGAGATGGCTGCTTCCGTCCTGCTCCATTCTTTGCCTTGCTGATTCTTAGTGTTTATATGAGTTAATTCTTCCAGGATGTTTAGATGAGGTTCACCAAACTCCGGTGAAAGTTGCGTTAGATTTATTGAGATTTCCGGTGCGTATAGGTGTTCTTCGATGGTGGTCAAGGTGTTCAATGATTGCACCTGTGTGGAATCTGTGATTGCTGCACATCCGGGTTTTATGCGGATTATTCCAGCATTGTGAATATAATCCGTGCCTACTGATCGCCCCTTGCAAAAAAACTGAATCCGTTTTTCCGCCTTTGCGTAATACAACCAAGCTTGCTTGGATTCTAGTGGTTCCCAGATCTCACCAGCAAGTAATGATACTTGAACGTCGCACTTTTTCCAAGTATCCTGGTTTGGTTTTTGGAGTAATTCCACCTCACAAATTGGTTGAGCTTCTGTCCTGTACATCGGCAAGGAGGCTTGGCAGATGACTTGCTTGTGGTGATGGAAACAATTTCGTATAAATTGTATATTTGGCGTAGCGTAGGTATGTTCGTCAATTGACATTGCCATGTACGGGGCAGTAGCTTTCACATAAAGTGTTAATTGTTTCGATCCATATGGTTGTGTTGATGGGTTCGAATGAATTCTGTACAGATTGAAAAATTCCGAATCTAACAGCGGCACTGTCAGCTGGAATAACGCTCTACCCTCAGTACATACGATTTTGAGTTCTGTAATACCGTTAATTTGTTCGGAGAGTAATTCGGCAGGAGTCAACGGAAACTCGTAGGTTGTGGCATTCTTGATCTTCTGTGCGGCAGTCCAGAGTTGTTTGGGAGACCAAATGGCAGGATGTAATATTCCTTGTTTTGCAAATAGGATAGCGTCCACCATTATTATAAGATGAGAACGGAATTCGTCAGTTGCTGAATCCAATACATGCATCCAGTTCCGTAGGAAATTTTCGAGTCTCGTCCTCCGAATGGCATATTGAGTTTTTTGTAGCGTCTCAATTATTGTAGTGGATTTTTGAAGCAAAGCATGAACTTGTGCAGAGACATTCTGAATTTGTGAATTAAAATTGTCAAATTCAGAACGTACTATATGGGTTTGGTTTATTATTATTTCGGCCATATCCCTTTGTTGAGAGTATAACTGATCAAGTGCTTGATTGTAACGGACTTCGTCATTTTCCGATAAAGTGCCGAATAGGACTTTACTGATTGTGCCGATGAACGATAAGGGTGCCCCCCTTGTCACACGAGTTCCTCGGGACCGCCTACGCTGGCCCCCTCCTAAGGTTGCTCCTAGCATGTCGCTGTATCTGCGGCTGTCTTCTAGTTTTTTAATTATGGCCGGGCCAAGCTCGTCCGCGGGGCACGCGTCGAGTCCCCTTCTGATACAAATGTCCTTAGCACGCTTGATATGCTCCTCTACGGCTGGCCTGTTCTTTAAATAATCTGTTATCTCCAGAGACGTAACTAGTTTCCATTGTGTTCGGTAAAATCTCAGGGGTTGTAACTTTTCGAAGTACAACCCAGTGTTATATTTCAATGGAGTGATGGTGTAATCTTCTCCAACCTTCTCCCCGATGCCATAGGTAGCAGATAGAATGAGAATGAAGATCCAAATCATGTTGTTCCCGTCTGTTATCGCTCCTGCGAACAGAACGTTGTGTTATACTGGGTCCTACCGTTTCCAGCCTATTGCCTCCCCTGGGTTGGTTTTCATTTATTTCCGATACATCTATTATTATTTGTACTGCCCTTTTTATTATTATTATTATTTTTTTTTTTTTTTTTTTTTTTTTTTTTTTTTTGAAATAATTGTTATTGACGCGAATCTACCATCGCGTTATTACGTCGACGGTTTTTCCTGCTTCTACTTGGGTCCAGGTCTCGCGGTCCATCTCGAAATATTCCTCGATGCACTCCGGACATTCTGTTGCGGGCTTGTATACTGCGATTCTGCTGTCGCAAGCTTCGCAAATGCAGTTTTTTCGCAACGACTGATTTACGCAGACAGAATGCCATCCTCCTTCGGTGAAGACTGCTTGCTCGTATCGTTGCAATTTTCCCCAGCAGCTTCCGCAAATTCGGTGACCCTCTGCTTCATAAATGTGCACAATGCATGGTTGAACGCAGAACAACGTTGAGAGCTTCCTGTATGTTTCTGGATAATCCGCAGGTCTAACTCCATCCCAGGGCCCATAGAATTCTTCTCCCTCGTCTTCTTCGGATCGGAAAAGATTGTGTGGCACTGGCATAATGACTAGAATGGAGTATAATGTTTTTCATTCTGATTCCGAAGAATCGTCGGGAGGAAATGCGTGCTTTAGTTTATCCTGATGTTTAGTAATTAATTTGTGATTATCAGTACTCAGGACTACGTTATGTAAATCTGATACGTCAATTATTTTATATGGTCCAATATAATGAGGATCGAATTTGCTTAATCGAGGTTCCTTTATAACATAGGCGTATTCTCCTTCCTTGAATTGTTGCGAGCGTGCACGTCTGTCGTAGTACCGTTTTGATCGTTCCTTCGCTTTGCTGAGGTGATCCGCTGCGGTGTTGCGGATATTTGTCATCCGAGTGATTAGTTCTGTAAGATAACTCCCGTAGGTTTCTGTCTTTTGGTCCACATCAAAAGCGCTGGGAAAACGAGCCATTTTTCCAAATACCAGCTCGTGTGGTGTGAAGTTAGTGGCTTCGTGCACAGATGTGTTATAGGAGAACATGGCATATGGAATGAAGAGATCCCATTCTTCATGTGACTCCATGTAATGTTTTAAATATTCTGTAAGGACGATATGGCTTCTCTCCAAAGATCCGTTTGTTTGAGGCCTGTATCCGGAAGTAGTTAGTTGTTTTATCTTGAAGATTTCAGCGAGGTGTGTCATTATCTTCCCCACAAAACTGGTTCCTTTATCTGTTAATATTGAACGAGGTGTCCCAAAGATTGAAATAAAATGGCGTGCAAAAGCATCTGCGATTGTAGTGGCTCGAATATTCGGTATTGCAACTGCGATGCAATATTTTGTAAGGTTGTCTTGCATTGTTAGAATATAACGGTTCCCAGCAGGAGTCTCTGGAAGAGGTCCCACGGTGTCCAAAGCGAGTTTATCGAAGGGCTCCAAAGGCGTATCGGTGATGATCATAGGTTGCCGTGTTTTTGCTCTAACTAATTTTTGTTCCTGACAACTCTTACATTTCCTGATGAGATCCTGTACGTCTTTTCGCATACCCGGCCAGTGGTATTTTGTTTGTAGTCGGTTGAATGTTTTGGTAACACCTTTGTGTCCTCCAATGAGGCTGCTATGTGCTTCCTTAATCAGTTCTTTCCTGGTGTCTTCTGGCGGATTTTGAAGATTCCTGCTTGCTATAGTTGACTGTGGTATGGTTGGGATGTTGGGTGGTTCCTCTTTGTCCGAACTGCTATCTTCAGGTGGTGAAGATTCACAATCTATTGGAGCGGTATCTATACTCCTGGGGGCATTTGTTCTGAGGGATAAATTTTGTAAAGGGATGGATATATTTTGTACAGGAGTCGTTATGTTTCGTAGGGGAATGGGTGTGGATGCGATAATTGGATTACTGAAAGTGCTTGATATTGGAGATATAGGGAGACTTGATCCGTTTGGTCCTTTCATGATTGTTTGTGAAAATAATTGACTTTGATCTGCGGGTATTAATGTGGCGTCCAAAGGATTTGAGTCATTGAAAGGATTTGAATCTGCAGTTAATGTTCTGTCTTCTTCAATAGGTTTCTCTTCTTCTTGATTTACCGGTGCAGGTTGTACGGTTGGTAACGAAGGAGGTAGTATTTTCTTTTTTAGCACGGTTTGTGGTGGTTTAGTTTTTCGTTGTGTTCGGCGAGCAACCGGTGTAGCGGCTTCATCAGAGTCTTCAGAACTGGGTTCTTTGTAGTTTGGTTTTGCCTGTTGGTTTCGGCATAATGTCCTGATGCGATGTCCTATGGTATTGGTGTCAGGGTTCGTTTTCCCCTTAGGGGTGAGAGGTAAGCAAACTGCTGTAGGGTTTCGTGATAATGCATCAGCATTTTTGTTGATTTTTCCAGCCTTGTGCACGACCTTGTATTCGTACTCAAGAAGTTTCAATTTCCATTTAACCAGTCGTGAAGTTGGATCTTTGACCGAATGCAACCAAACCAAAGGTCGATGGTCAGTAACTAAGGTAAACTCCTGACCAAAAATGTATGATCTAAAATATTGAACTGCGTATACCATGGCTAAGCATTCTTTCTCCGTGGCGGAATAATTTTTCTCGGCTTGATTTAAGCTTCGGGAAGCATAAGCTATTGGTAAATCAGAACCTATGTCTCCTTGGCTTAGAACTGCTCCGATTGCAAAATCTGAAGCGTCTGTAGTGATGACGAACGGTTGATTGAAGTTTGGGTACTGCAGAATTGGAGCTTCACAAAGTTCGTCTCGTAGTTTTTCAAAGCTTCGTTGTTGCTCTTCAGTCCATTTGAATCTAATTCCTTTTCCCAAAAGTTGAATTAACGGTTTCGCTTTCAATGAATAGTCTTGAATAAAACGGCGATAATATCCTGTTAAACCCAAGAATTGCTGGATATTCCTTTGTGTCTTGGGCATAGGGAAGTTCTTCACTGCCTGCAATTTCCCAGGATGCGGTTTTACCCCATCTGCTGATACTATGTGCCCCAAGTATGCAACTTCTTTGCGGAGAAATTCGCATTTGTTGGTTTGGAGTGTAAGTCCGTGTTCTCGAAGGCGGTTTAATAATTTCCTAACTTTGATTTCGTGTTCCCGGAGCGACGAGGAGTAAACTACGATGTCGTCCAGATATACGAACAATTCACTTCCCTGCATACCTGTTAACACCTGGTCCATGAGGCGTTGGAATGTCGGTGGCGCGTTCTTCAATCCAAAAGGCATACGCGCAAACTCGTAATGCCCGTACGGAGTGGTAAAAGCCGTTTTTGCTTGGTCCTTCGGATCCATTTCGATTTGATGGAAACCATTGGCTAAATCAAAAACTGAAAAATATTTAGCACTCCCCAGTTTGTCCAAAATTTCTGTGATCTGGGGAAGTGGATATTTATCACTGATGGTTTTTTCATTTAACGCTCGGAAATCGATGACCATACGCCAGCGTTTGTTGCCATCAAAATCGGCCTTTTTTGGTACGATCCACAGGGGTGAATTGTATGGTGATGTAGACGGTTTAATGATGCCCTGTGATAACAGTGCTCCTACTTGACGTTGAATCTCCTCTTGATGTAGAAGTGGGTATCTGTACTGTCTTGTATTAATAGGAATTTCGTCAGTTACATGGATAGAGTGATGGAAATTTGGAACTTTATCAAGGTTATCTCCTGGCAGGAAAAACCTATCGGAGAATTCTTGAATAATATCCTGAATGTGTCTTTTTTCTTCAGGATTAAGGTGATCAGTTTTTAGGGTGTTCCATATACTCTGACTTCTGTTTTGTTCGTTGATGGGCTGTGCTAAGTACGACGAGATTAGGTCTTCGTCGGAGGTGTCCATGGTATCGTAAGGTTGTAAATATTGAGGCTCCAAATCTATTTCTTCTTCCTCGTCTCCGGTGTTGGTGGCCAAGACGTAACATTTTCCATCTTGATTAGATACCACAGCTTCGCCAATGAAGACGTTCCTTGGTGTCTGGAGACGTGGGAGATAACCTTCCTTGACTTCCGGGTTGGCCACTAATAACGCTATCTGCTGCGTTGTCCTTCCAGGAATTCGGTGCTTTGTTTTGGAAGAGTTAAATTGTGCCTCCATTTCTGGGAAATTAATAAATCTGATAGGCCTAACCGGTTGACTGTGAGTGATGAGTGTTTTGTGGTGGTAGGAAATCTCTGCTTGTTCCTGTAGCAAAAAGGGGCTTCCTATGAGACCATCTGCTGATACGGGGAGATCTTTAATTACATAGAAATAGACCGGAATGCTGTTGATATGCAACGTAGTGGTTCCTAAAGTGTGAATGGGCGAAGGAGACAGACTCGTTATCTCTATCTTTTCTCTGGAAGTGATCTCGGCCTTGTCTCCCAATACATTGAGGGCGACCAGGTTAACGGAGGCTCCTCCGTCTATGAGGAACTCCCCTTGTCCGCTTTCCAGTTCTGGGACGTCGACTCTGATTCTCGGTATTGGCGCCTCTTTGAATAATCTTCGTTCTTCTCGTCGGTGAACCTGATTGTTTTTGGGCGATCCGTTTTTTAAAACACTCACCGGATCGCCATTGCGATGAGCGTCTTGGTAGTTTAAAGGTTTACTTGGTATGGCGGACGAAGTTATCGGTGATCTAGTTCTACGCTGAAATCTGTTTCCTTCCTTACAAGTTTTTCCGTCGTGTCCCTTCACACCGCAATTCCAGCAATATAATTTTTGCCTATCACTACTTTTCCCGGCGTATTTCCTATCGCGGTAATTACCCTCTTCTGACACGTCAGAATTATAGGATGGGGAACGTGAATCGCTCCTACGTAAGGTCATAGCCGTCACGCGTTTTGGTCGATCTTTGTATTCATTTTCCGAACCAGATGCGCTCTTGTCCCTAAAGTATTGCCTGCGATAACGCGAAGGAGAGGGTGACTGAGGGTACAGAGGTCGCGGCCCGTGATCCCGTTCACGGCTCCGTCTTCTTCCGCGATATTCGTCGTCGTAATCGGTTGATCGGTCGTCGTAGGTTTCACGGCGATTCCTGAGGCGACGATCTATTAGGAGGACGGCCTCAATCGCCTCATCTAAATCCTTGCGTTTTTCGCCCAATGCCGCCATTCGCCACGCAACGCGTTCTGGCAATCCCTCGATGAAGTTTTCCAGAATGTCTTTCTCCATTTCTTTAGTTATTTCGTCGGCGTTTGCACCATACCGATCGAGAATTGCTGCGCGAGAGCGATGAGCAAGGTGACTAACCCGGTCGATATATCTTCTTAAAGACTCGTCACTACGAATTTTGAGTCGAGCAATTTCCCCTTGGAAATGCGCCAGATTACGTCCCGGAGCGTATCGTTTTTTAAGATATTTTAATAACTCGGACGTATCAGAAAATGACTTATCCCGAATACTAATTCTCGCAGAACCCGTGAGTTTTGTTAATACGATTGTTAGATATTCAGGCTCCGTATTTGGCGGTATCAATGCCAACCCGTTTTCTACATTCTGCGCGAAAACCGAGAGGGATGGAGTCTCACCGTCGAAAACCGGAATTGAAGCTGCAGCGTACTGTATGCAGTTACGCTGTGTAAGTAAAGCCATTGAGTTGGCCATTGACAAAGTCAGATTAGCTATATCCTCAGGAGAGGCCGAGGCTTCTGTCCCGGGCATAATTAATTAAGAAAGTAACAACCCGAACAGGCGTTAAAAATAAATCGAAAGATTTTCTTTTCTTTTACAGATAATTTGATTGCTTCAAATTATCCGCACCGTTCACGGACCGTGCGTGAAATAATTTAGTATGCAACGAGGGCAATACAAAATTGGTTGAGTCTCGTACAAGAACTCGTTACAAGACTCGCAAAGAACTATAGGCGGATCACGTTGAAACCGATGTTCTAATGCGGTACTTGATATTTCTTTAGGCGTGGTTAAAGCACACTGCGAGCAGATTATGCTACCATTAACCAAGGTTATAGTACAACCTTTAATATAAATATTCCCGCGGTATTCCGACCTAACTCTAATAGGCCTTCTCGGACGCGGGGCCGTAAGATTTGAATCGTGCTGAAAGCACATCAAAATCTGAATAACCAGCTAAGAGAATGTATCCCACCGCTGTCACCAATTTGTTACGAGCCGAGGCTGAGGGCAATGAGAGTGGCGGCTGCGAGGCCGAGGATTGAATTTTGGTTGTTTGAGTTTGTTAGTAGCGGACGAACCGGGGTCTGGTATCCCCGGGAGCCGCTATAAGGAGGTTGGATGTCGTGGACGAACCGGGGTCTGGTATTCCCGGGAGCCACTAGGAAGGTGAGTTTCACGGACGAACCGGGGTCTGGTATCCCCGGGAGCCGCTAGGAAGGTGGAACTCGTGGACGAACCGGGGTCTGGTATCCCCGGGAGCCACTAGGAATTCGGAAATCGTGGACGAACCGGGGTCTGGTATCCCCGGGAGCCACTAGGAATGTTAGTTTAGCCTCGTAACTTTATAATGTGATACACCTTGAGCGGTAAAGGAGTATCTATTGTGGGTTTATCTCAAAGAGGAAATTCAGACAATGATTGTTTTAAATAAAAGAACTCTGAATTAGAAATAATTGATTATATTCTATAAGCTCAGTCTTTTACAATTGTTTTCGTGTTTTTTGTCGCGGTACCTAAGTCCACCTCTCGGTTTTGACGCACTGAGAAATGCGGGGGTCTCAAAGATTTTAATAGTAACAACACCTATCAGCAACTCTACGTACTGTCTGGTTTAAGTTGAAATAATACTGGATCTTGCAAGCCTCTTTCGTCTAAACGTACTAGACTTGAAATGAGCCCCCGAGTGTGGAATCATGGCCCTTTTTATACAATGAAATTCGGCTAGAAAGTAGTGGGGACATGAGTGCCTTCATTGAATATTGGGTTTTCGGGGAAAACTTGGTTGCATCACACCACTGCAGGAAACGGTGACCTCGTCGGGTCACGCGCACTCCGGACACACGAAAGAGTTAAAAAGTCGAAGATGAATCTGCGTACGTAACATTTTTTTGAATTTTGTGAAAATTTTTAGTTAAAGTTTAATAAATTTTTTTAAATCAAATACGATTTTTTTGGACATTAATGAGATTTTTTGTCGGAGGAGCTAAATTTGAGTAAATTTAGGTGAAGTTAACTCATATTTTTATGGATTTTGTGATAATTTTTAGGCAAATTTTAATAAATTTTTTTGAAATCAAATTCTATTTTTTTGGGTTTTTATGATTTTTTTTTGCCGGACGAGCTAAATGTGAATAAATTTAGGGGAAATTAACTCATATTTTTTTGGATTTTGTGAAAATTTTTAGTCAAAGTTTAATAAATTTTTTTTAAATCAAATTCGATTTTTTTGGACATTAATTAGATTTTTTGTCGGAGGAGCTAAATTTGAGTAAATTTATGTGAAATTACCTCATATTTTTTTGGATTTTGTAAAAATTTTTAGTCAAATTTTAATAAATTTGTTTAAATCAAATCGATTTTTTTGGATTTTGTTGTGTTTTTTTGTTGGAGGAGATAAATTTGAGTAAATTTAGGTGAAATTATCTCATATTTTTTGGATTTTGTAAAAATTTTTAGTCAAAGTTTAATAAATTTTTTTTAAATCAAATTCGATTTTTTAGGAGTTTAATGCGATTTTTGGGCGGAGGAGCTAAATTTGAGTAAATTTAGGTGAAATTAACTCATATTTTTATGGATTTTGTGATAATTTTTAGGCAAATTTTAATAAATTTTTTTGAAATCAAATTCTATTTTTTTGGGTTTTTATGATTTTTTTTGCCGGACGAGCTAAATTTGAATAAATTTAGGGGAAATTAACTCATATTTTTTTGGATTTTGTGAAAATTTTTGGTCAAATTTTAATAAATTTGTTTAAATCAAATTCGATTTTTTTGGATTTTGTTGAGTTTTTTTGTTGGAGGAGATAAATTTGAGTAAATTTAGGTGAAATTATCTCATATTTTTTTGGATTTTGTGATAATTTTTAGGCAAATTTTAATAAATTTTTTTAAAATCAAATTCTATTTTTTTGGGTTTTTATGATTTTTTTGTCGGACGAGCTAAATTTGAATAAATTTAGGGGAAATTAACTCACATTTTTTTGGATTTTGTGAAAATTTTTAGTCAAACTTTAATAAATATTTTTTTAAATCAAATTCTATTTTTTTGGACTTTAGTGAGTTTTTTTGTCGGAGGAGCTAAATTTGAGTAAATTTAGGTGAAATTACCTAAAATTTTTTTGGATTTTGTGAAAATTTTTAGTCAAATTTTAATAAATTTGTTTATTCAAATACGATTTTTTTTTATTTTGTTGAGTTTTTTTGTGGAGGAGATAAATTTGAGTAAATTTAGGTGAAATTAAATCATATTTTATTGAATTTAGTGAAAATTTTTAGTCAAATTTTAATAAAATTTTTTGAAATCAAATTCGATTTTTTTGGATTTTGATGAGTTTTTTTGTCGGATGAGCTAAATTAGAGTAAATTTAGGTGAAACTAACTCATATTTTTTTGGATTTTGTGAAAATTTTTACTCAAATTTTAATTAAATTTTTTGAAATCAAATTCGATTTTTTTGTATTTTGATGAGTTTTTCTGTCGGACGAGCTAAATTTGAATAAATTTAGGGGAAATTAACTCATATTTTTTTGGATTTTGTGAAAATTTTTAGTCAAAGTTTAATAAATTTTTTTTAAATCAAATTCAATTTTTTTGGACATTAATGAGATTTTTTGTCGGAGGAGCTAAATTTGAGTAAATTTATATGAAATTACCTCATATTTTTTGGATTTTGTGAAAATTTTTAGTCAAATTTTAGTAAATTTGTTTAAATCAAATTCGATTTCTTTGGATTTTGATGTGCTTTTTTGTTGGAGGAGATAAATTTGAGTAAATTTAGGTGAAATTATCTCATATTTTTTGGATTTTGTGAAAATTTTTAGTCAAATTTTAATAAATTTATTTGAAATCAAATTCGATTTTTTTGAATTTTGATGAGTTTTTTTGTCGGATGAGCTAAATTACAGTAAATTTAGGTGAAATTAACTCATATTTTTTGGATTTTGTGAAAATTTTTAGTCAAATTTTAATAAAATTTTTTGAAATCAAATTCGATTTTGTTGGATTTTGATGATTTTTTTGTCGGAGGAGCTAAATTTGAGTAAATTTAGGTGAAATTAAATCATATTTTTTGGATTTTGTGAAAATTTTTAGTCAAATTTTAATAAATTTGTTTAAATGAAATTCGATTTTTTTGGATTTTGTTGTGTTTTTTTGTTGGAGGAGATAAATTTGAGTAAATTTAGTTGAAATTATCTCTTATTTTTTGGATTTTGTGAAAATTTTTAGTCAAAGTTTAATAATTTTTTTTTAAATCAAATTCTTTTTTTTTTGGAGTTTAATGAGATTTTTTGTCGGAGGAGCTAAATTTGAGTAAATTTAGGTGAAATTAACTCATATTTTTATGGATTTTGTGATAATTTTTAGGCAAATTTTAATAAATTTTTTTGAAATCAAATTCTATTTTTTTGGGTTTTTATGATTTTTTCTTGCCGGACGAGCTAAATTTGAATAAATTTAGGGGAAATTAACTCATATTTTTTGGATTTTCTGAAAATTTTTAGTCAAACTTTAATAAATATTTTTTTAAATCAAATTCTATTTTTTTGCACTTTAGTGAGTTTTTTTGTCGGATGAGCTAAATTTGAGTAAATTTAGGTGAAATTACCTAAAATTTTTTTGGATTTTGTGAAAATTTTTAGTCAAATTTTAATAAATTTGTTTAAATCAAATACGATTTTTTTGGACATTAATGAGATTTTTTGTCGGAGGAGCTAAATTTGAGTAAATTTAGGTGAAGTTAACTCATATTTTTATGGATTTTGTGATAATTTTTAGGCAAATTTTAATAAATTTTTTTGAAATCAAATTCTATTTTTTTGGGTTTTTATGATTTTTTTTTGCCGGACGAGCTAAATTTGAATTAATTTAGGGGAAATTAACTCATATTTTTTTGGATTTTGTGAAAATTTTTAGTCAAACTTTAATAAATATTTTTTTAAATCAAATTCTATTTTTTTGGGTTTTTATGATTTTTTTTTGCCTGACGAGCTAAATTTGAATAAATTTAGGGGAAATTAACTCATATTTTTTTGGATTTTGTGAAAATTTTTAGTCAAACTTTAATAAATATTTTTTTAAATCAAATTCTATTTTTTTTCGGACATTAATGACATTTTTTTGTCGGTGGAGCTAAATTTGAGTAAATTTAGGTGGAATTATCTCATATTTTTTTGGATTTTGTGAAAATTTTTAGTCAAATTTTAATAAATTTGTTTAAATCAAATTCGATTTTTTTGGCTTTTGTTGAGTTTTTTTGTTGTAGGAGATAAATTTGAGTAAATTTAGGTGAAATTGTCTCATATTTTTTTGGATTTTGTGAAAATTTTTAGTCAAATTTTAATAAAATTTTTTGAAATAAAATTCGAATTTTTTGGATTTTGATGAGTTTTTTTGTCGGCGAGCTAAATTAGAGTAAATTTAGGTGAAATTAACTAATATTTTTTTGGATTTTGTGAAAATTTTTAGTCAAATTTTAATAAAATTTTTTGAAATCAAATTCGATTTTTTTTTCGATTTTGATGAGTTTTTTTGTCGGACGAGCTAAATTTGAATAAATTTAGGGGAAATTAACTCATATTTTTTTGGATTTTGTGAAAATTTTTAGTTAAAGTTTAATAAATTTTTTTTAAATCAAATTCGATTTTTTTGGACATTAATGAGATTTTTTGTCGGAGGAGCTAAATTTGAGTAAATTTAGGTGAAGTTAACTCATATTTTTATGGATTTTGTGATAATTTTTAGGCAAATTTTAATAAACTTTTTTGAAATCAAATTCTATTTTTTTGGGGTTTTTATGATTTTTTTTTTGCCGGACGAGCTAAATTTGAATAAATTTAGGGGAAATTAACTCATATTTTTTTGGATTTTGTGAAAGTTTTTAGTCAAACTTTAATAAATATTTTTTTAAATCAAATTCTATTTTTTTGGACTTTAGTGAGTTTTTTTGTCGGAGGAGCTAAATTTGAGTAAATTTAGGTGAAATTACCTACAATTTTTTTGGATTTTGTGAAAATTTTTAGTCAAATTTTAATAAATTTGTTTAAATCAAATACGATTTTTTTGGATTTTGTTGAGTTTTTTGTGGAGGAGATAAATTTGAGTAAATTTAGGTGAAATTAAATCATATTTTATTGAATTTAGTGAAAATTTTTAGTCAAATTTTAATAAATTTTTTGAAATCAAATTCGATTTTTTTGAATTTTGATGAGTTTTTTTGTCGGATGAGCTAAATTAGAGTAAATTTAGGTGAAACTATCTCATATTTTTTTGGATTTTGTGAAAATTTTTACTCAAATTTTAATTAAATTTTTTTAAATCAAATTCGATTTTTTTGGATTTTGATGAGTTTTTCTGTCGGACGAGCTAAATTTGAATAAATTTAGGGGAAATTAACTCATATTTTTTTGGATTTTGTGAAAATCTTTAGTCAAAGTTTAATAAATTTTTTTTAATTCAAATTCGATTTTTTCGGACATTTATGAGATTTTTTGTCGGTGGAGCTAAATTTGAGTAAATTTAGGTGAAATTACCTCATATTTTTTTGGATTTTGTGAAAATTTTTGGTCAAATTTTAATAAATTTGTTTAAATCAAATTCGATTTTTTTGGATTTTGTTGTTTTTTTTGTTGGAGGAGATAAATTTGAGTAAATTTAGGTGAAATTATCTCATATTTTTTGGATTTTGTGATAATTTTTAGGCAAATTTTAATAAAATTTTTTAAAAATTAAATTCGAATTTTTTGGATTTTAATGAGTTTTTTTGTCGGACGAGCTAAATTAGAGTAAATTTAGGTGAAATTAACTCATAGTTTTATGGATTTTGTGATAATTTTTAGGCAAATTTTAATAAATTTTTTTGAAATCAAATTCTATTTTTTTGGGTTTTTATGATTTTTTTTGCCGGACGAGCTAAATTTGAATAAATTTAGGGGAAATTAACTCATATTTTTTTGGATTTTGTGATAATTTTTAGTCAAACTTTAATAAATATTTTTTTAAATCAAATTCTATTTTTTTCGGACATTAATGAGATTTTTTGTCGGTGGAGCTAAATTTGAGTAAATTTAGGTGGAATTACCTCATATTTTTTTGGATTTTGTGAAAATTTTTAGTCAAATTTTAATAAATTTGTTTAAATCAAATTCGATTTTTTTGGCTTTTGTTGAGTTTTTTTGTTGGAGGAGATAAATTTGAGTAAATTTAGGTGAAATTGTCTCATATTTTTTTGGATTTTGTGAAAATTTTTAGTCAAATTTTAATAAATTTATTTGAAATCAAATTCGATTTTTTTGAATTTTGATGAGTTTTTTTGTCGGACGAGCTAAATTTGAATAAATTTAGGGGAAATTAACTGATATTTTTTTGGATTTTGTGAAAATTTTTAGTCAAATTTTGATAAATTTGTTTTAATCAAATTCGATTTTTTTGGATTCTGTTGAGTTTTTTGTTGGAGGAGATAAATTTGAGTAAATTTAGGTGAAATTATCTCATATTTTTTTGGATTTTGTGAAAATTTTTAGTCAAATTTTAATAAAATTTTTTGAAATCAAATTCTATTTTTTTGGGTTTTTATGATTTTTTTTTTGCCGGACGAGCTAAATTTGAATAAATTTAGGGGAAATTAACTCATATTTTTTTGGATTTTGTGAAAATTTTTAGTCAAACTTTAATAAATATTTTTTTTAAATCAAATTCTATTTTTTTTCGGACATTAATGACATTTTTTTGTCGGTGGAGCTAAATTTGAGTAAATTAAGGTGGAATTATCTCATATTTTTTTGGATTTTGTGAAAATTTTTAGTCAAATTTTAATAAATTTGTTTAAATCAAATTCGATTTTTTTGGCTTTTGTTGAGTTTTTTTGTTGTAGGAGATAAATTTGAGTAAATTTAGGTGAAATTGTCTCATATTTTTTTGGATTTTGTGAAAATTTTTAGTCAAATTTTAATAAAATTTTTTGAAATAAAATTCGAATTTTTTGGATTTTGATGAGTTTTTTTGTCGGCGAGCTAAATTAGAGTAAATTTAGGTGAAATTAACTAATATTTTTTTGGATTTTGTGAAAATTTTTAGTCAAATTTTAATAAAATTTTTTGAAATCAAATTCGATTTTTTTGGATTTTGATGAGTTTTTTTTGTCGGACGAGCTAAATTTGAATAAATTTAGGGGAAATTAACTCATATTTTTTTGGATTTTGGGAAAATTTTTAGTTAAAGTTTAATAAATTTTTTTTAAATCAAATTCGATTTTTTTGGACATTAATGAGATTTTTTGTCGGAGGAGCTAAATTTGAGTAAATTTTGGTGAAGTTAACTCATATTTTTATGGATTTTGTGATAATTTTTAGGCAAATTTTAATAAATTTTTTTGAAATCAAATTCTATTTTTTTGGGTTTTTATGATTTTTTTTGCCGGACCAGCTAAATTTAAATAAATTTAGGTGAAATTAAATCATATTTTTTGGATTTTGTGAAAATTTTT